>JAYESA010000018.1:625342-1250684 GCA_036927795.1 Iris macrosiphon | reverse complement strand
CTTATGACATTCTAGCATGCTGGTGTGATATGACATTCTAGCATGATAGTGCATGCTTCACTACATCACACCGTTTCCTAAGAAATGCCTAATGATGTGCAAACTGTTAAAGTTGCAACAAAGCTCTAGAGTGTTGGTAAGAGTTAAGGATTAATATTATTCAACACATCCATGTAGGTCGAAGGCCAATTTGATGGGCCGGAAGCTGGATTCACGCAACTGTATAATTGTTTTAAATCTGCTTGAAATTAATGTGTGCCAGAAAATTCGAACATGAGTTGCTCTCATACATGTTAAAGTCCATGCATTTGCACCAAAACCCTAAAGTGTTGGCGAGGGTTAAAGGTTAATATTAATATTATTCAACAAAAACTATGCATAATAAAGATTTCAGAAGGGTTCATAGGTGCAAAAGATTTGCGAAATTGACATGTATCTGTAAAATTGACATGGATGCAAATTTGATATTCTATTATGTTCCTACCTCGCCGGGTATGTTTTATTCACACACATATATGTAATGCCACGTCTGATTTGCAAAGGCATAAGCAAAGGGATTTGTGAAATTGACACGTATGTTTTATGACCTACGAAATGAAATGCAAAGAAAAGGAAGTCCACAGAGCAATTCCAAATTCTAACTGCCTCTTAGTTTGGAAAAAGAAACTCATCGAAAGAAAACTGCAAAGTCACAAGGAAGCAAGATGAATTTAAAAGATCAACCTGACATAAGGTAAGACCAAAAGTCCCTCATGTGCAGGCAGTCATTCTTCCTGGATAATTTGAGGAAATAGGGAGTCCTAAGAAGAGAACTGATAGGTGAAACTGAGAAAATACCTTTTTGGTTGTTGGCATCATTCATTGCCCTATCTTTTAACTTTTTGGATAAATCAACTGCAGCAGTCTGCTTTGGCACTTGCTTTATCTCTACCTCCGTGCTGGTATATGCTTCATGCTCAATTTCTTTAAGCTAAATCAACACCAAAATAGGAAGTCAAAGATGTCACTTCAGTCACCAGTAAATCAATTCTTAAAAGCAATCTCACAGTATGCAATTTAACCCACATATTGTCATGCTGCTACTGATACTTACTCTTCTGATTAAATCCACAGGCTCCATTGCTCGCCGCATTGCTTCAGACTCCATTATGAACCTAATTTGTGCTGCATTAATTAATAAAGCCTTATAAGTAATAGGATACTTTATTGGTCAAAATTACAACATGCTTAGATAATACTTGCTCAGATTACTCCACATATTTACGAGATAAGGACTATGAAAGAAAGAAGATGATTAAAGTAGACATGGAAGGTTCGATAAAAGAAGTAAACAAGGAAGGGTTACCCTTTCATGCAGATCATCCAAAGTTCTAATCTAAATGTCTTTGAATCTAGTCACTTCATCAAAAAGAAGAAGAAAATATTAGCATGACAGATATTCTCCTCCTTTGTTCCCTCACAAGTAAAATAATTCTGACTTCCAACAACAGAGGGTATATCCATTGGCTAAATGTCATGAATCATGGACAGGTATTTCTCGTCTTCTGTGTTTATCCCCTTCTTGGCATCAAGGTTGGCATTTCCACAAGTTTAAACTTTAAAGCCTGGTTAAGGAGTTGACTAATAGCTGGGATGAATAACTCTTGGACAGACCGGACAGGAGGGTGAAATACGGGTTTGTATCATTAAATTCTCCAGAAACATAAGATCTGGAGGATACCACGAATCTCATATAAGAGGAATGTGACTGCTCTATGAATCTCATCCACAAGTATATCAACAAAAAACCTAAGAATAAATTTCACACAATGGAAGTTCGAATTACTGAACTTCTGAAGTTGTCGAAGGCCCATTTTGGGTAGAGAATTGAATTCGTGCACAATGGTATAAATTTTTAATAAGATCTGTCTAAAATACACGCAAGTGGATATATGAACCTTGCTACTCTGATACCATATTAAAGACTATGTCAGTGCACCAAAACTGTAGGGTTTTTGTGAGGGTTGAGGATTGTATAGTTATATTATTCTAGAATGAGCATTATTCTCCATGTAGACTGTAAAGAGAGTTATTGTGACAAGATAGCATTCCAGTCGTTGCAATCGATGGACACAAACAGTTTATTCTTCATTGTGATCTACATTTCGACGAACAGATACAATAGAAGTAAGACGTTCCCACTAACTATATGAATCCATTTTATTCATTGCATGCTATGCCATATCCTAAGTTGCATTAGCAAGCCTTGTATCTTTTCTAAAAGCTTTTCATTCTGTGTCCATTCTGGTCTAACCTGCCCCCTGGTTTCTTCACTCCCAACATATCATCAAACAAAAAGCAAATGGCTAGGAACCTACCTGCAAGCCCAATTGCCTCTATGTGAACAATGTTTAAGATGTCTTAGGGACATCCATTTTGGGAGCAATTGGCTGGATATTTAGTATAGTAGTTGTTGGGGAGAAATTGATCATGGGGATGCCCATTGCACACAGGTGCAATAACCAAAGGACCACCTTCAATATTTATAGTACTAGTCTCTGTCTTTAATTCTTCATTAAAGTCATGAATTATGTTATATAAGAAGAAAAGTACCTCTCTCAAAAAGAAGAAAATAAAATAAAAGCACGATAGCCAGCAGATATACATAACTCAATTTCAAGATTTCTAGTAACTCTTCTGAGATTATCCCAAGACACTTGTTCATAGTGTTTTGCATACAAAAGTTCCAAGAACTACTAACTACACTATATATCAACCTCAATAACCAAGTAGCTGCTATCTGCAATACTAAAAAAGAAAATAATGTAACAGTGAACCTAATGCCAAAGTTCTCCCATAAATTCAGAGAAACATCAAAACCTTTTCACTGACCCTTTTGAAATTTCTCCACATTACCTAAATTCCTATTCAACTTCACTATCTAAACGCCCACTTTGATAATTCCATAGGCTAAAAATAATTGGGAGGATACCCCTACCGATGGACACAGATACGACACAGTATGTTTCGGACGTGGAGACTCGGTGCCACCACCTATTTTGGTGTGTCCTTGTATATTAGGGAGTGCATGTGGTGTGTCTAATATGTGTTCGACACGATATGGACACGGCATTGACTTATGGAGTGTCCCTGATTCTTAGCTACAGAAAGTAGTTCCATCTTTGTTAAGCAAAGCCAATCTGGTACTAAAAGTCTACTTTTTTCTTATTCTACCAGAGGAATGTCAAGAGCAACATCAAATCAATATCCAATTGTGACCTAATTTCTGTCGATCTTGACCTAATTTAGCAAGAATTTAGGATTTCTTCTATGATTCGATTCAGTAATCAAAGAAACCTGGATCCAGCTGGTGAGTTTCGGCGATCCTCCGGTCCGATCTGGCGAAGGACCCCCGGAGGAGGAGGATGGCGGCGACGAGGTTGGTGACGCAGACGAGGATCGTGGCGTTCTTGTACGTCAACTTTGTCCGCCATAGCTGTTGACCTTCCATTTTTTGAGGAGAAAGAAGAAGAAGAATTTCAATAAAGGAACCCTAGCCCTATCACTATAGAGAGAGAGAGGAAGAAGAAGAAGAAGAAGAAGAAAAGTCGCAGTTTAGCTTGGCCATTTCTCACATATTAACCTCTCTTTTGTAAACATTGTTCTCATTTCAGTATAATCTATAAACTTTGACAATTAGTGAGGGAGTATAATTGAAATTAAGAAATATGAGGGGCGTTATCCAAAACTCAAAACATATATTTTTTAATTGTATTGCATAAATATTGTATTTTGTTAGCCGTTAATTCTCCCACATTAATCCATTCAAAAATGATATTCACCATCCAACAAATTTGGGTAATATCATATCTCATTACGTGGTATCTAACATTACAAATTTTAAAATTAATATAAAATTAATCTTAAAATTAACGTTAAAATTAATATTAATATTAATATTAAAATTAACATTAAAAATTTTGGTGATTAATTTGTTCGATTAAAATTTGTCATGTTAGCCACAATATTAGATGTCACATAATAGGAGATGACATCACCCAAATTTATTGGAAGACGAATAGCAGAATTGTAATCCAGTCTTACTCATATATATATATATATATATATATATATATATATATATATATATATATATATATACACACTCACACACCAAGACTTATTGTACTATTATTGCATCAAACAATCACAACCACATTTTTTTTTGAACTATGTAGTTATAAAGTATGCTGACATGGTATCAACTTTAGGGTATCATTTATAACAACATAATTCAAAAAATGTGTGGTTGAGATTGGTACAATATTGATATAATAAGATTGATCCTATATATATATATATATATATATATATATATATATATATATATATATATATATGGAAAAAAGGGATATGAATCATAGGCTAATATTCCTACATGAGCCAATGCACATGTGGACCAATAGAAATGGAGTGTATTAGTGCACATGGGATGTAGAAATCCATTCTTATTGGTCCACATATACATGGCTCATATAGGAATATGAGCCTATGGCTCATATCCCGTTTACCATATATATATATATATATATATATATATATATATATATATATATATATGGTCTGGATCGGGAGTCCCACTTTTCTCTCACCCGTTGGATCGGCTGGAACCCTACGCGGGCCCTCCGATCCGATAGTGCAGAGGACTTTGGCGGGACTCTACAGACGGGTATCCCGATCCGGTCCCATATATATATATATATATATATATATATATATATATATATATATATATATATATATATATATATATATATCACACATAAAACCCTATTATGGTCGAGAGATCAAACAACGGTGGAAAAAATATGTGTCTACCGGAGCAACCTGATCTGCGGCCTTCAGATGGTAGGGGTGGGTAGGGTGGGGGGGGGGGGGTGGACGTGACCGCGGGCTAGGGGATCTAACCGAGTGGCCGGACCTGGAGGAGGGGATTTGGTCAACAGTTAGAGGGTCAGATGGCATTAGAAGGGGGAAAGGAAAGCCTCGGAGGAAGTGAGTCTCTGGTCAAAGGAGGTGGGACCCAGATGTGGTGCCCCATTCCCCTTTTTCGGGGAGCGCGGCTAAGAAATTTTAATCGGTATCGTTGGATCAGGATATATTGAATCAAGATCTTTTTCTCGTTATAGATTTGCTTCTTCAGAATCGATTATCATATTCAGTGGACCGTACCCCAAGGATGGACTTAGTGACAGAGTCAAGTGGGACCTCTCCGCTGCAAGTTTTCTTGCCTAATTTTCGCTGTCGCCTTGTTGCTTTTGTGCTGTTGAGTGGTTTTCGGATTTGCGTTTTCTTGAACGATTTTGATGGATTTTATTGCTTTCGTTCGTTAAACTGCATTTATTCTGAGCTTGGAAAGAGCAGAAGAGATATTTGATCATTTGTTCGTGGCAATGCAGGTGATCGTGCAGTAGACGTCGAGCGAGCGGAGTCTTGAAGCATCTCTTTCCTTTTCTAAGCATCTCTTTCTTTTCTTTCTCCAACCAACTTGTGAGTGGCTATAATTCGATTTAGTTGACCCTTTTTCCAAGTCTTCACATCTAAAATCTTGCCTTCTTGATTATTCCGATCAAACGTTACCTTAATAACTAAAAGATGTCAAGATAAAAAAGGAATAGACTTGGATTACTTATGCTTGTCAACCAACTTGTGAACGGTTACCTTGTTGCATGCTAGTTTGCTTAGAATGTTCTTTCATCATGTTTCAATTCTAGTTAGAATATATATACTTCTTCTATTATTGAGCTATGTATAGAACATACCTTGCTATGCGATAAACTGATCAGGAAGACTATGCAAACAAATCATGTCATGTTACTTGTCTCGTGCTTGCGTTGCCTTAAACTGCCTTAATTGATAACTTAATAGACTTTGCTTGTCAAGGACAAGTAGTGCACAAGGTCTTAGTTCCTGCGGATGGTCATTGCGGCATTGGCACCGATCCGATCCGGACGAAACATCATGTTAGTCTCTCGAGCGGCGGGATGGCATACGACGCCTGGAGATCCTAGCGTTGTACACCATTCTTGCCCAAGACTGTAACTGTCCATTTTGGCATCATGCCAGTGATCCCCTCGTATATTTAAACTGTGCAAGCTAACTATGTGTTCGTGGCAGGGAAGGTCATGGTAAGTATTGTGTCGGTGGTTCAGACGGGCATGTAAAAGTCACCGAACGGTGGCACGTTTATTTCAGTAAACTTACATATCTAATGCTTGCTTGTAAAATGGACTAAGGCAAAATAGAAAGATCACATAATAACTTGCATGCTTCACATAAACAACATGTTGGTTGGTATAGTTGGGTTAGCTCGCCTTCACCAGTGTATTTTGATGTACTGACCCTCGTTGCAACAGGTTTTTCGCACCAAGGAGATTCTGCTAGAAGCTACACAATCCAGTCCACCTACTGGCACGTCCTGATCGTGCCTTCGAAGAAGCATTTTGAAGTTCCAGGAGCTCGTGCACATAACTTATGATGCTCCGTGGAAAGGCGATAGCTTCGCCCTTAGGTGTTTATAGCATTTTGAAATTTTAGTAAAATGATGTAATGTACATGACGGTTATCTCATTTTGTGTCCACTTTTGTAAGCCCATGTGGCAACTATCCGACTCGTTCAAGAGTTTGTATAAAGATGTTCATTATCTGTAAGCACCATAATTTTTAGAATTTAATATTATTGGTATTCTGAAAATATTATGATTAAGGGATTTTTTATTTATTTATAGCTAAATATAATATATAATATTCATGAATTTATAATTATGTGTATTTAATTAATTATTAATATTGTGCAAAAATATATATTTTTGGGTGTACAATTATTATTAGTGTATTGTATAATTTTCTGGAAATTATTGAGGTCTAAAACTATTTTAATGGCCATATACATACATATATAGAGAGAGAGAGAGATTATAGCAGTAGCGGTAGCCGCCGTCGCCGAAGGCCGGTAGCCGCAGTCCGTCCCCCGGAGGCCGCGACTCACCCCTCCGCTCCACCCCCACCCCTCCTCCTCCCCCGCGCGCTGTGCCTCGCCACACGCGACTCACCCCCGCCCGCCCTCGCTGCTGCCCACCCTCGCACCCCGTTGCCGCCGGCCGCCCCTTCGCCGCCGCTTCTTCTTCTTCTTCTTCTCCTTCTTCTTTTAGGACTGTCGCAATGTTGATAGTCCTTCCAATTGGAATGACTATCAACATTGTGACAGTCCTGAAAAAAAAATTGAACTAGCCTGGAACAACTTTTTCAATGGCAAAATTATAAATAACTAAAAAAAAATGGACTAGCCTAAGCAAAAAGATGGTTATGGTGAAAATGCTGAGATATGTTTGATCTAGAAGAGATGGTTATGGTCACACATGTGTGTCGATGATCGTCAGTAACATGTCGTAGCTCTGCAGTTATATATGGCTTAAGGGATCTCGGAATCAACTCTTGTTCAGTGGAGGTATCGGTAAAAGGCGATACTGATATCACTGATAATGGTCTTCTCCAGGGATCAATACTTAGCCATCGTAGTTTAGTACAAGATTTAGCTTATAGCTATTTGGTTATTGTTTCACTTCCTTCGTCATCATTGCTGTCATTTATCAGATAATTGCAATTGTTAGGAGTAATGTCGAAAGATTTTGTCTAAATTCTATCCATGCAAACTGAATTTCTTGTTAGTAACTGACAAATCAATCGTTTGTTATCTGCATAGAGAATGTGTTCTTTCTTGTTGCAGTGTTGTTGAAACTTGCTTGCATTTGAAACTATGTCATGAAATCAAAGTCAGAAATTAACACTCTTCAATAACAGCCTAACAGGTCATTCGGATCTATGGCACGAGCCGTATATGGCAGTAAAACTTTTGTTGGGAAAAAAAAAAATCTCATGCATCTTTCTTGCCCGTATTCATAGTTTCGTGTGTGATCACAAATTGGCATTCATCAATGGCAAGTCGTTGAGCCATATTTGAGATTTAAACTTTGCTAGTTCTAATGTCAACCTGTTTACCTAGTAAAATTATCTCAAGAAATACCAATTTTCCTCACACTTTGATCGAATTGAGCTACCATCCTCATTGTAGCTGGTAGCCATCTCAGATTGTACAGTAAATGATGTATATGTATGATTTGTTTTTTTTTTTTTGGTAACGGGTACCTAATGTTAAGTATCTTTACCGGACAGTCAACCCGTATCTGAGGCAAGAGTAGTACAAAACTACTACCTTTCTTCAAGATACATATTGCAGAGAGCAAGCAAACATCACCGGTGTCTCTCCATTATGTATCGAATTTCTAGAATAACTGCGATAGCATAAGAAAAAATTGTTCCGGTTGTGACCAAGTAATCGATTTGGTTAGAATCATCAACCGATCGAACAAACAATTAGAAGTTCTTCACTGTTGTAAAGCTGAACCAGTTCTATTTCAAGTAAATAGGCCTGAATGCTTTTGAATCATTATACAGTCATAACAAAGTTAAAATCAATAAATTAAAAGAAAATGCCTCATCATTATCTTCTTACTTTAAATTCCTCTGTACATAAATCACACCCTTTTTTTTTTTACAAAACTTGGGCTCCATTGTTGAGAGGACTAGATTTTTTTTTTCTTGGGGTCAAGTTTGTACACAGTAAAGAGTAAACATATATGATATTTTGTTGCATTACTATACTAGAGTTGAGAGAAGCATTTTCTGTGGCAAGCAATGGTCTGCAGCTTTCCCTAGCTCGTCTCCAGCTTCCAGATCCTCCAATGTCCTGTGCTATCCTCACTGCATCGAAGGACGCACCAGAGAGCCCCTCCTTGTGAACCCAACAGCATACAGCCCTGACTTCCCTTTCCACCCACTTGGAAATTGCTGCTTTGGAAACCCATCCTTGGAAAAGAAGTCAGTTCCCTGCAAGTAAGTCACAAGAACAACTTCAGTAAACATGTGGAAAGAAATAATATGAGACTTTATAACTGTACTTTGTACAATGGCAGGCAGCGGTTATTGTAGAGTACAAGAACGATTGATTGTGTATTTAGTTACTCAGAAACTAGTAACTCCCCCAACTGCCACTAACTACCACTACATGATGCTAGTACTATTTACTATAATTTTTGGGAAATTCTTGGAAGTGCCCATGTGAAGTAAGGAATTTAGGAAGTCAATCAATCAAATCCCAACTCCCAGAGACCCAAATATTTAACTAACTTCCATAACTGTCGTATGAACATGGAGATTAACTAGAACATAATCTTGAGTTGAGACACTACACTACATTACCTCCAACCAGGAAGGAACATTGCTGCGATATCCGGTGGCGAATATGACGGCGTCGACGACGAGTACCGTGCCGTCGACGAGCTCGACTCCCCCGGGCAGGAACTTCTTGATCCCCGGGACCACTTTTATGTGGCCGGACTTGATCTTTTTGAGGGCGCCGGTGTCGAGAACAGGGGTCTTCCCCAGCGTGTTCTTGAGCTCCATGGGACCGACCGGGGGTCGCTTCAGGCCGTACTTCTCTACGGCCCCGAGCGACATCCGAGCCAGGGACAGCAGGACCTTGTCGACCACCCGCGTCGGGAGCCACTTCATTAGCCCGACCGCGGCCTCGAAGGTCGACTTCCCGAGGATCTCCCTCGGCAAGACATGGACCGAGCTGCGGACGACCATCGAAGGGAGCGCGCCGAACTGGCAGAGGTCGAAGCAGAGCTCCATTCCGGAGTTCCCGCAGCCCACCACCAGCACCTGCTTCCCCTCGTACGCCCTGCCGTGCCGGTAGTCGCAGGCGTGCATGACCGGCCCTCCGAAGTCGAGCAGCCCTTCGAACTCCTGCACCACGGGCTCCGCGTTCTCGCCCGTGGCGACCACGAGCCACTGGCATATGTACTCGACTACGACCTCGGTTGTTCTTCCGGCGGACGTCGCGGTCCTGACCCTCCACATGCCGCAGAGATCGTCGTACCTAGCCGACATCACGGTGTGGTTGAAGTGCGGGGTGAGGCGGAAATGCGCGGCGTAGGAGTGCAGGTAGTGGATGAAGTGGGCCTTGGTGGGGTAGTCCGGGTAGTGTTCGGGGAAGGGGAGGTTGGGGAGCTGGCAGAACTTCTTGGGGAGGTGGAGCTTGAGGCGGTCGTAGGTCTTCCGTTGCCATAGGGAGGCAATGCAGTCGGCTCGTTCGAGCATGACGAACGGCACGCCGAGCTCTTTCAGGCAGGCGGCCACCGCCAGGCCAGAAGGGCCTGCGCCGACGATTAGCGGGCCGTTCACGAGGATGCTCGGCCGAGCGAAGAGCTCACTACTACTGCTATCGGACACGCAAGACATGATCAAGATAGGTAGGAGTTACGAGTCGAAAAAGCGCAAAATTCTACTAAAATGAGGAGTCGAAGAGGGAGAGTTGGAACAGGCAATGTAGGCAGAGGAGGAGGAGGAGGAAGTTGTATTTGTAGTGATGAAATGAAGTAAAGATTAATTGTGGTATATAAATAGGTATAGTATGGGGGTGGGGGAGCGGCGCTTCTCCATTTGTTTAACAGAGAGTTCATATGCATTTTAAATATATATATATTTGCTTCATGATCAAATCAGCATTTGTAGAAGAGGGAGAAATGTGGATATTCTGCGGACAAGCACACAGGAATAAACTGGGGAGTTTGCTAGCTACACACAATGGCAACTAAAATTCAATCTACATGTGGATGGATTTACTCTTAGCAGTCAGTGTTCAGGTTATGCTTGGATCGAGATTAAGAGAGTTAACCGAGGAAAAATTAAGTAAGAAAAATGTTTAGTTTGAGGATGAAAATTTAGGAGAGAGAGTAAAAAATTATTAAGTGAGTTTGTTTAATTCTTTTTTGTCTATTTTTTTAATCTCAAAGCGAAAGTTAAATAGGAGTAAGTGAAAATTTTTGTTTAAAACGTCACAAATATACTCCCACTTAACTATTTCCTTCATTCAAAACCTTAAACCCAAACAAGAGTTATTAAATACATCCCACTTAACTCTTCCTCACATCCAAGTAAAGTTATATGTATTAACTCCTCCTCACTTACCTCTACCTCACTTAATCCCACTTAACCCTGTTTTTTTTTCTCAATCCAAGCAGACCCTGAGAGTTAAGAGAGTTAAGTGAGCTGAAAAAAATTACTTTGGTATGAGGGTGGAGATTTATCAGGAGAAGTCATAGAAGAAGGTTAATTAAGAATTTGTTTAGCCTTTGTTGTTCAGTATTTTAATTTTCAAATCAGAGGGATAATAAGAAAAAGTTAGAGATTTTATTTAAAAGTTATAAATATATTTTATTTGTCCTATAAAATATCATGACCTTCGCTTTTAACCTGTTGCTCCGTCTTCTTGGTTTTCAATCTGATGCGTCGTCTCTTCTCGCTTTCTCTTATTATTCATCGTCTTTATTGTATTTGATTTTAGATGGTTGTTGTAACTACCATTTTTCACCATAAGAGAATATTCCTCTTAGTTGTAGAGATTTCTTTCTTTAATTAATTAGATTCCATTCATAACAAATGAAGAGGTACAAACTTGATATTTTGACATGACCAAACCTTATTATAAGAGATAAGTTCAATTTATGGCTCATTTATTCATTTTATTTCACTCATTAGCCTCATTTTTTCCAAAACTTCTTCCTTCGAAAGCAAATCCAATTTCCTACCAATTTTACAGAAATCAGAGCCCCCCAAATGCAACATAACAAATTAAGGTCAAGGTCATGATATGGGTTTGATATACATAGCATAGCATAACATATGCAGTAATGTCCATGCATTCAGAAGTAGCCAGCTTACTCGGATATGAACCATAGACTCATATTCTTACATGAGTCAATGCATATGTAGACCAATATAAAGATGCACATAAGATGTAAAAATCTATTTTTATTGGTCCACGTGTATATGACTTATATAAAAATATAAGCTTTTATATATATATATATATATATATATATATATTGAACGTACTGTCAGTACTACCACACTCTTTCCTTGTTGTATTCTTCTCCTTCTTTCTGATAATCCTTACTTAGACTAAGCGGGAACTTTCGGGCTTCGGTGCAGTTATAAAATTGTGTTCAAAGTAGACTTTGACAGAGCTTTTCGGAAAACTAGCTCCATGAGCTAGGGATTATATGGGTTTGTTTAATGCATAGTAGGTAGGTGGTATCTCTAGGGTTAGGGTTCTCCTCATGCTTTAGGAAAGGTCTAAAGCAATCATAGATAGCATGTGGTAAGGCTTCGATCTATCGAGTCAAGTAGAATCTGAACAGTGCTATAGTCCTGGACCGAACCAGGGTTTTATAGTGGTAGATAGCATTACAAAAATATTGTTTATTAGCGACGTATCATCGACGACGTCCTCTATCCATCGCCAGTTAGCAACACATTGGCCCAGACGACCAACCGTAGATATTTTGAATATTAATTACATGTACATCGTCAAACGTCGGCCAGACGTCACTGTGGTACTCAGTTAACCGCAAAAAAATTGTAGAAAAATTATGTGACGATCTAGCGAAGTCCCTTCGCTACCATATTTTACTAGAATCCTTAGTACCATCAAGTAGGATATTTCTAATGGTAGGTAGGCAGTAAAACTATAGCTAGGTTCAGAGCCGACCCAAGGACAAGACTTCTGACTTGAACAACCACTTTCATAGGACGATCTCTAGGCTATTTGTTTTTCTTAGGACCGGCCTATACTAGTCTAAAATCAACTTAAACATATATTTACATCATGAATAAGAGTCAAGGACCAGCCAAATTAATTAAATTAGCTCCGGCTAGGATAATCCGACCCCCGACCAGCCCTGCACTACCAGAAAAAGTCAAATTAGCGACGTCTAAAAACGTCGCTAAATAACAATAAATCGTCGCTAATTAGGTTTAGCGACGTAATTAGCGACGTCCTGAAGCAGTCGGAAAACACCAAGTCGCTAAAACAAAAAACGTCGCTAAACGTCGCTATGCCGACGTTTTTTAGCGACTTTAATGTGTCGCTAAATTTAGCGACGTTTTGCGACGCCAAGTCACTAAAAAGCGACGTTCATTAAAGTCGCTAAACGTCGCTGATTAGCGACGTCAATCGCGACGTTACACCGACGTCTTTAATGACCTGGCTATACTTGCCATGTCAGCAATTGGCGACGCTTAGCGACGACTTTAGCGACGTCATTAGCGACGAACTTAGCGACGTTTTACAGAGTCGCTGATTAGCGACGTAATTAGCAACGTAAATTAACGTCGCTAAGCGTCGCTACACGTCGCTAATAACGTCGCTAATTTAAAAAAAAAAAAAAAAAAATTTCCAGAATCAAATATTGGTGATTCCCTGCAGTTTTACAGCATCTTCATCATACACACCAACATGATTCAATCTAGTTAACTATATAATCCAATTAAATTAAAAACCACAAGAAGTATCAATCCAATTAAATGTGGATAACTATATAATCCAATTAAATTAACTAAAAAATTCAAGACCACAAGAAGCATCATACATCATGTCTATTGTTGAAGTACCAATAATTCATAAATAATAATAAAAATAACTAGACTACTACGGATCTGCAGGAGGCTGACCAGCGGCGCGCTTCAAGGATAACAACTCCTCATACTCGTCCCGTGGAATCGACACCGATGTCGATGGAGAAGGCAGTGACGTCGGTGGCGGCCGTGCCCGCTCCAAGTCTGCGAGTCGCTGGTTGTAAGAATCCAGGGTAGATAACAGCCTCGTACTGCTATCACCCATTGAATCCTGCATCCTCGTCAGGTTCTCGCCCATCGATAGCTGTGACGCATGCATCCTCGTCAGCTTCTCGCCCATCGATAGCTGTGACGCCTGCAGCTCCATGATGTTGCGATCATTGGAGGCTCTAATATCATTTGTCAATTCTCGTAGCTCCGTCATGCTGCGGTCGAGCATATCCAATCGTGCGATAAGCATCGGATCGTCCGCCTGCGGCTGGGACCGGGACTGGTCCTCCATACTTCGCAGCAAGTCGTCACGGAGAGACACAATCTGACGGTCAACGGCCTCGAGCTTACATAGTGTTACCGCAATGTCCCTCTCTTGCTTTTCTAGACGATCGACGAGCAACTTAGTACAACAAAGATCTCTGAAGAATATGCTCAGCTCTGTCAATGGGTCCCAAACGACCTGCGGTAAGAATTCCCGAAATGCAATCGGAATTAACCTCTCCATGAATACATGACAATCGTGGCTCTTCATACCTACTAGTTTGTTCTCCTTGAGGTCAACGCATCTTCTCAAGTTCGACACGTACCCGTCTGGAAACTTTAGACCCTGAATCCACCTACAAAGTCTACCTTTATCCTCTTTATCCAGTGAGAAAACTGACTTAGGTTGCTTTAACTTTCCATTCCCCTCCTCTATCAGATGCAATGCAGGACGTCTACATATGTCTTCTAAGTCCAACCTGGCCTTCGGATTATCTTTCGTCTTCCCCTTTACATCCATTACAGTATTAATTATGTTATCAAACACATTCTTCTCGATATGCATGACATCAAGGTTATGTCTGATCAGATTGGTGCTCCAATATGGCAGATCCCAGAATATACTCCTCTTCGTCCAGTTATGGGTGCGACCAAATCCGTCACACTTGTACCCCTTAGCAGGCTCTTCGATAGCACTTGGTAAATATTTTACCTCTTCCCATATCGTGCATCCGGGCCACCTTGGAGGTGGATTGGCCTTCTCCATAACTCCCGTACGAAAAGCATTCCGATTCCTCCGGTACGGATGATCCTTCGGCAAAAATTGTCGATGACAATCGAAGAAGCACGGTTTGCCTCCGTGTTTCAAACGGAAAGCCTGAGAACGGTCCATGCAATACGGACATGAGAGACGACCATGGGTGCTCCATCCCGATAACATTCCATAGGCCGGAAAGTCGTTGATGGTCCACATAAGTGCTGCCCTCATCTAAAAATTCTGCTTTCTAGAAACATCGTACGTGTTGGCACCTACTTCCCACAGCTGATTCAACTCATCTATCAAAGGCTGTAAGTACACATCGATGTTCCTCTTCGGATTGTTCGGACCCTGGATAATAACGGTTAGGAACATATACGGAGTCTTCATGCACATCCAAGGCGGTAGATTGTACGGAGTGACGATCACAGGCCAACACGAATACTGGGAGCCCGAAAGTCCGAATGGGGTAAAACCGTCAGAGCAGAGCCCCAATCTGACATTACGCGCTTCCTCGGCAAAATGTGGATACTCTCGATCAAAGTGCTTCCATGCTTCTCCATCGGATGGATGATCCAATACTCCTTCGATCTGTTTTCGCCTGTGCCAACTCATATTTTCTGCAGTCTCCTTAACCATAAACAACCGATGCAACCGCGGCGTCAAAGGCAAGTAGTGCATCGAATCGGTAGGCTTCCTTGCACCGACAGACTTTCCTCTAACAGTGGCCTTGTAGCGATCAGCACCACAGAATCTACACGCATCTTCATCCTTGTCGTCTTTGTAGTACAACATGCACCCATTGCGACATGCATCGATTTTCTCGTATCCCATCCAAAGCGATCTCACCATCCTCTTAGATCGATAGAAGTCTTTAGGCAACTTTGCACCCTCGGGCAAGATCTCTATAATCAAATCGAGCAGTCGATTATAGCATTCTTGCGACATGTTAAAATCGGACTTGATGCTCAATAATCTTGTAACCACCTCCAACGGTGAATGGTCCTCACAACCAGGATATAGTGGAGTCCTTGCATTCTCAAGCAACTCCATAAACTTTGCAGCATCGGCATTCGGTGCCTCCTCAGCTGCATCATAATTGTCTGGATTGAAACTAGGTCCTGCCGCATCATAATTGTCAGGATTGAAACTAGGCCCCGTCGCATCATAATTGTCAGGATTGAAACTAGGCCCCGCCGCATCATAAACCATGTTCACCAACCCGTCGTCGTAAGCATCGTGGTCTTGGACATCCATATACGGCTCCACATAGGGCTCCGACTCTGATGCTAGAGATACAAGTTCTCCGTGCGCGGTCCACTGATAGTAATTCGGCGTAAAGCCCTTCGAGTATAAATGATATGTAACTTCCACTTCTGGATGATATTTCCTGTTGCGACATCTCACACATGGACACTTAATTTTGGTACCGTCCATGTACTGAGGGAACGCCTTGGCGAACTGCAGGAACTGCTGTACACCCTCAATGAATTCATCCCGCACACCGCACATGTCATCAGGAAGACGGTTGTACATCCACGAACGATGACGCAGATAGTAATTCATATCCATTTCTAGATACTTCTGCAAAATTGACAGTATGTATCATATAAATCATTACATGCAAAATTAACTTCTGTGTCTGTGTCAGTGTCCGTTATTGGAAAAGCAGTATATATATATATATATATATATATATATATATATATATATATATATATATATATATATATATATATATATATAACCCACTTCTGTGTCAGTGTCCGGATTTTAGTGTAGTAGGCTCCAGCCGAAGCCAATAAGTTTCTTGAGATGCATGTCCTTAATGATGCATGCTGCGATGATATCTTTGCTCCATTAGAGGCTCTTCATACTGCTAGCTAGTGATTTCAGTAAGTGTTGAAATTAATCCTTTATTTATTTAAGCTGATTTGTAAGTTTCGTTTAGCTAATTCAACTGTTATAGTCATATTATTTAGACCATTAGGCACTTCTTGAAACTGGCAGTAGGGTGAGGAACTGAGATACATAACTCCGCAGTACTTTGCTTTCGGCAATTAACCCCTATATATATTGGGAGTGGAACGAGGAAGTAGCTAGAGCTCAAAATTCTTGGGGCACAATTAAGGACGGTTGCTTAGATCATACACTTCCTGGTCGAATAATTGGTGTTCTAATTAATTTGATCACATGATCAGTTGTTGTACGAATATTCAGGAATTAGTTCTAATTTGTTCACCCAATGTACGTAGTCATGACATATGAACATGGATTCAATAATAGCCATCATTTTTTTCCCTCCTCCATTGGACCAATGAATAGTAACCACAAAATCAAACAATTAGTATATATATATATATATATATATATATATATATATATATATATATATATATATATATATATATATATATATATATATATATATATATATTGCAAAAGTGCAAATAAATACACTTATGTTCTTTCTTTCTTATTCATCGATCCATATTATTTATTTATTTTATACTTGAAAGAAGAAATTAAAATCTGATCTCTACATGATCGCACATGCATGAACATTGTCAAAAAACCTAACCCTAACCCTAACCCTAACCCTAACCCTAACCCTAACCCCATGTCAAAAAACCTAACCCTAACCCTAACCCTAACCCCATGTCAAAAAACCTAACCCTAACCCTAACCCTAGGTCCAGATCAGTGTCTGTGTCAGTGTGTGTGTGTGCCGTGTCTGTGTCTGTGTCAGTGTCAGTGTGTGTGTCGTGTTTGTGTCAATGTCACATGTGTCCTGTGAGAGAGAGAGAGAGAGAGAGAGAGAGAGAGAGTATACCTTGCCGGAGTAGTCGCGGTCGACGGAGCTGGGGAGGGGGGGGGGAAATATGTTTTCGAATCGAAATTTCAACTGACGGGGAAAAATGAAACCGACCCCTAATTAACCAAATTTTAGCGACGTTTAGCGACGTCCAATAAAAATGTCGCTAAATTAAATATTTGCGACGTAAAGGACGTCGCTAAACACGTTGCTAAATATTTTGAGTTTAAATATCGCTATATACGTCGTTAAACGTCGCTAAATTAGACATATTAGCGACGTTTAGCGACCTTAATTGAACTTATAGCGACTTATCTTTTAAAATCGTATTAAAAGTCGCTAAACGTCGCTAAATGTCGCCATTTAGCGACGTCTAGCGACGTGTTTATAATGAGTCGCTAATTTATATATTATTAGCGACGTTTCTTTTGACGTCGCTAAAATACGTCGCTAATCCCGCTTTTTCTAGTAGTGCTGGTTAGGTTTCTTGTTCCCCTCAATTGTTAATGAAAGGCTTCTTTGTAACGTCTAGAGGGGTGTGGTAGCTTTAGGTACCACGCTTTGGAAAGTGTAGTTCAGAAGAAAATTTAAACTTGTTTTTGTGGAGTCAAATCCCATGCAAGTATTTGTACATATATAAATTTCTTGGCTTAGCTTTCCTTAAATAAGAGATTCCCATGATTGAATACTGTTGATATGGTATGTTGGGTGTCATATTTAAGTATAATATAAGCACGTGGGAATATCCTGAGGACATATTTGGGATGCCAGAATATGTCACAGGATATTCCATTATGGGATTATTGTCATAATGATTAAGATCATTGTATTAATGACTGTAAGGCTATATAATGCCAATGAGACAATCAATAAAATCATCAACTAATTTCAACATGGTATCAAAGCCAAGTTTCCACAAACCCTAGCCGTCACCAAGCTTCCACAAACCCACAGGAGGATTTCCTAGATCTCCTCCACCGAACTCTTCCACGCCCCCCTTCTTCCCTTCTCCGCCCTTCGCTGTTGTTGCCCCGTCCCGCTACAGCTGCGGTTACTACTGCTGCTGCGACTGCTGCTGCTGCGACGGTGGCTGTGACATGCGTGCTGCCACCTCCTCCGCACCAGTACGAGACAGCGCCTAATAGGGATGCCTAGATCTGAAAAAATGGGGGACATGTTCGGATCTAGGAGTGGACGACGAGGACGAGCATGAGTCATGGTGCGGACGTGACTGGATAGACGACGCATCGATGGAGGAGATCATCAAGAAGCTAGATTCTGCAGAGGTGGCGACGTTGATGAAGTTGTTGACAATGTCGGCTGGTGAGAACACGACACGAACGTCGCCGGAGTTGAAGCTTCACTCCATCGATCTGAAATTAGATGGACCAGCCACCTATCTGAGTTGGTCACGGCGGGTGAGAAGAACCCTCGCAGGAAAAAACATGGAGGGGTTCCTGACGGGCGAGGCGACAGAGCCGGACGAGGGCTCGACAGGACGCGATGAGTGGAAGTCCACTCATATGGTGATCTACATCTGGCTTCTCAACTCCTTAGTCCAGTCTATTGCCGCCACAGTAGACGGTATCGAGATGGTGAAAGATGTGTGGGAGAAGTTGAGAAGAACCTATGATGGTGTGGGAAACAACTTACGGGTCTTCCAGATAAAGGGGGAGATTGATGACACCGTACAGGGAGAGAAGACGGTGCAGGAGTATGCCACGGAGTTGGAGCGTCTATGGTTGGATTATGATCACTCCTCAGATCGGGCGAGCTGCGGGGACCCTAAGTGTAAGGAGAGACAGGTGTGTCTGCAGGAGAGGACGATGAAGTTCCTCAAAGGGCTGACTGCAGCTTTCGCACAGAGGACGGCCCTACTTCTAGCCCAACCAAAGATCCCTAGCCTTGAGGAGGCCATCTCAGCCATGATCCAGGAGAAGACACGTATCAGGCTGCAAGACGGGACAGGTGGTCCCCCCGAAGCAAAGTCAGCACTAGCGATCACCAGCTCAGGAAACACAGGATCTAAGGGAGAGCCCTGGCAGCATAACCGGCAGTGCTACAACTGTGGGGAGATGGGTCATCATCGGTATGCTTGTACCAAACCACCTAGGGAGGGAGATTCAGGTGGTGGACGAGGACCGTTCGGCGGACGAGGATATAATGGAGGACGTGGTCGTGGTCGAGGGGGTAAACGAGGCGGACGAGTAGGTTATCGGACGAACCTCCTGATATCAGAAGGGAACGGAGAAGCTGATGGCACCTTTACTGTGGAGGACCAGGCACTGGGAGACATGAGGAGTAGAACAGAGGAGACGTCCACCTCATTCTTTGTTAGGGACAACGCTGCCATGTATGTCCATCCATCAGAAGGTACTGACGAATCACTTGCCCTTGCGTCTATCTCTTCCCTTAAATCATCAGACTGGATTATCGACTCGGGAGCATCTCGACATGTGACGGGGAATGCTAGTGAGTTTTCTTTCTACACTCACCTAGCATCAGCAGACATCATTCAGACAGCTGATGGCACTTTCCAGCCAGTGGTCGGTAAGGGTACTGTTAATTGTACAGGTTCAGTAAGATTATCCAATATTTTACATGCTCCATCCTTTTCAGTCAGTCTCTTGTCCATTAGTTCTATAATCCTCCAACTTAAATGCATTGTTTTTTTTTATATTCCTAAGGTGACCTTCCAGGAGAAAGGGACAGGACGAAGACTTGGGACTGGCACTTGGCATGAGGGACTGTGGTACCTAGATCGAGAAGGACTGGACTCAACATTGGTATCTATGGCAGAGAAGGCTGGCATGGAAAAACTGCAGCAGAGGACTGAGGATACCTTGATACTCCATCATCGGAGGATGGGACATTCTTCCTTTGATACTCTAAGTAAGTTGTATCCAGAGATTTATGCAAAAACAAATAAAGAGAAATTAGTATGTGATGCGTGCAAGTTAGGAAAACTTACTAGGAGCTCATATGTTGGCACGGGTCATAGGAGCACTTTTGCTTTTGAGGTAGTACATTCTGATGTCTGGGGTCCATGT
Source organism: Iris macrosiphon (assembly GCA_036927795.1). NCBI lineage: Eukaryota > Viridiplantae > Streptophyta > Magnoliopsida > Asparagales > Iridaceae > Iris > Iris macrosiphon. The sequence goes on along the minus strand of JAYESA010000018.1, from coordinate 1,230,071 downwards.
GCTACTAACACTATGAATGGTTATAAGTACTTTATTTCTTTCATTGAGTGTGCCTCTCGTGTTACCTGGTTATATTTGATGAAAAATAAGAATGATGTACCTGCTTGTTTTCGGGATTTCCATAAGCATGTCCAGACCCAGTACAAAGCAGTTGTGAAGGTACTGAGGTCTGACAATGGAACGGAGTATACCAACAGGACGCTTGCAGAATACCTGTCAGCACACGGAATACAGCATCAGACCACCTGTGCATACACACCAGCACAAAATGGAGTTGCAGAAAGGAAAAACAGACACCTTCTGGAGGTCGCAAGAAGTATGATGATCGACATGAATGTCCCACAGAGTCTGTGGGGACATGCAGTGTTGATAGCAGCTCAAATCATCAACAGGATGCCCTCGAAGGTCCTCGGATGGAAGTCCCCATGTGAGGTATTGCAAGGCAATAATAGTGGGATACTCCCACTGAAGGTGTTTGGGTGTGTGTGTTTTGTGAAGGACAACAGGCCATCAGTTGGGAAACTTGACCTTAGAGCGGTCAAATGCATCTTCGTAGGCTACTCGGCGACCCAGAAGGGGTATGTGTGCTGGAGTCCAGTAGAGAAGAAGAAGTTTGTCAGTATGGATGTCCACTTTCGGGAGCATGAGCCATACTACCGCCAGGACGGAACTTCACACAACACGCCTAATACTACCAGTATTAGGCGAGAGGGGGAGATGGAGAACTTGGTGGTAACCGATTTAGAAGTTTGGCATGGAGGCACGGAAAAGGGACAAGAAGGTGAAGGTGTTAGGCCTACGGCTCAGGGAGAGTTACTTACCTACAGCAGGAGAGAGAAGCAAACTGCAGGACCAGTACCGACAGTGCCAGTGCCAAGTCCCTTGCCTGCGTTCGTCCCAACTCCTGAGGCACCAACACCAACCCCCCTTCAGGTGATACCCCCTCCTTCACAAGATATCATTCCTCCTACTTCTACTCCTCCCACACCACTATCTGTACGGAGGACCACTCGCAGCAATGCAGGAAATCCTCCAAACAGATATGGTTGGGATATTGCTCAGTGTGTTTCTTATGACCATATCTCTTCTTCTCATGGAGCATTTATAGCATCTTTGGATAGTATTACTGTGCCTAACAATTGGCAGGTTGCCAAGAACGATCCAAAGTGGAAAGCGGCAATGCACGAGGAGTTGGGAGCTCTGGAGAAAAACCACACTTGGGAGCTTGTGAGACTGCCAGAGGGGAAGAGAGCAGTTGGATGCAAGTGGATCTTTACCGTGAAGCAGAACCCAGATGGACAGGTTGAGCGCTACAAAGCTCGACTAGTAGCCAAAGGATACAGTCAGACGTACGGCATCGACTATGACGAGACCTTTGCACCAGTTGCAAAGATGAGCACTGTCAGGACTCTGATTTCTCTGGCAGCGAATGGTGGATGGAAGCTACACCAACTGGATGTGAAGAATGTATTTCTTTACGGGGATCTAGTGGAGGAGGTGTACATGGAGATACCACCAGGATTTGGCACCAATCAGACAGTAGGCAAGGTCTGCAGGTTGAAGAAGTCCCTCTATGGACTGAAGCAGTCTCCTCGAGCGTGGTTTGACAAATTCAGAAGGGCGATGATAGGGATGGGATATCAGCAGATCAATGCTGATCATACTGTGTTCTTTCGTCGGAGTGGAGGCCACATCACCATGCTTGCGGTGTATGTGGACGATATGATTATCACAGGAGATGATGAGCAGGAGATCGCCCAACTCAAAGGAAAGCTTTGCAAGGAATTCGAGGTGAAGGATCTCGGCCTTCTTCGGTACTTCCTTGGGATTGAGATTGCTCGAGAAGCAGAGGGGATTGTTCTCTCTCAAAGGAAGTATGCACTGGACCTTCTCACAGAAACTGGGATGTTGGGGTGCAAACCTGCAGCGACACCAATAGATCAGAGGTTCAAGATTGATGCTGAGGCTGGAGAACCAGTTGATCGGGACAGATACCAGAGACTGGTTGGCAAGTTGATCTATTTGAGCCATACACGTCCTGATATCTGCTTTGCAGTAAGTGTGGTGAGCCGCTACATGCATGACCCACGGAAGGGTCATATGGATGCAGTGTACCAGATTCTGAGGTACTTGAAAGGTGCTCCCGGGAAGGGACTAATATTCAGGAAGAACAATCACGTGAGCATCGAGGGCTACTGTGATTCTGACTGGGCTAGTTGTGCTAATGACAGGAGGTCTACCTCGGGATATTGCATATTTGTAGGAGGTAACTTGGTCTCCTGGAGGAGTAAGAAGCAGTCTGTGGTGGCCAGATCGACAGCTGAAGCAGAGTACAGAGCTATGGCCTTGGGAGTTGCAGAGCTGCTATGGTTGAAGAATATGCTGGTGGAGCTGAAGCTGGATCAAGGAGCCAAGATGAAGCTGTGGTGTGACAATCAGTCAGCTATTAGTATCGTCAACAATCCAGTACAGCATGACAGGACCAAACACATCGAGATTGACAGATTCTTCATCAAAGAGAAGTTGGATAGTGGATTACTGGAGCTTGGCCATGTTCCAACCAGGGATCAAGTAGCAGATGGACTAACCAAGGGACTCGCCTCAGTGAGCATGATCAGAGGATGTGACAAGATGGGCTTAGTGAATATCTTTCACCCATCTTGAGGGGGAGTGTTGATATGGTATGTTGGGTGTCATATTTAAGTATAATATAAGCACATGGGAATATCCTGAGGACATATTTGGGATGCCAGAATATGTGACAGGATATTCCATTATGGGATTATTGTCATAATGATTAAGATCATTGTATTAATGACTGTAAGGCTATATAATGCCAATGAGACAATCAATAAAATTATCAACTAATTTCAACAAATACTGTTGCAACCGAAGGGTTGAGAACGTTTTTTTTAATTTTGAATAGGGATTACACAAGATGTTGAGTTTGATTGTAATTGAGGATGGGGATCACATTAATTAGATCTCTACGAGAGTATCTTGGTGTTGCATTTCTAGATTAGAATATATAAAACACATTTGGACATCATGTTCTAACTTACCATGTGATTGCAAAAAATTTAATATAGGTATAGTAATAATGAGAGGTTGGTACTTAAATGAGAGTGATAAGCTAGCACAAAAACTTAGTGATAGGTTTGTGAAAGTAATGAGAGTTATGCCAATTACCTCTATGTGCGCACAATTGGATAAGATCTAATCTATGACACATATCTATGCTATATAGTTAGCTAGTCTTTATTTATTTCGAATCCTAGCTAGTAATCCATTCCTTAATTATTTTTCTTACAATGACTTGGATTATTTTACTTGTTCCAAGAATCAAACCTTAATTTCAATCCAAGGTTAGTTAGTGGGCCTCATAGTAGTCACATTTTATCACAGAAGAATTGCATGCTGGGATCATCATATTTACCTACGAAAGGAGAGGCACATCAAAAGGAAAGGAAGAGCACCACACTAGCTAGGAGAGATTAATTAATCAGAAGTCCTGCTTTGCTGCGTGAGTAACATAAACTTCTAGATAATTAGTTTGATAACTTGAGACATTATGCATGCATTACTATCAATGTGCATGTAAACCTTGCTATTATATATGATCTAAATGTATCTCTCTCCAAACTAATATAAAGGGGGCATTAGGAGGTCAAAGATGTTGCTTGGTGATACCAACAATCACATGGCATATCATATCATGGGTGTTTTGATAAGAATCTCCATTTGGTGTGGCACATTTGCCTTGAAGTGGAAGAAGGCCTTCCTAACCCATCATTAATTCAACCTCCCCCAATTAGGAAAAAGAAAAACATCGGTTAGTTCGAAGATTAGGTTCTCCTTATTTGGTCGATTAAGTACCATGTGAAACAAAACACATATCTTAATGTTTGTATTATAATTAATTCTTAGGCTTGTACTATATGTCAATAGAATATATCCTTAAAACTCACTTTCATACTTAGATTTCTCATATTTATGAGCCCTAGGGGGCTTGAAACTGTGGTATTGGTAACTATAGGGAAATGTTAAGGCCTGCATTTGATCTCTAATCCTCTCTTTCCTAGGTTCATCACATGTACACATGGTGTCTAGTACGATAATTCAACTTCTATATAATATATGCATCTATTAATATATATGTGTGCCCTTTGATGATTGATTGTGGCATATAAATGGATATCTGATCTTCAAGACTTCAAGTGGCAGAATTTAGGAGTTCAAGTGGAGGTTCATGGCATCTTTTCTATATATATACTACTACACCATTAATAGGTTCATGCATATTGCATTGTGTGTCAATTAATTTGGACTTGTTTATTATGATACCAAATGTTGGAAGTTGTCCCTTCATTAGACTTTGGAAGAAGATCTTTTTGTTTAGTTTTACTCTTCCAATATAGACCCCAAATGTATATATAATGAAATTTAGTAGTTATGTGTTATTGCCAAGGTATGTTGAGTCCATTTTTGTTCATCCACTAAAACTAAGATAGATGTTCATCCTTCCACTCAAGAGTTATCACGCGTGTGAAATCTGCTCCCCTCTCAAAGTGGATTTTAGTTTGGATAAAAATGGCACGTGACAATTCTTAAATATTGAAAGGATGAACATCCATTCTACTTTTGCTGGGTAGAAAAAAACGGACTCAGGCATGTCCTATAGTTGTCACTGGTCCCTAATATACATGTCAATTCAAAGTTGAATTAATATCATAAGCATCAATCATCGAGTAATATCATATTGCATGCTGATATGATTTTATATCCACATCAAGAATAAGAACATCATTGTTAATATCTTATAGCGCTCCATATTTTTTTAAAATTTGGTCAAATAATAAAAATATTTGCAATGACATTAATATTTGACTTCTGGACTCGACCAAATTCATCAACTTAAGTGCTAGATCTCTGAAAGAAATGCTTGCGGTGGAGTCCAGAAGTTGGATATATATATATATATATTTAAGAGAGAATTGTGTTACAAATTTCTGGTCCTAAGAACTACAAACTTAGCCAGAGTAGATCCGTACCTGCACCTGCACCCCCGTAGGTCCGTACCTACACATGCGCACTTGAATCGCATCTGCACTGCACCCATCACCATCTCACCACTTAATTCTTCCAAAGGAGAATTAAAGGACGTCCAGGAGGCTCGAACCCGCAGCCTCCTGGATAATATGCATCAATCGTAATCACTATACTAGACTAGACTAGAGATCATTTGCCAGAAGTTATATATATATATATATATATATATATATATATATATATATATAGAGAGAGAGAGAGAGAGAGAGAGAGAGAGAGAGAGAGTTGCTATATGGGTACGTACGTAGAATGAAAATTCTTTCATTGATGTTAGAACATTATAAATATTTAACCTTCGACCATTAATGTAGTTCTGGAGTTTTGGTGTATAAAGACATGACATGAGTAACGCAACCATAACCCAATGAAGAGGGCCGCAAAACCGATTTTGAGGCAATGCAATGGATACAACTACGCTAGGCCTCTTGAATTTATAGACCTCCAAAAAATATTATATTTATATGTTATATATTTTACATTTATTTATATATAACTACATATAGAAAAAAGCTAGTAAAATTCAACTTTTGATCCATATTTAGTTAAGTGCTTGTTAAAATCACTATTCTCCATGTCCAAATATAATTATAGGTCTCATTTGGTTCGCGGAAAAAGAAAAGAAAAGAAAATCAATTATGTTATTTTTTTTCCGTTGAAAAATTATAATTTTCATTATTTTTTTTTCCGGTGTTTGAAAAGTTTCGAAAAATTAGAAGAAAAAGTGAATAATTAGAAGTGTAAATGGAAATGGGATATAACATGTGAATATACCGTTAGATCATTTTATAAATTCCTTAATTTTAGTGGACTTTCATGTCCTTTAGGTATCAACTTGTGGAAATTAAAATTCCTATGAAGGTTAAATTTTAGTTGCGGCTTAGTATATATATAAAAGGAGGGATTGGAATTTTTTATTTCGAAATAACAGTTGTTGGATATGTTTTTTTTTATTGTACATATTAGTTCTTTAACTAATTATTTTCTTACGAAATTTTAAATCAATCTGTACGGCCCAAAAAAACAGAATTATGATGTGTTGCCGTATGCATAGTTTGAAGAAGAAAAAATATTAGTTGGAATAAGATAGATTAATTGTTCAGATATAATGAGAATTTGATTATTGGGATCATAAGATATAGGCAGGCTTCCATGGACCAAGTCTTTGTTGTATCACATTCAGCAAATGTACACATGAAGAGCATATGATATACCTACCATCAAACATATATATATATATATATATATATATAGAGAGAGAGAGAGAGAGAAAGAGAGAGAGAGAGAGAGTCAATATATGCCAAATTGTGTGATAATCCATAAAAAAAAAAATTATATGTTTGCGACCGATTATTCTTTAATTAATGAACTCAAACGCACCTAATTTTAGATTAACAATCGGATTAGAAGTACAATATCATGCTTAATTAAGTAGGTTTAGCATGTTCATAGTGTAACATGTGGCACTAGTAAAAGTTTTGATGTCAATCACTCAAAGGCTTAGTGCTCTTCTCTTTAAAGATTCCTCGTGTACCAATTGTTGCAAATCAAAAATGGTCCAACATGTTTCATTAATAGGGAAGAATAAAGATTCGTATAGCATGAATCACTGTCTTATTGTATATTGTCTTACTAAGATTTGATCTATCATATTATTTTCTTTCTTTCTTTCAGAGATTGTCCATTTTATAGGCCTTACTATCATGCCCTGATTGGTGGGTTTGGGTGTTCAAATGTACAAGTCATGTTTTATTTTAGCAACTTATTTCATATCGCAAATTGTCGTCTAAAGTATCACTTAGATGTAGTTTGGTTCGCAGAAAAGAATTCATTTTTTTTACAATTTTTATGGACATAAAAATTTGTAAATTTCATCCTTTTTTACAATATTTCTGTGGTGTCCCGTTCCCCCTATTCGAAAAGCGCGGCTAAGAAATACAAGTCGGTATCGTTCGATCGGGATAGATTGAATCAAGATCTTATCCTCGTTATGGATTTGCTTCTTCGGAATCGTTTCTCATATTCAGTGGACCGTGTCCCGAGGATGGACTTAGCGGCAGAGTCAAGAGGGACCTCTCCGCTGCAAGATTTCTTGCCTAGTTTTCGCTGTCGTCTTGTTGCTTTCGTGCTTTGAGTTGGTTTTCGGATTTGTTTGCATTTTCTTGAACGGTTTCGATGGATTTTATTGCTTTCGTCCGTTGAACTGCATTTCATTTCGAGCTTAGAAAGAGTATAAGAGGTATTGATCAGTTGTTCGTGGCAATGCAGGTGATCGTGCAGTAGACGTCGTGCAAGCGGAGTCTTGAAGCACCTCTTTCCTTTCCTCTCTCCAACCAACTTGTGAGTGGCTATATTCGGTTCAGTTGACCCTTCTTCCAAGTCTTCACATCTAAAAATCTTGCATTCTTGCTTGTCCGATCAAACGATACCATAATAACTAAAAGATGTCAAGATAAAGAAAAAGGAATATACTTGGATTATTTGTGCTTGTCAATCAACTTGTGATCTACCTCCTTTTTTGTCCATCCCAAGCATCCCCCATGTTAACAAATAATCAACGATTAAGATTAGATGACTTAAAACCCATCCAATGGTGTGAATATGGAGGATGCTTGGGGTGGACAAAAAAAAGGATGGATTTGATCCCTATATATATATATATATATATATATATATATATATATATATATATATATATATATATATATATATATATATATATAATCAATTTATTATTTTTTAAAAATTAATATTACATACAAAATTAAAAGTAACACTAAAAAGATTCGAACTCAGCCATGTAAACCCCCTGATTTTTCAAAATTTTAAAAACTGGATTTTTCACAAATTTCTGGAATTTTCTGGAAATTTTCTGTAATTTAAAAACAGGGTTTTATTTATTAAATGATTTTTAAATGATGATAAACAATATTAAAATATTATGAAAATAATATTTTTGGATGTAAAATAGAAAACCGAACTTAGGGTAATTTTCTGGGATTTTATTGGGCCTCGGACCTATTTTTAAAAGCCTAAAAACTAATTTCCAAATTAAATTAATTAATTATTCTGTTATTATTATTATTATTATTATTTGTTTCTTGGGCCCGGCCCAGTGGGCCGAGCCCCTTGGTGCAAGCCCAGCCCAACCTAAACCCCCTAGCGGGTCGGGCGGGTCCGCTCACCCGGAGCCCGCCGCCCGACCCGACCCGCTTCATCATCCCCTTCCCACGTCGCCTGCGCCCGCGACCCCCGCTCCGCCGCCGGAAATCCCGCCGCCACGACCGCCTCCCCTCCGCGAGAGCCCCCACGTCGCCTCCCCTCCGGATCCCTCGACCACGACGCCCCGACCAGCCCCTATAAGAAGCCCCCTCGCTTCCTCCACCGCCCTCACTCCCCTAACGCCCAACCACCGAGCCCTAACCCTACCCCACTCCGGCGAGCCCCCGTCTGGCGACCCAGGCCTCAGCCCCTGCGCCGTCCTCCTCCCAGGCGGAGCTTCCCTTCCCCTTCCTCTTCCTCCTCCTCCCCCGGGCGGAGCCGACCCCGGCCTCCAGAAACCCTCCCCGCTGCTCGAGCTGCCGGCCGACCCCCTCGGCGCCGCCCAGCCCCTCCGGCAGAGCCGCGGCCACCGCCCCGAGTCGCCTCGACCGTCGGCCAGTCCCCCAGAGCCCCGGACACGCGGACACAGCCCTGAACCCTAGCCCTAGCCGAGGACACGTGTCCAGGACACGATTCGGACACAGAAAACCCCGGTTTCTTGGGTCCCCTTCAGGTACTCGTAACTTGCACCTCGGACCTCTGTTTTCGATTCTGTAAATTTCTACGCGAAGCCCGTATGACCCTCTCGGTGCCCGGACAAACCGCTCGGGGCATCGCGTCCTGTGGTGATCGCACACCGCGATCCAAAAACAGGGAAAACCAGACCCTGTTTCACCCCGGAACTGAGTACGCCCCGCCAAACGGGACGACTTGGTCGCGCGCGGTCTTCACAGATACGTGCGCCTCGTCGATACGGACGTGTGAGATTTTACGGAAGCTGATTCGGGTGTGCGTGCACACCGGAATCAACGCGTATCCGCGGACATCGCCCCGTATCCGTACTTTCTGGAACGTGCCCTAACTTTGTGTACACACGTCGGATCGAGACGAAACTTATGCCATCGGACTCGTACCGATACGCTGGTCCTGTGGGTCAAGTTTGGTTCGATTCTGAGAACGTTGACGAAATCGCGTGTCGTGGGCCCCACAGGCCCCGCTCGACTGGCGATTTTGTGATCGGCTCATCGGAATCCAATTCTGGAAGTTCCGTTGGGTTCGTATTATCGTTTCTAACCTGTTAACACTAAGTTTGGTGAATTTGGAGACCGTTGACCCGGACGCATTTTTCGGTGCAAAACGGGCCCACCGGTGGACCCCGTTTTGACCCGAAATTACCGTTTTTGCCCTTGTCTCCAAATTGGACCCAAGGACAGGCGTTTCTAGCTGATTGATATTTTCTAGATCTGATGGTGATGTTTGTTTCAGCAACCGGAGTACCGCCTGCAATTCCCGCCGAAGTCAGAACTGCGAACCGAGCCGGAACCACAGGCAAGTGTACCTTGCCAAAACTTGCAGCTTTGCTAGCTATTTTCTGGACTTGTTTATACATCAGTGGGCAAGTAAATCTTGTCAAATTCTCAGATAATTCTGGTTAAAGTATTTTCTTGATTGCTTGTAGTTTCATAAGTAACTTGCTTAACTGCTCAACCCAGGACACCTGACACTCTTCATGTGATGGAATTGCCTGAGATATACCTGGTGATTCCGTATAGGTTACATTTTTTCATGTCATTACAGTTTACATGCTTAGATTCTATCCTGACTCATTGTATTAGTTCAATCTTGCGTGACTTGTACCTGATATTTCTGGAACTGTGACGTGAGATTACATGGGGTGGGGAGAGTATTACCATATCAAGGCTGATTATAATATAAATAATGTTATCTGGAGGTGTCCTAGTCTCTGATACAGAGCTTTGGCACAAGTTCTGGCTCTTCGAGAAAATACTGCTATGGTTTCTTAGACACTGATCCTGTAGTAGTCTCAGCCTGAGTATGACTAAAACTCTCACTTGCATATCACTAGCTGGTTTACATATTTACCCTGCTGTTTATTTTATTGCTGCACTGCATATGTTTTGGCTTGTATTTTCTGTACCTTGTTATGTCCCCTGAGGACCTGGAATGGACTATGTCCCCAGGTGTAGCCGCAGAGAACTACCCCGAGGTGTACGGTACAGGAGCACTCCTTGGAGCAGAACCCGGAACCGAGGACGAGATAGTGGCCGAAGACTTCTCCTGAGCACCGGCTACATATACACAGTATTTACATTTTCAGCATTTCAATTCCTGTCTAATTTTCCTTAAATGTAACAGAATATTTCTCGAATTTGTGTCCCGAGATAACCTTATTTGATATTGCATATTTATTTCCATTGCATTATTTCTGGCATTTAATCTGTGTTTACCCTGTGGATGAGATTAGAAATACCTGAGACTTGTACATTATACTGCTAGACTACAGCTTAAGCATGCCCTGATGGATCCATTAAATTGGGTTGTCCATCGGTGCGTGCTGCTGGCCATTGCTCTCGTGCTCAGTCCCTCGTCATTTGGGACTGGGGCGTGACATGGTTTTTGTGGTGGCCCATGCAGGTCTACGACTAAATTGTTCGGTTTCAACTTAGGGACCGAACAGGCCTGCAATAAGATAGGATAAAATTTTAGGATCTCATCCACTTGCTTGAATCGTTTTTGATATCTGTATCGTATTCGAACTAACTTGAACTTGCATCTTGCCTTGTTTCCTGTGCGCCTCTTATTGGGTATTTTGGATACAGGGAAATGGACCCACAAGAATGCAACGAGACTCCCGCCAGAACGCCACAAGCTACAGGTGTCACCTACGACGACGAAGTGACACCAGTCGGAGGAATCCCCACAACTCAACAGAGCCAGCCGGCAGGTCAACCTACCTCCCGATTCCGGCGCGATGACATCCCACCTCCGCCGCAGTTCATTCCACCAACGCCCGTACTCCCACAAGGACAGCCAATTGATGGGCAGCAGATATTCCAAATGATCTACGCGATGATGCAAGCTCAGCAACAAGTCCAACACGAGGCTCAGCGTCGCGAAGCTAACTTCTGGAGGGACAGCATCGTAACTGTACTGGAGCAGGCCAACCTACCAGCTCGACGGCTATCTACAGGCTCTATCACTGACTTCCGCCAACTGAAGCCCCGCACTTTTTCTGGAAAAGAGGAGCCCACAGAAGTTCATGAGTGGCTCACCAACATAAGGCATCAACTTGAAGCAGCTGAGCTTCCACGGGAACGCTGGATGACTGCCGTCCGAATACAATTGACAGGCAACGCGCACCACTGGTGGTTGTCTGAGGAGACGCGACTCGGACCAGACCGAGTCACTTGGAAAGAGTTCTCCAGACTCTTCCAAGAGATGTACATTCCGGCTATCGCTCGATCAGAACTGCGGGACAAATTCAATCGCCTCACTCAGGACTCCATGACGGTGGAAGAGTACAACGCAGAATTCATTCGTCTGAGCCGCTTCGCCCCCACCCTGATCCCGACTGAGGAAGAGAAGGCCGAGAAATTCTTCGACGGACTGAACATTGAGCTGCAGAAACTAATTGGGTCCGTCGCACCAACATCATACTCGGACGTCCTTGCTGCGGCTCGACGCATAGAGCGCGTTACCAAGAGAGAGACCAGACTGAAGCGGTCGTCCCCATCCGCACCAACCAAAGCAGCACAAGAAGAATCTGCAAAGAGACCGCACCAACAGCAGAAAGCATCTACACCACCAGTGGTAGTCCTCCTTACTTGTCATTACTGTGGCAAAGCAGGCCATATCGCCAAGGAATGCCGACGCAGACTAGGATTGTGTTTGGCATGCGGATTTCGTCAGCATTCGGTAAGGGATTGCACTCAACGTGGAGAAGGAACACCAAGGGCGAACCAGCAAACTCCACCAGCACCTCGAGCAGCACCCTACCAGCAAGCTCAGCAACAGCAGAGGAATCTACCTCAAGGACGAGAGCAGGCTTACGCGATGACTGTGCAGGAAGCCGATGCGAGTAAGTGATTCGTAGTTATCCGTTTTTAGTGTTGTTTAGTTCGTGCCTCTTGGTTCGTGACCTCAGCCCCAACCTAGTAATTTGCAACATGTTAATAACAACCTGGTATTCATAAAAGTTATAGTTTTAACTAGATTTTCTGGAAGTGCATAACTTTTATTTTTAGGGAAACGGTATTTCCCTAAGTATCTTGTGATGTGTTTTCAAACGATGCTTGCGACCGCGTCATCTCTGTTGACCGGTTATTCTTTTGATTGCGAGGACGCAATCCTCTTAAGGGGGTAGATTGTAAACCCCCTGATTTTTCAAAATTTTAAAAACTGGATTTTTCACAAATTTCTGGAATTTTCTGGGAATTTTCTGTAATTTAAAAACAGGGTTTTATTTATTAAATGATTTTTAAATGATGATAAACAATATTAAAATATTATAAAAATAATATTTTTGGATGTAAAATAGAAAACCGGACTTAGGATAATTTTCTGGGATTTTATTGGGCCTCGGACCTATTTTTAAAAGCCTAAAAACTAATTTCCAAATTAAATTATTTAATTATTCTGTTATTATTATTATTATTATTATTTGTTTCTTGGGCCCGCCCCAGTGGGCCGAGCCCCTTGGTGCAAGCCCAGCCCAACCTAAACCCCCTAGCGGGTCGGGCGGGTCCGCTCACCCGGAGCCCGCCGCCCGACCCGACCCGCTTCATCATCCCCTTCCCACGTCGCCTGCGCCCGCGACCCCCGCTCCGCCGCCGGAAATCCCGCCGCCACGACCGCCTCCCCTCCGCGAGAGCCCCCACGTCGCCTCCCCTCCGGATCCCTCGACCACGACGCCCCGACCAGCCCCTATAAGAAGCCCCCTCGCTTCCTCCACCGCCCTCACTCCCCTAACGCCCAACCACCGAGCCCTAACCCTACCCCACTCCGGCGAGCCCCCGTCCGGCGACCCAGGCCTCAGCCCCTGCGCCGTCCTCCTCCCAGGCGGAGCTTCCCTTCCCCTTCCTCTTCCTCCTCCTCCCCCGGGCGGAGCCGACCCCGGCCTCCAGAAACCCTCCCCGCTGCTCGAGCTGCCGGCCGACCCCCTCGGCGCCGCCCAGCCCCTCCGGCAGAGCCGCGGCCACCGCCCCGAGTCGCCTCGACCGTCGGCCAGTCCCCCAGAGCCCCGGACACGCGGACACAGCCCTGAACCCTAGCCCTAGCCGAGGACACGTGTCCAGGACACGATTCGGACACAGAAAATCCCGGTTTCTCGGGTCCCCTTCAGGTACTCGTAACTTGCACCTCGGACCTCTGTTTTCGATTCTGTAAATTTCTACGCGAAGCCCGTATGACCCTCTCGGTGCCCGGACAAACCGCTCGGGGCATCGCGTCCTGTGGTGATCGCACACCGCGATCCAAAAACAGGGAAAACCAGACCCTGTTTCACCCCGGAACTGAGTACGCCCCGCCAAACGGGACGACTTGGTCGCGCGCGGTCTTCACAGATACGTGCGCCTCGTCGATACGGACGTGTGGGATTTCACGGAAGCTGATTCGGGTGTGCGTGCACACCGAAATCAACGCGTATCCGCGGACATCGCCCCGTATCCGTACTTTCTGGAACGCGCCCTAACTTTGTGTACACACGTCGGATCGAGACGAAACTTGCGCCATCGGACTCGTAGCGATACGCTGGTCCTGTGGGTCAAGTTTGGTTCGATTCTGAGAACGTTGACGAAATCGCGTGTCGTGGGTCCCACAGGCCCCGCTCGACGGGCGATTTTGTGATCGGCTCATCGGAATCCAATTCTGGAAGTTCCGTTGGGTTCGTATCATCGTTCCTGACCTGTTGACACTAAGTTTGGTGAATTTGGAGACCGTTGACCCGGACGCGTTTTTCGATGCAAAACGGGCCCACCGGTGGACCCCGTTTTGACCCGAAATTACCGTTTTTGCCCTTGTCTCCAAATTGGACCCAAGGACAGGCGTTTCTAGCTGATTGATATTTTCTGGATCTGATGGTGATGTTTGTTTCAGCAACCGGAGTACCGCCTGCAATTCCCGCCGAAGTCAGAACTGCGAACCGAGCCGGAACCACAGGCAAGTGTACCTTGCCAAAACTTGCAGCTTTGCTAGCTATTTTCTGGACTTGTTTATACATCAGTGGGCAAGTAAAGCTTGTCAAATTCTCAGATAATTCTGGTTAAAGTATTTTCTTGATTGCTTGTAGTTTCATAAGTAACTTGCTTAACTGCTCAACCCAGGACACCTGACACTCTTCATGTGATGGAATTGCCTGAGATATACCTGGTGATTCCGTATAGGTTACATTTTTTCATGTCATTACAGTTTACATGCTTAGATTCTATCCTGACTCATTGTATTAGTTCAATCTTGCGTGACTTGTACCTGATATTTCTGGAACTGTGACGTGAGATTACATGGGGTGGGGAGAGTATTACCATATCAAGGCTGATTATAATATAAATAATGTTATCTGGAGGTGTCCTAGTCTCTGATACAGAGCTTTGGCACAAGTTCTGGCTCTTCGAGAAAATACTGCTATGGTTTCTTAGACACTGATCCTGTAGTAGTCTCAGCCTGAGTATGACTAAAACTCTCACTTGCATATCACTAGCTGGTTTACATATTTACCCTGCTGTTTATTTTATTGCTGCACTGCATATGTTTTGGCTTGTATTTTCTGTACCTTGTTATGTCCCCTGAGGACCTGGAATGGACTATGTCCCCAGGTGTAGCCGCAGAGAACTACCCCGAGGTGTACGGTACAGGAGCACTCCTTGGAGCAGAACCCAGAACCGAGGACGAGATAGTGGCCGAAGACTTCTCCTGAGCACCGGCTACATATACACAGTATTTACATTTTCAGCATTTCAATTCCTATCTAATTTTCCTTAAATGTAACAGAATATTTCTCGAATTTGTGTCCCGAGATAACCTTATTTGATATTGCATATTTATTTCCATTGCATTATTTCTGGCATTTAATCTGTGTTTACCCTGTGGATGAGATTAGAAATACCTGAGACTTGTACATTATACTGCTAGACTACAGCTTAAGCATGCCCTGATGGATCCATTAAATTGGGTTGTCCATCGGTGCGTGCTGCTGGCCATTGCTCTCGTGCTCAGTCCCTCGTCATTTTGGGACTGGGGCGTGACAGCCAACCAGAAATAATACCTCTTACCTTAACCACATGAGTTACAAGATTTTTTTTGTTTATAATTAGATAATATTACGTAGCTAACCATTTTCAAGACACTTTATAAAAAATAAAAATATATGAATAACTAATTATAATTAAATTATAATCAAATATATAACAAATTCTAATTAAAATATAAAAATATATATAATAAATTTTAAATTAATATATTTAAATAAATTTATATTAATATCAGAAAGAAAAAAAATTATTTTACGTGCAACACACGTGAATTTACTAGTATATATATGAGGAGGAATCTAGATCCCTACTCATATGTATCTCAAATTTTTTCGTGATAATAACAGTCATTGGATTGACTCGTTTGACGATTCAGATTAGATCATTAAACTATCCAATTTCGTACGAGAAATTGATCTAATCTGAACCGTCAATTTGACCCCACCTTGATTCCTAAGAAGGAAGGCACAGCAGAGCTGGGTAATTTTAGGACGATTGCTTGTTTGCAACTTTGTCTATAAAATTATTACCAAACTGATGTGTACTCGTATGCATGAGATTATGCAGGGTCTAATCTCGTCGAACCAGACCGCTTTTATTAAAGGTCGATCTATTGTTGAAAACTGTCTACTTGCACACGAGCTGGTACGAGATTTCAAAAGGCCAGGAGGAGGTAAAAATTGTATCAAATTAGACTTGAGGAAGGCTTATGATATGGTAAACAGGAAATTTGTATGTGTTATTATGCGCAGTTTGGGGTTCGATAGCTGGTGGGTGGACCGTGTTGAAGAGTGCATAACTACTCCAACCTTCTCCATTCTCATTAACGGTCAGCCATATGGGTACTTCGGAAGCAATCGGGGTTTGCGACAAGGTGATTCGCTATCCCCCTATCTATTTACCTTGGTTATGGAATATTTTACATGTATGATGGATATGGTAGTGCACAGAAGACAGATCACTCAGCTTTTCAGACGAGTCAAGCCCAGTGTATCACATCTAATTTATGCAGATGATTTGCTCGTGTTCATGGAACCTTCAGTAAGGGGTATGAATACTCTCAAGCAGGTGCTAGAGGAGTTTGTGAGAGTCTCTGGATTGAGTCTAAACAGAGAGAAGTCACACATTTTCTTTAGGACTTGCTGTACTTTGCAAGATCAGTGGTCTGCCATGCTTGGCATCGAAAAAGAGCTCCTTCCGGTCAGGTACCTTGGTCTACCATTGTTGACTACATACGTGGGGGATGCAGAATGTACGGGACTCGTTCAATAGGTACAGAGCAGACTAGAGGGTTGGCAATCCCAACTATTATCGTTTGGAGGATGCATCGAGCTAGTTAGGTCCACTATTTGGGCGATTGCGGCATACTAGCTACAGGCGATCATCATTCCACTTAGCACAGTGCAGATAATTGAGAAACTTTACGCTAACTTCATTTGGAAAGGGGCATGCACTCCATAGCTTGGGAGGAATTATGCAGAGCAAAAGAGGAGGCTAGCATTGGATTGAGGTCGCTCCAAACCTTGCGAGAGATTGCGACACTCAAACTTGCATTGCGATTCATTGAAGGCAAATCATTGTGGGCGCAATGGTCAAAAAACAGGTATGTCCGTGGAGAGAATTTTTGGGGATGACGATTAACAATAATGTCTCTGTCACTTTTAAAGTGATATTGAGACAAAGGGCTCTCTTAAAACAGTGTATTACGCGAATTATATGCAATGGGCAGTCAACTAGTATTTGGCATGATCCTTGGTAATTAAATAAGGAGAGCTTGATCGATAGACTTGGGTGGCCGACGTACGAGCTCATCTGATATGAAGGCAACGTAAGCGAGTTTATACAGAAGCTCAGATTTCCATAATGCAAGGAGGCCTCCAGATCTTCCCACAGCCGAGACCCCCACACTGTGATCGAACCCAAGTGAATTAGTTAGAGCAGTAGCAGAGCTATCAGAACATCTAGTCTCAGCAAGAGAGCAGATTAACGGTCTCGTGGACCGGAGAAATGAATGTAAGGATCGAATTGTCAGGTCATTTCTCAAACTCCGACAATTCCATGATAGTATGTATCATTGGCTTTGCGTCTGTTGATGGCCAGCCGCCGCCCTATCAGTGTCTAAAGTGGGGCTTAATGTCAGATACCATCTTTGATGACAGTGGGGATATTAGTCTCCTTCAAAAGTAGATGGTCGTCTGGAGGAACCATCTTTGAGGTGAATGGTTGAATGTGGGGTATGAACCCGTGCGTGCCAACATCAGCACTTAGACTGGAGCCAGGCATTGTGATTGAACCAATTGACATCATAAGGATAATTCCCACATGGCTTAAATGGATCGGTTGGAGGAGTTAGTAACATATTTGCTGTTGAGGCCGTGGAATCTGGATTGGAAAAGGGCGAGGATGGAGATGGAGGATCATCGGTTGTGGAAGAAGACAGAAGAGACCCTAGTTTGACGAAGATCTCTTCGTAAGAGGAAGCAGGACGAGAAAGCATGGAAAAAAGAAGAAATCAACGTACGAAGAAAAGCTTCTATGAGAAGAAGAAAGGAATGACGCAGAAAGGTCTGCAGGTGGAAGAGATTGCCATGGAGGCGTGGCTGATAACTTGAAAGTAGAGAAAATTACTCAATCTACAATTAACTGAAACTAAGTTGGAAGAATTAAAGAGAAGAGATTGGAGCAAGAACCGAAAATTTCATCTCTGTTAAAAGCCTTCCAAGTTTTTTCTACATATATTTCGAAAGTAGAATGGAGCCACTATTTACTTTATGTTGGTACTTTGTAATAAAAGACTAATGTTCAATGTTTTAAGACTCACCTCTCGACTATAGATTGTTGAAGACTCTTTGAAAATGAAGCAAAGATCTACCAATTAGTATTTTTACAGTAGTTTCCTGCTGCTTCTTTTTCTTTTAACCAAGCACGACATTCAGAATCCTAAACTAGAATCAAGGAAGGGTATGACAGGATTTTTCATGTCTCTATCATAGTTTGTAGTATCGGCCGATATCGATACTATTTGGCATGTTCCGATCCGATACCGACCGATAACCGATACCAACATTATGAGTCTCTTTTCTTGTCAATTCGGCAAAGAAAATTGAACGAAAAAAGACATGTAAAAGCATAGTATAGTTGTAAAAACATGTAAAAGAAGAAAATTTATCTATTAAACTAATCGGCAAGGGTGACTACTATTTTATTTAATTTCAAACCTAGTAAGAAACGACACTGAAAATACTAACCTTAGATGTATAAAATATATTTTCTAAAATATTAATAATTATTTGTTTCCCGATATAAAAAAAACTGATACTCCGATCCGAAAACGTTAATATTGCCGATACCGTCAATCCCGATACTCATAGAAATGGTCTGATACCGATACTGCGAACCTTGGTCTCTATATGCTCTTTTCCTCTCACACGCATGCACACAAAAACACACACTCAAGCACAAGCAAGGACAGAGGTTAGTTTTCTGGTCTGTTTGCTTGAAATTGTGCAATTGTATATTTCTCAAACAAGTAATATACATGGAATTCCAAGATGAAGCAAAACACACATTCACAATTGTCAACATGAACAAGAACAAACCAATTCTGTTTTATTGTGTTGTTAAAGATATGAAGTATCACACTCAAATCACAAATAATACAATTAAGTATACAAGGATAAATCACACGCTGTCATAAATGGACTGGGTTTTTGAACAATTAAATGAAGAGACCAAAGACTATGGGGGGTTTGATCATAGCCTAGCAGATATTTCTAATGCTTGCCCGCACACATTTTTCGCCTTTAGATGCCTCCTAAGAATTTTTCCAGAAGGAGATCTTGGAATGTAGTCAACAAAAATCACTTTCCTAATCTTCTTATAAGGAGCCACCTACGAAAACATGAAACATAGGTTAGCAACATATACGCAAAAAACAAAAAACAAAAAACAAAAAACTTTTCAATAGGTATATTTTTTCATGTCTGAGCTAACTTTTTTAATTAACTCCTCATCACACTTGCAGTATGAAGACATACACTTTTATCTCAGATATATAGGAGACACTAAAGTAGCAAAGACATGTATTTGAGCCTGGCAAATTTGGTAGAGTTGAAGTTCATTGACATGTGGCATATATGTACAATATTTGAATGCATACAATTTAGTTTACTATGTGGGTTTTACCTGTCTGCAAGTATTCATTACTCTTATTTCAGTACATTGATTCTTTTTTCTAATATGTGTTCAAAACAACTATGCAAAATTTCTCAGTGTTCCTGATCAATTTCAGTTGACCGTAGAGTAGTACAAGAATTTGTTCAGGAGCCATTACATTTCAAATTGTAAGAAACTTCAAGTACTGTATAAAATATGTTAGTATAGAATGTGGGCAGGTGAGCACACAGCCAAAGATTTAAATTTGGTCAATTAGGAACTTCTCGCATATAGGCTGATACTGTACGTCTAGTTATGAATATTTTCAACTGTTATCTGATGGAACTAGTTTTGGGATTGGAATAAGTGAAAAATTCCAACCCAAGAAGGAATAGATTTAAGCTTAGGAATAGTAATCTGAATGGCATGATTATTGCCATCAACTGTGATTTTTTTCCATTGATTTGGTTTTGTAACTATTTTTGGTACATCAATGTGTCATATATTAATTAATGCAATTCATTGTAGAACATTTATCATGTTACCTCTTCGACTAGACTTTTTTTTTGTTTAGGAGAACTTGGAGGAGTGTTCCTTAGTTGCACGAGCTTAAAACTGAATGGCCAAGAAGATGTCTACTTACTTGCCAATTAGCCTTCTAAGTTTTATAAGGATGTCCACTTTCTCGTAGTAACCTTGGCTAAGACACTTGTTTTGACAGCACAACCCCCAATCTTCTCCCCCCACACTTGCATGAGCTTAAAATGAAGATAGGTTTACCTACTTGTCAATTATACTCTTTCTTGCTTTAAGAAGTTCTTAGGGGATCTCTACATCTGTTATTTCTAATTAGGCTGATTAGCTGTCACCAAAGAGCATGAGAGAGAAGTGGGTATATGTACCTTCTTCTCCATGAAAGAAATGATATCTTCTTCTTTTATTCGTGCACCAGCCTTTCTCACTACACATGCCATAGGGATTTCACCAGCCTCCTCATCTGGGTATCTGCAATATCCATATCATCAGTTAGTATTATTGCCAATTAATCACATTTCATTCCATAGATGATGGTAATATAAATTGTGCAAAAGCAATTATACAAAAATATGAGATGGAAAAAAAAATTCTATATTCATTATTTATAAGGTTGCATATATCTTGACATTCCCGAGCCCCTAGCTACATAAGCGAGCAGTGGGATGCCTTTTTAGTATTTATTATACTTAAATGCCTCAAAATTGGATGAACATCATAATATTTTGAATAAAATGTTTTGTCTATATATAAACTATGTCATCGGTATCATCCAAGCCACTCTCCCATTAGAATCAGAACTGCTATGAAGCATGAGAAAGCTCCAGAAAGAATTTACAAAGTTTAACGACCACTTGTCAATTGATGTCAAACTCGGTTTCGGTGCTAAATTTCTAGTTGAGGTAGCTATGAATGAGAAGTATAGCCTTGAAACCTAATAGGCCATTTGACAGGGTGGACTTATTTTCTGCTATGCAGTACACATGCAACTAAGGAGCACAGTTCAAGTTCCCCTTTATCACAAATGCTTAAAGATGAAAAGGTAATATGATACAATTTGTTGTAAGAAATTGCATTTATCTCTATGGAAATTAAGTCAAAGAGCGAAAAATAATGTTATTTCAGAGCCCATGCTTCTTAACCTAATTGAATGGAAGAAGTGGATTAAAAATTTTGGGATAAAGTTTTAGCTTTTTTTTGTGGTGGTTGTATAAAAAGGAACGTTATTTATTATAAATGAAGTATCAGTCATTCTTAGTATGCCTGGACTTTAACTTGGGTTCCAGGTTGTAACACAAACTATAGCTAGCATCTACAAGTTCATCCTCAAGTATGAATGTATGATGCATTATAGAAGGAGATGATTCCATATAAACATGTACATAAGTGTGAAAATATTAGAAAAACTTTCCTGCCCAGGACATTAATTTCTTTTAAGGAAAATTTGTTGTAATTCACAGAAGATGTAATAAACATAGTCATTTCCAACTTGAACAAGCCTAAGGAAATCTTTAGAACTTGACATGAGTTCCATGCAATGATGGAACTTTTCAGGTGAAATCTGATATAGGAAACTGACATATTGGTCTAGATTCTAGTTGGGTTACAAGTGGTTCAAAGTTTTGTAGGATCAAGTCAGATACACATGGGAAATGCTATGACATTCATCTCAGAGTTAGTATTATTTGGTAGAATAAAATTAAATTAGGATAATTAGTATTTGTTTTTAAGATGGACAACTGAAATAACCTGCATTAAGGTAGATAAGGAACAGGATAGCTAAGTTCATCCTAAACCTTGATTTAAGGAAAAAGTGAGATCATTCACTCTCTTTTCTTAATGCAAACACTTGAGCTTTAGCTGCTAGCTCTTTCCAAGCAATGCGTCAAAATGAACTTCAGTTCTTGGTAAAGTTTTGAGTCAAGTAAGTGTATATAATTATTTCTGGTTTGAGTCAGATACTTATAAGAACCACCATGATCCTGAAATTTCATAAAAAAATTGTTCATAAGGAAATTATTTGTCTAACTTACGGTGTCACTGCAATGTCACTAATATCAGGGTGACCGGATAAAATCTCCTCTAGCTCAGCTGGGGCTACCTACAATTTTAAAGAACAAAATCATAGATAATCAGCTTTTAATTACAAAGTGATAAATTCGGATGAAAACATTCTCAAATTGTTTCAACCTGATAAGCTTTGCATTTGAGATAATCAGCTTTTAATTACAAAGTGATAAATTCAGATGAAAACACACTCAAATTGTTTCAACCTGATAAGCTTTGTATTTGATGAGCTCTTTGATCCTATCAACAATATAAACAAGTCCATGCGAGTCGATGTAACACAAATCACCAGTGCGTAACCATCCTTCATTGTCTATGGCGAGAGATGTGGCTTCCGGGTTCTTTAAATAGCCTTGAAATTGTTAGAAAGAAAATGTAAATGATGCTATAGAAAAATTGTTAGAATGGTTTGAATCATGAAAGACATCTCTATTTTCCATTGCTACTAGGATTATATCCAGGATATGTGCATGCTAAGCTGTTACTTTGCACGAGTTAAATAATGAAGAAGTTTGCTAATCACATTGAGGATGAGGTGCCCCATGGTGTATGTTGTTTGCTAATCATTTGTGATTAATTGGACTGTAGTTCTATAATACAAAGTTGTAAACCAAGATAAGTTGGATTTTAGGAGTGTTGAAGTCCCAACCATTTTGCATTGAAACTCTAGAGTATTGGTAAGGGGTTGATCAGGATTATTTATTTATATTCTAACAAGGAGTATCCAAAATATAATTTTAACTAAAATTATATTGGAAATAAGTAGGTTCATATTGAGCCAAGATATTTAGAAGTGATAATTCTTGCTATTTAAGATTAAATTGTTTGTCGCTATAGCGAAGTTGAGGAGTTCTTTCACAGAGCAAAAACAGAATGGTCATGAAGTGCTCTGTGATTGCAAGATAACCTTGAAGGTAAAAGTAAAGTTCTATAAGACATTTGTAATATAATTAGTCATGCTTTATTGATCATATGGGCAATCAGTTATAATGTTCAAAAAATGAGCATATCTGAAATAAGAATGTAAAAATGGATTATTCATAATGCATTATAAGGAAAGATCAGAAATTAGGATGAATGAAATGATCTTCGATAAAAGAGCTATTAGAATTATGAGTATAGTCAAATGAACTTGGATCGAGGCTTTTTGACACTTGCTAATATTAGGGAGGAGATTGTCCTTCATAGAACAGAACAAAGAAGAGGATTCATGTGGCTGAGCCTAAAATTTTGGGATAACATTTTTGTTGTTATATACAATGCTTAGATATTGAAGATATGACCTTCATTTACTTTCTCTATTTAAATTCTTTAAATTTGTTTATTGTTGTAGAAGTTAAACTATAGCAATGTTAAAGTTCCAGTGCAAACGAGCTTCTCATTTGCTATAGGAGAAAAAAGAGAACTAATTGTGTCCTTGAAGATGTAATTATACATTAATGTTCTAGACATGGAATTAATTAGTATTATCGTATCTTATATATATTATTTTACATACCTGCCTACAAGACTATTTATGAAGACCAAAAGATAGTTCCCGTAATTAATTATCTAGATGTTCCTATTAACTTTAGTGAATAGTTTTAGTTAGTAAACATATGCAATAATATATTTGGAAAGAAAAGTTTCACGGTGAAGCTCTCGTTATATAGTAGTATAGATATCTAAAGACTATATATATACCTTGCATGACTGGAGGTCCTCTAAGAAGCAATTCTCCAATTTTGTTTGGCGGAAGAGGTTTTCCGGTACGAACATCTACAATCTTGGCTTCCATGGTTGGGATCAGCCTCCCTATGGAGAGATGAAACCTTCCTTTAACCCCGTCACAAAGTGTCACAGGTCCGCTTGTTTCCGTTAGGCCATAGCACTGCATGCATGCGACATCAGATGACATATATATTTATACATAATTATTCGAAAAGTTAAACCAAACATTGGATGTGCCTTTATATAATGGACATATATATGGGTGCAAACGAGCCAAGCCGAGCCAAGCTTTCATAAGCTTGAGCTTGAGCTTGACTTGATTAGAATTAACCAAGCTCGAGCTCGAGTTTGATAAATTTTTTATTTTAGAGCTTGAGCTTGGCTCGAGCTGGTTTATATTAAGCTTGAGTTTGGCTTGGTTTGAGCTCGAGCTTGGCTTGATAAGCAAGCTTGATAAACAAGCTTGATAAGCTTAAACTCAAGCTCGTTAAGCTTGATTTTGAGCTTGTTCAGCTTTATTTCAAGCTCATTAAGCTTGATTTCGAGCTTAACGAACTTGATTTCAAGCTAGTTATGCTTGAATTCAAGTACCTATAATATTAACAATTTATTTATAAAAATTTAATTTAAAAAGTTCCTTAATATCAATTATTAAGGACATATAATTATATACAATGCACACAACCATATTGTTATACAAACATGCATAAAATTAGAATTCAACAAAGAACAAATTAAAATTTAAATAATAAAATAAATTTGTAGACTGCCAGC
Organism: Iris macrosiphon; assembly: GCA_036927795.1. Lineage (NCBI taxonomy): Eukaryota > Viridiplantae > Streptophyta > Magnoliopsida > Asparagales > Iridaceae > Iris > Iris macrosiphon. Next base: position 1,205,418 of record JAYESA010000018.1, on the reverse strand, counting down.
AACGAGCTCCTAAACGAACTTCAAAACGAGCCAGCTTACGAGTCAGCTCGCAAGCTTCTAAACGAACCAGCTCGCGAGCTCAAACGAGCCGAGAACTTCTAAGCTTGAGCTTGGCTCGTTTATTAAATGAGCTCGAAAATGAAACTTGAGCTTGGCTTATTTACTAAACGAACCGAGCTCAAACGAGCTTTTATCAAATCGAGCTTCGAGCAGCTTGCGAACGATTTGGCTCATTTGCAACCCTAGACATATATAGTTGTGTCTACAATCTTTCTTGGAAAATATGAAGTACAAAATTTCTTTTCGATGGTGCTTATTGCTGTTGGCACCTAATTAAGAGGACACAAGTCTTTTGAGCACTCTAAATTATTCTGAAAGGATGCTCGAGGGGTTTTGAAACAATAGAAGGTTAATGCTTGATTCTCCTCTAGTAAGTTAATGCTCCTTTTTTATATATCTACTGTTTATTTTCTTTGCACATTTGAGTTTAGCTTTCATTATGTTTGCTTTTGTCTTTTATGTCAATCATATATATGCATGGGATTACAACTTCTCACTTTAGAATTCCACAAATGCCCCACCTATGTTGGAATTGTGATAAGCCAACCAGAACTAATTTGGAGGGAAAGAAAAAGTAGAGAGAAGAATTTGGTACGTGGGAGAGAAGATTGGTAAGAAAGAAACTTCATAATATGCTTGTTATATTTTGTTTTATGCAAAATGGAACTTTTGGAAAGTCTACACACTTATTTAACTATAATACTTGTTGGACGCACAACGAAAATAGATTTAGGAAAATCAGATAACATCTCAGAGAAAATTCACAACCACAAAGATAAGGATTTACGTGGTTCGGTCAAGATGTCTACTTCCACGGACGATGGTGGTTCAGTTCCACTATGAAGAAGGAAAAGAATTGCAATTGCTCTCTCAACACTTCTCTCCTTGCTCTTAAGAACTCTCTACAAAAAATTATTTCTCAAAACTTTTGTGTTGAACTTATTCAACAAATTTTTTTGCTCTCTTACGTCGAACTTATTCAACAATCATTGAGCACAATTTGAGATACTTTTGTGTTGAACTTATTCAACAATTTTTTTTGTTCTCTTACGTCGAACTTATTCAACAATCATTGAGCACAATTTGTGATACTCTTGTGTTGAACTTATTCAACAATTTACATGAGCACTCTTGAGATATATTTAGGAGAAATCTTTGGCCCCTTTATATAGCATGTCATATGTCTATACATGAAAATTTAACATTATGTAGGCATAGGAATTCAATATTATGTAAGTTTAGGAATCCAATATTATTCTTCAAACGATATGTTCAAGGTCAAAGTCAATATTCTTCAAAGATATAGTCAAATATATCTTTCTTCATATCTCCACATTGTCAAAAAAATTGTTCTTCTTCAAAGATATGGTCAAAGATCAAAGTCAATCTTCTTCAAAAATATGGTCAAGTATATTTTTCTTCAATACTAGATATAGAATATCCTAGAAATTGAACTAAATACAAAACAAACGGATCCAACGAACAAAGTCTAATGATATGTCGAGCTAAAACATATGATCACAAAATTAAAAAAAAAAATCTACAGCAGTACGCACGTACGTTGTCTTAATGCAGAAACATTTTGCGTGGCCCGGCCCGGCCCGCCGGGGTTGTAAATTTTGAGTTCAACGGGGGGTTTAAACTACTGGGACCAGGTAGAAATTACAGTGATACATTGCACATGTCCATATTTGCCTTATAATAAATGATCAAGTAGGTTATATATATATATATATATCTATCTTCCATGAGTGTAGCGTGCGCACACACGCGCGCGCGCGCGCACACACACACACACACACACACATATATATATATATATATATATATATATATATATATATATATAATTGGTGAACCTGGGTAAGAAATTTTTTGTTCTGAAAACTAGCATAGCTAGGACTATATATATCTATATATATATGAATAAATGGAATATGAACCATGCATATGTGGACCAATATGAATGGATTCCTACATCCCATGTGAACTAATACATTTTATTTTTATTAGTCCACATGTGTATTGGTTCATATAGAAATATGAGTCTATGACCCATATCCCTTTATATATATATATATATATATATGAGGGGAGAAAACTAAATGAAAAATGTAAAATCATAAACTACACACTTTTTTAAGGTTGATTACTAGAAAGTTATATCAACACAAGCTTAGAAAGACAAGATATTATATATTTTGATTGGGGAAATGCTTTATACACCGCATTTCTCATCCCGCCTAATGTCTCGTCTGTTTCGCCCCCCACCCCCCCCCCATTGCTCCGTGCATAACGGGGTCTATATCCAAAATTTTGACCAAATGAAAAAAAATGACACATGGCAGCAGGACAAATAGGTGGGACCGAAAATGGCGGTATATATAACATTACTCTTTTGATTGCTACCAACTCTGCGTGAGGTTTGTCATCTTTTGTTGTAGTGATTGGCATTGCTAATTACATCAAACCAATGCGCCGGAAACAATGGTGGAATTAGATACTCAACCTCAGATGGGTTGGAGTGGGCTATAGATGTAGACCGACTCATAACAAAAAACAAAACAATATATACAATAAAGTGAGAAAATTTGGGGTGGGTTGTAGCCCACCATAACCTTTAGGTAGTTCTGACTGAAAATGTTGTAAATCCTGAGTGTTACAGTAACAATACATGCAGCTATGTTATTTTCTAATCTCTAATATTATAATGTGACTTGGAAACGACTCAAAATGAATCATTTAAGTTGTATATATATTCTTACGTAATTAAAAAATTAGAAAATAAATAAATTCTAGCTAATTATTTAATTATCTAATATTATCTAATTATATTTAAATATTTTTAAGTCATGTAGTTAAGATAGAATGTATTTTTTCTTATTAAATATTCCCTTTTCCATTGATTAAAAACTGTACCAACCAACCAAGTTCCCCTCTTTGTATTGATGGGCTACACGAAGTTTGGTGGAGTATTTCCTTAAACTTGGAAAACTTTGAAGTTGATGCTGTATATATATTAAGTGCATCTGGCCCTATATTATTAAGTGTAGTAGCATGTGATTGCTTAAATGAGCCTGATCAACTTGGTCAGGTCATCAAAGCACTGACCACCCCATTATGGATTACAACAAATTAATGCACGACTTCTAAGGAACCAAGTAGGTCAACAAAAATTATAAAAAGAAATTATATAAATATATATATATATATATATATATATATATATAAGTCAATTACGTCCAGTTTTTTTTGTAAAAAATGGATCGTAAGAGTGAGACGCCAATTAGACATCATCACTACGAAGAAACGGACGGTGGTGATTAACTATATATATATAATCAAATGATTATAAAACGTGGTGATGACATGATATCAACTTTTGAGATATATTTTAACATAATGTTATTGTATTTTATAATCGCACCATTTCATCACTTATATGATCAAAATTAATTGGTATAATAATAATACAATAATTTTAGTACAAAATCTTTCAAAATATATATATATATATATATATATATATATATATATATATATATATATATATATATATATGAAATCCTTTGACAATAATTTCCTTTTAGTTGTCTTGTGATCATCTTGACTTGTTAAAAATCTCTATCTTCTGGACATGGAATTAATTAGGCCTGCAGTTAAATTAAGAGCACAGTAGTGTACGTAGCTCTACTTGCCAAAAGCTATATTATACTAATTGAATAAGACTATTGCAATTAATTCCTTCAAAGTAACTCTTCAAACTTTTTCATCAGCCAACGTGACGTGACGATTAATATAACAGTTGATACGACAAACTTTAATATTAGTATTAACATTAAATTAAATTTATACTAAATTTTTGGATGTTTAATTTTTTGGGTTAAAATTTGTCATGTTAGATGTCACATAATGTTATTTAACATGTCACGTCGACTGCTACATAAGAAAAAAATTGTTCAGAGGAACACTTTAAAGAAATTAATATCATTATTCATACTAATTAAAAGTGAAGTTCAATTTACTTGCAATTATATGCTCTTTTGTTGATTAGTTACAAATACTAGTAACGTGCATCTGTATTGCACAGCGAACAAAAAAATTGTTAGTTTTTTAAAATATTAATTTATTATACATATTGTTGTTCTTAGAAAATGAACTTAGTAAACTAAGAAAAATTTCTTACATCTTAACTACTTGAGATAGAATTATTTAGTTATAAGTAAATAATATTGAGTAGTTAAATAATTAATTATTATTTTAAAATAATTAATGAAGTATTTACAAATGGTTTAGAAGTAGCTATATATAGCATGCACTTTGTTGTACTATTTTTTTGTACGACCCTGCTATTTGACATCCCCCTCGTGCACGTCCCCGGTGCACGCACGGGTACCGATGAGGTCATGAAGGTCGAAGGCGGAGCAGGAGGGGGGGGGAGACATGGCGACGCTGGGGGGAGTGGCGGCGGTGCAGGAGAGGGAGAGGGGCCGAGGGCAGAGCTAAGGGGGAGGGAGGCTGCAGTGGCATGCAGGAGGGGGGGGGGGGGGGGGGGTGGAGGAGGAGGCACGCGTGTAGTACACCCATCCCAGGCTCTCCCCTTTCTCCTGCTCTGTCGAACGGTCTTTTCGACGGCCTCCGTGGTCATCTTGACAGACAGAAGAATGAACATCCACACTAATTTTGACCATTAGATGATGATGGTATGATACCTGAGAGAGTGTTATCTCTGGATAAGAGTCGATAAACTTTTGCATGTGATCCCTTCCCAATGGCGCCCCCCGAGCAGATGACCTCCCTCAGGGAGCCGATATCGTAGCCTCGGACGACGTTCTCCGACGACGGCCGCAGCATCTGGACCACCATGGGCGGCACGGCGGGGATCCGTGTCACCCGGTGCTCCTCCACCGCCATCAGCATGTCCTCCAGGCTGTACTTTTTCAGCACCACCGTCGTCGCCCCCGCCGCCACCGCGCCGCACACGAACACGGAGAACCCGAAACATGTGGAACAGCGGCACCGTGCACGCGTACACGTGCGCGGGCCCGGCGTCGGCGGCGTCCCTCCACACGTGGCGCAGGGCGGCGGCCATGGCGATGAGGTTGGCGTGGGTGCATTTGACTCCCTTGCTCAGCCCCGTGGTGCCGGAGGAGTACATCAGGGCCGCGGTGTCGGAGGGGTCGATCATATTCTCTAGTTGATCCATGGGTGTCAGATCGGAGCCCATGGAAGAGAGAAAGGTGTCGATGAGGATCACTTTAGGCCCAGGCCCAGGCCCATTAAGAAGCCCCCCCTGCCCCTGCCCCTGCCCCTGGAGCTTTGGTAGGAGATCGGGGGTGGTGAGGAGGAGGGATGGGTTGGAGTCTTGGATTTGGGAGGCGAGTTCGGATGGGGTGTGGAGGAAGTTGGCGGGGGAGAAGATGGCGCCGAGGGAGAGGACGGCGAGGGAGAGGACGGGGAAGTGGAGGGAGTTGGGGGAGAGGAGGAGGACCACGTCGCCGTGTCTTAGGCCGAGGGACTTGAGGCGCTTGGCGGCGCACAATGTGAGGGAATGGAGGGAGGAGTAGGTTATGGTCGCGCCCGTGATGGCGTCCACGAATGCGGCCTTCGAGGGAGGAGCCGGGAGAGGGGGAGAGGAGGAACTCGGAGACACTACTACTTGGGATGGAAGAAGAAGAACAACAAGGAGCACTGTATGTGCTTTGGTAGATGCTGGTGGAAGGGTTGAAACCACCTTCGTCCACCCCAGCCATCGATGGAGATGGAGATGTACTTAGGAAGATGAAGAAGAAGAAGAAGAAGAAGAAAGAAGTGAGGAGGAGGAGGGAAGAGTACTGGGACAATAAATAGGAAGGAAGGGGAGACGACCTGTTCAGGACCGAATTTAATTTGTATTTTGGCTCTTCCCGGGAAGGTCTAACGACCAACGACTAACAACTCTCAACTGTTTGGTGATAAATATATATAGGATTATGTAAACATGTACTCTAATTAATGGTACATGTTAATAAATTAATAGATGTATATTTTATATGAGTACTTCTAGCTACCAGCATATCTATCAAGAATATTGTTATTCATCCCTTTAAAATGTTCCTCTAAATCATTTCTTCTTATGTGGCAGGCACGGTTAATATGAACAGCTGACATTACAAATTTTAAAATTAAAATAACATTAATATTAAAAAAAATAGGTGATTAATTTTTTTGGATTAAGATTTGTCATATCAGCTGTCATTTTAGAGGTCACATAATGCTAATTTAACATGTAACGTCAGCTGCCACATAATGAGGGATGGTTTAGAGGGATACTTTGGAGGGATGAATAGCATTACTCATTTATCAATGCATTTTTTTTACTTAAAATATGTATTGATAAAAGTAAAATGTGTTGGGAATCAGACATCAGATCCATATGCTCTGATACCAAATGTTGGAATCGGACACGTCTACAAGCACGTGTCTAAACCGACCGTATCGAAAACTTAGGCCAACCCACCTGAGATAACCAACCATCGTCTAACGAACACCAAGCACAGATAAAGACAACGTATATAGTCGGTGACTACGTCACCTAGACGAATCATAATCTATATAACTCAGGTAAAATTACAAGGTTGACAAAAATCAATGTTGAAACCCTTTTGTCCTAATAGTTTCAACTTTCTCACCACACTCAAGAAGAAAAAGACAGAAATTACAATAAAATCACCCACCCTACTCGTAGCGATCTCCCTGAACGAATGTGACGTCTCCTCGGTCAGATCTCTTCTTCCTTTTATCTTGGATGACGAGAGTATGAACTTTCTCTTAGATTTTATGGTGGACAAGCACCTTGAATCTCCACCTTGTGCTATACCTCCACCCTCAACCCATATAAATAGGATAAGAAACATAGTTTTAGGGTTTAGGAAACCCTAAAAGTAGCCACCAACTTATCTGGCCGTCCACCAGTATCCAACGATGTAGATTAGAACCCAAAACTCGTCAGCCCCATCGACACCGAACTCGGCACTCGGTGTAGACCCTGCTTAACAGTTCTGGAACAAAAGCACCGAACTCGGACAAAGTTCGGTCAGTAGCCGAGTTTCGTCCTCTCCTCCTAGACTTGACTCCAACAAAATGTATATGTGCTTATGGGAGTACCCACATAAAATGTACATTTATTAAAGTATTATAGGCATCTCCAACCCTATTATCTTGTAAAGTGTTGTGATTCATATATATGTGGCATGAGGCACAAGACAACGTCTTTTCTAGGTAGCAAGATTATATTGACAATAAAGTAGAAAAATCTTCTCCAATACAAAAGTATTAAGATGCTTAGGCGGTGTTTGGAGATACATATTTAAACTATGTTTTCTAAGTTTAAAACGAAGGGTGGAAAAATTTGTGTTTGGACAACCAAATTTATAAATCACTTTCGGATTTTTTTTTTCAAACCTCATGTTTAAAATCACTTTTCAGAGAGGCGCTGAAATATGTTTTCAGAGTATACACTCTGAGCAAAGTTTGCGAGCCCCACCTCCCCTCCTGTAAAACTCCTGTCCTAGAAATCGTATAAACCCTTTTTAATTATTAATTAATAATTTAATTATAGTAATTAGTGGCTAATTAGAAGAAATAGATTTTTAATAATTTTTATTTTAGGTGTTGGTGCACTTAGAGGATTTATGGGACCATCAGAAATTTTTCGAAATTTATTTCATGTAGGAGACCCCTTAAGCAGTTGCTAGCTTAATAGTGTGCATTATTATAATCTAGAATTTTTCTATGAGTATATATATATATATATATATATATATATATATATATATATATATATATATATATATATATATTTAATTAGAAAAAAATACTAAAAAAAGAAAAGAAAAGAAAAGGAAAATAATAATAATAATATTAACTAATAACAAGCACTTAAAGCAAACTCTACCATGCCAACCATTCCCACAAAGCAACACAGCAAGCCCCGCCCCTTTAATTCCACACCAACAGCCGCCCACTTCCCTTAGACCACAGACCCGCTGCCCTTTTATTTTTGCTAAGCCAACCCCCACGTTGGCCGCGAGCGGAACCCAAACCCCCTCTCCCTATATATATATATATATATATATATATATATATATATATATATATATAGTATTTTATTTTCTAAACCATAATCCCAATCATCCAGACCCTTCCTCTTCCCATCTAGACCTAGAGAGCGCCGCACCGCAGCCGGAGAACCCCGCCAGGCCGTCCAAACCAATCTCGTCGACCGCGACCCCGCGCACTGCAGATTCCCACAGCGAGGTACCTGTGTTCCGGAGTTGTTTTTCGTCGACTCGCTCAACCAAACGCCACCCCGTCTTCACCGGTATGCTCACCCCTTAACCCTCTTCCATATCTGTGTGTTAGTAGACCTCGAACAATACGTAACCCTAGGCGAAAATAGCGCCAAAGTTGGCGGAAACAGACCGAATTCTGGGATCGCAGAAAACTGCGGTGACCACCCATGTTGCCGAGTTCGTATCTCCCACCACAGAGATCCGAATTCGATGATTCTTTTTTGTATGCGTAGACCACTTAACCTAGTTTAATTTCTGTCAAATAACCCTAGATTATTAACTGCTGTAGACAGAATTAAATTCGTTGGAAAACCCCGCAAACCCACTTTTCCTAGATTTCCAAAAGTTGTGAAACGGAGCGCGTCCCGCCAAAACGGGATCGTCCCGCCGTCTACCAAGTGCACCGAACGGTGCGCACAGTGTAACCGGACAAGTAAAAAATTTATAAAAATTGATTCGGACGCGTGTGTGCGCCAGAATCAGCCCGTATCCGCGGACACACCCCGTGTCGTAACTTTTGCGAAAGTCGCGCGCATTTTGTGCACGCTCGGCAGATTGCGACGAAACTTGCGCCACTTGGACTCGTGGTAACGTGCTGGTCCTGTGACCCAATTTTTACGCAATTCGGAGATAGTTGACCAAATCGCCAATTGGCAGGCCTCACAGTTGACTTTTTGGGCGAAATTGTGTTCGGCCTATCGGAATTCATATTTGGACATACCGTTGGGTTCGTATTGACATTTAGAGTTGTTGACCTATAATTTGTCCCATTTAGATACTGTTACCCTTGGCACATTTTTGGTGCAAAGTGGGCTACGCGTGGAGCCCACTTTTACCCGAAATTGCCGTTTTGTCCCTGTGTCCAAATTGGACGAAAGGGAAGTGCTTTTTTGCTATTTTGCTCATTCCAGAAACGTTGGTGATGTCTATTTCAGCATCCGAAGACGTTTGTTCGGAGGCCATTAGTTCCAGATTCCGTGTCCTTGACATTGGACGCTTACACTTTACAGATTTCTTGCCAGACAAGTATACCTTGCCATTGTACTGTATTTACATTCCATATGATGCATGCATGTTTATTTCTGTTTATTTAGTTCATTTATTTTAATTTCTATATAAATTGCGCGTCCAAGGAAACTTGGGTGCAACGACGGTGTCGTCATACTATATTTTTATTTATGTATATGCATTGGACCTACTTTATGAGACTACCCCATCTTCATGAGGCATTTATATTTCATTGGCCATGACACTATTCTTACACGAGTGTGAGTCACATGTAGGACACGGACTTGCGTACTCGGCTGGCCACTGGTACGTAAAGGTCGTGCGACGGATAGGGATAACTGCCAATAGAAATTTTGCATGCTAGTAGACCTGGCAGTTATTAGAGGTTTATCGTGTCATGGACATGACATGCTTAGAGCATTGAGTGGGAAGAACAACAAGTACCGCATTTGAGCTCCTTTGCACTTTTCTCCTGTGCGCTCGGATTCTCCGCCGGAGATACGGGTGGTGATGACCACTATATATTATATTATTATCAGGCGGGCCTCCGGCGTTCGAAAGACGACGTGCCTTTGTAGGCCCCTGGATCTCCAAAAGAGAACCATGCCAAATTCCAGTTTTCAGCCAGATAGCTCACTTGTGGGGAAAGGTGTTCTTAACTGCATTCACTTAGACGGTTAGATGACCCCATTAGATGTTTATATTTCAGTACTTTATTGGCATGTGCTTTTTGTATGTTGTTACGTCCCTCTGAGGACCTGGTCCCTTTCCAGATATAGATGAGCATGAGTACCCGCAGGAGTATGGACCTGGACCTGACGCTACCTATCAGTCTGAGGAGATCTTACCTTCGGATTATATGTGATTCATTGCAGCTGTTTAGAGATTCTAGTTGCTATTCTTTTCGAGACATTTATTCTTATATTAGAGTTTATTCTCTTCTCTCTTTAGTAGTTTATTATAGTCGATTTGCAGTGGATTTGTTTCCATCCGACTATCATACTTTGAGACTACTTATTTGATATTCAGTTATTGATTTCCATTTATCTATTATTTGTGCTGTGGATGAGATATAGATTTGTGTGTGACTTGTTGTGACAGTATATTACCACTGTGGATTGGATATTCATGTACAGCGTACGTGTGTATATGATTTCCATATATTGGAGTTCGTATACATACGGCTGGCGTGTTACGTATTCCTAGTCTTACGTATTCTTGGACTGGGGCGTGACACCTCCCCCCTAACACCCGCCAAACTCTCTCTCTCTCTCTCTCTCTCTCTCTCTCTCTCTCCTCGACCTCTCCTTCAGAGCAAAATTCTCCAAAGAGGGCCAGAGAAGAAGTATAGAAGAAAGCCACGAGAGGACCGACGACGAGGCTGCCGCCTCCGCCTGGCTCACCTTCAAAGCCACCGCCGCCGCCGCCCACTCCCACTTTCTCTCCCTCTGCGGCGGCACCGACGACCATATTGACGACGAGGAGCTCGTAGAGTCCCCTCACGTGGCTCCCTCAGCCGCTCGTATAGCTCCCTCCGCCGCTCCTCCAGCTCAACGAGCCCCCCGATGTCCTCTCCTCCACCTTAGCTTTTGAAGGTAGAGTTAGGGATTTAGTGGATGTCACTACCACATTTCTAGAAGAGGGTATTTTAGAAATTTTGCATGTAATTTTTTTTTTTGATTAATAATTATTTCTATCGTGCTAATAATTAATATTTGTGATTGTGCTATTATTCATTAATTAGTGGACTAGCCTATTATTTAGACTTGGCACTTGTGAACCTAATTAGACTCGTCATGACAAATAGTGGCCAGTGACTTCATATAGATAAGAGTTGGTTTGCTTTGCTTTGGTTTATTTTGTGCTTTTCGTGTAGGCGGCGGCTACCTTGCCTGGGACAAGAGTGTGCATTTCGAGATTGGATTAGTAAGGCTTGGATTGTGACATAGTTTGAGGATGGATATTGAGACTTGGATTGTGATTCAAAAGGTTCACGCGTTGCTTGGGTTTGAGTAGAATAATTTGCATGATAGTTTACTTTGAGTTGGATATATCTGCTTGTATATTTGCTTGAGTTGAATGCTTGCATGCTTAACCTGCTTACAGTTTTTCTTAACATGTCATACCTCTGCCATGAAATGAATCTAGAATTCAAGTAGAAAGATCACCATATAATTGTTTGCATTCACTATCTACTTAGTGTCGGTTTAGACGAGTGGCCTTACCCCGCTCACCAGTACAGCTGTGTACTGACCCACGTTTGTGGGCATTATTTCAGGTATGCAGGCGTAGTGGCGCTGCTTGGATATACGGGACATGATGTATAGAACGGTAAGTACCTTTGTGGGCAAGAGAAAGAGCAAGAGTGTTGCATCGCCTTTGAGGCAATTTCCTTCGTGGCATTTTTATTTGGACCATTCGAGAGCTTCGCTGTGTATACTCTGATTTGTGCTTGGTACTCAATACTTGACTTTCGCTGCAACTTGATCGTTTCGATGATAACTATGATGTTTGACATCATTACCTTGTGCGAGCACAACTCCAGGCTCGCACGAAATCACGTTCCGATGAGAACGATTGTCCTGCGGGAGCGTTACAACGTTGTGATTCACGTTCATCGGGGATAATTGAACTTACGGAAGATTGGGGCGTGACATTTCTTGTCTTACTCCTTATTGATATGTGCCATATTATTCTTGTTTATTTATTGTCCATTTTTTTGCAATGCCTTGATATCAGTTTACTTTTATCCATCATTTATTATATTTACTAGTACTGCTTTATAGTCTTTATCATGTATTGAAACTAATGTTAGAGTTGTACTCATTCTATCCTGACTGGATAATATTTCAGTTGACAATTATGAGGATATGTCCCCCACCTATTATGGATTGCTGGAGAATAGTTTAGAGTCTGATCCTTCAGGAGGATCGAGGAATGCTGCAACAAGAGACCCAACTGAGATATTAGTTTAGCTCACAAACTATAAGCTTCTTTCCGGAAAGTTTGTTTTATTGTATGCTGGACAGCTTAAATGTAATATCCTATTGTAAACTTTTATATATATATATATATATATATATATATATATATATATATATATATATAATGACCTCTAGACTAACGGTTGGGAGTAATGTACCTGGACGGGGAGGTCTCGAGATCGAGACCCCCCGGTGCCATTTAATTCTGCCTTGGGGGAATTAAATGGTGGAGCGGTAGAAGGGTGCGGTGCGGCCCGGTCAGGTGCGCAGATGCGATGCGGGTGTAGGTGCGGAGCTGGTGCGGTACGGCTACGACTGCGTGAAACCTTTGGGCCGGATGGAGCCTTCGGACTAGATGGGGTATTCGGGCTAGTGTTGTATATATAGGCATTCGGACTGGATTGGTTGTAAGTCTTCGGACTGAATTGTAGTCTTTCGAAGGGACCTGAATAAAATTTACCTTCTTCGAATATATATATATATATATATATATATATATATATATATATATATATTACATTTTGCTTCTATCTACCTTAGTTTTGTGATTGAGTATAATATCTATTTTACTTTGTATTGTGTAAAATGATGGATATTGAATTGATATTTCTAGACAACGTTCTACCGCCGATACTGCAGGCTGGACGTGTCCACGTACACGTATCTAAATCTCCGGATGCGGATCGTGACATACGTACATTCCAACATACAGTAAGAGACTATAAAATTGCTAGTGTCTCTGTATTAATTGTTGTGTCCGTATTGTTTCGTATTTGCGTCCGTGCAATACATTTTGATTCACATGTCCTGGTGTAAGAGATATAGTGCTTACCATGATACTCAATCTCACCAGGTTGTTGCCATAGGGAGTGGCAAAAATAAAAATGTTTGATAGATCTGTTAGGATATGTCAAAGACTTCACAACGATCGAAACTTGATATAGCGGAATCTATTTATTGGTGCCCTGAATTCAAATACTTAGTACGGGAAGATTCGAACCCACAACCTCCGTATACTAATGTTATTATTTCACAAGTTAATCAGAAATATTTATTAGTCCTAATATTATAAAAACATACATGTATATATATTGTATAGTAATTATAGTAATTATGGACAAAAAATTTAAATTAAAGTTAATAGTTGGTTAATATTAATTAACAAATTCTTTGTATAGAAAACGTCATTCGGAAGAGCGTTTTTTTTGCAAAACAAAGAAAATGACGTTTGCATCCTCTTACAGTAATTTGAAAAAAAAATGTGTTGTGGCAATATCATCAAACTTTTATGTTCCGAATGCAATTTTCTGTTAAGAAAATTATTTCTTAGACTCTTTCACGTTTCCAAAAAAAAAAAAAAAAATCCACTGACGTGTTAGTCGAAAATACTTTGCCATTCCTCCATTTTAATCGCCTGACCTAGTATATATCGCCATTGAGGAAGGGCTGTCGATTGAGTACTGAAGCATTGGGCATGCAATGAACGTCTCTTTATATGCACCAAGTCAAAAACATATATTCCCCTCCGTAATAATATTGATTCAAATATGAAAAAAAGTCTTGCAGTCGATCAACAACATGCATGTATGCGCCAGCCAGAGGATGATACTATATATATATATATATATATATATATATATATATATATATATATAGAGAGAGAGAGAGAGAGAGAGAGGTCGGAATTGAATGCATCGACTCCATAGCAGCTGCTAGCTAGCACATTCAGCTGATCATATGAAATCTAGTTGCTTCCATGTATCATGTCCATTTCTGGGTACGTTGTACTGCATGTTCCAACTGGTATGGTATAGTACTGCATGCCTCAACAACTATATATATATATATATATATATATATATATATATATATATATATATGAAAAAAAGGGATATGAGCCATAGGTTTATATTCCTACATGAACCAATGCACTTGTGGACCAATAGAAATTGAGTGTACTAGTGCACATGGGATATAGAAATCCATTCCTATTGGTCCACGTATGCATGACTCATATAGGAATATGAGCCTATGACTCATATCCCGTTTACCCTATATATATATATAGACACACACACATGGATCAGAAGTATATATCTTGCTGCAGCCAGGATCGGCCACCCCTCCCCCCTTTCCCTCAGGCCCCTAAGTACCCACCTCTTTGTCAATAGAGCATCAACGGTCCACTCCAACTCCTCTCTGTCAGTTGAACTAGCAATCCACCAGACCCATATTTTGAGTTTCCACTGAAAAGACCTTGAGTAGCTGAAGGAGAGGAACTCGAAATCCGAACTCCACGTCGTCGTCAGAACCGGAGACTTCGACGTTACTGTCAACCACACTCTCCATCAATTTTTTAATATCTTCTTTTGGATTCAAGGGCAAGGGACAACCAAATTTAGCTCCAGCTAATTGCAATCCAACCTCCTGGCCGGCCCAGGCTGCAACAGTAAAAGGATTAGAAGAGAGAGGTCCACATTTTGATGGAGAGTTGCACCAAGGAGGCCAAAATCCCTATTACCTACTCATGAGTGTAATAGAATCCTCGCATACTGCATGCGCACGCACACATGCACACGACATGTCAATATTAAAAGTGATCCCTTTGACCTATGTTAAATGCAAACTTGGACCCTTTTCTTGTGCAAAGCGACCCAATCCGAACGTATATAGATCTTGACTATTTCATAGCCACACTTTTAGTGGTCGATCGCCAAGGCCAGGCCAGGCCTGGCCAGGCCAATTAATCCTTTCCTTACCATTCGGCTCGATTGTTAGATACCAGGACAACGAATCAACTAATTGTTAGATCGATCAGAACTAAACGAACTTGAATGCAGCTCTCACAGTATGGACCAAAGACAGCTTCATTGTTGCGTAAAACATATATAGCAAGAAATAGCTGGACATATAAATGCAGCTTTGGTACAAATATTCAATAGGAATTAAAATGTTAGGTGAGGAGTCATCAAATACATATATTGAGGTTAGGGAACGGATAATGGCCCTTACATGTACTTAAACTTGCCACCAAACTGACTAATGATCCCTTAAAGCAAAGCAAGCAAGCAACGCCTATATAGTACTTGGTGTCCTAGATAGCTAGCTAGCCTCCTAGCTAGGTCCATTTCTTGAGTTAACTGTTCTCTTGGTTTTATTTCTGATAAGAAATGCTACTGATACATACTAGCTAATAAAGGTCCCCATCTCTTGGTAGGGAATGGTCATAACTGCGTAACAAAAGTTTTTCGTAAGTTAAGAGATCAGATCTACGTCTAAGAACATGCATGCCCTTCAAACAATAGCAAGAAAAAAGAATTATAACCTAAAAGTCTGTAAATGGTAAAAATTCAAAAGAATTTATGTGATACCTTGAACCTTGGATACATGGATCCTTTCCTTTACTTTATCATCATTGCTAAGAGCCATCACCTTTAGTACCTTTAAACCTCCCATTTGCTTCAATATCGTACACTGTAAACCTTTAAATTTCTCAGATGTCTTTGATTATGCCCTAAAACATAAAGCAAATAAGAACATCATGCACCGAAACCAAAAGAACTAACATTGCAATGTCAAGGATTCAAGCTGAGAATCTAAAAATTCAATATCATAACTCAGCTACTTGGCACTTGTCTGGTTTATTATGTATGGAAAACTATCAACCAAGGAAAGGTGAGAATCACAAATTGTTTGACCAATTAGAGATGGCCTGAGTGAACAACTGGGCACTGAAACTTTAGGCAAGTGATTTGAGTGAACTCTAACATCATCCCTTCCTCTTCCTCTTCCTCTTCCTCCAATGGCCAAGTACGGGCCTTCCTCTTTTTATAAATTTACAACAACTATCAATCTTAATATTATTCAATTCAAAGCTAACAAAAAATAACAATTAATGAATATAATTATATATGCTTAAATATATGAAATATTTTCTTGTATTTTAAATAGTAACTTATTATTATTTTGATTTTCCGAAAAAACCTTCCAAACTGCCAGAACCAACTAACCAATCAAACTGCCATAACCAACCACCCATATTGATCTCATAAGAAGGGTCGAAACCGATTGAAGTAGTAGTGCTAACGAAAATCCAAGGAACATCATGAACTTTGCCTATTGAAAGAACACTACCATGTTCACTTTTTTATTTTTTTTTACTTTCACATTTCAATGTCATAACTAGCTTCCTGCCCACATTTTTATTTATATTTTCCCAATTCTTCTTTCTGAACTTTCACCCAACATGTAACCATCCTCCTTTTCCTGTCACTTCAATCAAACATTTACAGACGATTTATTTTCCAAGCTCTAATAGTTGAGTCTCATTGTCATTAAGGGGAAAAAAAGATAAAGAGACATTGCAATCTTGGGTATAACATATGCGACAGAACTACCTCAATAATGAAAAATAGCTAAGAAGCAAAAATGTAGAGTTCTTGAAAGAAATGCAACTAATCTATGCTATAGAATAATCCTTTTAGAGCATTGCTAAGATACTATAGAAGAAGATGAAAACCAAATAAACAAATTATGAGTATCTTTTGACATTGAATATATACTTGAACATCAGAAATACAGAGAAGTTGACATAGCATTGACATAATAGATTGAAGCAGAAGTAGCTGCTTCATTATGATGGATTACAATTTCTCGGTAGCTGAAAACAGATGATGCAGAAGACTAAAAGAATAAGCATTGTGTATCCTCATTAGATCATAATAAGAATGAAGCAGGCACAAAGTTTAGTTGAATGTTATGTCCTAGAATTTAAATTGCAAACATGGAGAATATTTTGGAGTAATTGTTATATTTTTTATTGATAATTTATTGGCTATTTATAGCCTTTCAATCATTCATCTTACATTAATACCCCATTAAAACTCCCTGTAGAATATTCTAATATCCCAACAAATATACCAAGAATATTCTAATATACCAACAAATATATCAAGAATATTCTAATATACCAACACTCCTTCGCAAGATGGGCGAAAGAAATTCACTAAGCCCATCTTGTCACATCCTCTAATCATATATGCAGAGCTAAGTCCCTTGGTCATACTGTATGCTATCTGCTCCTTGGTTGGAACATGACCTAACTCCAGTAATCCACGGTCCAACTTCTCCTTGATGAAGAACCTATCGATCTCGATGTGTTTGGTCCTGTCATGCTGCACTGGATTGTTGGCGATACTGATGGCTGACTGGTTGTCACACCACAGCTTCATCTTGGCTCCTTGATCCAGCTTCAGCTCCACCAGCATAGTATTCAACCATAGCAGCTCTGCAACTCCCAAGGCCATAGCTCTGTACTCCGCTTCAACTGTCGATCTGGCCACCACCGACTGCTTCTTACTCCTCCAAGAGACCAAGTTGCCTCCTACAAATATGCAATAGTCCGAGGTAGACCTCCTGTCATCAGTACAGCTAGTCCAGTCAGAGTCACAGTTGCCCTCGATGCTCAAGTGATCATTCTTCCTTAATATCAACCCCTTTCCGGAGGCACCCTTCAAGTATCTCAAAATCTGGTACACTGCGTCCATATGACCCTTCCTTGGGTCATGCATGTAGCGGCTCACCATACTCACTGCAAAGCAGATATCAGGACGTGTGTGGCTCAAATAGATCAACTTGTCCACTAGTCTCTGCTATCTGTCTCGGTCAACTGGTTCTCCAGCCTCAGCACACAGCTTGAACCCCTGGTTGATCGGCGTCGCTACTGGTCTGCATCCCAACATCCCTATCTCTGTGAGAAGGTCCAGCGCATACTGCCTCTAAGAAAGAACAATCTTCTCTGCTTCTCGAGCAATCTCAATCCCAAGAAAGTATCGAAGAAGGCTAAGGTTCTTCACCTCGAACTCCTTGCCAAGCTTCCCCTTGAGTCGGATAATCTCCTGCTCATCATCTCCTGTGATAATCATATCGTCCACATATATCGCAAGCATGGTGATGTGGCCTCCACTCCGACGGAAGAACACAATATGATCAGCATTGATCTACTGATATCTCATCCCTATCATCACCCTCCTGAATCTGTCAAACCACGCTCGAGCAGACTGCTTCAGTCCATCGAGGGACTTCTTCAACCTGCAGACCTTGCCCACTGTCTTATCGGTGCAGAATCCTGGTGGTATCTCCATATACACTTCCTCCACTAGATCCCTATAAAAAAACGCATTCTTCACATCCAGTTGGTGTAGCTTCTGTAAACACCCAAAATTTTCAGATTTTTAAAAATCAATTTTAGGGAATTTTCTGCAATTTTTTGGAATTTACATAGGTCCTGTGCTGATTTTATAATTTTTTATTGCTAATAACTAATAATAAAATGTGATGAAAATATGATTTTATGGTGTAAAATAGAAAACCTGACTTAGGGTAATTTTCTGAAATTTTATTGGGCCTCAGACCTATTTTTAAAAGCCTAAAAACTATTTTTCTAATTAATTAATTATTATTATTATTTATTTTATTATACTATTATTACTGTTATTATTCTGTTTAGGGGCCCGGCCCGGCCCAGTGGGCCGAGCCCGTTAGTACAGCCCAGCCCCGGCGCCTTAGCGGGTCGGGCGGGTCGGGCGGGTCGGCCAGACCCGAACCAGCGCCCGACCCGGTCCTCCATCACCCCCAACCCCACGACCCCAGGAAATCCGCCGCGTTCTCCGGCGACGTGGCCGGAGAACCGCCCGGCCTCACCCCACGACCCCTCCGCCTTCTCCGCCACGTCCCCGGCCAGCCCTCCGAGGAAAACCCCTATAAAATCCCCCTATCCTCCTTCCTCCTCCCTCATCTCCCCTAGCCCTAGCTCTACCCCGACTCCGGCGACCCCAAACTCCGGCGGCCCTCGACTCGCTGACCCCCAGCGGCGACCTCCTCAGCTCAAGCCCTCACCCACGTCGAGCCTCGCCGCAGCTCCACCACACCCGAGCCCAACTCCTCCCCGCTGCCCACTCCGTCCCAGTCGACCTCGCCGGAGACCCGAGCCGCTGCCGACGACCCTCGCCTCCGACCAAGGCCAGCCCGTCCGCCGCCAGCGCCGCCCAGGCTCCACTTCCTTCGGCCAGCCCCCACGAGTTCCAGAACCCTAACCCTAGTCTATGTGCGTGTCGGACACAGTGTCAGTTGGACACAGGACACGACTCGAGATACGAGGACACGAAGATCTCGGTTTTTCAGGCCCTGTTCAGGTATCCGTAGTTTCTTGCTCGTAGCTCTGAATTCAGTTCCGTAAATTGTATCGCGTAGCCTGTATGACCCTCTCGGTGCCCGAACAAACCTCTCGGGGCATCGCGTCCTGTGGTGATCGCACACCGTGATCCAAAAACAGGAAAAACCAGACCCTGTTTCACCTCGGAACTGAGTACGCCCCGCCAAACGGGACGACTTGGTCGCGTGCGGTCTTCACAGATGCGTGCGCCTCGTCGATACGGACATGTGGGATTTTGCGGAAGCTGATTCGGGTGTACGTGCACACCGGAATCAACGCGTATCCGCGGACATCGCCCCGTATCCGCCTTTTCTGCAATTTACCCTAACTTCGTGCACACGCGTCAGATCGAGACAAAACTTGCACCATCGGACTCGTAGCGATACGCTGGTCCTGTGAGCCAAGTTTGGTTCGATTCTGAGAACGTTGACGAAATCGCGTGTCGTGGGCCCCACGGGCCCCGCTCGACGGGCAATTTTGTGATCGGCTCATCGGAATTCAAATCTGAAAGTTCCGTTGGGTTCGTATCAGCGTTCCTGACCTGTTGACACTAAGTTTGGTGAGTTTGGAGACCGTTGACCCTGACACGTTTTTCGGTGCAAAGCGGGCCCACCGGTGGACCCCGTTTTGGTCCGAAATTGCCATTTTTGCCCTTGTCTCCAAATTGGACCCAAGGACAGGTATTCCTAGTTATTTGACACCTTCTGAGCGTGATGGTACTGTTTATTTCAGCTTTCGGAGACATCTCTGGAAATTTCCGAAACCAGGACCTTAGTGGAATCCAAATATCAGGCAAGTGCACCTTGCCAAAATTGCAGTCTTTATTTTCATAATTCCTGTAATACTACTTTGCTGGATGTCTTGTGTAAATTCATATAAACTTGTTTAAACTGCTTAACCTAGGAAACGTATGACGTACCTAGTATCCGATCATAGTCGGGTGCCAACACCGTACGCGGTGTTGGGTTCATCATTTAGAGATGGATTCACGATACCCTTTATTCTTGTACTTGACCTATCAAGTATCCTACAACCCAGGACACTTGACACTATCATGGACAGAATCTTCCTGAGATATTCATGGTGATTCTGTATAGGATACAGGACTGGACAGAGATATTTTATTTATAGACATTATGACTTGTTGCATTAGCTATAATCCCGCTGACATGGACATGAGACGTTATGGTCATGGCTTGCGTGATTACATTGGGTAGGGAGAGACACACAGGCTACAGGCTGTTCTATATATATATCTACTATTATTGTGAGGTTGTAGACTCTCCAGCAGAGCTAGACCCTTTACGTGTTATTACTGCTACCGGCTCCCCGACACAGAGCTTGTAGCGGTCTCAGCCTGAGTACTAGTGTTGGTCTCATTTGCATATCACATAGATGGTTACATAGTTTACCCTGCTGTTTCATTTAATTTAATTGCACTGCATTTATTTGGCTTGTTTTATTTTGTGCCTTGCTATGTCCACTGAGGACCTGGAATGGATTATGTCCCCAGGTTTAGCTGAGGAGCAGTACCCCGAGATATACGGGACCGGAGCTGAAGCTATTGCTGGAGCAGAACCAAACACTGAAGACGAGGTGACTGCCGAAGACTTCTCCTGAGTGCCTGTTCCAGTACTCAGTATTTATTTCATGTTTATCTCTTGTTCCTGGCCTATAGAGCCAGTTTATTCAGACATAAGTCGGATTGTTTCTCCGACTGACTTGTTGTGATTGTTGTTGCAACTTATTTCCATTTCATTATGCAGTTTATTCTATATCTTTATGGATGAGATTAGTGTGACTTGTGGTAGTAGACCTTATTTACAGCTTAAGTATGCCATGATGGTTCCATTAAATTAGGTTATCCATCGGTGCGTACTGCTGGCCATTGCCACACGTCTCCAGTCCCTCGGCATTTTGGGACTGGGGCGTGACATGGTTTTTGTGGTGGCCCATGCAGGTCCAAACTAAATTGTTCGGTTTCAACTTAGGGACCGAACAGGCCTGCAATAAGATAGGATAAGTTATAGGATCTCATCCATTGATTGAATCATTTTTGGACTCTATGTCGAATTCAATTTAATTGCTTGAATTGCATCCTGTTTTGATTCCTCTGTGCGTTCTCATTGTTTTCTTTTGATGCAGAGTAATGGATCCCAGAAGTGGTGACGAGACTCCATTGGGTACACCGCCTGAAGCGGGGGTTACTTGCGAAGCTGGAACGACGCCAGATACCAGAGGACAATCCTCTCAGAGCAATCAAACTGGCCAGCCAAGTTCCAGGTTCAGGCGTGATGATATCCCGCCTCCTCCCCAGTTCCCTCCTACGATGCCTGTCTTTCCCCCAGGACAGGCAATGGACGGCCAGCAAATATTTCAGATGTTCTACGCCATGATGCAGGCACAACAATAGATCCAACAGGAGGCCCAACGCCGAGAGGCCGAGAACCTAAGGAACAGCCTAGTCGCAGCATTGGAGCATGCAAATCAACCAAATAGGCGGCCAGCGACGGGATCTATCACAGATTTTTGTCAACTCAAACCCTGTACCTTCTCGGGCAAGGAAGGACCAACTGAAGTACATGAATGGCTTACGAACACGCAGCATCAGTTGGAGGCCGCTGAACTACTAAGGGACAAATGGATGACTGCCGTCAGGATGCAACTGACGGACAATGCGCATCATTGGTGGCTGTCCGAAGAAAGAAGGCTCGGACATGATCAGGTTATCTGGGAGGAGTTCTCCAGACTCTTCCAGGAAATGTACATCCCTGCTGTGGCTCGGTCAGAACTCCGAGACAGATTCAACCGCCTGATCCAGGGCAACATGACGGTGGAGGAATATAACGCCGAATTCATTCGCCTGAGCCGCTTCGCCCCTTCGCTAATTCCTACCGAAGAAGAGAAGGCGGAGAAGTTCTTTGATGGGCTCAGGTTTGAGCTTCAGAAGTTAATCGGATCGGTCGCGCCCACATCTTACTCCGACGTCCTAGCGGCAGCACGTCGGCTGGAGCGAGTTACTCGGAGGGAATCAAGCCCGAAACGTCCATTCTCCTCCGCACCGTCCAAGTCATCACCGGGGGAATCTGCTAAACGGCCCCAGAAGAGCCCGCCTCCAAGAGTAGCAACTAAGAACCTGCCTACTTGCCATTACTGCGGCAAAGTAGGACATATTGAAAAGGAATGTAGACGCAAGCTGAGACTCTGCCTGGTTTGCGGATCTGGACAACACTTCTCAAAGGACTGCTCGGAACGTCGAGAGGGAGTTCCGAATCGACCAGCTCCACCTGCAGCTCTTCCAGCTGGGAGAGCAACACAGACAGGGCATGGAGGAGCCAGGCCACCTCTACCACCTCAGGCAGCAATGTTCCAGCAAGCTCGTCAGCAAAGGGGTCCCGCTCAGGGACGAGGTCAGGCATATGCACTAGCAGTCACTGAGGAAGCTACTGCAGGCGAAGTGATAGCAGGTACCATATTAGTAGCTTCAATTCCTGCTGTAACATTATTTGATTCTGGAGCCTCGCATTCATTTATTGCTGCTAGCTTCGTAGCCACCCATAGAATAGCTACCGCACCTCTCTCGAAGATGAAAAGAATTCTAACGGGAGGTGGAATTATCCCGATTAGTGATACTTGTAGATCATGTTCAGTGGTAGTCTGTGGCCGAGAGATGCGAGCCCAATTCTTGATCTTTTCTATGCCTGATTACGATGTTGTACTTGGTATGGACTGGTTAAGTCAGTACCATGCGACACTGGATTGCCGGCTTGGAAAAGTGATATTTAGACCCCCTAGCCTTCCTGAGTTTGAATTTCTTCGAGGAGCTATAGAACAAGGGGTCCAGCCAACTCTTAGGGTATTGACTGTAGAAGAGGATTCAGGTTACCCAAGAGTCATAACGAAATTTGTGGATGTATTTCCCGACGACCTTCCAGGTTTACCACCTGATCGGAAGATAGAATTCACAATAGACCTAACTCCAGGAGCCGAACCTATCACTTCATCGGTATATCGGCTAGCACCTAAGGAGTTAGTGGAGTTGAAAGCATAAGTCGACGATCTTCAGGAGAAAGGATTTATCCGGCCCAGTGTTTCACCGTGGGGAGCACTTATACTTTTTGTACCCAAGAAGGACGGAACTGTGCGGTTGTGCATTGATTACAGAACCCTTAATGCTGTCACTGTTAAGAACCGGTACCCATTACCACGCATTGATGACTTGTTTGACCAATTGAGTGGTGCTAGGGTATTCTCAAAGATTGACCTTAGATCCGGTTATCACCAGATTAGGGTGAAGAAGGAAGATATCCCAAAGACGGCCTTCAGGACTAAGTATGGACATTATGAGTTCCTAGTAATGCCGTTTGGTTTAACCAACGCACCTGCTGTATTTATGAGTTTGATGAACGGAGTCTTCCATCAGTACTTGGATAAGTTCGTAGTGGTATTCATTGATGATATCCTAGTCTACTCCAAGAACCACGAAGAGCACGAGGAACACCTCAGAATTGTGCTAGAAACGTTGAGAAGGGAGAAGCTATATGCCAAACTCAGCAAATGTGAGTTCTGTATGGACAGGGTGCCATTCTTAGGGCATATTATCTCAGGTGAAGGACTGTCTGTGGACCCAGAGAAGGTCACTGCTATAGAAACCTGGCCTACCCCTACCTCTGTTGCAGAAGTGAGAAGTTTTCTTGGACTTGCTGGGTATTACCGGCGGTTCGTAGTTTTTCAAGGATCGCAGAGCCGATGACTAAGCTAACACGGAAGGATCAGGAGTTCATATGGACGGAAGAATGCCAGAATGCCTTTGAAGAATTGAAGAGGCGTCTAACAACAGCACCAGTCTTGACTCTTCCCTCAGGGTCAGGAGGTTTTGTTGTTTATAGTGATGCGTCTGGTAGTGGACTAGGTTGTGTCTTGATGCAACATGGCAAGGTTATCGCTTATGCATCGAGGCAGTTGAAGGTCCACGAGAAGAATTACCCAACGCACGACCTGGAGCTAGCTGCAGTGATTTTTGCATTGAAGATCTGGAGACATTATCTGTATGGAGAGAAGGTCAAAATATTCACTGATCATAAGAGCTTGAAGTATGTTTATACACAGAAGGAGCTCAACATGAGGCAAAGGCGTTGGCTTGAGTTGATGGTGGACTTTGACATCGATTTGCAATACCACCCGGGGAAAGCAAATGTTGTAGCCGACGCCCTCAGCAGAAAACCCTCGGCTTATTTCTTAACGGAGCAGCCTCAGCTACTACAAGACTTGCAAGATCTTCAGATAGAGGTTGTTCTACCTGGACAAAATGGTTTGCTGGCTAACCTCGAATTGAAGTCATCACTGGTGGAGAGAATCAAAGAAGCTTTGCCTAATAATGCCAGATTCCGAAGGCTGAAAGAGAGAACCGAAGCAGGCATGCAAACGGGACTTCGCATCCACGAGGACGGGACATTAAGGTACGGAAATCGCCTATATGTTCCAAATGGAGAATTAAGGCAGGAGTTGATGACAGAAGCACATAGCTCCATATACTCGGTTCATCCAGGAGGGACCAACATGTACCGGGACTTAAGACAATATTACTGGTGGCATGGAATAAAAAGGGAGATTGCCCGATTTGTGGCAAAATGCTTAGTCTGCCAGCAGGTGAAGGCCGAGCACCAAAGGACTGCAGGTATGTTGCAGCCACTTCCCATCCCTGAATGGAAGTGGGAGCATATTACCATGGACTTCGTCACTGGATTTCCAAGAAGCCCTAGTGGAAAGGATGCAGTATGGGTCATCGTGGATCGGCTCACTAAGTCGGCTCACTTCTTGCCATTCAGAGTCGAACAATCCACGGAAGTACTAGCCGACATGTATATGCGACAGATCGTAAAATTACATGGAGTACCGGTTAGTATTGTATCAGATCGAGACTCGAGATTTACATCTCACTTCTGGCAACGCTTGCAAGAGAGTCTCGGCACCAGACTCAAGTTCAGTACTGCCTATCATCCCCAGACAGATGGTCAATCAGAGCGCACAATTCAGATCCTGAAAGATATGCTGCGATCATGTATACTGGACTTTGGAGGATCTTGGGAAGATCATCTGCACTTAGTGGAGTTCTCCTACAATAAAAGCTATCAGGCAAGCATTCAGATGGCACCTTCGAGGCGTTGTACGGAAGGAAGTGCAGATCGCCAATATGTTGGAGCGACGTTGGCGAACGTCAAATACTGGGTCCAGAGTTGGTAACGGAGACAGTGGAGAAAGTAAAACAGATTCAGAACCATCTCCGTGCAGCCCAGGATAGACAGAAGCATTGGGCAGATGCACACAGACGTCCCCTGGAGTTCAAGGAAGAAGAGCATGTATTTTTGAGGATCTCGCCCACTAGAGGTACTATCAGATTTGGCAGCAGAGGCAAGTTAAGCCCAAGGTACATTGGGCCATTTGATATCTTGGAGCGCATTGGTGAGGTGGCTTACCGTCTTGCATTACCTCCATCCTTAGAGGGAGTGCATGATGTATTCCACGTCTCACAACTGAGGAGATATGTGACGGACCCAAGCCATATAGTTGATCATTCTGAGATTTCGGTGGGACCTAGCCTGAGATACGAGGAGCAGCCAGTGGGTATACTCGACACCAGCGAGAAGACACTGCGAGGGCAGACAATCAGACTGGTTCGAGTAGCTTAGAAACAGCACTCTCCTGGCGAATCGACCTGGGAGCGAGAAGATGTTATGCGCCAGCGTTATCCACACTTATTTGTAGAATCAGGTAGAACCTAAGCATTCTTTAATTCTGTAAAATCGTGCCTTTATAGTTTATCCTTTGATTGCGAGGACGCAATCCTCTTAAGGGGGGTAGATTGTAAACACCCAAAATTTTCAGATTTTTAAAAATTAATTTTCGAGAATTTTCTGCAATTTTCTGGAATTTACATAGGTCCTGTGCTGATTTTATAATTTTTTATTGCTAATAACTAATAATAAAATATGATGAAAATATGATTTTATGGTGTAAAATAGAAAACCTGACTTAGGATAATTTTCTGGAATTTTATTGGGCCTCAGACCTATTTTTAAAAGCCTAAAAACTATTTTTCTAATTAATTAATTATTATTTTTTTTTTTATTTTTATTATACTATTATTACTGTTATTATTCTGTTTAGGGGCCCGGCCCGGCCCAGTGGGCCGAGCCCGTTAGTACAGCCCAGCCCCGGCGCCTTAGCGGGTCGGGCGGGTCGGCCAGACCCGAACCAGCGCCCGACCCGACCCGGTCCTCCATCACCCCCAACCCCACGACCCCAGGAAATCCGCCGCGTTCTCTGGCGACGTGGCCGGAGAACCGCCCGGCCTCACCCCACGACCCCTCCGCCTTCTCCGCCACGTCCCCGGCCAGCCCTCCGCTAAAAACCCCTATAAAATCCCCCTCTCCTCCTTCCTCCTCCCTCTTCTCCCCTAGCCCTAGCTCTATCCCGACTCCGGCGACCCCAAACTCCGGCGGCCCTCGACTCGCTGACCCCCAGCGCCGACCTCCTCCGCTCAGGCCCTCACCCACGTCGAGCCTCGCCGCAGCTCCACCACACCCGAGCCCAACTCCTCCCCGCTGCCCACTCCGTCCCAGTCGACCTCGCCGGATACCCGAGCCGCTGCCGACGACCCTCGCCTCCGACCAAGGCCAGCCCGTCCGCCGCCAGCGCCGCCCAGGCTCCACTTCCTTCGGCCAGCCCCGGCGAGTTCCAGAACCCTAACCCTAGTCTCTGTGCGTGTAGGACACAGTGTCAGTTGGACACAGGACACGACTCGAGATACGAGGACACGAAGATCTCAATTTTTCAGGCCCTGTTCAGGTATCCGTAGTTTCTTGCTCGTAGCTCTGAATTCAGTTCCGTAAATTGTATCACGTAGCCTGTATGACCCTCTCGGTGCCCGGACAAACCGCTCGGGGCATCGCGTCCTGTGGTGATCGCACACCGCGATCCAAAAACAGGAAAAACCAGACCCTGTTTCACCCCGGAACTGAGTATGCCCCGCCAAACGGGATGACTTGGTCGCGTGCGGTCTTCACAGATATGTGCGCCTCGTCGATACGGACGTGTGGAATTTCGCAAAAGCTGATTCGAGTGTGCGTGCACACCGGAATTAACGCGTATCCGCGGACATCGCCCCGTATCCGCCTTTTCTGCAATTCACCCTAACTTCGTGCACACATGTCAGATCGAGACGAAACTTGCACCATCGGACTCGTAGCGATACGCTGGTCCTGTGGGTCAAATTTGGTTCGATTTTGAGAACGTTGACAAAATCGCGTGTCGTGGGCCCCACAGGCCCCGTTCGACGGGCAATTTCGTGATCGGCTCATCGGAATTCAAATCTGAAAGTTCCGTTGGGTTCGTATCAGCGTTCCTGACCTGTTGATACTAAGTTTGGTGAGTTTGGAGACCGTTGACCCTGACACATTTTTCGGTGCAAAGCGGGCCCACCGGTGGACCCCGTTTTGGCCCGAAATTGTCGTTTTTGCCCTTGTCTCCAAATTGGACCCAAGGACAGGCATTCCTAGCTATTTAACACCTTCTGAGCGTGATGGTACTGTTTATTTCAGCTTTCGGAGACATCTCTGGAAATTTTCGAAACCAGGACCTTAGTGGAATCCAAATATCAGGCAAGTGCACCTTGCCAAACTTGCAGTCTTTATTTTCATAATTCTTGTAATATTACTTTGCTGGATGTCTTGTGTAAATTCATATAAACTTGTTTAAACTACTTAACCTAGGAAACGTATGACGTACCTAGTGTCCGATCCTAGTCGGGTGCCAACACCGTACGCGGTGTTGGGTTAGTCATTTAGAGATGGATTCACGATACCCTTTATTCTTGTACTTGACCTATCAAGTACCCTACAACCCAGGACACTTGACACTATCATGGACAGAATCTTCCTGAGATATTCGTGGTGATTCTGTATAGGATACAGGACTGGACAGAGATATTTTATTTATAGACATTATGACTTGTTGCATTAGCTATAATCCCGCTGACATGGACATGAGACGTTATGGTCATGGCTTACGTGATTACATTGGGTGGAGAGAGACACACAGGCTACAGGCTGTTCTACATATATATCTACTATTATTGTGAGGTTGTAGACTCTCCAGCAGAGCTAGACCCTTTACGTGTTATTACTGCTACCGGCTCCCCGACACAGAGCTTGTAGCGGTCTCAGCCTGAGTACTAGTGTTGGTCTCATTTGCATATCACATAGATGGTTACATAGTTTACCCTGCTGTTTCATTTAATTTAATTGCACTGCATTTATTTGGCTTGTTTTATTTTGTGCCTTGCTATGTCCACTGAGGACCTGGAATGGATTATGTCCCCAGGTTTAGCTGAGGAGCAGTACCCCGAGATATACGGGACCAGAGCTGAAGCTATTGTTGGAGCAGAACCAAACACTGAAGACGAGGTGACTGCCGAAGACTTCTCCTGAGTGCCTGTTCCAGTACTCAGTATTTATTTTATGTTTATCTCTTGTTCCTGGCCTATATAGCCAGTTTATTCAGACATAAGTCGGATTATTTCTCCGACTGACTTGCTGTGATTGTTGTCGCAACTTATTTCCATTTCATTATGCAGTTTATTCTATATCTTTATGGATGAGATTAGTGTGACTTGTGGTAGTAGACCTTATTTACAGCTTAAGTATGCCCTGATGGTTCCATTAAATTGGGTTATCCATCGGTGCGTACTGCTGGCCATTGCCACGCATCTCCAGTCCCTCGACATTTTGGGACTGGAGCGTGACAGCTTCCATCCACCATTCGCTGCCAAAGAAATCAGGGTCCTGACGGTGCTCATCTTCGCCACTGGTGCAAAGGTCTCATCATAGTCAATGTCGTACGTCTTGCTGTATCCTTTTGCCACCAGTCGAGCTTTGTAGTGCTCTATTTTTCCATCTGGGTTCTGCTCCACAGTAAAGACCCACTTGCATCCGACTACCCTCTTCCCCTTTGACAGTTTTACCGGTTCCCAAATATGGTTCTTCTCAAGAATGCCTAACTCCTCGTGCATCGCCGCTTTACACTTTGGATCATTCTTGGCAACCTGCCAATTGTTAGGTACAGTAATACTATCCAAAGATGCAATAAATTCTTCATGAGAAGAAGAGATGTTATTATATAAAACAAACTGAGCAAGGTCCCAACCATATCTATTAGGAGGATTATTCGCATTGTTGCGAGTGGTCCTCCGTACTGATAATGGTGTAGGAGGAGTAGGAAGAATGATATCACCTGAAGGGGAATCTGATGGTAGTGGTGTAGGTGTCTCATGAGTTGAAACGGATACCTCTCATCGCCTCTCCATGTTCTTCACTCTCTTGCTCCTCCTCAAACGTTCATCAATGTCATACTCCTAAATCGGTCACCACACTCTTACCAATCTCCCTCTTTCGCCTCATACTCTCAGTATCAGATGAGTTGCTCATGGATGAGGTCCCCTCCTGACGGTAGTATGGCTCAAACTCCCTGAAGTGAACATCCATGCTCACAAACTTCTTCTTCTCTACTGGGCTCCAGCACACGTACCCCTTCTGAGTCACCGAATAGCCCACGAATACACACTTGACTGCTCTGGGATCAAGTTTTTCAACCGACGGTCTGTTGTCCTTCACAAAATATACGCAGTCAAACACTTTTAGTGGAAATATCCCACTATTATTTTCTTGCAATATCTCACATGGAGACTTCCATCCCAGTACCTTCGAAGGCATCCTGTTGATTAATCGAGCTGTTGTCAACACTTCATGCCCGCACAGACTTTGTGGGACATTTATGGCGATCATCATGCTCCTTGCCACCTCCAGAAGGTGTCTGTTCTTCCTTTCTGTCACTCCATTCTGTGCTGGTGTGTATAAACAAGTAGTCTGATGTTGTATCCCTTGGGCTGACAAGTATTCCTCAAATGCTTTATTGATATACTATGTTCCATTAGTCAGACCTTAGTACCTTCACCACTGCTCTATACTGAGTCTGGACATGTTTATGAAAGTCCCGAAAACAGGCAAAGATATCACTCTTATTCTTCATCAAATACAGCCAGGTGACACGAGAGGAACAATCAATAAAAGAGATAAAATATTTGTAACCATTCATAGTAGTTGTGGCGCACGACCCCCAGACATCAGAAATTATAATATCAAAAACAGAAGAGCTCATATGTCCCGCACAAACATATGAGCTCCTAGTAAGTTTACATAAATCACATGCATCACATACTAGTTTCTCCTTATTTGTCTTCTCATAAATAGATGGATACAACCTCCTCAAAATACCAAAAGATGAGTGCCCCAACCACCTGTGATGGAGTATCAGTGTATCCTCAGCACTCATCTTTGGTCCTCCCATTCCTGCTATTTCTGCCACAGACACCAATGCTGAATCCAGTCCTTTCCGATCCAGGTACCACAGTCCATCATGCCAAGTGACAGTCCCAAATCTTTGTCCCGTCTCCTTCTCCTTGAAGATCACCTTAGGAATATCAAAAGAGACAATGCATTTTATTGGAGGATTATAAAACTAATGGACAAAAGACTGACTGAAAAAAAGGAGCATGTAAAACATTGGATAATCTTACTGAACATGTACAATTGACAGTACCCTTACCGACCACTGGCTGGAAAGTACCATCGACTGTTTGAATGCTGTCTGCAGATGCTAGGTGAGTGTAGGAAAAGAACTCACTAGTATTCCCTGTCACGTGTCGAGACGCACCCGAATCGACAATCCAGTCCGACGATCTAAGGGAAGACATAGATGCAAGGGCGAGTGAGTCATAAGTACCTTCTGATGGATGGGCATACATGGCAGCGTCGCCTTTGGAGAATACTGAGGTGGATGCCTCCTCAGTCCCACTTCTATCTCCATCGCTTGACGCTCTCTGCTTTCTCCTGAGTACTTCCATCATGTCCAGTAGTGCATGATCCTCCTCAGTATAGGTACCATTAGCTCCCTCCTCGCCTTCTGCTACCAGCAGGTTCGTCCGATAACCTCCTAGACCACCCCGTCGACACCCACGACCACGGCCACGTCCTCCAAATTATCCATGTCCACCACCTGAATCTCCCTGCTTAGGTGGTTTGGTACATGCATACCTCATATGACACAGATTCCCGCAGTTGTAACACTGTCGGGGGTCTCCCTTAGGTCCTGTGCCGCCTGAATTGGCAACCGCCAGTGCTGTCTTCACTTCAGGAGGACCACATGTCCCTGCCTGTAGCTTGGTACGAGTCTCCTCCTGGATCATGGCCGAGATAGCCTTCTCAAGTATAGGAATCTTCGGTTGGGCTAGAAGCAGTGTTGTCCTCTGAGCAAACACTGCGGCCAGCCCCTTAAGAAACTTCATCGTCCTCTCCTGCAGACATACATGTCTCTCCTTACACTTCGGGTCCTCGCAGCTCGTTCGATCTGAGAAGTGATCATAATCCAACCACAGACGCTCCAACTCCGTGGCATACTCATGTACCGTCTTCTTTCCCTGTACGGTGTCGTTGATCTCCCCCTTGATCTGGAAAACCCTCAAGTTATTTCCCACACCATCGTAAGTTCTCCTCAACTTCTCTCAAGCGTCATTCACCATCTCAAGGCCATCCACTGTGGCGGCGATCGACTGGACTAAAGAATTGAGGAGCCAAATGTATACCACCATATGAGTGGACTTTCACTCGTTGCGTCCTGCCGAGCCCTCATCCGGCTCTGTCTTCTCTCCTGACAAGAAATCCTCCAGGTTCTTCCCTGTGAGGGTTCTCCTCACCCGTCGTGACCAACTCAGGTAGGTGGCCGATCCATCAAGCTTCAGATCGATGGATGGAAGCTCCAACTTCGCCAATGTTCGTGTCACGCTCTCACCAACCGACAGTTTCATCAGCTTAATCAATGTTGCGACCTCTGCAAAGTCCAACTTTTTGATGATATCCTCTATCGATCATCCTCTTCTCCGATCACCTCACACCCGTCCCACGATTCACGTTCGTTCTCTTCGTCCTCTCCTAGACCCAATCATGTCTCTCCCCCATCAGATCTAGACCTTCGATGTCAATGTCTGGAATGACCCACGGGAGACGCCAGGAACCGCAACAGAAGGCTCCGCGGGAGTCGCAGCTTCGCGGTGGTAGTGGCGGATGAACGGCGACGGTGGTGGCGGGCGAGTTGTGCGGCAACGGTGGTGGCGAACGGCACGACAGCGGTGGTGCCGGACGGTGTGGCAACGGTGGCGGTGGTGGCGGCTAGGGTTTGGGAGGTGGTGGATAGAACTTGGACTCTGATACCATGTAGAATATTTTGGAGTAATTGTTATATTTTTTATTGATAATCTCTTGGCTATTTATATATTTACAACCCTTCATCTTACATTAATACCACATTAAAATCCACTGTAGAATATTCTAATATCCTAACAAATATACCAAGAATATTCTAATATACCAACAAATATACCAAGAATATTCTAATATTCTCTCTATTCGCGGGCAGTTGCGGACCCAGGTACCTCAATCTCAAAATTTGTGTCAAACTCTGATTTTGGACTTCTTACCAACAAAACATGTCAGGCATATGAACAAAATATTGAAAAAAAAAAAACATGGAAATTCATCACATTTCAGAACATTTATATAAAGACACCAAAATACAGAAAAATTATCAGACAAACTCGATGTATCCTGTCCTCAACTATGTTACTTGTATATTGAAGAATCATATATATTGCCTTCTACCTTTCTTATGAGTATGGTACCAACAGATTCAACCTGACAGAAAACACAACTTGTCCAGAAACAACTGTCACACAACACCAGGATATCAAATGTATATACCAAAATTGTACAGGCCTATAACGAAATCATCTACAAGAATTTCAAACTGCTGTATCCTACAGGCTAACTAGGCCTGATGATCTGATATTGTTTCCTCAGAAGATGCATCACTATCCACAACCACCAACTCGTTTGGTAAAATTGGACCTGAATAATTCCTATTCAGGTTAGGTATATTGTTGTCTTCTGGAGCTGCATAGTCCAATTTAGATTGGTGGGAAGTCTTGCCCGGAAATGGAAGGACACCAACATTCCGTGGTTCATCTAGAGAAGAACCTTCAGTGATCCTCAAGTCACCGCTTCTCTTACTAGATTCTACAATCCTTTTCAGAAATCCACGAGCTTGAGAATTTTTAATTGGAACAGGTGGCTTACATTTATAGGATGAAGGCATATTACGCATCTGCTCTAGCAAACTGAAAGAATGAGTACTGGCTGAAACAGCCGGTGACGGTGGTGAATCTCTTGGTCTGGGAATTTTACTCGATATAACATGTTTGAGCCAATGTGGGAGTCCACTGCTTGTCCCAGCAGAATTGAATTCATGAGTAAGTATTTTACTAGGTTTTTTCTGTTTAGTAGACAGCTCCCTATCAGACCTCATGCTTTGCTTTCTAGTCTTCTTCGGGTGTCTGATTCGAGCCTTGGGGTAAACAGGACCAACTGAGAAGCTGCCTAGGACCGAATTTATGGATGAATTTTCATCTCCTGATGCATTAATTGCACCTGCACCCGAAGAAAGGAAAAGATTTCTAGTCCGTTGATGTGAGTCTCCTAGAGAAAGTTTCTTCTCAGCTGTCAACATAGGAAATTCTGAACTAGCATGAGGATATATACTTCCACTACTCAAGTGTTTTGGAGCTGTTTGTCTTGCTAGCAAAGTGTCATCCCTAATGTGAGAAGAATGGTATGATCTGGAAAGGCTCAATGGCTGAAGTAATGCTCCATTTAAAACCTTTCCTTGCTCCGTGTCCCATTGCATTGCCATGTCCTCAGCAGTCCTTGATTCCAAGAACTGCAGTCTGGGGTCCCTTAGCATAGCATTCCAATTGCCTATTCCATGTCTTCTTACACCAATCCAGAGAAAATCTAGCTCTTCTTCCGACCACTTATCTGAATACCTCCTGAACCTATCTAACAAAGAGACTTCCTTTTCTTCTAACATCCTTGGGCCATTTATGACATCTTCAATCTTCTGCTTGTTCTTTTGTAAAGATGAAGTGTCTTGCATTGCATGCCATGGCAGATGTCTATTGAGTGTGAGAACATTGCGTTTAACTCCTAAACTTGAAGAAGACAGCATACTGTGGAAGTCCTTAAAAGGATCAGCAGGTGCTCCAAGATTCAGGCGCAGAGACCGATCCAAAATGTTAGTGCAAAGAGATCCTTTCGAAAATTCTTCACTTTGCTTCTGTTTGCATCCAGGGTCACCCAACTTTGTCAAAGATACTTTTCCCTGCAACAGGATAAAGGGATACCTGTGTTCAGTAGCTGCATCCTAAAAAGAAGTAAGAAAAAAAAAATCCAAAACTTCATAACTTGTGAAACTGCAAGATGAGATCTTGTAAATATACATATAATAAAGTCTATAAAAAGATGCACTTTTCAATGATCATCTAAAGTCAATCTATGACCACTATCACTTTCCCTTCAGGAGTAAGGTTGTTTGCAACTATTCAATCTCCCAAACGGAACTTAATCCACAGCCCCAACATTGTAACAAGGCCTTTGTTGCAAGGTCAGGCATAAGAATATAGAGCAGACCTTACATGCATATGAAATTGAACATAAGTTTGATTCCATAACTCACCTGATCACAAGAGATCTTAACACATGACTTGGTTGGAATCAAAGGGCAAGCCCTTCCACTGGATGCCTGTCCACAGATGAAATTACTTTTGCATGTGTCACTCTCTGCGGATGTCCATGTGTCTCTTTCTTTCTTCTTATCCTGCAATACTTTGTCCAAGTCTTCCAACCATGCTAATTCTTTGCCCTTCCCATCATTTTCCTCTGCCAAGGCCAGTACAGCGCAACTTGGGTCTGATGAATTTTGAGATTCCAAAATAGCTATAGAAGGTTTACTTGATTCTGTATTACTTATGCAAGTAGATGCAGGTGGCACAACTGATAAGTCCAGTCCACATGTATGGTTTCTCTGCTCTGGCTCATCATATGGAAAAATTGTTTTCTCATGATCTATAATGGCCACCTTATATACCGTCGCAGTCTTGACTGATTTTTCCTGCTCTGAGATCTTGATTGTTTCAGTTGCAAATGCTGCCAAGAATTTGTCTGATTGATCTTCTGAAATAGGCACATCTGATGCATGTTGTGAAGGTAATGGTTTGCTGACATTTGGTTCATTTGCATTTTTAGAAGGCAATTTTTCACACTCATCACCAACCCTGTTTACAGCAATAAAGGTATGTCATATTTCTAGCATGTCGTAAGAATTAACAAAAACAATGTCAGTATATACATTTTTGTTTCACCAGAACCTCCTGCAGTTGGGGATTCAAATCCGTTATCCTTTTCGGGATTAGCCATCTGTCCAAAATAGTAACATTAAACAAAAGTATCAATGACCGTGTACCATAAAGACTAATGAAATAGACTTCGTAAGAACCAAATAAACTTTATCTACCATCTCCGACAGTGTCACAGCAAGTTTTGATCTGTCAAGCATTTCATAATATTAATTATGAGTGTTGTTCTCTCATGCATGACAAATATATTCTTTGTAGAATAATGCAATAATTTGAACGATGTCTGGTTACAACTGGGTTGAATGATGATTCGCCATTTGACATTTTGATCTTCAGAGCCTCGTCAAGTCTAGCCTATTTAAAGTTTTTCTACGAATTATGAAACGAAGAGTTTTCTCAAATACAAGAGTATTGAGTTATGGTTCCCGAAATCACAATCACCTGAAACGTAGACATATCCCTTTTTCACACCAGTAAAGCCCCACACGTGATTATATTATTTCAGCTACCTATGCTTGTACCTGTCGAAGTCCCTCTCATTGCACCAAAATTGTAGACAGGTGGCGATGGATGAGGGTTTTATATTTATATTGTTCAACAATACTTACTACAAACATACATACAAGCATAAGATCTCAATATATATATATATATATATATATATATATATATATATATATATATATAAGCTCAAGCAGCTAAGGTGGGAGACATTCTCCACATTTGCATGCGTTCGAGCCAGGGGGAGCATTATTCCTTCCATTTAATTAATAAATAGTGGAGTGGAGTTATGGGCCTTCAGGGCCGGGAAGGAGGGGGCCTTCAGAGCCAAGCAGGAGCATACCTTCAGGGCTGGATTGCGGGCCTACGGGTCGAGTTGTAAGTCCTTTGAGAGCGAGTTGAGGGCCATTGGGCCGAGATGTTCCCGAAATAGCAGCCGTTGGATCTGTTTTTTTGAACCGCACAGATTAATTTCTTAACTATACAATTTCTCACGAGATTTTGAACTAATATGTGCGTCCAAAAAAACAGATCCAACGGCTACTATTTTGGACACATTCGAAAATGCTTAATAGCAGAGATCCATGATCCCTCCTATATATATATATATATATATATATATTTATATATAATAAAAATATGTGCTTGACATACTAAATAAAATAAATAAATAAATAAATATATATATATATATATATATATATATATATATATATATATAACATGGTCAAAGCCTCCTAAATCGAAGTCGCGGGGGAAAAACAAGACATTGTAATGTCTCAGCGAAAATATGTGCTTGACATACTAACTGAAGCAGGAATGATGCAAACTAAGGGAGCAACCTCACCCATGGATCCAGGAGTAAAGTTACTCTCCGATGAGGGGATATTGATGACCAATCATGATCAGTATCGTCGAATAGTTGGAAAACTAGACTACTTGACAGTCATAACTCGTCCAGACATTTTCTTTATTGTAAGTGTCGCGAGTACATTTATGGCTTCTCTACGAATTCCACACTGCAGTTCTCAGAATCCTGTGCTATCTAACTCAGAATCCGAAGAAAGGAATTCGAATGGAGAATCAGAGGCATAATCATCTTGAGTGCTTTACAGATGCTGACTGGGGTGCAAGTCTTACATATAGACGGTCTACATCTGGCTACTCAGTCATGAAAGAGCAAGAAGCAAAGTGTGGTCTCACGATCTAGTTCGAAAGCGGAATACTGAGCTATTGCTCATGGCACAGCAGAAATGTTATATCTGCATCATCTTTTAAAGGAGCTGGGAGAAGAAGCGGGATCTGAAGCAACAAATATGTGGTGTGATAACCAGTCTGCTATCCATATTGCTACCAATCACGTATTCCATGAAAGGACAAAACACATTGAGATCGACATCCACTCCGTCTGTGATGAGTATCAAAAGGGGATGATAACATTTAACCACGTAATAAACGACGATCAGGTAGCTGATATTTTTACAAAATCTCTTTTAGGCCTCCGGGTTCAGTTTCTTTGTAACAAGCTGGGAATGATTGACATCTATGCTCCATCTTGAGGGAGGGTGTTGAGTATTAGTTGCTTAGTCCCACATCGGATAGAGAATAAAAAGTAGGCTATTCCTCTCCTATATATATGTAATCCCTCATTCAATAATAATCCATCCTATATATATATATATATATATAATTTTTTGGCAATTTGTTAAATAAAAACGAGAAAGATACAAGTGTTAGGACTCAATGAAATCTAACACTTTTGATACACTGTATCAACACAAGTGGCCCTTACAAATTCTGCTACTCATAGTAGGCTACTAGTATGACCTATGATAGACCTAGTACTGACCCTCAGCTTGGGACTAGTACTCTCCATCTTTCTCCTAGACCTCCGCATGGGCATTTCAAAGCTCCCCTTCTCCATCTTGAAGTCCCTTTGTTTGAAAAAGTTTGAGTCATTTCTCTTTCTTTTTTTTCTAGTTAATTGGAAGTTGTCTTTTTGAGTCTTTGTGCCTTAGATTCCACTCCAATTTTGCTACCCCATCGGCGGAAGTCTCGATGCAGTTATCAGTCGGATTCCAATCTTAGGAGGTGGGTTGCGTCTCAACCCTTGAAGGAAGCTCCTCTCCATAATAAAGAATTTTGATATAAATCTTCCTATATAATTTTTCGCATTCTTTATCCCCTTAATTGCACCCTTTATTTTGGGTTGCATTGCCCCTTATTTCTTAGGACATAAGGTCCATACCTCTTACTTCTACCTCTGGAATATTTTTCACCTCCTCCCCACGATATGCGACCGACTTTGATCGGCCACCTAACGTCGGACCCATGCTTGACCCTGTTTCTCTGTCCCCGACACTGCGACGTCTACCCCATTCCTCAGCTGCATGTTCTCTCCTACTTCCTCTCATGCCCCTTATAAGTTCCGTAAAGTCATCAATATCTTCTTCTGAGGAGAAATCTACTCGACCAGCTATCATTGTCAACTCCTCCTCTACCCGTTGTTTTCTTTGATCCGTTATTATTTTATCCCTTTTTTTTACCCTCAACAAGCAACAACATTTCTCTTTTTACAGCAGGTGGTACATCAGAACACGATGCTACGTTTCCTGTAATACATGCTAAGTGTTGTTTCAGCCGAGTAACCCCTCCGTCCACTATTTTGCTGCAATAATTGTATTTCACCCTCCTCTTATTATTAGGATTAACACATTTGCCATGTTTCTAACCAGCATCCATTTCCTCCGGTGTACGACTTTTTGGTGCCATTAAATAATCCTGAAAATGATATAACGTTACATACAATAATAAAAAACGTTACATGCAATAATAAAAAACGTATAAAAAATTGTTAGATGCAATAATAAAAAACGTTATATATTGTACAATAATAAATATATATATATATATATATATATATATATATATATATATATATATACAACAAAAAATATTGCAATAATAAAAAGTTAAATAGATAACAATAATATATAGTATATATAGAATAATAAATAGTTAGATATAGTATATGTATATATGCATATACGTACAATAAAAAAATTTGTCAGATACAATAGTATATAAGTTAGTGCGTATGTATATAAGTTAATGTATAGGTATATATATATGTACAATATAATTAAAAACAATAATATATTTAGATACAATATATATATATATATATATATATAACTATATATATACATAGTGTGTGTGTGTGACAATATATATATATATATATAGATATATATAGATATATATATATATAATATATATATATATATTATTGTATATATATATATATATATATATATATATTATTGTATATATATTAGTGTATATGTACAATATAATATACTATAGTATACAATATATATATAGTATATATTAGTTTTATAAATAAAAAAAGAGTCAGAATATATATAAGTTAGCTCCATAAATATTATATACATGTCAACTTAATCACCCAAGCTTCATTGGCTTTCTGGCTAGCAGGATAGTTGTTGTATTTGAAATTTCAAAGGGTCACGGGTTCGAATCTCAGTGGAAATTTTTTTTTTTCAAAGAGCCACAACCGTTGGATCTAGATCGGTGACGTGGCCTAGATTGGACGGTGGGAATTTGTTTAGGTAAGTTGTGTTTTTAGGTTGCTGACGTGACAATTTTTTTTTCCATATGTATACAGATTACACAGAGGAGAGAAACATTTTCTCTCCGCCTCCACCGCTCCTCTTCGCCTCCATCGCGCCGGAGTTTGCGGGATCGGAGAGGAGAGAGTGTCTCTCGTTCACTTCTCTCTCCTCTTCGATTCCATTACCTCCTGCCCTTCCGACAGACTCTGTCGACCACCGGTGACGGCGGAGGCTGCGGAGAACGTGGTCGAGAGGGTCTGCGGTGGAGGCGGTGGAGGCGGTAGAGGCGGCGGAGGCGGCCAAGAACGTGGTCGAAAGGGTGATCTCCACAGCGGCGTTTGCGAAGGAGGATTCGGTTACCTTCTGAAAAGGTAACATTTTCTGGACTTCTTCTAATCTATTTCTTTGTTGTGGTTGTTGTTTGTACATTGTAGACAAATTTTGAACTATTTATAGAAGTTTTCATTGAACTATTACAAATTTCGATTATTGGGTTCAACATCTCTGCAAAGCAAAATTTGCTTTATTCTTTCGTCGTTTGAGGATTTGACGTTGCTTTTGTTTTTGGTCGGCTAAAGCATAATATTTGACCGTATCGGCTTGTATCGGTTCGTATTGGCTCGTATAGGACCGATACAGACCGATACGATACATTTTCTACCAATATCGGCGGATACAGATAATTTTCTAGAGTATCGTATCGGCAGTATTGAAATCCGATCCGATACGGCCGATACATATCGGTATCGGCCGATACTTTTAACCTTGGATCATATTGTGTTCTTCCGTCGGAGTTGAGGGCCACATCACCATGCTTGCGGTGTATGTGGACGATATGATTATCACAGGAGATGATGAGCAGGAGATTGTCCGACTCAAAGGAAAGCTTGGCAAGGAGTTCGAGGTGAAGGACCTTGGACTTCTTCGGTACTTCCTTAGAATTGAGATTGCTCGAGAAGCAGAGGAGATTGTTCTTTCTCAGAGAAAGTATGCGCTGGACCTTCTCACAGAGACCAGGGATGTTGGGATGCAGACCTGCAGCGACGCCGATCAACCAGGCGTTCAAGCTGTGTGCTGAGACTGGAGAACCAGTTGACCGAGACAGATACCAGAGACTGATGGGCAAGTTGATCTATTTGAGCCACACACGTCCTGATATCTGCTTTACAGTGAGTGCAGTGAGCCGCTACATGCATGACCCAAGAAAGGGTCATATGGACGCAGTGTACCAGATTCTGAGATACTTGAAGGGTGTCCCCGGAAAGGGGTTGATATTCAGGAAGAATAATCACTTAGAGTATCGAGGGCTACTGTGACTGTAAGCACCCTGATTTTTGGAATTTATTAATTTTGGTATTCTGAATTTTTGTGATTAAGAGAATTTTTTATTTTACTTTTAGCTAGTTATAATATATAATATTCATAAATTTATAATTATGCGTATTTAATTAATTATTAATATTGTGCAAAAAATATATTATTGGGGTGTACAACTATTATTAGTGTATTGTATAATTTTTCTAGAATTTATTGAGGTCAAAACTATTTTTAATGGCCATACGCATATATATATATATATATATATATATATATATATATATATATATAAAAGAAAAGAAAAAGAAAAAGAAAAAACAATTAACCTAAATTCTAACCCAAACCCCATACCCGCTAACCTAAACCCCAAACCCATTAACTAGCTTAAACTAACAACTCCCCCCCCCCCACCCGCGTACACAGGAACCCCCCCCCCCCCCCGCCTCTTCTCTCGTATATATATATATATATATATATATATATATGCAAACCCTAACCCTAATCCCACCTCCGCCTACACCACGCTGACACCCCGGCGACCGCCCGCAG
This sequence comes from Iris macrosiphon, assembly GCA_036927795.1. Lineage (NCBI taxonomy): Eukaryota > Viridiplantae > Streptophyta > Magnoliopsida > Asparagales > Iridaceae > Iris > Iris macrosiphon. The sequence goes on along the minus strand of JAYESA010000018.1, from coordinate 1,163,461 downwards.
TCGCTCCGCCGTCCCCCCCCGGCCCGCGCGCACATCAGCAGTCATGCAGCCCTCCTTCGCGCACAGCCTCCGCCCCTCCTCGCTCGTCCGATTTGCGTCCCGTCTTCGCCGGTATGTTCACAACCTAACCCTCTAGGACTCCCTTCAAGTGGAACGAATTTAGGCACCTTGGTTTGATCGAAAAATCGATCGAAAGTTGGCTGAAAACTGTTCGAAAATAGTTCAGAATTTCAGTCAAGTACCCTTGTTCATGTCCAATTTTCTACCAACTCGTTAATTATTTTCAAAATGTAATTGAAGGGACTTCTTTACAATATAACCAAATTTTTACTGTTCTTTTAGTTTTTATTAGTTTGGTTTAATGGTTAAATTATTCTTGTTCCAAAATCACCAGAAACTTGTTTCTAAAACACCCAAAATCTTGCGATACGCGGTGCGTCCCGCCAAACGAGACGACTTTGTCGTGTGCGAGTTGCACCGAAAGGCGCGTAACGTAAACGCGGACGTGTGGACTTTCGTGAAACTTGATTTGGATGTGCGTGCATACCTGAATCAACGCTTATCATTCGAAAAGCATCGTATCGACCTTTTCTGACACTCGACGTAACTTCGTGTGTGCTTGTCATTTCGCAATGAAACTTGCGCCATCGGATTCGCAGCATTACGTTGGTCCTGTGACCCAAGTTTGTTATGATTCTGATAACGTTGACAAAACGTCGTTTCGTGGGCCCCACGGTTCCACATGACGGACGATTTCGTGATCGGCTCATCGGAATCCAATTTTGGACGTTCCATTGGATTTGTATCGTCGTTCTGGACTCGTAGACACTAAGTTTGACGAATTTGAAGAACTTTGTATTCGACACGTTTTACGTTACGAAGTAGGCCACATATGGACCCTACTTTGACCCAAAACTATCAATTTTGTCCCTGTGTCCAAATTGGACTTATGGGTAGTCAATCCTAGCTATTTCAAGTATTCTGAGAATATTAGCGATGTTTGTTTCAGCATCCGGAGGTGTATGTGCAGATTCCACCTTCCTAGGGGCAGTTGACGGAGTTCAGAACCCAGGCAAGTGTACCTTGCCATGATGTATCACAGTTCCTTGTCTTTATTATCTTATTTAGTTATTATAGTTATTTGATATGTGTGTTTACCCTAGGACCGTGAGACGTTGCTTAGCGTCCGAACAAGATTCGGGTGTCGACGCCGTACGCGGAGTCGAGTAACGTCACTTAGAGAGTTGATTCAACGATCCTATTTTTATGTGCTTGCTTTACCAAGTACGCCATACCCTAGGACACTTAACACTATTTCATGTGACAGAATCTTTGTTATTCATGGTGATTCTGTATAGGCTTACAGGATTCGTGATATGAGACTTGCATATTATATGAATATTATTATGACTCGTTGCACTAGCTAGAGGTCATGATCTTGCGTGTTATGGACATGAGACGTTGTGGACATGAGACTTGAGATTACATTGGGTGGGGAGAGACACACCATACTATAGGCTGATATTTGATATATATACTATACTACTGGAGGTGCTTTGGCACATATACCGGAGTCGTGATACCCCTAGAGGTGCCTTGGACTCTGTCTCAGATCTTTGACACATATACTGAGTCTTGATACTACTTGCTGCTATGGGCTCCCCGACACAGAGCCTGTAGTGGTTTCAGCCTGAGTACGAGTGATGCTCTCACGTGCATATCACATAGATGGTTACAGTAGTTTACCCTTGAGTATGTGGCATTATACTGTTTTACTTTTGGCATGTTGTTTCTTGTACCTTGTTACGTCCCTCTGAGGACCTGGTCCCATGCCAGTTTTTGAAGCATAGACGGTTATGGAGCCTTTGGAGTTGCTGATGGAGTTGCTTGTCTTGCAGGCATTGGTATCAGGTACTTATATCATATCTACCGGAGTTATGGTTATTTATTCATATTGTTTATTCATCTACTGATGTAGCCTAGTTTTATAGACTCATATTTCTTTCTCAAGTCTATTCGAGTTTGTGTGTTACTGGACGACCGACTTTAGCACATGTAGCTCATTCTTGTGTATTCTGTTCATTGTGAATTGAGGCATAGATATTTATATTTACTTGATTATTTAGATAGTGACCATTATAATACAGCTTATACGTATTCGAGTCGAACCAGAGTCTGGTCGAATGTGTAGCTGGCATGTTACGTATTCCTAGTCCTACGTATTTTAGGACTGGGACGTTATAGTGACTATGACTGGGCTAGCTGTACTGATGACAGGAGGTCTACCTCGGGCTATTGCATATTTGTAGGAGGCAACTTCGTCTCTTGGAGGAGTAAGAAGCAGTCGGTGGTAGCTAGATCGACAGCTGAAGCGGAGTACAGAGCTATGGCCTTGGGAGTTGCAGAGCTGCTATGGCTGAAGAGTATGCTGGTGGAGCTGAAGTTGGATCAAGGAGCCAAGATGAAGCTGTGGTGTGACAACCAGTCAGCCATCAGTATCGCCAAGTATCTAGTGCAACATGACAGGACCAAACACATCGAGATCGATAGATTCTTCATTAAGGAGAAGTTGGACCGTGGACTACTGGAGCTATGTCATGTTCCAACCAAGGAGCAGGTAGCAGACAGTATGAACAAGAGACTTAGCTCTGCAGATATGATTAGAGGATTAGAGGATGTGACAAGATGGGCATAGTAAATATCTTTCGCCCATCTTGAGGAGGAGTGTTGGTATATTAGAATATTCTTGGTATATTTGTTGGTATATTAGAATATTGTTGAAATATTAGAATATTCTTGGTATATTTGTTGGGATATTAGAATATTCTACATGGAGTTTTAATGGGGTATTAATGTAAGATGAAGGATTGTAAGGCTATAAATAGCCAAAAGATTATCAATAAAAAATATAACAATTACTCCAAAATATTCTACACTGATCATCATGGGCAGCCTCACTAGTGCTTGTCTTTTTGGTAACTAAGTCATATGACGATTAGTAATATACGGGTAAAACTTCATATGACGATTAGTAATATACGGGTAAAACTTCATACCACTAGAGCATTTCCCTTGCACCTCCCCAGTTCGTTTACACCTTCATGTTTTGACTTGGCACGTATAACATACAATTTTGTACAATTTTCTGGTTATTGATGACTACTTGTTTCTATCAATTGCATTCTTGATCCTTTCACACATATTATTGCCAACTAGTGTATAACTATTGATAGGAACGTTGAACAGCTGTCAAAATATAATATATGTATCTTTCATGTGTCATAATATATGTTTCTTTCGTGTGTCGTCTTTACTTAATTGCAGTAGATGAGCACAGTAGACCATGTAACAATGATGTAAATTAAAAAAATACCAAGATGGGGAGAATGAACTTACATTAGACTGTTCTAGTGATACAGCAGCACTAGCTGACACTTCTATCGCATGACTGCTCTCAGTGGCAGATGTCTTCGAATTGTTTTCTGCAGATTTCTCGCTTTCATCATCCGTCATTTTTACTCTTCTGCAAAATGTAATCAATGGAGTTCTGCTATTTTCTTTTAGATGTCCATCATTACCTAATTGGTTGATGGTTTGTCTGAATTTTGTGTCATCGTTAAAGAATCCTCAACGTATCGAGAACTGTATTCTATGTCGCTTGAATCCCCACATACTGGAGTTAGGTTTTCTTATATTATCCAGATCTGTAAATTTAGACCTTGAACCAGAGTGTGCATATGAGTTTCCCATCTGAACTGGCAGTTTTGCTTTGCTAACAGAAGAATCAGCAGTGGAGGAGGTACTCTCCTTTGAGCTTCCCTCGGCAAGCTTTATATCTAATAATACTTTGTGTGAACGAAGTTCCATTGGTCCCATCTCTGGTTCCTTAGTTTTATTTGTTCTAGTTCTTTTCGAAGCTTGATGCTGATCGCCAGCGGACTCTTCACAATTATTTATACCATGACAAGTTGAGCATCGCCATTTTTCTTGTGAAGTATACTTCATTGAAAAACAAAGATATATATCATCATTTTGAGGATTAAAACATTTTCCAATACAAGAACTTCCATTCATCATCAAGGACTTCTACATGTGATAGCATATTAACCTTATGAGCAGAATCTTAGAAGCCAGAAGCGGGGAGCGGAGATGGAATTGGGGGGGGGGGGGGGATGCGACTACTTAGAAAAGTCTAAGTTAGGGAGCGTGATGAAACGTACGCTAATAAATTTTTTATATTTATTAATTATTTTTATCAAAACTTATAAATATCTTAATATTATTAGAATTTATAAAGTTCAATTCAAAGTTACAGAAAGATCATTCACATGTTAATTTTTTATGATGTCAAGGTAAGTAATCTTTAGCTTCTTGGTAAATTAATATACGTATATTAAAAAAAATCTAATTTTGTTTCACAATTTATGTCATCTTTTAAAATTATAGTCATATTATGGAAAGCGCTCATGTCGCCGGAAAAACACACTCCCGTTCGCCGAAAAAACGAGCTCTCATCATCAGAAAAACGAGCTCCCAAGTAAGAACACCGAATCAAGATTCTTACTGAGATTCGTTGACCTCCTTGGAGTTTCTGGCTTGAGCAGAATGAACATTGAATATGATATGTTCTCAAACAACATTCACTGCTGGCTAAATTTTTATCAGCATGAAAACCCCCGCACCGAAAGCAATGCTACAATGAGAGAATAAATGATAAGGAATAGCACTCAATAATGTATCTTCCACAACTAAGAGTTCTATCAATGGGTTATCTTGAAACCATAGTGCTGTTTGAATAATGTTCAATTTGTTATAGGGATCAATACATTCAATAAGAAACTTTAATGGCATATGGACATTTTGTCTAGCCATGTGTAATGACTGTTTTATGAATGAAGGAAAAAAGAAAAAAAGGGAAAACATAGGAACTATTATTGATTTTCTTGTAAAAAAAATTAGAACTGTCTTAGAACTACCTAGAGAAGAATTGCTGATGGTACCTTCAATGATGAAGAAAACATAATTGCTGACAGAACCTCTGATTAGGAATGCAATATTAAAATGCATCTAAAATACTTTGAAATGAGTGGGTTTAGCAAACAAACCGAATCTTCCTTCAGCTTTTCTTTGGAGGCATTGGACTTGTAATTTGGGCTTAGTATCCTTGAAGTTATCCCAACAGGAGACTTTGAAGACAAATCTGGAGCTTTGGCACCATGAGCAAGATTGGGTTGAGAAGAACGCTTCCGCTTGTATGTCAATAGCACCTTGTTGTTCACCATTCTGCAGTCAATTAATCTATCGCATCCAACAGATCCTCAATATCTTAGCAGTCTAGATATTTTCATGTGTACCTGGAATCATCACAAATCAAATGCAAAGAACTTTATTAGTACAATCTAATAATTATTACACTTCAAGATAATAACTTTAAATAGTATCTATAAAAGATGTGAATTGCTGATGCACCAAATATAAAACATCTGATTTGCAAATGCACCAAAGGGGAGTAATTATTTGAGTCTAGGAGTGGCAACTTGTATGGCAGCAAGCTAAGATGCAGGTTTCTGTAATCAATTTCCATTTTTTGCTTGGGTGCACCATAGGAGGTACCAACAACCCGGAAATTAAATTGGTAGGCTACCAGTCTAACATGCATGATCTTAGAGATTATTACTGTAAGAAACTTAATATAAATTATGTATAAAATGTACTTAACATATATGTATATTTACGAGGATAAAGAAACACAATCACATAAATTCTTATCTTGCGCATGTAAACAATGTATGTTTACGATAATAAACATATAGCTGTATCCTTGTGTCTGGATTGGAGAGTTGCCTCACCATCCCATGTCAAATTATGGCTCTAGTGTTTGTATCTGCTAACATAGATTTACGAACTCAAAAAAAACTCGCTCGTTAAGATATATACATCAATTTAATAAATCCTTTTGCACAGTAATAACTGATCATATAAAACGTTTACCTATTAAATATCATTTTTTCTTACACCCTGAAAAGCAAGTGCATGGTTTGCTAGTTTATGAGCAGGTAATTACTGTTGGGAACGAAAGTGTGGAAACCGTTTCCCAGACCAGAGAGTACCTGCAAGAGAACCGAGCAAAACGCACAAACAAAAAATGACAAACACAAATTGCAGACACAGAAATTTTTGACATGGAAAATCCTTGCGGGAAAAACCACGAGACGATCGAAGTCCAATCCTGAAAAGCCTCCACTAATGGAATAAGAAATACACCGACTCCTTACAAACTTCTCACCGATCCAAACGGATCACCACAACTCTTTTGGAACAAGAAATAGATTATAACCACGAAGAAGAAAGACAACGAGAAATACCCGGAACTGATCTCCTTCTTCGAAACGGCCAGGCACTGATTCTGAGATACTTATAGGGTGCCCCCGTAAAGGGGTTGATATTCAGGAAGAATGATCACTTGAGCATCGAGGGCTACTGTGACTCTGACTGGACTAGCTGTACTGATGACAGGAGGTCTACCTCGGCCTATTGTATATTTGTAGGAGGCAACTTGGTCTCTTGAAGGAGTAAGAAGCAGTCGGTGGTGGCCAGATCGACAGCTGAAGCGGAGTACAGAGCTATGGCCTTGGGAGTTGCAGAGCTCTATGGCTGAAGAGTATGCTGTTGGAGCTGAAGCTGGATCAAGGAGACAAGATGAAGTTGTGGTGTGACAACCAGTCAGCTATCAGTATCGCCAACAATCCAGTGCAGCATGACAGGACCAAACACATTGAGATCGATAGGTTCTTCATCAAGGAGAAGTTGGACCGTGGACTACTGGAGCTAGGTCATGTTCCAACCAAGGAGCAGGTAGCAGACAGTCTGACCAAGGGACTTAGCTCTGCAGATATGATTAGAGGATGTGACAAGATGGGCTTAGTGAATATCTTTCGTCCATCTTGAGGAGGAGTGTTGGTATATTAGAATATTCTTGATATATTTGTTGGTATATTAGAATATTCTTGGTATATTTGTTGGAATATTAGAATATTCTACAGGAATTTTAATGGGGTATTAATGTAAGATGAAGGGTTGTTAGGCTATAAATAGCCAAGAGATTATCAATAAAAAATATAACAGTTACTCCAAAATATTCTACAAGTATTAATGTAAGATGAAGTATTCTAAGGTTCCCTTTAATAGTAACCTGCGGCATACTGACTCTAATAAACTAACGTATTGTCTCTAGGTGTGCTTATACCAGTCATGTATGCAATTCTTTAGAAGCAAAAAATATTAATGCTTGTTAATTCTTGTTGTTGTTACAATGTTTAATTCATATAACATTGTGGGTATTTAGTTTCTTATTAAGATACTTCTTTTTAATCTTGAAAAACTGAATAATAACAAAAGACAAAAGCACCAAATCGCTACATCAACCAGATTTGAATTCTACTAGATATACCTAAAGTAATGAAAATCCAAGTATGCATACAATGTGGATTCTTAACCATGAATTACATCCAGGATCTCATTTTTTAGCTATCCTCGGTATATTATAAATAAATTCTGCAGTCAACCTGCTAATCAATATATGCACGCATCATTGACTTGATGCAATTACTTGACTCATCCACAAGCAACATACATTGGGGCACCGTATCTTACATGTGACATTTTGGGAGACACAAATTAGACAGTTATTTCTTGGCACAAAACTCTTAACACGTCATTGTGATGACTCCTTTTGTGCATAAACATATTATATACCTTAACATTACTACATATTTAAACTACTGACCTTAGTGAACGTTCTGAAAAAATTCCTGAAATACGATTTCCAAGTAGTTAACATCACAAGACTTGATTGTTCTTTCCCATCTTTTTTTATTAGTTTAAATAACCTTGTAGTTGATTTTCTCAGCATACAATTTTTTTATGAAAAAAATGAAAAAAGTTGAAAACAAAATGTAAATCCATGTGTCATTTCTTTGCTCATACTTGAAACTGCAAAAATCAGTGACCCACCTTCCTCTAACTGATTCTACTCGACCTTGGAAGCAAAGACGGTCCAAAAGCTGGTGTAGTGTTCATGTCATGTCAGAAACTTATCCACGTCCACGTCATGTCAGATACGAAATAAACACTCCAAACTACATTAGGACATGCCAAATTCAGTGCCCTGTCCGTTTCATCATGTCCAAACTGTGTCATGTTGGTCAACATAGTACACGTTCTTGTGAACTATGGACCTCAAATTTACTCTATCCAGTATGGTATCACAATTAGCAATAGAATACGTACTATTATTTCTCAATCTAAACCTCTAAAACCATCAAAACAATAAAATATACTGATGTCTTTCTGAAATTTGTAACATCAACTTCAGTGCATATTTATATAGGCAAAACTATATTTTTATTTCCCGGAGCTTGATTTCGCAAAAATTTCCTTCTTTTGCTAGTCAAGCTACCCACTTTTCTGAACGGCTAAATAACAAGCTTATATATCACTGCAACAATCAATCATACACAAAACCCTATCAAAGCCCCGACTTTAAAACAAACTAAATTTAGAACAGAATGTACTATTATTTCCCAATCTAACAGCCATCAAACGAATACAATTAACCTAGTCAGCACGGATACTCAAATAATGGTGCAGTATCCATGCCATGTCGTGTCGGCCACATATTAGACACAGCACAACAACAGACACTCAAGTACTCTAGGCCACGCCACAATCCGTGTTTTGTTCATTTCATAATGTTTGTATTTTGTCGTGTCATATTCGTGCAACATTCCGATAAACTTATATTTTTACCACAACTCTTGTCACCAACTTCAATGTAGATTTATCTATATGTTTATTTCCCCGAGCTCGATTTCGAAAGGAAAAAAAAAACATTTTTTACCTAGTCTAAGCTACCCAATACTCTATATACATACAATCACAACAACCGACCATACATAAAACTCTATCAAAAAAAACCCTAACTTTACATCATTCACTAAGCAACATCAATCATAACATTTTTTTTTCACTTCAACAGAACTACACATTGCTAACTAGAACAACAAATTCGATCAATATTACCGAAAAATTACACCAGAAGCATCAACAAAGCAGTCATTGGTTCCCATTCCAATCCACTCCCGAATTTGAATGATCAAGCGAAAAAATAAACTAAAAAATCACAATTTTACCGCCAAAAAGCTCGATCATCCGCCAAATTCCCGGCCAGGCAGAAGAATCCGAGAGATTAGCATCAAAATTCCAAAGAATTACAAGGTATTCTATAGAGAGAATTGGTGCGTGGGTGTTGTGGGGGGGGGGGGAGAGGGGGTGGAGTGAACTTAGATTTTGTTTCCCCAGAAATGCCCTCGGTGGACCCGGTAGTTGGGCTGACAGGCGAGGGCGGTTTGGTCATTTGGGTGGCAGGTTCAGTGCACACGTGGATTGACTGTTTTTTTTTTTTTGGAATAAATGCTTCTTGTTTTTTGTTTTGGCAGGCGGTTCCCGTGTTTAGCCTTCCATTTAATTGTGAATATTTTTGGAGAATTAATTGGTTTTGAATTACTTTCTTCGGTTTCTCTATACATGCATTTCGGAACGTACTTTTCTTTAGGTGGTTAGTAACTTAGAATTATGAGATTTAATTTATTATATTTCTAAGTTTTAAAATGATGGATCAGTCTACTAAAATTTTGGATGAAATTTAAAATCAAATTTCAAGAATTGGTGGAGCGTTGAAATATTTCAAGTTGCATTAATATTTGTCAAAAATGATAATATGATTTGTTCAAAATTTTGAAGCAATGAATAATTTTGAATACGTTGACAAATGAGTAAATACTTGTTATTTTACTATAGGTTTCCATTTGATGGCATTACTAATTGTATAATGAATATATTAGTGAATGTACTACTTCTGGGGTTGAAGGTACATGGGAGAGGCTGAATTCCTGGTAGTAGTAAGAGAGGGGAGTAAAATTTATTAGTTTGGTTATTTTTATCTTTTAGAAAAAGTATCATAGTCGTTTTAGAATATATAAAAAAAATTGCTTATAAAAAATCACGACGTTTGTTATTGGTTTGAATTGTTAGAAATTCATAGAAGGGTATAATTCATATTCGCGATCCAATTTTTTTTTTTTTTTGTATTTAGTTGGCATGCTGCAATTTACCTGTGGATTGCACTTCTTTCTAGCATTCTGCTTTACTTAGATTTTAAACATAAGGCGACCTCCATTTAAAAAATGTCATAATAATAATGTGAAAATAAATTCTCACTCAAGAATAATACAAAAAAAAATTTGGATCGCGAATATTCTTGGATGAGATTTTCGAGCTCTCTTTAGCTTGTCTTATTCTTAGGTTCTTGTCGAACGATCTCGTGTTCCGACACATTCAAAATACGATAGTCGTTTCGATCATTTCGTTGAGCAAAGGCAAGTTCTTCGTCCCACTCTTTCGCCTCCGTATCTCGTGGTACGTAATGTCTATCATGCGACCTGATTGTGAAGGAACGTCCTGGATCGGAGTCATGTCCTTGATAAGATCGTTGGTACCGTCTTACCCAAGGCTTAGCTCTTGTCCATTTTTGTGAGTCAGCATAAGGCAAGCGAGGGCGAATTCCTAATTGACTCACTCAAGGGTATATGTATACATATGCCTCCATTTTTTTCTGTGTGTTGCTTCTGTGCATTTATTCATTATTTACTTTCTAACAGTTATCTTTTCCATTTTAGTTATTTGCTTAGTATAATGCTTTGATCGGTGACTTGTGATTTCCTGAGCTTTCTCGTGTGTTCCAGCTCGACTAGGCTTGATAAAATTCCGAGGGTTTGTTTTGGTTTAATTAAAACATTAATTTTAGGTCTTTAAAAATAGTTCCGGGGTCCAATAAATTTCAGAAAAATTATCCTATGTCTAATATTTTATTTTACACCAAAAAATATTATTTTCATAATATTTTAATATTTATTTTTATTACTAAAAAATATTTAATTCAAAATAATATTTATTTTAATTATTTAAAAAATCACAGAAAAATTCTGAAAAATTTATTTTTAAATTCCTGAAAAATCTGGGGGTTTACAGTCGACGTCGTACGTGGAGTCGTGTAACGTCACTAGAGATTGATATCGCGACCCTATATATCTGCGTGCTTGCATTATCAAGTACGTCATACCATAGGATACCTGACACTTTTCATGTAACAGAATCTTCCTGAGTTATTCATGGTGATTCTGTATAGGTTACAGGATTCGTGACATAGACTTTATGTAAAACCCCTATTTCTAAAAATCGTATTTATTATTTTTTATTAATTAATAATTTAATTATAGTAATTATGTGCTAATTGGGAGAAATAGATTTTTAATAATTTTTATTTTAGGTGTTCGGGCACTTAGAGGATTTATGAGGCCCTTAGGAATTTTTTGAAATTTATTTCATGTAGGAGACCATTTGAGCAGTTGCTAGCTTAATGGTGTGCATTAATATAATCTAGAATTTTTCTATGAGTATATATATATATATATATATATATATATATATATATATATATATATATATATATATATATATATATATATATATATATATAATTGAAAATAGATTAATAAAAAGAAAAGATTAAGAAAATAAAATAAAATAAAATAATATTATTACTAATAAACTATACTAATAACTGTAAACCTCCTGAATTTTCAAAAATATTAAACTTGGATTTTTTTCACAATTTTCTGGAATTTTCTGGAAATTTTCTGTAATTAAAATCAGAATTCTAATTATTAAATAATTTTTTAATTATCAATAAATAATATTAAAATATTATAAAAATAATATTTTTTGGGTGTAAAATGGAAAACTGGACTTAGGGTAATTTTTCTGAAATTTTTTGGACCCCGGACCTATTTTTAATTACCTAAAAACTAATTTAATTTATTAATTATTATTATTATTATTATTTTATTATTATTACTATTATTATTGTTTTTGGGCCGGCCCGGCCCAGTGGGCCGAGCCCAACAGCCCAGCAGACCAGCCCGCTCCCGGGTCGGGTCTGTCCAGACCCAACCCGCCACCCGCTCCCCAGCCCTCACCCCGCACGACCCGCGCTGCCCCCCGCGCCCGCCGCGCCACGTCTCCGCTCTCCCGCGTCCCGCGCGGCCACTACCGCCACGACCCCGCCTCGCTCGGCCCGACCCCCAGCCGCTCCGCCCTATTTAAACCCTCTCGAATCCCCCCTCCGGCCAACAGCCCCCGACCGCCACCGTCTTCACAGATACGGGCGCGTCGTTGATACGGACATGTGGGATTTCGCGAAAGCTGATTCGGGTGTGCGTGCACACCGGAAACAACGCGTATCCGCGGACATCGCCCCGTATCCGACTTTTCTGCAATTCACCCTAACTTTCTGTGTACACTTCGGATCGAAACGAAACTTGCGCCATCGGACTAGTAGCGATACGCTGGTCCTGTGACCCAAGTTTGGTTCGATTCTGATAACGTTGACGAAATCGCGTGTCGTGGGCCCTACAGGCCCCGTTCGACGGGCGATTTCGTGATCGGCTCATCGGAATCCAATTCTGGAAGTTCCATTGGGTTCGTATCATCGTTCCTGACCTGTTGACACTAAGTTTGGTGAATTTGGAGACCTTTGACCCTGACACATTTTTCGGTGCAAAGCGGGCCCACATGCGGACCCCGTTTTGACCCAAAATTACCGTTTTGCCCTTGTCTCCGAATTGGACCCAAGGACAGGCGTTTCTAGCTATTTAATATTTTCTGAGCATGATGGTAATGTTTATTTCAGCATCTGGACACATTTCTGGAAATTTTCCCGAGATACAAACTATAATTGGATCCAAACAACAGGCAAGTACCTGCACTTCAAAGTTTAATCTTTATATTGTGATAATTAATTCCCTGCTTTACTACTACCATTGATGATTACATGTAGTGTTAGAATACTGAATTTTATGTCTTGAATACTGGAGTTCATGTCTTGTTTTTCGTGTCGGGTGGGAGAATACTAGAAGGCATGTAGTTTACCCTTCCCCCTATCGTGACTAATAGTTGTTGGTACGCGACTGTACCCTCAGCCGGATCTCGATTATTCATGTTTAATAGACGTCTATGACGGCCGGATTGGCCTTATAAACCCATGCATGCCAACTATGTATTCTAAAATAAACACAAGTTCGCACACATAGCTTCTTGTCTTGTTGCAGTTCCTGTTGTCTTATTGTAGTTTCATTTCCTGTCTCATATTATTCCTGTTTACTCGTATTCCTGTTGATAGTATTGACTCTTAGTTATTGTTGTTTCTTTTATGCATATTCTCAATATGATACTCAGTCAGTTTCTTTTCTAATTGTCATAAATATTTAGTTTAATCTTGTTGTGCATTGTGTACTTTGCTCCTTTCCTGACTGGATCCGTTGATTTAGGCGATGATGAGGACTTTGCCCCTACCTATTATGGCCCATATGAGGGAACAGATGACACATATGAGGAGCCAGTTCCCACCCAGGAGACTACTTCTGCAGAGTAGTTAGCAGTAGCTATTTATTTATGCTCTTCTATCTTAGTAATCGGGTTTGTCCCCGATTTCATTTCTGAATTCTGTATTAAACATTTGGTCTGTTGTCACATTTATTCTATTTGAAATCTTAGCATTATTTTCCTGTTATTATCTTTGCCTATTTCATCATATGTGAATGAGCTAGATGTTTTAACTGTGGATATGACCTAGACAGCGTACTACCGCCGACTCTGCGGCGTAGGCTGGACGTACCCACGCACTCGCGCCCGAATTTCCGGGTGCGGGTCGTTACACGTTTTTATGGTGGCCCATGCAGGTCTAGTATCCTTAAATAGGGTAATACCCTAGGACAGGGTATGGAATAAGATTGAGGATTCTAGGAAAAGCTCATTCACATAATAGGATCTTCATTTCAATTCTTGATATCATTCCTAATCAATTTTTCTATCGCCCTTGATTTCCAAGTAATCTATTATAATCTTCCTATCCCTTAATCTTTCAGAATGGTTCAGACAAGGAACACAGTAGGAGGCACATCAGAACCAGCTGAGCAGATTGTGCCTTAAACTCTTGCACTCCCGCCGCCTCCATCTACTCCAGCAGTTACTCTAGATGGGGCACAGCTACTCGGAGTGTTCCAGGGACTTGTAGAATCCCAGAAGGAACAGACTGCACTTCTACGAACCAGCCTCTCAGAAGCTCTTCGGTCCCAGGAGTCACCACTAAAGAGGCCAGGAAGTGCCAAAGACTTCAAGAACCTTAAACCCCTGGAATTCTATGGAACTGAAGGCATTCTCTATGCCGATGAATGGATAGAGAATGTGGAGCTGTAAACCCCCCTGAATTTTTAGAATTTTAAAAACTAGGATTTTTCACAATTTTCTGGAATTTTCTGTGAATTTTCTGTAATTAAAATCAAGGTTTTAATTATTAAATAAATTTTAGTTGTTAGTAAACAATATTAAAATATTATAGAAATAATATTTTTGGGTGTAAAATGGAAAACTGGACTTAGGGTAATTTTTCTGGAATTTATCGGACTTGTAGGTACGTGTAACTTTCTCCTCGCTGCCCCGTTTTCAATTCCGTAAATTGCGTTGTGAAGCCTGTATGACCCTCTCGGTGTCCGGACAAACCGCTCGGGGCATCGCGTCCTGTGGTGATCGCACACCGCGATCCAAAAACAGGAAAAATATCGACCCGATTCACCCCGGAACTGGGTACGCCCCGCCAAACGGGATGACTTGGTCGCGCGCGGTCTTCACAGATACGTTCGCAGCGTTGATACGGACGTGTGGGATTTCGCGGAAGTCGATTCGGGTGTGCGTGCACACCGGGATCAACGCGTATCCGCGGACACCGTCCCGTATCCGTCTTTTCTGAATCAAGCCCTAACTTTCTGTACACACGTCGGATCGAGACGAAACTTGCGCCATCGGACTTGTAGCGATACGCTGGTCCTGTGGGTCAAGTTTGGTTCAATTCTGATAACGTTGACGAAATCGCGTGTAGTGGGCCCCACAGGCCTCGTTCGACGGGCGATTCTGTGATCGGCTCAGCGGAATCCAATTCTGGAAGTTCTGTTGGGTTCGTATCATCGTTCCTGACCTGTTGACACTAAGTTTGGTAAATTTGGAGACCTTTGACCCTGACACGTTTTTCGGTGCAAAGCGGGCCCACATACGGACCCCGTTTTGACCCGAAACTGCCGTTTCTGCCCTTGTCTCTAAATTGGACCCAAGGACAGGCATTTCTAGCTATTTGATATCTTCTGAGCATGATGGTAATGTTTATTTCAGTATCTGGACTCATTTTTGGAAATTTTCCCGAGACACAAAACTGTAATTGGATCCAAACATCAGGCAAGTACTTGCACTTCAAGTTTAAATCTTTATATTATGATAATTAATTCCCTGCTCTACTAGTACCCTTGATGATTACACATAGTATTAGAACACTGGATTTCATGTCTTGAATACTGGTTTTTCATGTCTTGCTTTCGTGTCGGGTGGGAGAATACTAGAAGGCATGTAGTTTACCCTTTCCCCTACCGTGTTTAATAGCTGTTGGTGCACGACTGTACCCTCAGCCGGATCTCGATTATTCATGTTTAATAGCCGTCTATGATGGCCGGATTAGCCTTATAAACCCCTACATGCCAACTATGTATTCTAAAATAAACACAAGTTCACACACATAGCTTCTTGTCTTGTTATAGTTCTTGTTGGCTGTTGTAGTTTCATTTCCTGTCTCATATTACTCCTGCTTTCTCATATTCCTGTTTATAGCATTAACTCTTAGTTATTGTTGTTTCTTTTATGCATATTCTCAATATGTTACACAATCAGTTTCTGTTTCCAATTGTCATAAATGTTTAGTTTAATCTTGTTACGCATTGTGTACTTTGCTCCTTTCCTAACTGGATCCGTTGATTTAGGCGATGATGAGGACCTTGCCCCTACCTATTATGGCCACTATGAGTTAGCAGGTGACCCATATGAGGAGCCAGTTCCCACCCAGGAGGCTACTTCTGCAGAGTAGTTAGCAGTAGCTACTTATTTATTTCCTTTCAGCATATACTCGGGTTTGTCCCCGATTTATCTTCTGGCTTTGTATTAACTATGGATCTGTTGTCACAACTTGTTTTATAAAAGTTAGCATTCCTATTTCCTGTTATTTTTCTTGTCTATTTATTGTGGATGAGATAGATTTAAAATTACTTGTGAGTAAGACCTAGACAGCGTACTACCGCCGACACTGCGGCGTAGGCTGGACGTGCCCACGTACTCGTGCCCGAATATTCGGGTGCGGATTGTGACAGGAGCGACTCCTGAAGACTGCTCGGGTCCCTGATGATCTCAAAGTGGAGTCTGCAAGCCTGCAACTGTTCGACATAGCTCGGACCTGGTTTAGAGATGAACCCCAACTATCTGCCCCTGACCTCACCTGGGAGGACTTCAAGAGGCTATTCAAGGAGAAATTCTATCCCGAAGTGGCTCGGGAAGCTCTCGAAAGCCAATTCGAGAGACTGGAACAAGGTAACCTATCTGTTGATGAGTACACTGCTGAATTTAGCAGGTTGAGCCACTTTGTAGAGTACATGGTTCGTACCCCGGAGGACAGAGCCCGTAGATTCAAGAAGGGGTTGTCTCCGGATATTCGCCTTGCTGTCACCACTAGCCGAGCTCGTACATACGAGGAAATCTTGAGCGTGGCACAAGGCGTTGAGAGAGACATGGGGCATAAACTAAAGCGGGAGAGAGATACTGGAAGTATGGGACCCCACAAACGCCCATTTCAACAACAACCACAACAGAGAACCCCGCAGCAAACTCAGCGTCCTCTCCCTCGAGCCCCAGCACCCCAACACCAAGCTCAAGGACAGAACCAACAAGCTGCCGCTTGTAACTTTTGCCAAAAACCAGGTCACACTTGGCAAGTCTGCAGGAAGAGGCTAGGTGCCTGCCTCTACTACGGCTCAGCAGCGCATCAAATGAGGGACTGTCCTGCTGCTCAAGGACGCCCAGCTGCACCAAAGGCTCCAGTCCAGGCCAGGCCCCTAACAGCACAGCAGAGGGGACCCCCGCTTCCAACTCAACAACAATGCTTTGCTCAGCACCAACAGCAGCAACAGCGGGGTGCACCTCAGCAAGGCCGTGCTTTTGCAATGACTCTGGAAGAAGCTGAAGCCACAGCAGACGTGATCACAGGTTCTGTGCTTATAAATTCAATACCAGCCATTACTTTATTTGATTCTGGAGCTTCACATTCATTCATGTCAGTAGATTTCCTTATGAAGCATAGCTTAATCACTGAACCCCTTAGGAATTGTTATAAGATCATTACCGGTGGAGAAATTATCCCGGTTAGTGATGCATGTAACAATTGTCCTATTACATTATGTGGAAGAGAACTATATGCTAGGCTACTCGTAATGCCAGTTCCTAGTTTTGACATTATACTGGGTATGGATTGGTTGAGTCAACATCATGCCACTATAGACTGTCACAGAGGTAGTGTAATCTTCAGCCCCCCTGACAAGCCAGAATTTGAATTCGCTAGAGGTTCTAGAGAAATGGGTAGTAACAAAATTTGCGGAGCCCTAGTACCAGAAGAATTGCCACTACCTATCATCTCTGAATATCTTGATGTCTTCCCTGAGGATCTCCCAGGATTACCCCCAGACCGAGAAGTTGAATTCTCTATTGACTTAGTGCCTGGAGCAGCGCCAGTATCTCAAAATCCCTACAGAATCAACAAGAAAGATATAATAGAACTAAATGAGCAGATAAAAGAGTTAGAAGACAAATGCTTCATTAGGTCTAGTGTCTCACCCTGGGAAGCTCCAGTATTATTTGTGCCCAAGAATGACGGAACATCCCGAATGTGTATTGACTATAGGGCCTTGAATGCCTTAACAATTAAGAATAAGTATCCCCTACCCAGGATAGATGACTTATTTGATCAATTAAGTGGAGCTCGGATATTTTCAAAGATTGACTTGAGGTCTGGTTACCACCAAGTAAGGGTGAGGAAGGAAGACATCCCTAAAACTGCTTTCAATACCCGGAACGGACACTACGAATTCTTAGTGATGCCGTTCGGGTTGACGAATGCTCCAGCAGTTTTTATGAACTTAATGAACAGAGTCTTCCAGCAATATCTAGACAAATTTGTAGTGGTCTTTATTGATGATATTTTGATCTATTCCAAGACTCCCGAAGAACATGAAAAATACTTGAGGCTAGCATTGGAGACTTTAAGGAAGAAAAAACTTTATGGAAAATTATCTAAATGTGCATTCTTCCTAGACAAAGTAGAATTCTTGGGACATGTTGTGACTGGAGATGGAATAGCAGCAGATCCCAAGAAGATAGCGGCAGTAGAATCATGGCCCACTCCAGACTCTGTAGCAGAAATTAGAAGCTTCCTGGGACTAGCTGGCTACTATCGGAAGTTTGTGAAGGACTTTGCTAGAATTGCTGAGCCCATGACAAAATTAACAAGGAAGGATGAAGAGTTCATCTGGACTGATGAATGTCAGTATACTTTTGAAGCATTGAAGAAAAGGCTGACAACTGCCCCTATTCTGACCTTACCATCTGGAACCGGAGGATTCGCTATATATAGTGATGCTTCTGGAAAAGGTCTAGGTTGTGTATTGGAGCAGAACAAGAAGGTGATAGCATATGCCTCTAGACAGCTTCGACCTCATGAAAAGAACTATCCAACTCATGATTTAGAATTGGCAGCTGTTATCTTTGCTCTTAAGCTATGGAAGCATTATCTTTATGGAGAAAAGGTGAAAATATTTACAGACCATAAAAGTCTAAAATATATCTTCACTCAGAAAGAGCTGAACATGAGGCAAAGAAGGTGGCTGGAGCTAATGAAAGATTTTGATATCATCCTTCAATATCATCCTGGGAAGGCCAATGTAGTTGCTGATGCCCTAAGCAGATATCCTATGGTGATGTACTTGACTATGGACCGACACTTACTCGAGGACTTGGAAAGTTTAGGTATTGAGGTAATTATCCCAGGAAAAGAAGGCCAAATGATGAACTTGCAGATTCAATCTACCTTAATAGATAAGATCAAGGAGACTCAGTTTCAGGATGAAGGCCTGCGAAGCATTCGAGGTCAAGTGCAAGCTGGATTAGTGGAGGACTTCAAAATTCATGAAGATGGATCACTGAGGCATGGAGATAGATTATGTGTACCTCAAGGAGACATAAAAGAAGAAATTATGCAAGAGGCGCACAGATCGCAATACTCTATACATCCAGGAGCCAACAAAATGTACAAAGACCTGAGGACGCATGTTTGGTGGCATGGCATGAAAAGAGAAGTAGCCAGGTTTGTATCTCATTGCTTAGTGTGCCAATAAGTCAAGGCTGAAAGACAAAGACCTGGGGGATTGCTTCAACCACTACCCATTCCGGAGTAGAAGTGGGAACATATTACAATGGATTTTGTTTCTGGGCTTCCAAGGACACCTAGTAGAAAGGATGCAATTTGGGTGATAGTGGATAGACTGACCAAGTCTGCACATTTTCTACCCTTCAAGGTAGGACTATCCACAGAAAAGCTGGCAGATTTATATATCAGACACATTGTTAAATTGCATGGAGTTCCAGTAAGTATTGTCTCCGACCGAGATTCAAGATTCACCTCTCACTTCTGAAAGAGCTTACAAGCCAGCTTGGGGACTCAACTCAAATTCAGCACAGCGTATCATCCCCAAACCGATGGACAATCGGAACATACAATCCAGACCCTTGAAGATATGCTCCGTACATGTGTTCTGGATTTTGGAGGATCGTGGGAAAACTATCTACATCTTGTGGAGTTCTCTTATAATAACAGTTACCAAGCAAGTATTGAGATGACTCCATTTGAAACTTTGTATGGACGAAGATGTCGTACCCCGCTATCATGGGACGACGTAGGAGAAAGAGCCTTACTGGGACCAGAGATGGTGATCGATTCAACTGAGAATGTAAAACAAATAAGGGAAAGACTTCGGGTGGCTCAAGACAGGCAACGACATTGGGCAAATAGCCACCGAAGGCCCTTGGAATTTGAGGTTGGAGAACTGGTATTCTTGAAGATTTCTCCGACATGTGACACCATTAGGTTCGAAAGGAGTGGAAAACTCAGCCCAAGATTTATTGGACCTTTTGGCATATAGGAGAAAATCGGAGAAGTGGCATACCGTCTGGCATTGCCACCCTCTCTGGATGGAGTCCATAACGTTTTCCACGTGTCGCAGCTGAGAAAATACGTGTCAGATCCCAGCCATATTTTGGATCACTCAGAGCTCGAAGTAGGCCCAAGTTTGACTTACCAAGAGCAACCCGTAGAGATACTGGACCGATCGGAGAAAGTTCTAAGGAACCAGGTTATTTCCCTTGTTCGCGTAGCTTGGAAGCACCATTCTCCCGGCGAATCCACCTGGGAGCGAGAAGACGAGATTAGAGAACGCTACCCTTATCTTTTTGAACCCTGAGGTATATTTTAACTCTCGGCCCTTCTTTTCGTGCCATTGTTATTTTTAAATTTCGAGGACAAAATTTTTATAAGTTGGGTAGATTGTAAACCCCCTGACTTTTCAAAAATATTAAACTTGGATTTTTTCACAATTTTCTGAAATTTTCTGGGAATTTTCTGTAACTAAAATCAGGTTTCTAATTATTAAATAATTTCTTAATTGTCAATAAATAATATTAAAATATTATGAAAATAATATTTTTGGGTGTAAAATGGAAAACTAGACTTAGGGTAATTTTTCTGAAATTTTTTGGACCCCGGACCTATTTTTAATTACCTAAAAACTAATTTAATTTATTAATTATTATTATTATTATTATTATTATTATTACTATTATTATTGTTTTTGGGCCGGCCCGGCCCAGTGGGCCGAGCCCAGCAGCCCAGCAGCCCAGCCCGCTCCCCTACCGGGTCGGGTCGGGTCTGCCCAGACCCGACCCGCCACCCGCAACCCGCTCCCCAGCCCTCACCCCGCACGACCCGCGCTGCCCCCACGTCCGGCGCCGCCGCCCGCGCCCGCCGCGCCCCGTCTCCGCTCCCCCGCGTCCCGCGCGGCCACGACCGCCACGACCCCGCCTCGCTCGGCCCGACCCCCAGCCGCTCCGCCCTATTTAAACCCTCTCGAATCCACCCTCCGGCCAACAACCCCCGAACGCCACCGCCTTCCCCAGCCGCTGCCAGCGCCGCCTGACCTTCGCCCCGCCTCGCCGTGCCCAGCCCACTCCGCCAGCCTCCGGCCGCCCTGTCCTTTCTCCTCCGGCCGCCTCTCCACGAACAGCAGCTAGCCCCCGGCCTTCCCCGGCGCCTCCCCGCTCCGCCGTGCCTCCGCCCAGCCTCGCCCCGGCTCCCCCGGCCGCCTCCGACGAGCACCGCCCCATCTCAGCCCTCCTCCGGTCGGCCGTCGTCTGAGTCCAGGGAACCCTAACCCTAATTCATTTGGATTCGTGTCGGACACGACACGGACACGAGAAAACCCCGTTTCGAGGAGCCTCGTTCAGGTACTCGTATCTTGCACCCCGTATCTCCGATTTCAATTCCGTAAATTGCGTTGTGAAGCCTGTATGACCCTCTCGGTGCCCAGATAAACCGCTCGGGGCATCGCGTCCTGTGGTGATCGCACACCGCGATCCAAAAACAGGAAAAACATCGACCCGATTCACCCCGGAACTGGGTACGTCCCGCCAAACGGGACTACTTGGTCGCGTAAAGTCTTTACAGATACGTGCGCATCGTTGATACGGACGTGTGGAATTTTGCGAAAGCTGATTCGGGTGTGCGTGCACACCGAAAACAACGCGTATCCGCGGACATCGCCCCGTATCCGACTTTTCTGCAATTCACCCTAACTTTCTGTGTATACTTCGGATCGAAACGAAACTTATGCCATCGGACTCGTAGCGATACGCTGGTCCTGTGACCCAAGTTTGGTTCGATTCTGAGAACGTTGACGAAATCGCGTGTCGTGGGTCCCACAGGCCCCGCTCGACGGGCGATTTCGTGATCGGCTCATCGGAATCCAATTCTGGAAGTTCCGTTGGGTTCGTATCATCGTTCCTGACCTGTTGACACTAAGTTTGGTGAATTTGGAGACCTTTGATCCTGACACATTTTTCGGTGCAAAGCGGGCCCACATGCGGACCCCGTTTTGACCCAAAATTACCGTTTTGCCCTTGTCTCCGAATTGGACTCAAGGATAGGCATTTCTAGCTATTTGATATCTTCTGAGCATGATGGTAATATTTATTTCAGCATCTGGACATATTTTTGGAAATTTTCCCGAGATACAAACTATAATTGGATCCAAACAACAGGCAAGTACCTGCACTTCAAAGTTTAATCTTTATATTATGATAATTAATTTCCTGCTTTACTAGTACCATTGATGATTACACGTAGTGTTAGAATACTGGATTTCATGTCTTGAATACTGGAGTTCATGTCTTGTTTTTCGTGTCGGGTGGGAGAATACTAGAAGGCATGTAGTTTACCCTTCCCCCTGTCGTGACTAATAGCTGTTGGTACGCGACTGTACCCTCAGCCGAATCTCGATTATTCATGTTTAATAGCCATCTATGACGGTCGGATTAGCCTTATAAACTCCTGCATGCCAACTATGTATTCTAAAATAAACACAAGTTCACACACATAGCTTCTTGTCTTGTTGCAGTTCCTGTTGTCTTATTGTAGTTTCATTTCCTGTCTCATATTATTCCTGTTTACTCGTATTCCTGTTGATAGTATTGACTCTTAGTTATTGTTGTTTCTTTTATGCATATTCTCAATATGATACTCAGTCAGTTTCTTTTCTAATTGTCATAAATATTTAGTTTAATCTTGTTGTGCATTGTGTACTTTGCTCCTTTCCTGACTGGATCCGTTGATTTAGACGATGATGAGGACTTTGCCCCTACCTATTATGGCCCGTATGAGGGAACAGATGACACATATGAGGAGCCAGTTCCCACCCAGGAGACTACTTCTGCAGAGTAGTTAGCAGTAGCTATTTATTTATGCTCTTCTATCATAGTAATCGGGTTTGTCCCCGATTTCATTTCTGAATTCTGTATTAAATATTTGGTCTGTTGTCACATTTATTCTATTTGAAATCTTAGCATTATTTTTCTGTTATTATCTTTGCCTATTTCATCATTTGTGAATGAGCTAGATGTTTTAACTGTGGATATGACCTAGACAGCGTACTACCGCCGACTCTGCGGCGTAGGCTGGACGTACCCACGCACTCGCGCCCGAATTTCCGGGTGCGGGTCATGACAATAACAAGCAAACTATAAGCCAACCAAACCATTCCATTTTGCTACTAAACCCACCTGTGCATGTGTGAGTCGCCCCTTGCAACCATTCACAACCTTTGTGAGCCAACCATTCACAGCAAAGTCAAAACCGACCCCCCCTAAACCCGTACGCGAACACCCCCTCCTCTCTCTCCCTTTCATATATATATATATATATATATATATATATATATATATATATATATATATATATATATATATATCCTCTATATAATGCCAAAACTAGGCTTCACCGTGAAATATTTTCGTTCCAAAAATACCCTTCAACATATTTAGTAATTAAAAAGAATACCTACAATAAATTCTACTGACAACCATTTAAGAGATGCAATAATGACAACCATTTACGAAAATCAAAGGGTTCATGCTACTTGCTAAGTCTTTTAAATTGTTACCAAAGAATTCGAAGGGTTGAACCATTAACCTATATAATTAAAAGCAGTAGAAATAAACTAACTCATCAACATCATTCACTCCAATATACGTGCAAAGCACGTGCATATATACTAGTCTATACTAAGGAAAGTAAAACATCACCATGTAATTATTTTTTCCTAAATTATCGTTCCAAAAATACCCTTCAACATATTTAGTAATTAAAAAGAATACCTACAATAAATTCCACTGACAACCATTTAAGAGATGCAATAATGACAACCATTTACGGAAATCAAATGGTTCATGCTACTTGCTAAGTCTTTTAAATTGTTACCAAAGAATTCGAAGGGTTGAATCATTAACCTATATAATTAAAAGCAGTAGAAATAAACTAACTCATCAACATCATTCACTCCAATATACGTGCAAAGCACGTGCATATATACTAGTATATATATATATATATATTCTATTTATAAAACCCTAAACCTAAATTATCTAGACCCTTCCTCTTTCCATCTAGACCTAGAGAGCACCGCCACCGCAGCCGGAGAACCCCGCCAGGCCGTCCAAACAAATCCCGACGACCGCGACCCCGCGCACTGCAGATTCCTACAGCGAGGTACCTGTGTTCCGGAGTTGTTTTCCGTCGACTCGCCCAACCAAACGCCATCCCGTCTTCACCAGTATGCTCACCCCTTAAGCCTCTTCCATATCTGTATGTTAGTAGACCTCAAACAACACGAAACTCTAGGCGAAAACAGCGCCAAAGTTGGCGAAAAATAGACCGAATTCTAGGATCGCAGAAAACTGCGGTGACCACCCATGTTTCGGAGTTCGTATTTCCCACCACAGAGATCCGAATTCGATAATTCTTTTTGGTATGCGTAGACCACTTGACCTAGTATAATTTCTGTTAAATAACCCTAGATTATTAACTGCTGTAGACAAAATTAAATTCGTTGGAAAACCCCGCGAACCCACTTTTCCAGATTTTCAAAAGTTGTGAAAAGGAGCGCGCCCCGCCAAACGTGTAAACCCCCTGAATTTTCAAATTATTAAAACTAGAATTTTTCACAATTTTCTGAAATTTTCTGGAAATTTTCTGTAATTAAAATCAAGGTTTTAATTATTAAATGATTTTTAATTGTTAATAAATAATATTAAAATATCATGGAAATAATATTTTTTGGTGTAAAATGAAAAACTGGACTTAGGGTAATTTTTCTGGATTTTTTTGGACCTCAGACCTATTTTTAAATGCCTAAAAACTATTTTAATTAATTAATTAAATAATTTTATTATACTTATTATTATTATTATTATTATTATTTTTTTTTTTTTTTTTTTTGGGCCGGCCCGGCCCAGTGGACCGGCCCAGCAGCCTAGCCCAGCCCGCAACCGCTCGCAGGTCGGGTCGGGTCGGCCAGACCCGGACCGCCCGAGACCCGACCCGCCGACCCTTTCCCCTCCCCACGACTGCTGACCGTTTCCTCCGCCCTCCCCTCCGGCCACGTCGCCGGACTCCCCGCTCCGCCAGGCCAGCACCCCCCACGTCGTCCCCTCCGCCATTTCCGGCGCCACGTCCCCCTCTCCTCCGCCTTCTCCGCGTCAGCCCCGCCCTTCCTTCCCTTTTAAAAGCCCTCGACCGCTCCCCTCCGGCCACCACGAACTCCACCCGCCACCCTCGCCCAGCGCCGTGCCCAGCCCCGCTCCGCCTAGCCCCCGCCGTCCTTCTCTCCTCCTCTCCTCCAGCTCCGCCCCACCTCGCCGCCGGCCACCAACGCTCAGCCTCCTCCTCCCCTCACTCGATCCAGCCCGCTCCGGTGCGTCCAGTCCCCTCCGGCGCTGCCCCCAGCGCCTCCGGCCGGCCGCCCCATCCGCCTGAGCTCCGCCGGAGATCCCCTGAAACCCTAACCCGAAATCCCCAAATCTCGTGTCGACACGTGTCGGACACGACACAGACACGGTTTTCCCGATTTTTAGAGCCCTGTTCAGGTACTCATATCTTTCTCCTTGTTGCCCCGTTTTCATTTCCTTAAATTGCATTGTGAAGCCTGTATGACCCTCTCGGTGCCCGGACAAACCGCTCGGGGCATCGCGTCCTGTGGTGATCGCACACCGCGATCCAAAAACAGGAAAAATATCGACCCGATTCACCCCGGAACTGGGTACACCCGCCAAACGGGACGACTTGGTCGCGCACGGTCTTCGCAGATATGTACGCAGCGTCGATACGGAAGTGTGGGATTTCGCGGAAGCTGGTTCGGGTGTGCGTGCACACCGGAATCAACGCGTATCCGCGAACATCGTCCCGTATCCGACTTTTCTGCAATTTGCCCTAACTTCTTGTACACTCGTCGGATCGAGACGAAACTTGCACCATCGGACTCGTAGCAATACGCTGGTCCTGTGGGTCAAGTTTGGTTCAATTCTGAGAACGTGACCAACTCGCGTGTCGTGGGCCCCACAGGCCCCGCTCGACGGGCGATTTTGTGATCGGCTCATCGGAATCCAAATCTGGAAGTTCCGGTGGGTTCATAACATCGTTCCTGACCTGTTGACACTAAGTTTGGTGAATTTGAAGACCGTTGACCCGGACACGTTTTTCGGTGCAAAGCGGGCCCACCGGCGGACCCCGTTTTGACCCGAAACTGTCGTTTCTGCCCTTGTCTCCAAATTGGACCCAAGGATAGGCGTTTCTAGCTATTTGACATCTTCTGAGCATGATGGTAATGTTTATTTCAGCATTTGGACTCATTTCTGGAAAAATTCCCCGAGATACAAACTATATTTGGATCCAAACAACAGGCAAGTACCTGCAGTTCAAGTTTAATCTTTATATTGTGATAATTAATTCCCTGCTCTACTAGTACCCTTGATGATTACACGTAGTGTTAGAATAATGGATTTTATGTCTTGAATACTGGAGTTCATGTCTTGTTTTTCATGTCGGGTGGGAGAATACTAGAAGGCATGTAGTTTACCCTTCCCCCTGCCGTGTTTAATAGCTGTTGGTACGCGACTCTACCCTCAGCCGGATCTCGATTATTCCTGTTTAATAGCCATTTATGAAGGCCGAATTAGCCTTATAAACCCCTACATGCCAAGTATGTATTCTAAAACAAACACAAGTTCACACAGATAGCTTCTGGTCTTGTTATAGTTCTTGCTGACTGCTGTAGTTTTATTTCCTGTCTTATTTATTCCTGTTTTCTCATATCCCTGTTTATAGCATTAACTCTTAGTTATTGTTGCTTCTTTTATGCATATTCTCAATATGATACTCAGTCTAATTGTCATAAATATTTAGTTTAATCTTGTTGTGCATTGTGTACTTTGCTCCTTTCCTGACTGGATCCGTTGATTTAGGCGATGATGAGGACATTGCCCCTACATATTATGGCCCCTATGAGGGAACAGATGACACTTATGAGGAACCAGCTCCCACCCAGGAGACCACTGCTGCAGAGTAGTTAGCAGTAGCTATTTTATTTCATGCTCTTTATCTTAGTAATCGGGTTTGTCCCCGATTTCATTTCTGGATTCTGTATTAAACATTTGATCTGCTGTCACATTTATTTCATTTGAAATCTTAAGCATATTTTTCCCATTATTATCTTGCCTATTTTATTTGTGAATGAGCTAGATTAATTAACTGTGGATTTGACCTAGATAGCGTACTACCGCCGACTCTGCGGCGTAGGCTGGACGTACCAACGTACTCGTGCCCGAATTTCCGGGTGCGGGTCGTGACACGTTTTTTTGGTGGCCCATGCAGGTCTAGTATCCATAAATAGGGTAATACCCTAGGACAGGGTATGGGATAGGATTGAGGATTCTAGGAAAAGCTCATTCACAGAATAGGATCTTCATTTCAATTCTTGATATCATTTCTGATCAATTTTCCTATCATCCTTGATTTCCAAGTAATCTATTCTGATCTTCCTATCCCTTAATCTTACAGAATGGTCCAGACAAGGAACACAGTAGGAGGCACATCAGAACCAGCTGAGCAGAATATGCCCGAAACTCTTGCACTCCCGCCGCCTCCATCTACTCCAGCAGTTATTCTAGATGGGGCACAGCTACTCGGAGTGTTCCAGGGACTCGTAGAATCCCAGAAAGAACAGACTGCCCTTCTACGAACCAGCCTCTCAGAAGCTCTTAGGTCCCAGGAGTCGCCATACAAGAGGCCAGGGAGTGCCAAAGACTTCAAGAACCTTAAACCCCTAGAATTCTACGGAACTGAGGGCATTCTCTATGCCGATGAGTGGATAGAGAATGTCGAGAGACTCCTGAAGACTGCTCGGGTCCCTGATGATCTCAAAGTAGAGTCCGCAAGCCTGCAACTGTTCGACATAGCGGTGACCTGGTTCAGAGATGAACCCCAACTATCTGCTCCTGACCTCACCTGGAAGGGCTTCAAGAGGCTATTCAAGAAGAAATTCTACCCCGAAGTGGCTCGGAAAGCTCTCGAAAGCCAATTCGAGAGACTGGAACAAGGTAACCTATCTGTTGATGAGTACACTGCTGAATTTAGCAGGTTGAGCCACTTTGCAGAGTACATGGTTCGTACCCCAGAGGACAGAGCCCGTAGATTCAAGAAGGGGCTGTCTCCGGATATTCGCCTTGCTGTCACCACTAGCCGAGCTCGCACCTACGAGAAAATCCTGAGCGTGGCTAGAGAAATGGGTAGTAACAAAATTTGTGGAGCCCTAGTAACAGAAGAATTGCCACTACCTATCATCTCCGAATATCTTGATGTCTTCCCTGAGGATCTCCCAGGCTTACCCCCAGACCGAGAAGTTGAATTCTCTATTGACTTAGTGCCGGGAGCAGCGCCAGTATCTCAAAATCCCTACAGAATCAACAAGAAGGAGATAATAGAACTAAATGAGCAGATTAAAGAGTTAGAAGATAAATGTTTCATTAGGTCTAATGTCTCACCCTGGGGAGCTCCAGTATTATTTGTGCCCAAGAATGACGGAACATCCCGAATGTGTATTGACTATAGGGCCTTGAATGCCTTAACAATTAAGAATAAGTATCCCCTACCCAGGATAGATGACTTATTTGATCAGTTAAGTGGAGCTCGGGTATTTTCAAAGATTGACTTGAGGTCTGGTTACCACCAAGTAAGGGTGAGGAAGAAAGACATCCCTAAAATTGCTTTCAATACCCGGAACGGACACTACGAATTCTTAGTAATGCCGTTCGGGTTGACGAATGCTCCAGCAGTTTTTATGAACTTAATGAACAGAGTCTTCCAGCCATACCTAGACAAATTTGTAGTGGTCTTTATTGATGATATTTTGATCTATTCCAAGACTCCTGAAGAACATGAAGAACACTTGAGGCTGGCATTGGAGACTTTGAGGAAGGAAAAACTTTATGGAAAATTATCTAAATGTGCATTCTTCCTAGACAAAGTAGAATTCTTGGGACATGTTGTGACTGGAGATGGGATAGCAGTAGATCCCAAGAAGATAGCGGCAGTAGAATCATGGCCCACTCCAGACTCTGTAGCGGAGATTAGAAGCTTCCTGGGACTAGCTAGCTACTATCGAAAGTTTGTGAAGGACTTTGCTAGAATTGCTGAACCCATGACAAAATTAACAAGGAAGGATGAAGAGTTCACCTGGACTGATGAATGTCAGCATGCTTTTGAGGAATTGAAGAAAAGGCTGACTACTGCCCCTATTCTGACCTTACCTTCTGGAACCGGAGGATTCGCTATATATAGCGATGCTTCTGGAAAAGGTCTAGGTTGTGTATTGGAGCAGAACAAGAAGGTAATAGCATATGCCTCTAGACAGCTTCGACCTCATGAAAAGAACTATCCAACTCATGATTTAGAATTGGCAGCTGTCATTTTTGCTCTTAAGCTATGGAAGCATTATCTTTATGGAGAAAAGGTGGAAATATTTACAGACCATAAAAGTCTAAAATATATCTTCACTCAGAAAGAGCTGAACATGAGGCAAAGAAGGTGGCTGGAACTAATGAAAGATTTTGATATCACCCTTCAATATCATCCTGGGAAGGCCAATGTAGTTGCTGATGCTCTAAGCAGATATCCTATGGCGATGTACTTGATTATGGACCGACACTTGCTCGAGGACTTGGAAAGTTTGGGTATTGAGGTAATTATCCCAGGAAAAGAAGGCCAAATGATGAACTTGCAGATTCAGTCTACCTTAATAGATAAGATCAAGGAGACTCAGTTTCAAGACGAAGGCCTGCGAAGCCTTCGAGGTCAAGTGCAAGCTGGATTAGTGGAGGATTTCAAAGTTCATGAAGATGGATCACTGAGGCATGGAGATAGATTATGTGTACCTCAAGGAAACATAAGAGAAGAAATTATGCAAGAAGCGCACAGATCGCAATACTCTATACATCCAGGAGCCAACAAGATGTACAAGGACCTGAGGACGCATGTTTGGTGGCATGGCATGAAAAGAGAAGTAGCCAGATTCGTATCTCGTTGCTTAGTATGCCAACAAGTCAAGGCTGAAAGACAAAGACCTGGGGGATTGCTTCAACCACTACCCATTCCGGAGTGGAAGTGGGAACATATTACAATGAATTTTGTTTCTGGGCTTCCAAGGACACCTAGTGGTAAGGATGCAATCTGGGTGATAGTAGATAGACTGACCAAATCTGCACATTTTCTACCTTTCAAAGTAGGGCTATCTACAGAAAAGTTGGCAGATTTATATATCAGACATATTGTTAAATTGCATGGGGTTCCAGTAAGTATTGTCTCCGACCGAGATTCAAGATCACCTCTCACTTCTGGAAGAGCTTACAAGCCAGCTTGGGGACTCAACTCAAATTCAGCACAGCTTATCACCCCCAAACCGATGGACAATCGGAACGTACAATCCAGACACTTGAAGATATGCTTCGTACATGTGTTCTGGATTTTGGAGGATCCTGGAAAGACTATCTACATCTTGTGGAGTTCTCTTATAATAATAGTTACCAAGCAAGTATTGAGATGACTCCATTTGAAGCTCTGTATGGCCGAAGATGTCGTACCCCGCTATCATGGGACGACGTTGGAGAAAGAGCCCTACTGGGACCAGAGATGGTGATCGATTCAACTGAGAAGGTAAAACAAATAAGGGATAGACTTCGAGTGGCTCAAGACAGGCAATGACATTGGACAAATAGCCACCGAAGGCCCTTGGAATTTGAGGTAATTAAATTTATGAAATTCAAGTTAATTTAAATATTTTGATTATGGAACTAAGACTTGATTATGACTTTATTAAAGGTTGGAGAACTGGTATTCTTGAAGATATCTCCGACACGTGTCACCATTAGGTTCGGAAGGAGTGGAAAACTCAACCCAAGATTTATTGGACTTTTTGGCATACAGGAGAGAATCGGAGAAGTGGCATACCGTCTGGCATTGCCACCCTCGCTGGATGGAGTCCATAACGTCTTCCACGTGTCGCAGCTGAGAAAATATGTGTCAGATCCCAGCCACATTTTGGATCACTCAGAGCTCGAAGTAGGCCCAAGTTTGACTTACCAAGAGCAACCCGTGGAGATACTGGATCGATCGGAGAAAGTTCTACGGAACCAGGTTATTTTCCTTGTTCGCGTAGCTTGGAAGCACCACTCTCCCGGCGAATCCACCTGGGAGCGAGAAGACGAGATTAGAGAACGCTACCCTTACCTTTTTGAACCCTGAGGTATATTTTAACTCTCGGCCCTTCTTTTCGTGCCATTGTTACTTTTAAATTTTGAGGACAAAATTTTTATAAGTTGGGTAGATTGTAAACCCCCTGAATTTTCAAATTATTAAAACAAGGATTTTTCACAATTTTCTGAAATTTTCTGGAAATTTTCTGTAATTAAAATCAAGGTTTTAATTATTAAATATTTTTTAATTATTAATAAATAATATTAAAATATTATGAAAATAATATTTTTTGGTGTAAAATGAAAAACTGGACTTAGGGTAATTTTTCTGGATTTTTTTGGACCTCAGACCTATTTTTAAATGCCTAAAAACTATTTTAATTAATTAATTAATTAATTAATTTTATTATACTTATTATTATTATTATTATTATTATTTTTTTTTTGGGCCGGCCCGGCCCAGTGGACCGGCCCAGCAGCCTAGCACAGCCCACAACCGCTCGCGGGTCAGGTCGGGTCGGCCAGACCCGGACCGCCCGAGACCCGACCCGCCGACCCTTTCCCCTCCCCACGACTGCTGACCGTTTCCTCCGCCCTCCCCTCCGGCCACGTCGCCGGACTCCCCGCTCCGCCCGGCCAGCACCCCCCACGTCGTCCCCTCCGCCATTTCCGGCGCCACGTCCCCCTCTCCTCCGCCTTCTCCGCGTCAGCCCCGCCCTTCCCCTTTAAAAGCCCTCGACCGCTCCCCTCCGGCCACCACGAACTCCACCCGCCACCCTCGCCCAGCGCCGTGCCCAGCCCCGCTCCGCCTAGCCCCCGCCGTCCTCCTCTCCTCCTCTCCTCCAGCTCTGCCCCACCTCGCCGCCGGCCACCAACGCTCAGCCTCCTCCTCCCCTCACTCGATCCAACCCGCTCCGGCAGCCGCCACGCCGTGTCCGTCCTCGCCGGCGCGTCCAGTCCCCTCCGGCGCTGCCCCCAGCGCCTCCGGCCGGCCGCCCCATCCGCCTGAGCTTCGCCGGATATCCCGTGAAACCCTAACCCTAAATCCCCAAATCTCGTGTCGACACGTGTCGGACACGACACAGACACGGTTTTCCCGATTTTTAGAGCCCTGTTCAGGTACTCATATATTTCTCCTTGCTGTCCCGTTTTTAATTTCGTAAATTGCGTTGTGAAGCCTGTATGACCCTCTCGGTGCCCGGATAAACCGCTCGGGGCATCGCATCCTGTGGTGATCGCACACCGCGATCCAAAAACAGGAAAAACATCGACCCGATTTACCCCGGAACTGGGTACGCCCTGCCAAACGGGACGACTTGGTCGCGCGCGGTCTTCGCAGATACGTGCGCAGCGTCGATACGGACGTGTGGGATTTCGCGAAAGCTGGTTCGGGTGTGCGTGCACACCGGAATCAACGCGTATCCGCGGACATCGCCCCGTATCCGACTTTTCTGCAATTCGCTCTAACTTCTTGTACACTCGTCGGATCGAGACAAAACTTGCGCCATCAGACTCGTAGCAATACACTGGTCCTGTGGTTCAAGTTTGGTTTGATTCTGAGAACGTTGACGAAATCGCGTGTCGTGGGCCCCACAAGCCCCGCTCGACGGACGATTTTGTGATCGGCTCATCGGAATCCAAATCTGGAAGTTCCGTTGGGTTCGTATCATCGTTCCTGACCTGTTGACACTAAGTTTGGTGAATTTGGAGACCGTTGACCCGGATACGTTTTTCGGTGCAAAGTGGGCCCACCGGCGGACCCCGTTTTGACCCAAAACTGTCGTTTCTGTCCTTGTCTCCAAATTGGACCCAAGGACAGGCGTTTCTAGCTATTTGACATCTTCTGAGCATGATGGTAATATTTATTTCAGCATTTGGACTCATTTCTGAAAAATTTCCCCGAGATACAAACTATATTTGGATCCAAACAACAGGCAAGTACCTGCAGTTCAAGTTTAATCTTTATATTGTGATAATTAATTTCTTGCTCTACTAGTACCCTTGATGATTACACATAGTGTTAGAATAATGGATTTTATGTCTTGAATACTAGAGTTCATGTCTTGTTTTTCATGTCGGGTGGGAGAATACTAGAAGGCATATAGTTTACCCTTCCCCCTGCCGTGTTTAATAGCTGTTGGTACGCGACTCTACCCTCAGCCGGATCTCGATTATTCCTGTTTAATAGCCGTTTATGACGGCCGGATTAGCCTTATAAATCCCTACATGCCAACTATGTATTCTAAAACAAACACAAGTTCACACAGATAGCTTCTGGTCTTGTTATAGTTCTTGCTGACTGCTGTAGTTTCATTTCCTGTCTTATTTATTCCTGTTTTCTCATATCCCTGTTTATAGCATTAACTCTTATTTATTGTTGCTTCTTTTATGCATATTCTCAATATGATACTCAGTCTAATTGTCATAAATATTTAGTTTAATCTTGTTGTGCATTGTGTACTTTGCTCCTTTCCTGACTGGATCCGTTGATTTAGGCGATGATGATGACCTTGCCCCTACATATTATGGCCCCTATGAGGGAACAGATGACACTTATAAGGAACCAGCTCCCACCCAGGATACCACTGCTGTAGAGTAGTTAGCAGTAGCTATTTTATTTCATGTTCTTTATCTTAGTAATCGGGTTTGTCCCCGATTTCATTTCTGGATTCTGTATTAAACATTTGATCTGCTGTCACATTTATTTTATTTGAAATCTTAAGCATCTTTTTCCTATTATTATCTTGCCTATTTTATTTATGAATGAGCTAGATTAGTTAACTATGTATTTGACCTAGACAGCGTACTACCGCCGACTCTGCGGCGTAGGCTGGACGTACTAACGTACTCGTGCCCGAATTTTCGGGTGCGGGTCGTGACAAAACGGGACCGCTCCACCGTGTACCAAGTGTACCGAACGGTGCGCTCAGCGTAACCGGACAGGTAAAAATTTGCGAAAACTGATTCGGACGCGTGTACGCACCGGAATCAGCCCGTATCCGCGGACACATCCCGTATCGCAACTTTTGTGGAAGTCGCGCGCATTTTGTGCACGCTCGTCAGATTGTGACGAAACTTATGCCACTGGACTCGTGGTAACGCGATGGTCCTGTGACCCAATTTTTATGCAATTCTGAGACAGTTGACCAAGTCGCCAATTGGCGGACCCCACGGTTGACTTTTTGGGCAAAATTGTGTTCGGCTTATCGGAATCCACATTTGGACATACCGTTGGGTTCGTATTGACATCTAGAGTTATTTGACCTATAATTTGTCCCATTTAGAGACTGTTACCCTTGGCACGCTTTTCGGTGCAAAGTGGACCATACGTGGACCCCACTTTTACCCGAAATTACCGTTTTGCTCCTGTGTCCAAATTAGAGGAAAGGGAAGTGCTTTTTAGCTATTTTGCTTATTATGGGAAAGTTGATGATGTTTATTTCAGCATCCGGAGACGTTCATTCTGAGGCCGTAGCTTTTGACTCTTGGTGTTGACATCGGGACACTACATTTTGCAGCTTTCTTGTCAGGCAAGATACCTTACCAAATTGCTTACAGTATTTTGCATGCTTAGTATATTTCTGTATATTTATTATATTTTTGTTTATTTATTGCATGTGTAGTTCCTTTCAGTCATTACTATATATTAGATATGTTGACACACACTTGACACTTAGTATCATAGAGGACAATCATTAGGCGTATGGGCTTTTAACCACTCTGGTAAACCGTAGTATATAGTTCGCACTACGGGCGTGTGTCGCGCTGGTCGCTACCCCAGAGGTATGTCGATTTCTGTAGAGTCGCGTTGGTCGCTACCCCAGAGGTATGTCGATTTCTGATGTCCATTGACGGATGTGTGAGTTGTGAGGCTTAGATCGAGTAGCCTACCCTTGCCCTTACGTCAAAAAGTTGTCCTTATTGCATTCATATAGATTGTCTTGTACAGCGTACTTATTTATTTTCAAACATCATGCATGTTCACTGTATTCAAATTGGCTTGCTTCTATGTATCTTGTTATGTCCCTCTGAGGACCTGGTCTCTTGCCAGGTATAGACGACCAGGAGTATCCGCAGGAGTACGGGCCTGGACCTGACGCATTACTTTCTGCCGAGGAGGTCTTACCTTCTGAGCAGCCTTGATTACATCTAGCGATGGATTCTTTTAGCTGATACACTTCTGCCATCACCTTATTTTTATATTGGAGATTTATACTCCTCTCTCATTTTAGTATCGATATAGTCATTGGTAGTGGATTTGTCTCCACCCGACTATTATTTTGGATATTTCAGACTCCTTATTCTATATTAGTATTTCTTTCCTATGACTTGTTGTGTGGATGAGATTAGCATATCTGTGACTTGTGACATTATATATACCACATGTGAGTTTATATTCATTTTACAGCGTACGTGTGTATTATGGTATACATATATTGGAGTTGCCATATACATACGGCTGGCATGCTTACGTGTTCCTAGTCCTACATATTTTGGGACTGGGGCGTGACACTTTATACATATACTTGGCTATCATTATGACTCGTTACATCAGTTAGAGGTCATGATCTTGCATGTCATGGACATGAGATGTGTGATTACATTGGGCGGGAAGAAACACACAGGCTACAGGCTGATTATATATATAAAACCCTTATTAATGCGGTGCTCAAGACTCTACACCCGAGCTTGGCCCATTACGTGATATCACTGCTACCGGCTCACCGACACAAAGCTTGTTGCGGTTTCAGCCTGAGTTCTAGTGATGCTCTCATTTGCATAACACCTAGCTGGTTACATAGTTTACCCTATTGTTTCATTTATTATTGCACTGCATTTATTTTGGCTTGAGTTATTCTTGTACCTTGCTATGTCCCATGAGGACCTAGAATCCGGATTATGTCCCCAGGTATAACTTAGGAGATCTATCCCGAGATATACGGGACATGAGCAGAAGCAGAAGCAGGAACTGTACCGATACCAGAGGACGAGGTGATCGTCGAGGATTTCTCCTGAGTATTTGCTTTATTATACTCAGTTATTTCTATTGTTGACTATTATTTCCTGTTTATTTGAAATGCTGTAACAAACTCATTATCGGGTTGTTCCCCGAGACTTTTATGGAGATTTGTTGGATATATTTGATCTTGATTATTCTGACATTATTTTGTGATTATCTGCGGTGGATGAGATTAGATTTATTCATGTGACCTGTATCGTAGACCTAATTGTTGTTGTTTACAACTTAAGTACACCCTAATGGGTCCATTAAATTGGGTTTGTCCATTGGAGTGTGCTGTTGGCCATTGCCACGTGTCTAGTCCCTTGATATTTTGGGACTGTGGCGTGACAGAATAGAACTTTGGTGATTATTATATCGGATACCCTCTACGTCGCTGGACGTTATTGATGTTTAGAGCATACGACTGTGTTGCAGTATATGTACATGATGTGATGAGACGCCAACAATCCCACTCATACGCACGAATGTTGTCTTCTAAATTTGCACATTAGGTGGTTAGAAAACTTTTGCATATTTATTTACTTATTGCAGTTTATATAGCTTGCTTCTATGAATCTTGTTACGTCCCTCTGAGGACCTGGTTCCTTGCAGGTGTAGATGATCATGATTATTCGCAGGAGCACGGATCATGACATGCTATTTCATTCTCTTCCAAGGAGCTCTTTACCTTCGACTCTATTGGTTCGTGGTTGAGTTGATACTTTACTGTCGTTTATTTATCTTAGTAGTTGGACTCTGTTCTTATCCTAATTTGGTAGTGGATTTGTCTTCACCCGACTATTATTCTTTTATTACTTCATATTGGAGACTTTTAGTTATTTATTTTGATATTCCTTTACTTGTGTCTGTGGATGAGATATAGATGCCTGTGACTTGTATTGACAATATATGTACCACTTGTGAATCATTTATTCATATACAGCGTACGTATGCGATATGATTTTCCAACATATTGGAGTAACATATACATACGACTGACATGCTACGTATTTCTAGTCTTACGTATTTTTGGACTGGGACGTGACAACTTCTTCTTCTTCTTCTTCTGTGAAAGAATTGATAGTCCTTCTAAGGACTGTCAAATTTTTTTTTATAGTCCTAATTATTTAGGAATGTAACAATGTTGACAGTCCTTCCAATTGGAAGGACTGTCAAAATTGTTATTGAAAGGACTGTCAATATTGTTACAGATCTGAAAAAAATAATTTGGGCTGAAAAATAGAAGTTATTGACTTTTATCTGAAAATTTGGAATGCACTTAAGTAAAAAAATTGGATAACTTGTAAATAAATTAAAGAAAAATGGGATGCCATAAGTAATTTATGTAAGGCCCGTAGAATTTGTCTTTTGAAAGTAAATAGAAAAACCTGGTGTAAAAAAGCAGCAGCAATCTCGAACCAAGGTAGAATATAGAAGGAAAAAAAAGCCGAACCGGAGCGGGTTGGTCCACCTATGACCCTTCAATAACCTCCAACATAGCGGGTCCACCGGAAAATCCGCACGAATATCGAGGCACCCCGTACTGCCAATCCGCACGAATCTCCGGGCATCCACCGCCACTTCTCCTCCCTCGCCCCCTCCTTTACGGGTCGGATCGGATGGACTCGGATCTGGAATCCGCATCCAACTCCTTCTCCGAACTCGACATCATCGACAAAAACAACAAAAAGGTCCATTCTTTTTCTCTCTCTAGGGTTTTGATGGTTCTTCATCGATCATGATCCGAGCAGTACGTAAGATCTCTCTCTCTCTCTCTCTCTAGGGTTTTGGAGGCTTCTTGATCTTATTTTACTGTAAAATTTGATTTATTAGGAGATTTCTTGGTAATCTTCTGTTAAAATATTTCATGAAAAGTCCTTGAATCCCTCTTTCTTCTAGTTTATATGTGAAGAAACTTTTTGTCCTATCTTAATTTTTTTTTTCACGAAATTTTATTTTTTTTGGTCTGGAATACTAGAAGAAATACCTAAAACTTCCAATAATAACTTTTTGTGTGTGTATTTCTTGATATTCTTTATTACCAAAATTTATTGGTAAAAAAATCATGTTTTGCCAACGAAAAATTCTTGAGTTCCTCGTATTTTAGTTTATAGTACCAATTTTATTTTTGTTTGTGAAGAGGATTTTTATCCTAGCTCAAGTATTTTATCAGTACATTGTCATTGTGCAAAATTTTATTTTTGTCTGAAATACGACAAAAAATGGTCTAAATTTTCCAATAATATATTTTTTGAGCTTCTTTATTACCAATTTTAGATTTAAAAAGTGTAAGTATCTGTTAAACAAATTCATATTTATTGCATGAGAATTATTGAATCCTATTTTTAGTTTGGTACGTGAAGAGATATTTTGTCCTAGCATAAGTGCAGTGTCATTGTCGGTAAATTTAATTTTTTTGTATGTAATTCGAGGAAAAAATGACATACGTTTCCAACAATAAATTTTTAAAAAATGTAATTTAGGTTTCTTGATCTTCTTTATTTCTTGCTAAGTAACCGTTGAGCTATCATTATTGTTTGCATGAGTTTAGTTTGAATTTCTCATATTTTAGTTTCTAGGACTATTTTATTTTGGTATGTGAAGAGATTTTCTTTGTCCTAGCTTAAGTATTTTTATAATACCATGTCATTGTCGCAAAATGTTAATTTTTGTCCGGAATACGATAATAAAGTGACCTAATTTTTTTTTCCCAAGATTAACTTATTCTTTTGTGTAATTTAGTTTTCTTGATCTTCTGTATTACCGCTTCTAGATGTATTAAGAGATTTCTTGGTCCTCATGTAAATACCTATTAAAAAAGAATATTTTTCACATTTCCTTGAGAAAATTCTCTAATTTATCAAAATTTACTGGATATTTTAGTTTATAGGAGATTTTTTGTGCTACTTAAAGTATTTTTTTAATACTATAGTGTCATCTGTTGAAGCATCGATGCTATATATCGTAACATTCTGCAAAAATTACACATCATCCCCTGGCAGAAAAACTGACATTTTTTTACTTTACTAATGATGTGGAGGAGTTCAAGTGACACCTTGAGGGAAAAACAAGGAGCTAAGGACGAGATTTTTTTTAAGTGTCTGTAGGATTTATTTATTCTCATGTGAGCCTAATTATAGTCTAATCTGATAATTGGTCATTCTTTTTCTTATATGCTTTTCTCAAGATAAATTCTTTCCTATACTTCTTTCTGGTTATTGAGAGATTCTGTCTATTACTATAAGTATCCTTCAGTTATAACTTCATCTGTTAAAGGACCAAGTTTATATATTGCCAGATTCTGTATGCTCCAAGAATGAGATTCTTTCGATTATCTATGGATCTTTATCTATATTCATGCCAGTCTTCTGCTACAGTGTCGTGGAATAAAAATGTCGTCAACTTTGATGGCAATTGTTGCTTGAAGCACTGATACATCAAAAAGTTGGAGTCGTGCTCATGTTGGACACTTAAAAGAAAAGACACTTAAAAAATCAACAAAAGACACCAGGACACACCAAAATCACTACCCTGCCCTCGTCGCTGTTTATGTATTGTGTCGAGTCCTATTTATGTCCGTCCAACACAAATCAAGTGATTCTATATAATGAGATCCATTGTTGTACCAAGATTCTGCATTACAACATTTTTATATGCTCCAAGAATGAGATTTTTAAGTGTCAACGAGTCCTTCAATTTTACCATGTGAGCGTTCTTCTATTACATTATCATCTGTAGATTGTCATACTTTTCACATGCATTTCCTGGTAAATTATTTGAACATGTTACTAGCTGTTTTAGTTTCTACTTTCTGGGAGTCTGTTAGTTAGATCTATTAAGGATGCTATATTCTAAACCAAGATTCTGTTAAGAGCATTTTCACATATTCCTACAATGAAATTGGTTTAGTATCTATGAATTTTGATTTAAACTCGTTTTTGCCTTTTATTATAATATTATATATATATATATATATATATATATATATATATATATATATATATATATATAACTTTGTTCTTGGATTTTCTGAGGAAATTTGACCCTGAATCTCAATTTTCTCTCGATGGTTAGGTGGTTTTTGGTGTTAGGGTCTGATCTGTCAGGCTTGTCATTGGTGCAGAATATGGACGATATCGACATTGATCCAGTGTTTGAAGGTTCCACCGGTCCAGAGAGAATGCGGGGTGAAGTTGGTGGTGAATTTGACATTCCCCAGTACAATCCTAAGAAGGCCTCTTCAAAAAAGAAGTACACGCACACTCGTCAATGGAATGATTCAAGGAACCAAACTGTGGGCAGCAATAGTACTAGTACTGCAAGAAATGATGCTGAGAACCTACGCAGACGGGCGAGTTTAGCACACGTGATCAACAATACCCTCGATATGGTACCTCAGACACAAGATGATATTAAAGAAACTGAGACCAGTATTTCTAATGGGAGTGGAAGAAATATGAGCTCATTTGATGACATGGTGAAAATTTCTTCTCCTGCTTCCCATCACTCTCGGCACAGGGGTTCAAGAAAGAAGAAAGGGAAAGAACGACTCCCTGTGTTTGATGGAGATGATATAACATTGGAGGCTAGAGATAAAGGGAAGACGGTTGGTTTAGCTGGTGGTGCATTTGCATCTCGAAGAAATCAAAGTGTCTGGCAGAGGAAGCCGGAACACTCTGGTTATATGTCTGCATTTGCATCAAGAAATGGAAACTCAAATGATGGTAGCGTGAAGGAAACTGATTCTGATAATATAGCTCAACTTGATGTCGGACCAGGAATCCCAAGTTATGATCGGCTTGATGTTGTTCGGAAGAATCATGGATCAAGAAAGCTGGCGCAAACTGTTGGTGTCTCTAATTATAACATGGCACATGATAAAAACCATGAAAAGGGTAATTGGGTTCTAAAATCAGGGCATAGTGAACTTTCAGAAGGTGCTTCAGCACATCAAACACCCCTACCTGATTCTGAAGGTCGGCATGCTGATAGGAGAGGGAAGCTGCTACTGGATGATAACTTCGTTAATGTAAATCATCAAGGAAAAGCTAAACCTCATTTTGGCAGGTTGGTCTCGCTTCTGTATAGCATCTATGTATATTAGCAACTATCAATACTGATATGTTTTGGGCAATGGATTTTTTGTCAAATCTCACGCATGATATGCATTCTTGATATGATAATTATCTTTTTTGTTTAGGGGTAAGTAGAATTGGTGAGCTTTGACTTGTACACTAAGGTATCCATCTTCTTAATTCTTATTCCCATTTAGTACAACTAACATTCAATGAGGCAAATGGCTCTCTAAAGTTTGTTCAACGTCTTTCATGTCTTGCTTTTGGCTCCTGGAACTCCCATGTGCTTTCCTGGTTGAGCCTAGTGCCTGTCTTTCTAGGCAGGCACATGCATAATACTTGTAAGACTCACATATTTAAATCTTTTGTTTTGATATCTCGATTGACACTTGCTAGCGTTCATCAAGTTTGATGTCTGGTTCTGAATCTGATGGCCTGCTTGCTCTGCTATAGTTTCTGATACTTGTCTTTGAATGCCTATTGCAATGTTGCACAGTTCATGCTAAGCTGGCCTACGACTAGCAAGTTTCACAAAGGATCCACATGATTGGGTAAATTAATAATGAAGCAGATTCTTGAACTCAGAGCTGTTATTATCATTATTAGAAGATTGGATTGATGCTTTAGAAGCACTTTTGAAATTCTGTTACAGTTTTTATTAATGTTGATTATGATGGACAAGACCTTGAATATTTCATGTTACTTGTGCTTTACTTATGCTATGTGGACATTTATGTAGCAACAAATTGGTACTAATGTGCTTGACTTGGAACTTTTGGTATTTCAAGTGATCTATGTTTATATTCCAAGTGATCTATGTTTATATTTGCTAGCCTATAAGAATTTTCAGAATTTTTGGTGACATTTTTTTATGCGAATTATTGTGATTCAGGGTGCGGTCAATAGTGGGGAAGGAGGTAGAAGATTGTGCTTGGAAAAGAACCCATGATCTTACGAACAAAGCACCTGCATGTTCATTGCAAGAGAGTCCTAGTGTTTCTAAGAGAGGAAAAGACACCTACAACTGCGTACCTCATCAAAGCAGTGAAATTGCAACAGGATATAGAGATCACGCCAATCATCTTTATGAAAGTCAGGTACTAACAGTCTCTCTTATTATATAAATTCAAATGGTCTTTGAACACCTTCATTATCTGAATTATAAACTTACAATGACAGAGATGGAAAAAGCTTATGATAAGCAAAAGGAAAAACAACTCACTTCATTCCAGTTATGGTGAATCCTCTAGTTCTACAATTGAGGGCTCAGAAACCTCAAATCTCCAATCATCAGGTCATTTTGCTAATCCAGAGTTAACCAGAGGTGGTGATTCAAGGCACCATGCCACTGTTTTTGCACCCATTATGGTAGATG
The DNA here is from genome assembly GCA_036927795.1 of Iris macrosiphon. Lineage (NCBI taxonomy): Eukaryota > Viridiplantae > Streptophyta > Magnoliopsida > Asparagales > Iridaceae > Iris > Iris macrosiphon. The sequence continues at coordinate 1,120,569 of JAYESA010000018.1, read as the reverse complement.
ATGAAATGGAACCGACACAGTTAAAATGTAGCAAATTGCCAGAACAAAGTGGCAGAACTGTTGATTCCAGTACAAAAGTTAGTCAGGTTGAATCAGATGAAATATTAGCTCGTCAACTCCAAGAGCAGTTCTATCATGAATTAGAGGGATTCGGAGGCTCAGAGGAGGTGTTTTTTTTTTACATTAACCAGTTTAATAGGAGCTTATTTAAGTAAAACTATTTGATTGACTTGTTTGTCTGAGCTTTATTTCGCAATATAATTGTCTTATTATTGTTGACATTTCTTTGCAAATTTCTTTAGGAGGATAGATTTTGATATCTTTGTCGGTCTGCCCATTAATAGGTAGATGCTGCTATAGAGTGGTCATTGCAACAGGATGATGCTCGACAGTCTGCTTCTTTGGCTAGAAGCTCTCCATTTAATCATGTAAGCGGCCCTTATTGTGCCTCTATGCATATGAAAAACTGTTTCTTGTTAGTTATCATGCTTATACCTTAAAGAATATTAGGTGTAATTTCTAGAAATTTGTGAATTGGGTCAACTGCCACTATTTCCACAACATCCAAATTTCTTAACTTTTGGTCCCATGGGACACCGAGATCTGCATATGCGAAGGGCGAGTCATAATCAAAATCAACATAAAACTCAGAGAGTATCATTATGTTATCTTTTTTTTACTTTCAAGTCTATTTTTGTAATGAAACCTTTTTGTGTTTCCTTGAATCAGATTTGTAAAGTTGAACACCACCCCCCCTCCCCCCCCCCCCCCCCCCACCCTCCCCACACACACCCCACCCACCCACCTCCCCCAATAGTTGGGATGCTGTTTGTTGGTTACATTGGGTATAATGTGCTTCTTAAGGGAATAACCTGGACCATGTGAATGCTAGGAATCTTCTTGTTAGATTGTTTTCAGAAATACTTGCATGACCTTTTTCATTTAATGCACCTATCACTAATCTTATGAGTCAACACTACTGTATGCTTATGGCTTTGAAATACAATTATACTTGATACATAGTCAACTCAACTCCATCAGTCTTGGTTCTTGCAAGTTATTACTGTTGCAATACATAGTACATACATACATCAAGTTGCTCCTCGGGTTCATATCATAACATCATATAATTACTGGAGTTTCAGAATGTAACTTTCTTACATTCATTAGCTATGTAATGATGATGAATTGAACAACTATTTTATATTACATGGTATATATTGTACATTTTATAGCTTTGAAGTTCTACGCTATTCATATCTTCAAACTGGTAAAATGATGATAAACTATAATTATGGCATGCTAATTCTCCCATACCTTCACACAACAGTTTTAGTACGTAATGCCATACTATTTCAATAACCTGTATATTTGACTATCTAATTTTCATGATATTTATGTATCTTGTATTATATGTTTAAGCATCTTTAGTTTTTCTTTCTTTCTTTCTTTCTTTGCAATCTTATATTTCCTTCATTTCATTCGTCCCAGAGAGACACATCCATGGCTCATTTGTATGCATATTATGCGCGGTTGCCACAGACGACAAATCGTGATCAAGCTCCTACGTCAAGTAGGAGAGAGAATTACGGCTTGGGGATGGATTATGAGACAGTAAGGCTTGCAATCTCTTTATTGTGTTCTTCTAAATTAATTTACTGCTTGATCTTTTGTAATTTATGCACTCTTTATCTCTCGTTCTACTAGAGAATGATGGCTGAAGTAAGAAGAAGTTTCAACAGTGCTCAGATGGGCCGAGAGACGGTAATTCATTTTCTTTTGATGTTGTATCGCCAAAATGTTTGACTAGTTAATTTAATGCATTTAAACTAGTATTTCATAATTGTTCTTGTAGAGTTTTTTTTTTTTTACTCAATGGAGAATCGTTGTATATAATATACCACACAACACGTCTATCTGATACAAGGCTTCTACATCCTGTAGCATATGAAGTTATCAAGAACATTGTAGAAAATAAAGGATGCTTATGTTGTGGAAATATGTGTTAGTCTTCATATTGCCAAACTACAAATTGTATGTGAATAATTCTTGATTGATGTTGCAATTAAGATTAGAAACTTTATTTGTTTTATGAACTTTGGCCATTGGATTTCTTATACGTTGCATCTTTAGATTGGAAGACTACTTTTAGATGCAGATAAATACAATTTTGGAATATACTGACCCCATTCATGCATGCAGTAAAGCAGTTGATGCCCTTCCCTCCAGTGTGATTGTGTTGCGTGACCTACATACCCACTTTTATGGGGGCAATGCATGGATTTTTCGTGGGATTTTGTTGTGCTAAATTTTTGTTGTTTTTGAATTGGTTATCTTTTGAATATCAGTTGTAGTTGTGATGATGTAACTGTTACTTATAACATGTATTTTCTTTGCTTTAATCTAGGATCTATGCAAATAGTTCGTAACTTTCTATAGTGCTTCATCTGCATGGTTGTGGATCTCAGTGATTGTTAGTAAGTTGTTTTAAATGTTAGTCTAGGAAGATGGATTTGACAAGGCATGCTAAAATATGTACAAACACTCCCAAATTGGTGCCCAGTTCATTTCACTGTGCATATATTTCGTGCTTCTACCTTTGCAACAGAAGATTTGACATAATATAAGCGATTCTTCTTCTTTTATTGTTTCTAATAGCAATCTTTTGCCAAGAAAAAGTAGATGTTACACACGCTCAACCAAATGGAAAGAAGAAACATGGTCCTGTAGTTTAAGATTCCATGAAAACTTGTATAAGCTAAACTGGCAGAGAAGTTATTGAAACCAATTATACAGTGTAGCACTCTGTTGGTTTAGAATTGGAAGGGGAATAGTGGAGTTGCGAGAGGTTTAGAGGGTCAATATCCACTTGTGGAGTGAGAAGTCAACTCTTCAGCAAAATTGAGTCATAGAAGTGGGATTGTAACTAGAAACACAGCAAGGTTCCAGCTAGCATATAGTGGTCACGTACCGGTTGAAAGTGATATTGGTGGTTTGTGTGTGTGGGGTGGGTGGTGGTGGTTTTTTTTTTTTTTTTTTTGGGAGGGGGGTGGGGGTGGTGTCGTTGCAGTAGCGGACAATATTGAGCAATATGGACACAGCGTATGTGGATATAATTCAATTGAAATATGATACATAAGATAAAATTTCTAATAGCATATTGTAAATTCTGGTAAGGGGCTGTATAACACCATGACTTTAGCTAATGACACTAGTATAATTAAAGTTGGGATTTTTCAGCGGATAAAGCATCATGTAAATATCTTTATGGCAAAAATATAAAGGGACCAAGGAATCTTATCTTCAGTAAGTTTTTGTTTTTTAGCTGGACTTGGAATATAACCTGGTGTTAACTTTTCCCATTTAGCGGCTGATATTATTGGGGGACTTCTGAAACACTACCATTATGTTTCTGCCTCTACGAGAAATGGCAACAATGACTGATTTTGGATGTTTTGGACTACTGCCACTGGTTACTCTTGTTTGTTGTGATTGGGTTGGTTCTGATACTTTTTGTTTCAGAAACTCAAAGTTTCTTTGCTAGCCTAAATGAGCTCTGCTACTGAAAGAAGCTAACACAAATTTATATTTTCGTCGTGGTATGTCAAGATGTCATTAAGTACACTGCAATGTAGGAATCAGTCATGTCGAACTGAGTAGCATACGTCCTAACTAATACATGTGTAGTTATGATATTAATGTTGGTTATTCTGAAGTAGGGAAAGTGTTAAACGGTTAAACCTATCTGAATGAGTCATGCTTTTAATGTTAAATCTACACCTGCATGTATATGTTATGTCATTAAACACGTAGCAAAGGCCATCTGATTTGGTGCTACTATTGACATTTATAATCATGTCTAGTTCGTAAGCAGTAATCTGCTTAGAAATTAACTTGTAATGCTGCTCTTGTCTAAACTTGTACATACAACATCAACAACAACAAAGCCTATATCCCAAAATTTGTAAACTTGTAGTACATCATAAGGTTAACAAAAAAGGTCCCAATGCCACGAGCTTCCCTAAATCCAGACCAGGGTGGCGACAAGGCTAGGACTTTTTAATATGTTTTTTAGACATTGGGATTTTTAAAAAAAGAAGAAGCAATTACCACTATTAGGGGCAACATAGTCTTTGAAAAAGACAATGGAAAATACGACTGTCAACTAACAAAAAGTAGCAACTTGCTAACAGTTCGGTCCAATAGTTCGGATTGTTAGTTGCCAATAAAAATATTTAGGGTATTTAGCTGCAAATTAGTCTAATTATCACTCTGAAATAGAACACAAATATCTAAAAAGGTCACACTAGATGAAATTTGGTGGGGTACTTTAGTCTCCACCCTTGCCACCTATGTCAGTCTACATCCGTCATCGCCCTCCACCTTGACCATCCTTGCTTAAGTGTGTTGGCTTTCAAGCTATATGAGTTGGAACCGTAGAGGAAGGTCGGCTATGACATTTTCCCTTTATATGCACATATGTACACTACTACACTAGTTAATGCATGTGACCAGAGGAGGATGTACTTATATGTAGTGGGGGCTCAAGCCCTCACTGGAATTTTGAGAAAAAATATTGACAGATTTTTTGTTACAGTTTCGTGGAAATATACATGTATATGTATGAGACTCTACTATTGTATACATCAACTAAGTGTACTTTAGTTGGCTAGCTTACTTAGTTTTAAGTTTTTAGTGTTTATGCCTTAGGTCTTAAAGTCGAATCCTCTCCAACACATTTTGAGTTCCTTTTTACAATGCATCTCTTTTGCTATTCAACCCCCCACTGTTTTTTCTTTTACTGTCCAACGCCCCACTGACTACATTTCCTGGATCCGCCCCTACATGCGACCAAGTGAATATGTGTAAATGATTGTTCTCTAAAAAAAAAACAATTTATTAACATTTAGTGCAGTCTAAAAAGTTCCATGCATAAGAAGTGTTGTTTTCGTATATGAAACAAGGTTTATAAATTGGTTATATGTCAAAATATTAGGACAGGCTTGATCAGACCCTGTTTGAAACTGTCGAAAAAAATTGGTGTTAGTCGAAAACCACGGGTATTGACCAAATTTCAGTGACTTTCGGCCTGTTGTGGGTCTGATCAGCACGAAAGAGGCCAAAAACTTCCCGAAAGTGGTTTATACCTTCTGAAACAGGTCAAAACATCCCTAAATTAGCTAAAAATCTGTTCACTAACCTTTAAAGGACTATGCTATATAATTTTAGTTAATTTAGGCTCTGCTTTGGCCTGGAACTGGCTGAAACAGACCAAAAGTTTGTTCACTGATGATGTAGACTTTTTGGTTTGACTAAGAAACGATTTTATTGTGTATTGATTTGACCAAACTGGTTAAAACATACAGAAATTTGGTCGAAACTGGAAGATCCTTCATTTGGTGTAAATTTCATCTTCACAGTTTTAAATATTTTTTCAAAACCTTTTAGAGTAAGATGCTTATTAAGTAATGTAATTACCATTTTTTGGTTGACGTTAGATCCGCAGCCGACCATAAAACTTGTCTAATCTTTTATTTAGTTTTCTTATGCTGCATAACCAACCCCATTCTGATGGGAGAAGACTTGGATGATTTTTTAAAGCCATGCATTGATGCAAGTATTCAACGAAACCAACATAAAACTTAAATAACTAATTTATGAGAGTATGTTTTAACATTTTGTTAAAATTTAAGATTTTAAAACTTCTAAAATGTGTATATCTGGTATTGTGATTGAAATTGCTGAAATTGCCATATAGAATATGTTTATTACCAGTACCATTATCAGTGAATCACAACTGCTAATATTACTAAATACTAATTATCTATGTAATGGATTGTTCAGGTGGAGTGAATTAAAAGCTAGGGATAGAAACATAGATGCTAACTAGGATGAAGCCTTAATTTCTTTATGAATGTGATGGATTTAGTATTAATCTATTGGTCCTAATTTATCTTGACATAATTGCTTATTGATATTTTTTGAGATACGCCTTTATATTGCATGCTTTAGCATCAAATCCACCAAGAGCACAGGCGAAAATAGAGGAAACTTAATAAGCTTCAGAAGATGGCGCGAAAAGATGTAATGAATATAAAAATTATGGATAGGGCAGTGGTTAAGACGAAGGATTTTAGTAGGCTGATTAAGAACTAAAAAAGCCTTACACACACATGCCTACACGTTACATAATATGCAAAAAAAAGAAAAAAATCATATGCTTCCCCATCCCTTTAAATATGGATAGCATTTATATTTGTCAATGTATAGCCGATTTAATTCGTTTCTTTATAACCATCTTTCAAATTAATACAATTGATATATTGATCATTTATTTCCGAAAGGAATGAACAAATTCTTATATGCAGTTTCAAGAAAAAACTCTAATGACATAAAATGCTGATATATATATATATATATATATATATATATGCAAGTTCTTCTAAACATCTAATGTTTTACTTCCTCTTTTCACACCCTTTAACTGTAATAACTTACTAATAAACATCATCTTAAATGTCTTCTCACTTGCTTTGCACAACATCTAATGTTTTACTTCCTCTTTTCACACCCTTTAACTGTAATAACTTACTAATAAACATCATCTTAAATGTCTTCTCACTTGCTTTGCACATGACCTTATACTTTGTGCGTGTGCATGTGTGTAGAGGGAGCTGAAATTATTTACTACATTCTTACAATTAGTAAGTTTTGTAATATTAGATATATATTAGCTCGGTTTATGTAAACATATGTTGATAGAATACCTGGAACCAAGTTGAGAGAGTTTGTAGAGTATATTGTGGTGTGGTTCCATATTTTCAATTATTTCTCGGGCCAACCTTATATGCATACTTTTCTGATGTTCAGAGGCATAACTTGTTGGAAGCATTGGAAACTACATTTGGCAACAGCAATGACATGTTTTCTGAAAATGTTCTTCATACTCGTCATGACTTCAATGAGTAAGCAAGCATACTTTTTTTCTTGTCCATTTTTCTTTGTATAAAATTTCAAATAAGATACATCAACTTCTGATATTATTGTAGAATTTGACTCCTGATACCACCTTGGTGGTGTGCCCTAACTGGTTTGTTTGACCTGGCTAGAAATTTCATGGCTCTTATGTCGTAATCTTGGTCATGATATAATCATAATCATTATAACTAAATGTTCAATAAAAATGGGGATGAAGCACAGCTAGGGCCTGTCACTTGAGTTGAAAAGGGAGAGTTTGTTGGAATGTAAAGGAATTTAGTTCAACAAAGAGGATTATAAACCATGCCTACATTGTTATAATATTCAAGTAAGGCTGTGAACTGGCCAGGCTTTTGTAAAACCTAGGACTGAAAGATTATTGCGTTGTGCATCCCTAAAGATTTGTGTTTCGAAAATAATCAACTACTTCAGTTCTCGACTTTGAAATAGCAACTTTTTCCCCTTCAAATTGTAGGAGTGACTATGAGATGTTGTTGACCCTTGATGAGAATAACCATTATCATGTTGGTGCTTCTGAGGATCAGATCAACAGCTTGCCGCAGTCTGTAATTCAGGTATATTAGTGATGTTAAACTGAAATTTCAACTGGAAGGTACTCGTTTAGAAGTACACTGAAGCTGAATTTGTTCAACGCACAGAGTGATAATATTCAAGAAGCCTGTGCTATCTGCCTCGAGACCCCCTCAGTGGGAGATGTTATCCGCCCTTTGCCGTGCTTGCATAAGTTCCATAAAGAGGTTTGGATGCATAATACTTTTTTTTTATGATGATTAATATCTTCCGCTACTAAATAGCTGCCACAACTGTTCTATTGCAGTGCGTCGACACATGGCTAAGGAGGAAATCTTCATGCCCAGTTTGTAAATCAGAGATAATCATCTAGAGGCCTGCTAAAAGCTACTGCTGCTGCTTTCTTTGTTTTGGTGGGCCTTTGCACATACATACATGATACCGGAATGTATCTTAAAATGAATTGAGGAGCTTTTTGCTGGAAGATTGATCCTGAAGCTACCCTGGACTCCCTTTAGTTTTAAATATATGTACTTGAGAAGAAGAAAATCATCTTTTTGAGATGATACTGGAAAATCATCTCTTAGTTTGGTAACTGTGAAGTTTGAGGGTGCTCCGTCGACAATCTATTTACAAATAGTAGCATCGAGTTCCTGAATGTTGAGAGTGCATCTCTTGCGCCTGTGACTTGTCTTTACTTCTAATATACCAATAGTTGGGCTTAAGCTGTGGTGCTGTTTCAGTGATATTTAGCTTGTTGCGTATCTGGTAATGTTTAATCTTTAACTGTACAGCTGAACCTTATGAATACAAATCATCTTGCTGGTATGATACCAAACAATTTGATGAAGAGGCACTAATAATACTGATTGGAGCCAATCTATGAGAAAGGAAACAAAGATTTGGTTGAAATGAATTAGTCCAAGGTGCACGAATGCAGAAATTTTGTACAGGCTTGTGATCAGGTTGCTCCAGCTACTGTAAAATTTCATTTAATAATTGGCTTCCCAGCTATCCAAACCCTAAAAGTGGCAACAATGCCTTGGGATTTTCTCCTGTGCTTTTAGGATGTTATTGTGGGCGTCGTTTTGTAATATGGAGACCGTAATTGCAGGATTTTGTAGTTATCTGCCTGCTGCTGACAATGTGCAATGAACAATTTTATGGCTCCTTATATCAATGGCAAAGTCATGTTCGGCACCACCGAAATCTTGTCCGGCTACTACGTATTTACATTTATTTTGTACAAGAAGGAATTTCTTTGTAGCCAATATCAATCATAGATGCCTTGTCCTATATTACGTATTTACACTTATTTTTAACAAAAAATATTTTTCATTGTATCTTACATAATTGATGTCTTGTCCTCTATTAGTATTTTAAACGTATCCTTTTTTACATCACAAGGAATTCCTTTATTCAAAGAAAAATATTTTTCATAGTCAATCTCCAAGAAGTTCGGTCATCATGGAGGAAGCATTCTCTGGAATGGACATGCTGAGATCAGTGTCCAGGTTCTTATGTTATTCTAGTTAACCTTTTTACTGGTTGCTTTGAATCAGTTAGGAGACCTTACCAGTTTAATTCTTGATATGGTTGGTAGCTGAACTTATCAACTGTAAAATAGTGGAGGGTGCAAGATTAATATGATGAGATGCTTTCATAAGGTTGTCCACTTTGTTTGGTAAAGGGAGCGTCCTAACCTTTTCTGGTGTTGCTGTTAGTCTCGACATGTCTCTTAGCTCAACCACCACATTTCTGCACTTCTGATTTGATACCAACAGGCAATAAAGCACTTTAACTGCATTCGTGGTGACAGCAATCTTGCCCGGAACACAACGCCCATGTGTCCCCGAGACACGTCGTCGGCCTCTACATCATCTCAACTAGTACCGATCAATGAAAATAGAAATTAAAGATGAATAATTCTTGTTATATAATCAGATTTTTTTTCTTTTTCTTTTTTACCTTAAACTGCATGTCTTATAGGAAGTTACCGTTCCATAATGTAAAAGTCATATTATTCATGAACGTTTTGCCTTAAAATTGTTTATTTGATGGAAACTGGAATCCATGTAGATTGGAAGATGATGATTATAGTGATTTGAATTCCACGAGGGATATTTATGCCTTTCGACACTTAGTTCACTTGTTTAAGAATTTTTGTACCATTCTTGTCTATGAAATGAACTCTACATAGATGATTTATAATTGTCATGTATGTCATTGTAAGTATATATGTTTAGTATTCTTAATTTATTGCTTCATTTGCAAAAACCATAACTATGGTGTTTTAGTTGTCAAGTTGTCGTTAATCTGCACATGATGAAACAGAATGCTTTGCCCAGGGTTTGTAAATGCCGATGTTGCGACATTTCTTTCAACTTTTGCAACACTTGGGTTTGATGTAATACTGCAACGCAACTTGCAAGAACCCACCTGATGCTGCAACCTTTGTTGCTGCCAAAATGAATGCAACACCATTTACGGCAACATTTGTTGCACTCTTTCCTCCGTTCCACAAATTCCGAACCAACAACAAAAGTTGCAACCAAACACCACACTGTATTTACAACACCACAAACATATTTTCTACATGGTAAGTCGCAACTCATCTTTTGCCATACTGCAATGACAAAGATACTTTAACTGCAAGCAATCCAGCAGCTGAACATCCTCTTTACAGAATCCACTTGGTACATCCATAGAGGCAAAGCAAGACAAACACATCTGGACAAAAGAATAGAGAGGAAAATATAAGCATACCAAAGGAGAGGAGGGGTGAAGAATGCACAGTAACACTTGAATCCCCGAGAGCAGCTCCTCTTGCCAAGACCAACTTTGACACCTAGTACTGTCAAGCTTCATCTGTTGGTATGGCCCTTTGGCTGCAGCGCCATTGACATAGCACGTAACCTGTTGGCAATCTCCGTGAACGAAGGGCGGATGGAAGGGTCGGATGACCAGCACTCCTCCATTAGCTTTCTCCACTCAGGGTCGCATCGTTCAGGGATTGGTGGACGAAGAGAGTTGTTCATAATGCCTCCTACACAGTTTACAAGATAAAATATTATTACTGTCAGATATTTACCTACTGAAAAGAAGATTACTGTTGATACAGAAATCTGAGGTCTGCCAAAAACAAATGCTAATTTTGTATTCAGTCACACGACAGTTCAATAACATTAGATATTCAGTGAAGTGCCGGAAGGGTCTGTAAGGTTAACTTTTGTGGTTTTTGCATATAAGTAGGTCCAGGAATTCTTGCTACTTATTAAAGTCACTCAAACAAGGAATTTTTTTTGGAGTTATCCCTTTGTCTCCATCAGCAAAAATTAACCAGATTCTCCTTATTAGAGTAAAAGGAATATTTTGCCCTCCACTTCTTCCTCCTCTTCCAACTTAATACCCCATCTTCGCTCGTATTCCACTACTCTCCTCCACCCAAATAATCACCACCAACTCCTCCCTACCCCTACTCCCCCTCTATCAATGACACCAACCATCCCTTCTCCTATCCCCTCTCGCATCCCTCCCACTCTCCTATTCTGCGGGTGCCAACCACTCTATTATTTCTGGTCCCTCCCTTGTCTGTTGTTGCTCACACAGGTGAACTCGCATGTGCGAGCAACGGACGAGGGAGGGTGAGAGAGGAGGGGATAAAATTGTCTATTTTTATGTTTTGAGTTGACGAAATATTCTCATTTCTTATGTGTTAACCATGGGGGATTCATAACTCAACTGTTAGTTATTTGGGTAACTTCTAAGCAAACAACAAGATCTGAAGGAGGGAGAATATGAATGTGCCACTAGATGGAGTCTACAAGGACAATCTCGCTTGGAGCAGTAAGTAACTGATTGCCAATTTACCTGAAGAGCTAATAGTGCTGAATTGAGAGATACTGCTCATACAACCCGAAAGACTTGAGACAAAGGCTTCATTTGTACATAAAATGACTATCTTTTGCGGAAAAAAGGTTATACTTTATTGATTCTAATCAGTGTTCTAAAAAAGTGCCCGAATGTCTAGGCTCCTCTGGACACAATTTCGTATTACCAAGGCTTGAGCTATCTTTCCTAGGCAGCATGGCCCATTTAAGGTACTGGGCGTCCTCTTAGGCTCCTCATTAGCCTGCATGGTCCCTGTCTTAACCTACCAAGCTTTGTCTTATTCGTCTAAGCCCATTTTAGTCAACTTGGGCCAATGTAGTCGTAATGGTAATAAATAGTGATTGCTTCAGTTGTTAAAATGCTGAAGTAAATAGATAGTGAAGAATCATATATATATATATATATATATATATATATATATATATTCTGTTTTCTGTTACCATTGGCTTACATCAATGATCAACGTTGAGTTTTTAGTTTTTACTTTTTTGCGTCAACTAAGGTGTATTATGTTTGCTAGAGATATTGTGCTAGTCGATGAGAGTAGATAAAAACTAAATGCTAAAATAGAAGGCGTGGAGAGATACTTTGGAATATAAGAATTACTAGAACGAAAAAAGAGTATATGAAATATAATATCAATCCGAAGTCAAAGAGAAATAAGGGGATAGCCGAGAGCCCATATAGATGGCTAAGAGATGGCTAAGAGTAATAGCTTTCAGTATTTAAGATCAAATCAGCCTGATGAAGAGATTGGACATGATGTTATGCAAAAAAATAGAACAAGATGGTCGAAATGAAGAAGTACTTTTGGAGTACTTTGTGATCGCTATATACCTTTGAAGTTGGAAGAAAGATTCTACAAGACTGATATAAGATTGACCATGCTTTGGAAAATTAAGAAACACGTCCATAAATTAGTGTAGTCGAAATGAGAATGCTAAGACGGATGAGTGACAATACATTAAAGGATATGATAAAAATTAAGTGTATCTATAGAAAGTTAGAGGTGACGCCAACCGAGGACAAGATGAGAGAAAATCGTCTGAGATATTTTGGACATGTGCAACACAAACCAATAGATGCTCCCGTAAGGAGGAGCGATAATGAAGTAATTAATGGAGCCTCTAGTACTAGAGGTAGGCCTAAACGAACATGATTTGAAGTGTTAGACAAGGATATGAATTTTGTTAGAGTTACTGAGGATACCACCCTTAAGAGAGCCGAATTAAAAAAGACGATTCAAATGCAGACTCCAGAAATTTGAGATATAGAATTTGTTGTTGTCGTCACATTGATTTAAATTGGATAAGCCTATCTATTTGTACACTGTTAACAAATGCAAGAAATTACCTATGATTGCACCGCAATGCATATTAGCGTAGGGCTCTTCTCCTGTGAGGATTTCCCACATTGCAATTCCGAAGGAGAAAACATCAACCTATAATGGTCCAAATATGCTGTTAACTCTCACACCAAACTACTCATATATGAAAGAGTCAATTCACAATTCTACCTTCTCGGAAACACGGATGCTACTCCCATTCAGTAGCTCTGGTGCCATCCATGGAAGTGTTCCTCTTACACCACCAGAAACCAATGTATTGCGCTTGATTCTAGACAGTCCAAAGTCTCCGACCTGAAAAAGGCCAACCACAGAAAATTGCAGAGTTAAGCATAAAGTTGGAAATAAACTAAAAAATGGATGCATGTGAACTTATTTTATCATCACTAAATTTAGACCTCCAATGATAATTAAAATAGTAAAGCTTAAGTAGATGGTTCTAACTTGTGTTTTGAAGGTTAACATGAGAAGGGTTGATTCAAGGAACCAACTGAAGTATAAGATGACACTTCCGAGAATTAACCTAGAGTATAATCCTATAGTTCTTCTAATTCCTTCCAGTCAACACTGTTTCTGCAAGCCTGGGTAAAATAAATGGAGAATTGATAGGGGTAGACAGCTAGTCAGTAGATAGATATGAATTGTCAATTGACTTCATTGGGCAATTTGTAAGATACAGTGCTCCTTTACATGGCCCCGTCTAAGATAATGGAGCATAGAACTAGAGAGAACAATCAAATACATTATATCATTACTGTCTAACTATGTTGAACGGACATGGAAAATGGTGTCCATGTTTGTGTTCATTAAACAATATATGTGGCTACTTATTGCGACTATTTGAAAATGTTTGTATCCCTATTCGTATCGAGTCCTTACCTGTATCCCTGTCCGTATTCGTACAACATAGATGTCTACCTATGCATTTAAAACAAGATGAGTATGAGATGCCTCTTGTACTACATACCTTACATATTGGTCTCTGGGAATCTCTCAAATTGACCAATAAGTTGTCACATTTCAAATCAAAGTGAACAATATTTTTTGAGTGCAAGTATTCCATCCCAAAGGCTGCATCCATCACAATCATAAGCCTTTTACGACGATCAAGTGCCCTGCACAAGCTACTTGTTAAGCAAAGACATACTGAAGTTCTTAAGATCGAACATGTCCTGTCTTATGCCATATGACCCACCTATCCTTCCGTACCAAGACATGTCTAAGTGACCCATTGACCATGAATTCTGTTACAGTTGCCAATGTTCCTCCAGTTCCATCTGGAACCACCCCATAGAAAGCAACCACATTTGGATGATGCAGCTTTGAGAGTATCTGTGCCTCCCTCCAGAAATCTTTGGTCTGCAGAAATAACCATATTATTAAAATATTTCAGTTATCAACTTAGATGATGTATATACAGTATCTTTAACTTCTGAGGCATATGATCATGGTCAATGAAAATTGATCAAGATAGTGTAATCAGGTAAAGCAGACACTATTTAGAGAAAGAACATGGGCAAGGCAAATTGGTACTAGTCTAGGGCAGAGTGACTTCAATCATGATTGCTTAAACATTCCGCAAGTCTGGTTTTCTTCATGAGTTCAAATAGGTCATCCAAGCAACATCCAGTGCAATTAAAAATAGAATTAGTTGATGAATTCTATGAAGAGCGCTCCCTTATTCAGGTGCATGCCCCTTCTAAGACAATTAGGACCCCTATACTTTATTCCAAAAGTATCTTTGTCATCAAGGACCGAAGACTTTGTGAAAGTTTCTGATGTGTATTAGTGAATTTTAACATTAAAGGATTCATACAGTTAACTGAAATGAATGAAGCATCCATATCCCCTCGAAAGTGTCAGATATTGGAAAAATCTCCTAGCTCGAGAATATATTAGAGTTGCTCCAAGATATGCTTGTAGAGAAGAAGAATAATCCCTAATCGTAGCAGTGAAACTCTAACGAATCTTTGAACAAAGACACATTCTAGAGTGCATAATTCCACATATATTAGTTATCTACCCAAGATATATAAGAAGAATACTAAAACACTTTCTTTTAGAGTTATTCAGTTGTCTAGTCTTGGAGCTTGCTCCAATGTTAAAACTTGATATCCAGTAAGCATTACACCTTGTATATTAGTGACAGATGAGATGAAGGTAAATATTAGAAAGTTAGATGGGAACTTAGGAAGAAAATGAAACTTCTTTACATGACGAGGTTCCTAGTATGCTGAAGAGGTTATAAGTAAGTTGGCTGGCCTAGATGAAGGAGAGAGCTAATATTGAAACCCTTGTTTCGTCATTTCTTTAAATACAATAAACAAAATTTTGATATATCTAAAGGATATTTATGGAAAAAATAGGCAAGTTAACTAATAAGAAACATAAAAGGATTTAAGAAGCAGGAACAGTTATGTTCTTGAAGTACCAAACGCTCTTGTTCAGATGATCTTCCTGCAAAACAGCTTTTCTTGATACGCTTAATAGCAACGTCTGTTCCTCGCCACTTTCCATGGTAAACGGTTCCAAATGTACCAGATCCCAACTCTCGTAATTCTTCAAGGTCCGCATTTTTTATGATCTGTTCATGTAAGTCTGTAACATTCAGTTGCAAATGTGGTAAAATGTAGCTTACTGTCAAAAAGCAAACAAGGAATAACATAGTATATATCATGAAATTATAACTACTCAGAGACTTGGGTACCAAAAAAACTTATTGGACCTAGGAGAAGAGGAGAAGAGGAAACACAGAAGAGCCTGGAAAGTTTCATCTTTCACACATTGCCATATAATATGTCATCATATTACCTCTTTCTAGAAAATCTATAAGAAGTTACACAGAGAGACCAATATGACTCAGCATTACTACAGGTTCCCGTGGAGATTTATTCCACACAATTCAGAAAGCATTCATCAATATAGAAAACAAAACAAGTTGCAGAACACACACACACAAGGGATCTGGTCGGGGAGGAGTGCAGCTGAAATGAGTTGATGCATAAGGACAGTCGTCCAAGGCTGTAGACAATCGAAGAGTGCAAGGTGCTTCAAAATTTCAACTTGAGGATGGCAATGACTAGTTTTCAACAAAACAAAGAATAATTGGAGTCATGATGTAGAGAGTCCAGGCTGCCGGAGAAGGTTGGGAAGGAGCAGGGATGTGGATTGCTCTAGCAGACAGGGCAGGATCTCACTTGGGAGAATAGTATCAGCATCGAGTTCTAGAGTCAGAGGAAGAGAAGGATTCGATGTTGTCCATAGGATGCAGTAAGTTTGTGAAAAAATCTGGAATGATGAGTTAAGCTCAGTAGCAGCAGTCAAAAAAAAAAAGGAGCTTGGTGGTGGTTGGTGCTGTACTGAAGCTGGATCTTGAGGCCAGTTGGAGGATGTAGAAGTTGGTTAGGAAGGAGAAGTAAAGGGATGTGGCTGCTTTGAATCCGGGTCGTATTGCTAGATAATTCGCTGATGAAGCACGAGGTTGAGAAGCTCGCTGGTGGCGAGGAAGAGGCAGATGATTAAGTTAAGTTTGGACTCGTTGGGAGCCGGTTGGGAGCCGGTTGGTGCAGGCGCTAGTGGAAAAGAGCAGCGGTTGAAGTCACTCGCAGGTACACGTCATAGTAAGAGTACATCGATGGATGTATCTCATGGTTGAAGTCGAGGGCTGGTTGCCGGCTCTAAAAGTGGTAAAGGGCAGGTTGGCCGATGGAGGATGAAACATCGAATTGGCTGTAGGTGGCGGTAGATCAAGGAGGAAGCAGCTCCAGGAGGCGGGCGGTGGCTGCAGACATCTTCAGTAGCAAGAAGGACACTATAGAAGGTCTGATCGGGGGCTGCCTGTGGTCTATATGGTGGGCTGGTCAGGTTAGTGGAGTGATCAGGATGGTAAGCTCGAGCTGATCTTGTCAAATGCAACTAGTAATGACCGCGAGCTGGGCAATGAGATAACAATGACTCGCAACCGTGAAAGCTCGAGTAGGATACATATGGAGGACGAAGGGATGGTTTGAGGTGAGGTTCGTTGTCATGGCATCTTCTGCCTGCTGTAGATGAAAACTCGGACTGGTGGAAGGTTAGGATGTGGCCTCATAGAAGCGGTTGACGATGAGGAGATTGTCCTGGAGAGATCGGGACGACAATGTTGTAAAATTGATGTGAAGACAATTATAGAGAGTAGAGAGGTATGCTAGTGAGTAGAGTGGTCGAGGTCAGATAGAGAGCACAGTGTCACGAACTCTGATTTTCCTACATCTCGCTTTCGTGCGGCACACAAACTTCCTCGAAGACCCATGCAAATCTCCCTCAAACGAACTTAGCTAGCATGCTAAGAGAAGTAGAGAAGAGTGGAACCTGAAAGAACTTCACTATATGAAATAAACTTACAAGCGTTTGGTGGTCATGAGCAAATAAGATTCTTACCATATTTATAGGCTCAAGGGTCTTATAAGAGTCGTCATGATTGTGCCACTTGTCCAACATCTAATGGTTGGAAGCTTTCAGGCATAATATATTTACAAGACTTCATGATTAAATATTTAAAGTCTAAAACTTCTGGAAACTTATGGAAGCCTCATTAGAGTTCGAGAGGAATCTACCATACTCTGGAGAATTCTAGAGCCTTCCAACTAACCCCAGTCTTGAGAGGCTTATGCATGTCAGTCTGGTGGAGCAAAAAAATCTTTTGCAGGACAACATGGTTCAGTTGATGGTGAGGCTAGCAAAGATCAGTGGTGGTGCTCCAGCAATGACTGATGTTGAGAGGCTCGAGAAGTAGAACTAGATTGTCCTGTAGGAAGGGGAGCACAAGTGCCATTGTGGCAGAAGTGGTTGTCAGGATCTGTTGTCAGGATCTACTGCTGGGATCAGGGGAATAAACTGACAAGTGGAGGCAGAGGTCAAGAATGTGACAACGACGAGTATATGAGAGGGGTTCAGGATTAAGAAAATAGGAGGCGGTGGTGTGGCCTTGTGGTTGGAGAAAATGGTGGAGTGACTTGATGTTTTTTGGGATTGTAAATGTTGGCTGGGAGATATGAGGCTTGTTGTTTTGGTGCCCAGTAGGTTAGGGTGGTCGGTGAGTTGGGGTTAGGGTTTTGGTAGGTTGGCTTGTAGATGAAGAACAAGAGTGGGTTAGAGTTAGAGTTCGGGGAGAAATGGAGATGGAGATTATGTGCTAGGGTTAAATCAAGTTTAGAGATCAGGGAAAAAAATGGGAATGGTAGGTAATAATTGAGTTTTAGAGTTTGGGTAAGAGGAGGAAGATGGATGCTAAGGTTTATCTGAGAGAGAAGATTGTGGAGGCTAGGGTTTAGTGCTTATTGTCCCCCTAGCTCTGATAATATGTTAAGAGTTCCGAATATTCCGATACTATGTTAGAGACTACATTTTAGAATAATGTTAGGATACTTTCGTTAGGGGCTCAATGTCAACTATATATAATGAGAGTTACAAGGAGACTAGGTACTATAGCCAAAAGTGGGACTAAAGAAGACAATAAACTAAGACTAACTAAAGAGCATAAAGATAAGCTATACAATGACACTATTCCATGCAAAGCTGTAGATTTGGCATAGTCAATGGGCCAAGAACAACAAGCAACAATATACCATCAGCAAAATGCATAGGTTTACAGAGATGAGTATATCACTTTTATTTAAATAGTTCATAAAACCATGAGAACGTTAATTGTGTGATTGAAACTTTCTAGTTATCCCAACCCCAAAAGTAACTCCACTTAAGAATTGAGAGATAGCATCATAAACAATTTATTTTCACCCATCAGACTAGGGTTCTTCAGGAGCAGAACTTCAGTTGGGAAAGTTCTATGTCAGGATTGATCAAACTGTCATGCCTGCCAGTGAATAAGAAACATATAATAATTGGAAAAACTTACCAATGTTTGGAAAATCTTAATTTGGTTAAATTAATAATTATATGAGGATGCAGATCACAAGATGTATCTAATATGCTTGGTATGGATCATGAGGAAGTGATATGCTTTAGAAATAGTCCTCTTGATGTGATTTAATGCATTTTATTTAGAAGCACCTTGCCCCTTTTTCGTCCACTCATTTTTACTTCTAGTTGCCTTATCAATCAAACACTGTAGTGCTAAAACACCAAGAGTTTGAGGAATCAAATTAGTAAAGCAAGTGAAGCAGTTGACGGATCTCCTTTAAAGTCGAAATGTTAAGAACTATGAGGCAAAAGAAAACTGAAGATCCAAGATGGCTAGTGGCTGCTTTTTCCATATATTTTGCAGTAACTATGATTCCGAAACTATTAGATTTCCAGATATCTCAAAGCCCAGATAATAAATAATATCAGTGTAGTACTGGCAGCAGATTTTCAATATGATAGCTATTACTACTTAAAAATGTTATCAGAAAAAAGCAATTTACGATCTATATAGCATCTTAAACAACAAATCAGAAGTTTGTATAAATCACACAATACCTAACCTGCAAACCATAAGTTCCAGCTTCTTTCTCTGCATTTGCAGCAACACTTAAAGATTTATCCATCTCTCTTTCTTCAGAGTTGGCATCCTAGAATAAACCAATAGATAAGAGCATTGTTGATAATGTAGGATTCAGAAGTAAGAGACATAAAAGTGATTCCATACGTCACATTCAGAGTGTGGGGTGTTGCTAGCACCAGTCTCCACATCATCCTCTGCAGGTTCATGAAGTACATGAGGAACAATTGGCGGGCAAACAGGGACACCAGAAGGAACACTATCAGTTACATCTTCAACGGTCACCTCAGTTTCCATTGGAACATGATCACGTACATTACTTACAGATTCCGAGTCTCCCCCCTTCAGAAATTTGCTCCCAGGATTTGCATAATCCAACACTCTTGAGTTAGGATAAGGAAGAATGTCCTGATCAAGCAGAGAAACTTCTCTCCTTAAGCCTTGATCTTTCTGTGAATTTTGGAAAACTGACCACGATATGTCAGCATGCATGTTCAGGTTCAAAGCGGCGTCGTTGACCATGTGAACTGGATCTGTAATCGCCGCATTCACAACTCTCTGTCTATGGTCATCCTTCATGTTCTGAGACATGATGCCAGGTGGAAGATGGGAAAGTGGATTACTAGATGAGATCGGGTCACTTGAAATTTCGACACTATCACCTACATCCTTGTGTTCAAAAGATGTAGGCGGTAGGTGAATTTCTGAAGAATCCTTTGGCCATGCACCACGAGGTGAAAAGGACATAGTATTGTTACCTTCAGGAACAAGATCACCTTTTAACGGTTCATATGATTCGTGATATTGATAATTGGTATATTTATGCCCTGCGTTATGAATTTCTTGTGCTCTTCCATCCAATTGATTACTGAGAGAGTTATCTTTGAAAACTTTTGAGCAAGAGTTTGAATCATTAACTGAATACGAAGGAACACAACTTTCTAGTTCTTCTAACTCTTGAGAAGAAACATGAGCACCACAAACACCAATTGGATGATGGTTAGTATATGTTACTTTACCATCACTCTCAGACACAGCAGTAGTACCATTGTGATAAAACTTCCTATCCTGAGGTGGAAAGACCCCCTTACCATCTCTCCTATTCAATACAGTACCTGCCAAATGATGTTGTACATGAGAATTCTCTGCTCCAGAATTGAATCCATCAACCTTTTCTCCATGTCGCTGACCTGCATATGGATTGTGGAGTATATGGTGCCTAGATTCGTTTCTTCCATATGATTCTTGGTAATGAGAACTTGAGACTTCTGGCCCAGCCTGAGAAATTCTAGATTCTGTCCCTTGTACCTGATGGGGAATATTTGGTGGGTGATTGAGATCGATATTTTGTCGGTATAGTGTCGTTCCTTCTTGCAGGTTACTTCGGGATATATTTGGAGGAATTTGTGAAGTTGCAAAGTCCAAGTAGGATGTAGTTGTCTCTGTTGGTAAGACCATCTCAATTTTTTCTTGAATCAGAGGATCAGAATAAGCATGGGGAATAGCTTGAAGAGGGCCACACATATCATTTGAACCAGATAAAGAATTCTGTGAACTTTCCTGCTGCCTTTGAATCATTTCAGAATGGAAACCTCTTTCCTGGATAACAGACTTGTCACAGTACACATACCCATCCATGTCACTGTCAATAGGAATAAAGGATGGAGGTCTCTCCCTCATGTACCTGTGGTTCTGAACCTGCGCAGCATCAAAATGCATGTCCGGATGAGGCCTTGGAACTGCCCCATGTTGAAAATGGCCAGTCTCTTTACCGTAATAATTATCCGATGATTGGTCAGCTACAAAATGATCCTCAAATGATTTCTTTCTGCAATGCATGTTTTCTCTCTGCTGTACTGGCTTTGGAGAAAATGGAGGTGATTGGTTGGGGGGCTTACTTGGAAACTGAGAATTAAAAAAGAATTCCGATGCAGGTTGATTGACGAACATCCCGACATGACTTTGAGCACCAGTCCCATCTATAAAATCAGGTTGAGGAAGACAAGAATCTTTGCGATAAGTTGGAGAACCATCCAAGCAATATCCTATTTGGTTGGACAAGCTGTTACCACTCAAGCTTTTCTTTGGACTTGGATCTGGTATATTATTTACAGCGACAACATACTGATACTCTGAGCTGTTCTGCAAGCTTCTCGTATCTAAAGAGCTGCTCTCCAACTCATTCAGAGAGATCAAGAAAATCCGTATTCTTTGCGACCCATCAGCCTTTTCCAGTCCATGGTACTCTTCGATCATATTCTGGAGATCCTCGTCTGAAGAAACAGATATGAGAGCATCAAGATCCTCTCCTGGAAGCTGATACTTGATGATGTGGGGTTGTTTGCAGATACTGAATGTTTTCTGCATAAGTTCTCTTAAAGAAAGTTCCATCTTGATGGATATAATCCTTTTATCTCCGCCAACGTATCTCAGTTTCCCATCACTTGGTCTTGGTAAGATTGTTCCACCGAAGCTGCATAAGAACTTAATTTTGCCGGAATTAGGACCATCCGAGGTGTCAGACACATGATGCTGATGCTGCTGATAACCTGATTCCGGATAATCTACCTTTGAATTTTCATTCACTCTATTACTGTTACTACTGGCCTCAATTACATGCCCTTTCGCTAAGGAAACATTAGATACATTAGAAATGCAATCCGAATCCAATCTTCTGATCCCAAGAATGGCAGTAAGATCTTCGTAACTCGTCTGTTGGTTGTGATTTGCACTGCTTCCCCCTCTATTCATACTGCTTTGATCCAAACCAGCTCCACGTGACGTTCCCTTAGGAGTCATTCGATCTTGAAGAAATTCCATAGAGAACTCCTCCCCAGTTTGAACTGAGATGTTGTGCATGCTCTTTTCCGAAGGTGTCCTTCTCGAAGCAATATTGGCACCATTTTCTGGGTCTCGCTGAGCAAAAGAGGTGCTTGGTTTGCCCTCCATTCTTCAAAAGTATAAATTGAACTTATTATCATTGAAAAACTTCTAAATTCTCTTGCCACCATCTTCAATATTCCCCATTTCTCTTAAATTCTTGTGCAATTATTTCTGAGACAAATCGGAAATTCCGAAATTTTCAGCTGCAATAAGACCCACATTACTGGAAAAGTTTAATCTTTTTTTTTTGGCATCATAAACGCAAAATAAACCATAATTTTCTAAATGTAACAACCAATCAATATATAATCAGATTTGCAAAGTTCCGACTTTGAGATCATATTCAAAAAATTTCAAGCCAAAACTAGAGATGGGTACCCATCAAAATCTAATTTTCCCCAGACTCAATCAATTCTACCATAAAAAACATAATTTTGCTACAATGCGCGAACAAATCAAAATTTTCATCATATTGCAGGATCCAATTTTGAGATCAGAAACAACAAATTTATGCCCAAAATAGAGATGGGTACCAATCAAAATCCAATGTTTCCCAATAATTTCATAGAAAAATTGAGCTAAATCCCTATACATCTATAGTAAGAAATGGGAAGTGTTGGATCGTACCTCTTCTGATGGTAGATCAGTAGAATTCCTTTAGAATTCAAATGGGAAATTAGGTTTTGGGGATGTTTGGAGGTATTAATTTGATTTAAGTTTTATTTTTTTTTGAATTAAGTTTTTGGTTTTTACTGGTGATGGAAAGAAAGGACACACATGAGAAGAAGGCGGCATCAACAAAGGAGGTGGTGCAACTAAATGTAAGTTTAGGTTCACTACTATTTTCAAACACCCTAACTTTCACCCCATTATAATAGTGGGTCCTACGTGACAGAACTTGATGCATCATAGTGAGATTAAATATTGACCCACTTAATTTCAATGTCCTAATAATTTTTGGAATGTTTACATTCCCTAGTGCTTAGATAGATAGATTTTCGATTTTTTTCGTATAAAGTAAAAAATTATCACATAATTGCGCAAAAAGGCAGGAGTTTGTTGAAATTACAGGGATGAGAAAAACTCGTCAACTGAGTTGGCGGTGCCCAGAGTTCGAGAAGAACTCGCCAACTCAGTTGGCGGGCTCTGGACAAGCTCGCCAACTCGGTTGGCTGGCCCCTCTCCCTCGGATTCTCTTCCTCCTCGGAGACCCTCCGACCTCCCCCCTTCTCCTCGGAGACCCCCCCCCCTCCCCTCAACTTCCCCCCCTCTCTCCCTATAAATAAACCCCAACTCCTCCTCCTCCTCCTCAGAGCACTCCTCCTCAGAGCACTCCCCCTTCTTTCTATAACATTTTTTGTAGATGGCTAACCAAAATGACGATCGTATTCCCGGTGGACCGACTACCCACCTTATTATTAAGCAACGTGAAGACCACATATCTAGTCGGATATTTACTGGCGACGTAATTTTTTAAATTATAAGTTTGCAAGTTAAGTAATTTACACACAAAATATAATGCATATATTTTTATAGTTATACGACTATGATCTTGGTTTACGAACCCAGATCCATGTACATTGACGGACCGAAAGAAATTATCGTACATGGGAGCTAAATTCTGTCCAAAAGGCTTTGGTGGAATCCTTTGGATTCCACTATATAGATCGTGTTAGATATTTAATCCACAATCTTCATTTAGTTGTTAGTCTTGCGGAGCGTTGGTGGCATGAACGCAACATTTTTCAACTCCCATTCGGCGAGATGACGATCACCCTATTTGATGTGACAAATATACTAGGGTTACCTATTAAAGGTGACGCTATATATTTTGATCCGCACTTAAAGGGATCTGATCTGATCAGGAGGTATCTCGGTGTTACCCCTCCATCTGGTATAAAAGACGGCAATTTTGTGAAGTATACATGGCTTCGTGGCAACTTTATGGACCTACATCACACTATTGACGGGGTGATTGATGTAGATGAGATGCGGGTATGTATTTTAATTAGTAATATTTTCTTATGACTTAATTTAGTGTCTATATAACATTTAATATTTTCATGTCATTCGTTGCACTAGAGCGTATCTGCTCTGTTTATGTGGTGCAATTCTATTTTTTGATGCATCAAAAAATATGGTAAATGTGCAGCTTCTACCATTCTTGGATAATTTGACAAAACCTACTCAACATGCATGGGGAGCTGCTACTCTAGCCTTTTTATACGCAAATTTGACAGAATTTGTGAGATTCAGTCGCAAGAGTATTTGTGGATGTATTTCACTGATTCATGTATGAATGAAAGACCTAAATTAGTTAGAGTATTTTTATACGCAAACTTTGTTTGTACTAATGTCATATTTTTGTTTTATAGTTCTGGTCCTACGAGCACTTCTATATTGGTAGGCCTGTTACTAGCATTCTCAGTGATGTTGGAGTATTTTCGGTTGCTATGCGATGGCCCACAGATGTAGTGGATTATCAACAATATCAATACAGGAGTGTATCACTTTATCGTAGCCAATTTGATACACTGCAGTATCATGAGGTAATTTTTTAAATATATGATAAATATCTTTAAATTATTACAGTTTTGATCGTAGATAAACATCACATCTATTTGATACAATATTATTAAATAGGTTACCTGGTTACCTTACACATGTGAAGATGATGCTCCAGAAATTAAGAGGACATCATATTCGTTTACTTTACACAGATCTTATATTATATATGATCGGTTCACCATGTACCATCCGGCAGACCGTGTTCTTCGATAATTTGGGATGAGTCAAATAATTCCCGATAATCCACCGACAGTCGGTTATGAGGCAGCAAATACAATAAAACGAATCCTTGGTCTCGTTGCTGACTGGAATAATCGGTTCGAGAATTATAGTGTGAGGGACATGTCTCCCGGACTAAGATCTGCTGAGGAATATAAGTTTTAAGTTACTCATTATTCGTATTGATTTAGTGTAAATAGTTTGCTAAAATTTTGTTTATATTATGCAGACATGGGTAACCTGGACTATAGGCAATGGTGGGGATGCCCTCTTATGAGCAACTAAGTATACCAATATGAGGAACAAAGGTTTAAGAGTAGATCCGTAGATGATTCTACTCTGCGTGCTTTTGCCGATGGCATGCATGATTTGGTATAACTTCATTATACTTTAAAAATTACATATACATAGATATGATAAAAAAATTAAATTACAAGTTTCATATTTCAGAGTGGTGTATACCAACAATATTTGCAACAACCTGAGATAAACCTTCCCCCACAAAGTCGACTTCTTATGGAGGAACTTGTGACTCGTGTTGATCATCTGGGTATTGGACGGGAACCTGAAATGCCTCCAGTACAATCACGTCTTCCACCAGACTATCTGACCGGCTTTGTACAACAGAGACACTCTCGTCGTCGTAGGAGGGATGGTGCAGAGGGCCCTATTCACCAATATGCTGGAGCAGGCCCGAGTGACCAGTATGCTGGAGCGGACCCTAGTGACCAGTATGCTGGAGCGGGCTCGAGTTACCAGTATGCTGGAGCGGGCCCTAGTGACCAGTATGCTGCAGCAGGCCCGAGTTACCAGTATGCTGGAGCGGGCCCGAGTTACCAGACTGCTGGAGATGAAAGCTACTTGTAAACCCCCAGATTTTGTAAGAATTTTAAATCTTGGATTTTCCCCAATTTTCTGGAATTTTCTGGGAATTTTCTGTAATTAAAATCAAGGTTTTTAATTAATAAATGATTTTTAATTGTTAATAAATAATATTAAAATATCATGGAAATACTATTTTTGGGTGTAAAATGGAAAACTGGACTTATGGTAATTTTTCTGGAATTTATCGGGCCCCGGACCTAATTTTAAATCACCTAAAACTATTTAATTAATTAATTAATTAGTAAATTAATTATTATTATTATTATTATTATTATTATTATTATTATTTTTATTATTTCAGGGCCCAGCCCAACCCACCTATCCCAGCCCGTTCTCGGCCCAGCCCATTGGGCCGAGCCCAGCCCGCCAACACTATCGGGTCGGGTCGGGTCCACCCGAACCCGACCGCGACCCGTTAACCCGCACGACCCCAGTCCCCTCTCCGTCCGAGTCTTCCGGCGGAGCCGCCGCGTCCTCCGGCCACCACGCCGCTCCGCCAGCCCCGCTCCACCGCTCGACCCCCCGCACCGGCCGCCACGACCCCCCCTCTCCCCTCCGCCCCGCTCGGCAACACGATCCCTCTCTCCTCCCTATAAAGCCCCCTCCCCGGCCATCCGCCTCGACCCCTCCGCCATCGCGCTCCCCTCCGCCGCACGCCGCCACGGCCACCTCGCCCTTCCACCGCCGTCGCCTTCGCCTCTCCTCCGTCCTCCGCCTGCCTCCGGCCCCGCTCGACAGCGCCCCGCAGCAGCTAGCCCGGCCGCTCCGGCCGCCTCGGCCCCGCGTAGCCGACCGCCTCCACGAGCCGCCACCGGCGAAGCTCGGCCCGCCCCCAGCCTCTCTCCGGCGTACCCCCGGCCGGCCACCCGCCGTAGCTCCCAAACCCTAACCCTAAATCCCCTCCCTGTGTCGGACACGAGACACAGGACACAGTGTTCTGTGTCGTGTCGGACACGTGTCAGACCCCGATTTTCGGGTCCCCTTCAGGTGCGTGTAACTTTTGCCTCGTAGTTCCGTTTTCAATTCTGCAAATTGCGTTGTGAAGACTGTATGACCCTCTCGGTGTCCGGACAAACTGTTCAGGGCATCGCGTCCTGTGGTGATCGCACACCGCGATCCAAAAACAGGAAAAACCAGACCCTGTTTCACCCCGGAACTGAGTACGCCCCGCCAAACGGGATGACTTGGTCGCGTGCGGTCTTCACAGATACGTACGCATTGTCGATACGGACGTGTGAGTTTTCGTGGAAGCTGATTCGGGTGTGCGTGCACACCGAAATCAACGCGTATCCGCGGACATCGCCCCGTATCCGCCTTTTCTGCAATTCACCCTAACTTCGTGCACACTCGTCAGATCGAGACGAGACTTGCGCCATCGGACTCATAGCGATACGCTGGTCCTGTGGGTCAAGTTTGGTTCGATTCTGAGAACGTTGACGAAATCGCGTGTCGTGGGCCCCACGGGTCCCGCTCGACGGGCGATTTTGTGTTTGACTCATCGGAATCCAAATCTGGAAGTTCCGTTGGGTTCGTATCAGCGTTCCTGACCTGTTGACACTAAGTTTGGTGAATTTGGAGACCTTTGACCCGAACACGTTTTTCGGTGCAAAGTGGGCCCACCGGCGGACCCCGTTTTGACCCGAAATTGCCGTTTTTGCCCTTGTCTCCAAATTGGACCCAAGGACAGGCGTTTCTAGCTATTTGACATCTTCTGAGCATGATGGTAATGTCTATTTCAGCTTTTGGACTCATCTCTGGAAATTCCCCCGAGATACAAACTGTACTTGGATCCAAACATCAGGCAAGTACCTGCACTTCAAGTTTAACCTTTATATTATGATAAATAAATTCTCTGCTTTATTAGTACCATTGATGATTATATGTAGAGTTAGAACACTGGATTTCATGTCTTGAATAATGTATTTCGTGTCTTGCTTTTCGTGTCGGGCGGGAGAATACTAGGAGGCATGTAGTTTACCCTTTTCCCCTGTAATCACTGTGTGCCAGCTGTTGGTACGCGATTGTACCATCAGCCTTATACTTGATTATTCCCGTAATCATTGTGTACTAGTCGTCTATGACGGCCCTATTAGCCTTATAAACCCCTACATGCCAACTAGGTATTCTAAATACACAAGTTCACGCACATAAGTTCCTGTCTTGTTACAGTTATATTTCTTGTCACATTTTATTCCTGTTTTACTCGGATTTCTGGTTTATAGCAATCAATCATATTTTACTTCTAGTCTTATTTTATAGCATTATTTCTCAGTTAATTTCACTACTTACTTACGTATTTCTCAACATAATGCTTAGTCAGTTATTTTCTACCTGTCACAAATATTTAGTTTAAATCTTGTTGTGCATTGTGTACTTTGCTCCTTTCCTGACTGGATCCGTTATTTTAGGCGATGATGAGAACCTTGCCCCCACCTATTATGCCCACTATGAGTTAGCAGGTGACACATATGAGGAGCCGGTTCCCACTCAGGAGACTACCTTGAGGAGGAGTAGCCAGTTAGTTATTATTTTATTTCCTTTTCAGCATACTCGGGTTTGTCCCCGATCTATCTTCTGGCTTTGTATTAACTATGGATCTGTTGTCACAATTTGTTTTATAAAAGTTAGCATTCCTATTTCCTGTTACTTTCCTTGTCTATTTATTGTGGATGAGATAGATACTTATTGACCCCAGAAAAGACCTAGACAGCGTACTACCGTCGACACTGCGGCGTAGGCTGGACGTGCCCACGCACTCGTGCCCGAATAACCGGGTGCGGGTCGTGACACGTTTTTGTGGTGGCCCATGCAGGTCTACGACTAAATTGTTCGGTTTCAACTTAGGGACCGAACAGGCCTGCAATAAGATTGAGGATTTTAGGAAAGCTCATCCACTTGATTGAATCGTTCTTGATATTCATATCGGCTTTGAATCATTTTATTGACTTGCATCCTGCCTTGATTCCTGTGCGCATTTATCGTTCATTTTTGGATGCAGAGTGAAGGATCTACCAGCAAGCGACGAGGTTCCTACAAGATCACCACGAGATTGCTCTACCAGCATGACCGTGGAGAACGCGCAGACTTTTGGAATACTTAATGCGCGTAAGTGATTCTTTTTAGCTGTCGTTTCTAGTATTATTTTAGCTTGTGCCTATTGGTTCGTGACCTCAGCCCCAACCTAGTAACTTTAAACTTGCTAATAACCTGGAATGCTTCTATATCTATAACTGTAGAGATTGTAGAATCTTTTGTTATTATGTTTATTATAGGTTGTTTTGTGTACTTAAATAATTTGTACCTCCTTTCATCACCATCTAGCGCACTTAATTTTGCTGTACTTGACTTATGCTGCTATTCTATAGCGTAGTTTTGTAAGCTTACTCTTTATCGAGCTTGTTCATGACATATGTATTAGTGGGTCGACACACTAATACGATTGTCTATTCAGAATCAGTGTATTACGGTCTGATCAGCCTTAGTGCATTTTGATTCGCCCTTCGCACTACTTTACGTGGATTGAAATATATAGTTGACTAATATACTTGCCCTAGACATGTCTGAACATATCATATCAGGTTACATGACTGTATTAATACGAGCATGTGAATAGGAATTACCAAGATAGGATTCAATCCACAAATCGCTTGACAATTCCCACCTGAATTCTTTAAAATGTCATGACCCCAATATTTCTATTCTATCACCCCACCCTTGAACTCTTTACTATTGATCTTCGTCTCCCCTATTTCGGAAAGACGAAATCTCGTGCC
Source organism: Iris macrosiphon (assembly GCA_036927795.1). Taxonomy (NCBI): domain Eukaryota; kingdom Viridiplantae; phylum Streptophyta; class Magnoliopsida; order Asparagales; family Iridaceae; genus Iris; species Iris macrosiphon. The sequence goes on along the minus strand of JAYESA010000018.1, from coordinate 1,091,018 downwards.
TGGTATAAGTTAGTACATAGATAGTACTAGATATGCCACATAGGCCGATCACATACTTGAGGAATAACCTTTCGTAATTGAGGACATATCACATGTGACATGATCGGCGTTAAAGTTTCGAGGATTGAATGACATGAGTAACCATATTAAGGAATATTTTCTTAAAGTATATAGTCTTTTGTGATGAATGGGTAAATTCTAAGTTGGGTAGCAATACAATTGTCAACTCGAGGGGAATGTCCTTTGGATGGTGACCAAGTAAGGTTAGATTGGAAGAAGCAAGCCATTCTAATTTTTTTTGAAAATTTAGAGGAGTGACTAAGATGATTAATGAATTGATATAGAGGACCCAATAGTTACATCCTAGGTACATGATTTAATTTTGAATAATGAAAGTAAAATCGTCAACTTGAAATTAGAGGATGTAATTCAGACTTGAACATTGGTGGACTACACTTAAATTATTTCTCAATTTGATGATTTAAATTAAGAATTTAAAAGTTGATGGTTGGACTACCTAGTTGGAATATTGAGGATGTGAATGTAATTTAAAAAGCTAAAACATACAAATATTGTTGGACTCGAATCACTTCTAGCGGAATTATGATAGTTAGAATAGGGAGGCAAGGTCATAAGCATGTGCAATACTTGAAAATGCCATATGGACTTAATCTAAAACCTGCCTGTGGGTAACTTGAGGAAGTAATAACCATAAATCGAATTTCTGATTTGAACAGTAGTCACCTTAATCATGAAGTGGTTGCAGTGGACATGATTAGGATTTAAAATTTCGCAAGGAGATTGCGATTGAGATACGTGAAAGATTATGGCTTAATTTTAAATTTCGAGGACGAAATTTTCATAAGTTGGGTAGATTGTAAACCCCCAGATTTTGTAAGAATTTTAAATCTTGGATTTTCCCCAATTTTCTGGAATTTTCTGGGAATTTTCTGTAATTAAAATCAAGGTTTTTAATTAATAAATAATTTTTAATTGTTAATAAATTATATTAAAATATTATGGAAATAATATTTTTGGGTGTAAAATGGAAAACTGGACTTAGGGTAATTTTTCTGGAATTTATCGGGCCCCGGACCTAATTTTAAATCACCTAAAACTATTTAATTAATTAATTAATTAGTAAATTAATTATTATTATTATTATTATTATTATTATTATTATTATTATTATTATTATTTTTATTATTTCAGGGCCCAGCCCAACCCACCTATCCCAGCCCGTTCTCGGCCCAGCCCATTGGGCCGAGCCCAGCCCGCCAACACTATCGGGTCGGGTCGGGTCCACCCGAACCCGACCGCGACCCGTTAACCCGCACGACCCCAGTCCCCTCTCCGCCCGAGTCTTCCGGCGGAGCCGCCGCGTCCTCCGGCCACCACGCCGCTCCGCCAGCCCCGCTCCACCGCTCGACCCCCCGCACCGGCCGCCACGACCCCCCCTCTCCCCTCCGCCCCGCTCGGCAGCACGATCCCTCTCTCCTCCCTATAAAGCCCCCTCCCCGGCCATCCGCCTCGACCCCTCCGCCACCGCGCTCCCCTCCGCCGCACGCCGCCACGGCCACCTCGCCCTTCCACCGCCGTCGCCTTCGCCTCTCCCCCGTCCTCCGCCTGCCTCCGGCCCCGCTCGACAGCGCCCCGCAGCAGCTAGCCCGGCCGCTCCGGCCGCCTCGGCCCCGCGTAGCCGACCGCCTCCGCGAGCCGCCACCGGCGAAGCTCGGCCCGCCCCCAGCCTCTCTCCGGCGTACCCCCGGCCGGCCACCCGCCGTAGCTCCCAAACCCTAACCCTAAATCCCCTCCCTGTGTCGGACACGAGACACAGGACACAGTGTTCTGTGTCGTGTCGGACACGTGTCAGACCCCGGTTTTCGGGTCCCCTTCAGGTGCGTGTAACTTTTGCCTCGTAGCTCCGTTTTCAATTCCGCAAATTGTGTTGTGAAGCCTGTATGACCCTCTCGGTGTCCGGACAAACTGTTCAGGGTATCACGTCCTGTGGTGATCGCACACCGCGATCCAAAAAAGGAAAAACCAGACCCTGTTTTACCCCGGAACTGAGTACGCCCCGCCAAACGGGACGACTTGGTCGCGTGCGGTCTTCACAGATACGTACGCATCGTCGATACGGACGTGTGAGTTTTCGTGGAAGCTGATTCGGGTGTGCGTGCACACCGGAATCAACGCGTATCCGCGGACATCGTCCCGTATCCGTCTTTTCTGCAATTCACCCTAACTTCGTGCACACTCGTCAGATCGAGACGAGACTTGCGCCATCGGACTCGTAGCGATACGCTGGTCCTGTGGGTCAAGTTTGGTTCGATTCTGAGAACGTTGACGAAATCGCGTGTCGTGGGCCCCACGGGTCCCGCTCGACGGGCGATTTTGTGTTCGACTCATCGGAATCCAAATCTGGAAGTTCCGTTGGGTTCGTATCAGCGTTCCTGACCTGTTGACACTAAGTTTGGTGAATTTGGAGATCTTTGACCATGACACGTTTTTCGGTGCAAAGTGGGCCCACCGGCGGACCCCGTTTTGACCCGAAACTGCCGTTTTTGCCCTTGTCTCCAAATTGGACCCAAGGACAGGCGTTTCTAGCTATTTGACATCTTTTGAGCATGATGATAATATCTATTTCAGCTTTTGGACTCATCTCTGAAAATTCCCCCGAGATACAAACTGTACTTGGATCCAAACATCAGGCAAGTACCTGCACTTCAAGTTTAACCTTTATATTGTGATAAATAAATTCCCTGCTTTATTAGTACCATTGATGATTATATGTAGAGTTAGAACACTGGATTTCATGTCTTGAATAATGTATTTCGTGTCTTGCTTTTCGTGTCGGGCGGGAGAATACTAGGAGGCATGTAGTTTACCCTTTTCCCCTGTAATCACTGTGTGCCAGCTGTTGGTACGCGATTGTACCATCAGCCTTATACTTGATTATTCCCGTAATCATTGTGTACTAGTCGTCTATGACGGCCCTATTAGCCTTATAAACCCCTACATGCCAACTAGGTATTCTAAATATACAAGTTCACGCACATAAGTTCCTGTCTTGTTACAGTTATATTTCTTGTCACATTTTATTCCTGTTTTACTCGGATTTCTGGTTTATAGCAATCAATCATATTTTACTTCTAGTCTTGTTTTATAGCATTATTTCTCAGTTAATTTCACTACTTACTTACGCATTTCTCAACATAATGCTTAGTCAGTTATTTTCTACCTGTCACAAATATTTAGTTTAAATCTTGTTGTGCATTGTGTACTTTGCTCCTTTCCTGACTGGATCCGTTGTTTTAGGCGATGATGAGAACCTTGCCCCAACTATTATGCCCACTATGAGTTAGCAGGTGACACATATGAGGAGCCGGTTCCCACTTAGGAGACTACCTTGAGGAGGAGTAGCCAGTTAGTTATTATTTTATTTCCTTTTCAGCATACTCGGGTTTGTCCCCGATCTATCTTCTGGCTTTGTATTAACTATGGATCTGTTGTCACAATTTGTTTTATAAAAGTTAGCATTCCTATTTCCTGTTACTTTCCTTGTCTATTTATTGTGGATGAGATAGATACTTATTGACCCCAGAAAAGACCTAGACAGCGTACTACCGCCGACACTGCGGCGTAGGCTGAACGTGCCCACGCACTCGTGCCCGAATAACCGGGTGCGGGTCGTGACACTACTAGATATTCACACAGTTTTTTTCGACTCCATCAGCACCGCTGCCTACCCAAACTCAACAAGACGAGGAGGAGGATGAGTAGATAATTTGTAACAATGTATGATTGCAATAGTTGTATGATTTGTAACAATGTTTGATTGCAATGTTTGGGTATTGAACAATTCTTAATTAGACTTTCATTATCAGACTCACTATTACAATATTTTTAAGTTTGTATTGAACAATTCTATTTTACTCTCTCGGTTGACTAGTACATCTTCTTTGGTTGTGTCCAATCGCACCACAATTACTGCAACGAAGATCTCTCGTCGATGAATCCCGGGGTTTGATGCGGTTCTTCTTTGGTCTTCTGGCTTTGCGTCTTACATCTGGTACCCCAATCCTCAACGGACCCTCACTCGCCAAGTAAGTTGGCGGGCACAGCTTCCCCCAATCCTCAACAGACCCTCACTCGCCAAGTAAGTTGGCGGGCACAGCCTCCAACTCACCCTCCCTCGTCAACTCAGTTGGCGGCCTGTACGTATCTCGCCAACTCAGTTGGCGGGCACTTTCATCCCCCAACAATCAGCCAACTCAGTTGGCGAGTTCTCCTCCTCCCTGTAATTTCAACAAACTCCTCCCCTTTTGCGCAATTATCTGATAATTTATTACTTTATTTGAAAAAAATTGATAGTTTTCTTTGGTACAATATACAATTTTTACAAGTAATATAAAATTTGTAGATCTAGTCAAAAGAATTAACATTTATGCTACACATAACATGAGAGTAAGCTGGAAGACATGAAAGCCTATCAAAATATATTATACTATCTCTCAAACTATAATTCAAACTGTCAGACTTGTAGGTAAAAGTTAAATGCTTTGTTATAGACTCTTAATTGTGTGTTAAGAGAGGTGCAACTAATACTATTTTTGCATAAACATAATATGAAAGTATTCAAACCTGTTGGAATTTATTTAAGTTTGGTCATTAGTGATCTTGTTCCATTATTCTATGTTGAAGTAAATTTTAAGTGTATATTTTAATATTTGAGCTTTTATTGTTTTGTATACATGAGGTGTGTTAGCTCAAGTGATTAGTATTGTCATATCCCGATCCCAGAGGATTAGATAGTCATCATTAGACGTGATGTCATACAAGACTAGTTGTGCTTGTACAAGGCACAAATTTGCACATTAAAAAAATAGAATGTATTTTGATTAAAGCAGCGAATATACTTAACGTAGAAAACTAAATAACAGCAGTGAGACAATAACACAAAATATTTTATTCATAACTTGTAGTGAATACAAAGGCTTTCGATAGCCCACTGAACATGCCAACTTGGCTTGCAACTTTTTGAAATTGAAAAGAATTACAATAACTTCGTTCAATATATTATATTCCTTTATACAAAATCAATACGCTTTCAAATATCTAGCTCCCAAAGGGTGTGGGTCTTCTACTAATTCACAAAATCTAACAGAAAATCCAGCACCTGTAGAGGTGAGGGGTCAGTACATTGAAAAATGTACTAATGAGCGATAAAACTACCCTTAACTGAAAGCAGACGCTAAATAATTGTGTGAAAAAAATACTTCTTATATTAATAATGGTCTTTTTTTTTTTTTTTTTACCTACTTCCATTTCATATCAATACTCAATCAAAAGCAAACTTCATTTCGATACTACCATATTTCTTCTTTTTATTCATTCAAGCATTTGAGATTATTTCACAAACATTATCAATTCCTTTCTAACTTCTACAAACACATGATTATTCTTAGACACATGATTATACTTAAGACTTAAACCAAATATAATTTTTATAGAAATTGTATATACAAATTATTTTCCTCTACTTGATGGCATGGTGATGAATGCATGTAGTGGCAGTCTAGAAAATCTTTCTCATCTTCATGCCATTAAGGCCTCGTTTGGTTTGCGAAATCTTGACATTGAGAAGAAAAAGTGATTCATTTTCTATGTTTAGGTGTCAAAGAAAAATATGAAAAAATAAATATGAGTTATAATTTTCTAAAGTTAGAAAAATAACAAGAAAAAAAAAAATTCTTTCCTTTTCGCGAATCAAAAGGGATTTCAATGGAGAAAAATTAAGGTATATGATGAACCCGGCTAGCTGAATAATTTCTGGGGAAGTGGATCCCCTAACAGTCTCTTCGGATATCTTGATTTGCTCCTCAAGACATCGACCAATGTGTGACTCCACCATCTGTCATTCAATTTATTACAATGTGTGACCCCACCATCTGTCATTCAATTTAACACTGGTAGGTAGGACAGGGAAAGACATGCTGACTGACGGGTTATATTCTAGCAATCGACTATAGAAACTTAAGGATCACACAAACCTAGTTAGTTAATGGGCTGTTGTGACTTAAAATATATATATATATATATATATATATATATATATATATATATATATATATATATATATATATATATATATATTACGTTTGCATTTTCAAACAAATGTTTAATAATCTAGGACTAAATTACAATTTAAGGCTCGGGACATTTTGTTGATCATCATAGATGCAAGTGCAATGCTATAATTCATTCCCTAATACGTGTATATATATATATATATATATATATATATATATATATATATATATATATATATATATATATATATATATATATATAAAAGATTATTTGAAGGTTCAGGTTGTAAAGTAAATTACTAGTGTGATCCTTCTGTTTTGAGCTGTGAAAAGGTTGTGAATGCATTAATCACCCAATCTTTTTGTAGTGTATTATTGCTAACGGTTCAAGTAATCCAGAAAGTGGTTAAATTTTTTTGTAATTTCATTAATGATCCAACAATAGTGACGGACTTATTAATTAGTAATAATTTTATTAATGACTCAACAATGCTGACCGACTTATTAGTCCGTAATAATTATTAATGACCGACTTATCAGTTAGTAATAAATATTAAATATTTATTAACATTAAAAGATAAATACTGACATATCTAATTGTAGTGATGGATTTAGGAATTCATCCGTCATTAGTAGTATTAGCGTCGCTCGTAGTAGTGACTGATACTAAATTCGTTATTCATGTAACTAATCCATCACTACTATCATTTCTGATGAAATTCAATCACTATTAATATATATTAATAGTGATTGATCTCTATCGTTTGACTGAACCAGATTAAATATTGCGTACGCATTTGTGTAAAGAGCCAAAAAATTTAGGACTATGTAGCAGTATATATCGGTAAAGTACATTTTCATTATAGCAAATTCTAGGCACAATATTTTGTACACACTAAATATACCTAGGGCTGGTCGTGGGGTAAGCCAGACAAGCCATCGGGTTTGGACAAACCCTTTGGTTAAGGCAACCCATCAGACCCCTAAGTTCCCACCTCTTCGCCAATAATCCCAACAACTCTCTGTCAGTTGAACCAATCTACCAGACCCATAATTTGAGTAATCCAATATGTCCATATTTTGAGTTTTTACTGGAAAGACCTCGAGCAGCTCAAGGAGAGAAACTAAGAATCCGAGCTCCACAACGCCGTCAAAATCAGAGACTTCGACGTCACTGTCAACCCTAATTGCCATCATTTTTTTAAATTTATTTTGGAGTCAAGGGCAAGAGGCAACTAAATTTAGATCCTACTAGGGTAACCAAACCCTCTGGGTCGGTCCTGAATACATCATCGGTATACTGTTGGCATACTATATGTACTATCTGTATGTTGTTGGCTCGGGTTCAAGTTAAAAATGAAAACAATTTAGCTTTGATGTTCCAGATTATTCGTGACTTTGGAAATGTTAGGAATCCAATTTAAGGATCTCCTTGATATGGTTGGTTGACTTGAAAACTAACGTGTGCTTGAGAGTTATTGAATAACAAAAAATAGTTTTCTTAGGGTATCATAAGAAGACCATTAAGAAGAGAGAGCGAGCGAACGAGCGAGCGAGCGAGCGCACAAGGGGGTTAAAGAAGAGTTCATTGGTGATCTCGTGAAAAGAAAGTTTCGAATTACGGTTGGTGTGTATAATCCTTTTAAGATTTTCTTTTTTATTGATTTAATAAAATTATTTTTTTCGTTGTCTTGTGAAGTAGATTGGATTTCACTGAACCAGATTAAATATTGCGTGCGTATTTGTGTGGTATTGTTATTTACTGTTCGGACCATTATGTCTTGTTATGATCCTCATAGAATTATTTTTCTGTGAGTTTCCACGTACTGGGTACGATATTATATACGTTTGATTAAATAAACTCATATCCAACAATATAGGAAGAAAATATTCAAATAACTGACTCGATAAATTTAGAATAAATGTTTTGTTGGTGGTCCTTCTTTATCTCTTGAATCATTGCACTTGTGAAGATTTAATATTGCCTAGCCTCATATCTAGTGAATGGTACAGCAGCAAGAATAAGAACTTGCATGTGATATGTTTAATATGTCATTATAAATACAGTAATGTGTGCATCGTACTTCGCCCAATAAAAGATGGTGCATGCATGCATGCGAAAAGTTTTTTTTTTTTTAAATTGGAGGGAGGGAGGGAGGGAGGGAGGGAATGCTGGAATGAGCTTGAGCTGGCAAAGTTAGCATGTTCAAGCATGTGGGATGAGTCAGTTATCATCTCAAGAAGAGAATGTCCCCTTGGAGTGGTTAGAATTTCTAACCTATATGAAAAATATTTCGAAATGCGACGAACGTTATCAGTGTGTTGAAAAAATTCAAAAAATTCATGGAGCATCATATTAAAACATTTATGGTAAACAAATATTATATTCAATTTCTATATTTGACATTAATTATATATTTATGATTGGATTTTTTATATATTAACTTTCCATATAATTGGATTTCCTGGTAAGCTAATTTATGATTTGATTTCCATTAAATATATGATTGAATGTAATTAAATTTTCATAAATATTTTTGGCTTCCATATATAGATTTTCATATGGAAACCCTAATTCATGCAAGGGTTTATAAAAGGCTCATGCAATATACAACAACATGAGAGAAAAATAAGAGAGAGAAAAAAAAAATTGGAGGTCGTTTCGGAAAAGGAGATCAATTTGGGGTATTTATTATTATCTTTTTTCTTCGTGGTTGTAATCTATTTTCTGTTCCAAAAAGTTACGGTGACTCGTGTTGGATCGGTGAGGAGCTTGTAGAGGGTGTAATCTCTTTATTCCATTAATGGAGGTTCTTCAGGGTTGGACTCCGATCGTCCCGTGATTTTTTTTCATCTGGATTTTTCACGTAAAAATCTCTGTGTCTGCGATTTGTGTTTGATATTTTTTGGTTTGTGCGTTTTGCTCGGTTCTCTCGCAGGTACTCTCTGGTTTGGGGAACGGTTTCCGTGTTTCGTTCCTAACAATGTGGTATCAAAGCCAGGTTCTGGAATTTCAGAAGGATGTCAGAAGTTGACAGGTAAACCATGAAGGAGAGATGGACGCGAAGCCGGTGCGCATGGTAAACCTGAATGGTACCAACTATTATTACTAGAGGAGCAAGATGAAGGATCTGCTATTTGTCAAGAAGTTGCATCTGCCAGTATTTGCTTCCGAGAGGCCTATTGACAAATTCGAAGAGGACTGAAATTTTGACCATATACAGGTGTGTGTGGGTACATCAGGCAGTTCGTTGACGAGAATGTGTACATCCGCGTTGCCAGTATTGAGCACGCGAGAACACTGTGGGATAAGCTGTAATCTTTGTATGCGAAGAAGACCGGGGTAAATAAATTGTTCCTGATCCGGATGATGATGGGTCTGCGGTACAAAGATGGGACGTCCATTACAGATCATTTGAGTGAGTTCCAGGGCTTGGTTGACCAGCTATCCTCGATGGGAGTCAAGTTCGACGACGAGGTTCAGGGACTATGGCTGCTGTGTACATTGCCAGACTCGTGGGAGACCGTACGAGTGTCTATGATCGCTTTTGCTCCGGAAGGCGTGGTCAGTCTGGAGTTTGCCAAGAGCGGAGTACTGAATGAAGAGATGCAGAGACGTTCTCAGTGCATTTCATCCATATCCCACTCAGAGGCGCTTGTTTTAGAGAGCCGCGGAAGGGGTAAAAGCATGGGTCCAGACGGCGGCAGAGATAAAAGTAGGGGAAGTTCCAAGGGTAGGTACGAGGACTCAGAGTGTTACCGTTGTGGTAAGAAGGGCTACATCAAGCCGAACTATTTTACTTGGAATAGAGAGAAGAAGGGTGACAAGGGGAAGCAGGGCGAGAATACTACAACGGCGGCCTCGGCACATGGAGGCGATATGATCATTGTAGGTGATGAGGTAGTTATGAACCTCGCCTGCGATGACAACTCTTGGCTGGTGGACTCAGGTGCTTCAGCGCACGTATCTCACAGCAGGGCACTATTTGCTACTTACACAACAGGTGACTGCGGAGTATTGAAGATAGGCAATGGAGATGTGTCGAAGATATTTGCCATTGGAGATGTGCATTTGAGGACAAAGATGGGTACAGTTCTTGTTCTGAAAGATGTTCGTCATGTCCCTGATATTCGTTTTAACCTGGTATCGGTTGAAAGGTTGGATGACGAGGGTTTCTTCAATCTCTTCGAAAACAGTTAGTGGAAGCTTTCCAGAGGTTCGATGGTGATTGCCAGAGGAAGCAAGAGGTCTGGACTCTACTGTATGGAAGGGAGCGCACTTGGGACACATGAGGTGACGTAACTACTGATGCGTCTACCGAGTTATGGCACAGACGACTCAACCATATCAGCGAGAAGGAGATGAGCTACTTGGTGAACATGAAGGTGATTCCAGGGCCAAAGTCTACAAAATTGGAGAGGTACACACACTGTTTGGCGGGGAAGCAAAATAGAGTATCTTTTCAAAGTCACCAAAGTTCAAGAAAATCGGCGTTGCTCGAGTTGATTCATTCGGATGTCTGCGGTCCTATGAAGGTAAAATCTATTGGTGGTGCCTCTTACTTTGTAACTTTTATTGATGATTATTCCAGGAAGGTTTGGGTCTATGCCTTAAAGACCAAGGATCAGGTGCTGCCCACTTTCAAGGAGTTCCAGGCCTCCGTTGAAAGAGAAACGGACAAGAAGCTGCTATGTGTTCGGTCGGACAATGGCGGCAAATATATCGGTCCCTTTAATGCATGCTGCAGAGAGCAAGGAATACGACACCAGAAGACTCCGCTAAAGATACCTCGGCTCAATGGTGTAGCGGAGAGGATGAGCATGACGCTGATGGAGATGGTACATTGTTTGCTGTCAGAAGCAAACTTGTCGGGCAACTATAGGGTGAGGCTCTTTACACAGCTGCTTATATTATTAATTTATCTCCTAGTGCTCCTTTGTAGGATGATGTGCCTAAAAAAGTGTGGTACGACAAAGAGCCTTCATATAATCACCTGCGAGTGTTTGATTGCAAGGCATTCGTGCATGTATCGAAGGATGAGAGATCCGAACTTGAGCCGAAGATGAGGCAGTGCGTCTTTGTTGTTATGGTCGGGATGAGTTTGGCTATAGACTCTACGATCAAGTGGAAAGAAATCTCTACAGAAGCATGGACGTGGTATTCGTCGAGGATCCGACCATGACCAACACTCAGGATTCCGAGATACCTTCTGAGGCTGAGAAATTGCCTGAGTTAGAGTTATTTTGCTTCGAGCAGTTTCCAGAGGACATCATAGAGGATCCAGTTATGGGGGAGCCAGTACATGAAGTTGCTCCAAACCTTGATCATTAGCCTGCTGATGGTGGTCAGGGTGACCCTCAGGAGGATGAGCATACCGAGAAGGTAGTTCTTGAAGGGGAGGAGGCTGTTAGTATACAACCAGCACCAGTGATTCCATTGAGGAGGAGCGATAGAGAGCGTCGACCATCTACGAGATACTCACCGGGTGAGTATGTGCTACTGACTGACGGGCAAGAACCCAAAATTTTTGCAGAGGCTATGAAAGACGAACACAGGCATGAGTAGATGGAGGCCATGCAGGAGGAGATGAGTTCCTTGGAGTCCAACTCTACTTATGATCTGGCGCGATTGCTAAAGGACTAGAAGGATTTGAAGAATCGATGTGTGTTCAGAGTGAAGTAAACAGATGATGCTACTCACCCTCGGTACAAAGCGAGGCTGGTAGTTAAATGCTACAGTCAGCGAAAAGGCATAGATTATAATGAGATCTTTTTGTCAGTGGTCAAGCAGTTGTCTATTCAGGTGGTGCTAGCATTGGCAGCCAGTTTTGACTTGGAGGTCGAGCAAATGGACGTAAAGACGACATTCCTCCACGGTGATCTTGATGCGAAGTTGTACATGGAGCAGCCAGAGGGATTATGTGAGAAGGAAAAGTCACACTTGGTCTGCCAGTTGAGAAAGAGCTTGTATGGTCTGAAGAAGGCTTCGAGGCAGTGGTACAAAAAGTTTGAGTCCTTCATGGAGGAGCATGTGTCACGCCCCGATCTCCCGCAGGCTAAATCGGACGTTCCCGTTAGGCGAGAATTACCCCGCCAGCGCTCCCGCAGAACGATCGCTTTGACCCATCCGGACGTGATGTCGCACGAGCGTGAGCCACGCCCGTGCAAGGCTATGGTTCTTTGGCTGGCGGTAAGAGTTCTAAGCCACAGAGTCGCACATATTGTCCGAGTGCAGCGGAGTCATAAACGCATAGCGAAATGGTAACAAGTTCACTGAGTCGACAATATAGCGAAAGCATTGAATAACACAAGTTGAAGTAAAGCAACTCTTTTATTGATATAAACAAGTGTTACAGGCGGTGTATAGCCGAGATTATAAGTCGCTCAAGCCTCTCTCTGAAACAGTAAAAGTGTGCCAAGTGGCTACAATTTTGGAATGATTATACATGCGATGTTCAGGCAACGTTCCAACATTATGTCTTATATATGTGCTTCAGTTCCGGACGCAACGCTGCTTTGGAGTGATCTCCACGCCTTAGCACGCACGAAGGAGGCATCCGTACCGAACGAGGTTCTCCCGCACCCTGCATACAATCTGGTGTATTATCAGTACATTGAATGCAGTTGTGGGGAAGCTACTCGCCCGCTCGACAAATCCAAACACGTAATATAGGTTCCATGCACCAACTATTAAGTTGTCTTTCTAGTTGCCTTAGGATCAGTTTCATGCAAACATTAAATAGTCTAACTCGTGTGGCAGTGCGTCGTGCGACATGAGAGAAAACACGACGAGACTTACCAACTTACCATTTGTCCTTTCCCTGTCCAAGACAAATATTTTTAATCCAAGCACGGGCAAGTATAAACATTCAGGGGCATTCATAATGAAAACCAAGGCAATAATATATGCAACACGAGAGTCGTTATATTATGATCGTTCAGGTGTTCAGCTGTACTTTGATGCGATGCAATGACTCACACGCGGATAGCCGCTAAGCGAGGATGACTTATCTATATGAACATGAGTCGCTGGCATAGCCATAAAGGACCAATCTAATCTTGGGTGAGTGTGGTATGCAACGCTAGGTTCTCGAGGCGAAGCATACCAACCCATCCGCTCGAGAGACTATCATGATATTTTGTGCGGATCGGATCGGTCCCAGTGCCCCGGTGACCATCCGCAAAATTGTACCATGTTTCCAAGTTGTCCACGACATGCGATTCTTGAGTTTCAGGTTTACGAGATTCACGAATAACATGTTAATATCTGGATTCACTTAGCCATTGGATATGCACAGTCTCCTGGGCTGAGATGGGTCCGCTCGAGAGAGACTTGTAGAGATCCGAATACCTGAATGAGTCTTGCCACAGGAGTATAATTCTTTTATTTGACATGATGCAAATTCTCTGACTCGGGAACTGCCTTGGTGACCTTACGGTCCCGGATGCTTTCAGGATCATTCATGCACGGAACGACTACTTAGTAGTCTTCTGGGGTTTCGATAAAAACAAGGCAACATACAAGCAGACAAGCATGCATTTGTATAAACACAAGCATTCACGTTAGCTCGGCCCGAAGGTAAGCCGAGGGGTAAAACCACAAAGGGACTTACCGAGCGACATGATCTAGGGTAGCATGCGATGGTCTGAATATAAGCAATATTTTATTTCTATGTTCTAGCACAAGCAATACAAGTTGGGATTATTCCCTTAGCTAGGTGCGTTGTATTCTTATTAGCATGCAGGGATGATTCACCTAGCGACTAGCATGTATCATTCCAGATTTTATGTGTGTTGGCTAAGCAAAGACAAGTTCACCGTAGCCACCCACCTTAGCGATGATTTACCTCGGTTGAGCGATACGCCAAGCGAGCCTCTGAAAGCCTAAGCCGGATTCCTGTAGGGACAAGTCTGGATATCCTTGCCTCAAACGAGTATTTTTGCCTGAGCAAAGCAGATCGGGACATTGCACTTGTGCCGTTTGAATCGGCAGTCCGCTTGAGCGGAACGGGGTGTTACAGCATGGTTACGCACGGATGATATCGGACCACTGTGTATTTGTGAGGTACTTTGCCGAGAATAATTTTATCATTTTACTGCTCTATGTTTATGATATGCTACTGGTGGGTCGGAATGCCACTAGGATAGTGGAGTTGAAGCGCCAACTGGGCGCAAACTTCTCTATAAAGAATTTGGGCGGACTATTCTTGGGATGAAGATCAGTCGAGAGAGAGAGAGAGAGAGAGAGAGAGAGAGAGTCCAAGTTACTACACTTTTCCCAAAAGAAGTACATTCACCGGGTACTTTAGCATTTTGGGATGGACGGGTCGAAGAAAGTGAGTAACCCCCTTGCGACTCACTTTAAGTTCACTGAGTAGCTGTCATGCCCCAATCTTCCGCAAGCCCGATCGTCCCCGCTGAACGTGAATCACCACGTTGCAGCTCTCCCGCGGGATGATCGTTCTCATCGGGACGTGATGCCGTACAAGCCTAAAGTGTGCTTGCACAAGGCCAAAGCTTTGATACAAGGGCAAGTAAGCTATTCGATACTGAAGCAGCGGCACATAACATTGCAGAAAAGTGAAAAACTCAATAGCATATAAAAACAGGCTCTTTTATTGATAAGTGTTACAAGCGGCACATGGCCGAGATTATAATTCGCTCAAGCACTCTTCTCTCGATTATAATAACACCGTTCCATACATTATGTCCCTCTATACAAAAGCAGCTCCAAGCAGGCACAAACTCGATGCGGCTCAAAGCATCGACTCCAGATTTCTGGCTCCTTGGGATGAGGCACGGCTATCGCTTCCTCAGACGAACGAGCACCTGAGAACAAGCAAACTGTTGGTGGGTCAGCACTTTATACAAGTACTAGTGAGATAAAACAACTGAACAGAAGCTACACCCCCTGAAATCCACACTAAGTAAACTTATGGCAAAACATTGCATTACTAGTGATCTTGCTAGTTTTACTTAGGTTCAATTCATGCAGTTCGCTAGCAGAGTCATATTTCTGTGTATTTGGAAACATGCTTTGAAAACATTATTCAAACAACCAATCAATCGAGGCAACCAATTCAAGCACGAGGAATCCTGTTTGGGTGTGCGCAACGTGTTCGGTGAACTATATGCAAGGATTCTAGGGACAGGCAGCATTTAGGGACCATCAATCAAGCACACAAGTTAACTATCAATCAGAGGTCGGTCCCCGAGTAACTCAGGATCGGTAGCGGTAATCCAGCTAACCAATGACTCACATTCTGATCCTATTAGCAGCTGTGACTCATGGTTGCACATTACTGCCGAAGCAGCTGTAGCCAAGGTTCAGCTTTGCACTAATAGTCATTGTCCGACCGATGCAATGCATGAAGCGCTAACGGGAGGTCTCTACGATACAGACAAAATGAATAAGCAGGCATAAGCATAAACTCATATTTCTTACCCCATAGCCGAACGGTTATCCCTGCAGCAGACATACAAGTTAGCAACAATTGCATAAACATATATGTTTACCGTTCTTTAGTTTCTTGTCCGTCTCTGCATCAAACAGTTAGGTGTACAAGAAGGCTAGCCTAGCATGCTCCCTAACTACCTGAATGCAGCTATCTCCATGAACTTCTCTAGTGCAGACACAAATCTTCTCTATGGAAGCACCGCCTCCCTCTAATAGCCACGCCCCCCAAGATCCCGAAGGACCGGACATCAGGGCGCACTATTAGTCTTACCCCATCGCATCACCATCCTCCATCCGATATCCACGCCCCGAGCTCAGGGCGCGTTATTAGTCTCCCATATTTCGTTTGTCCTCCATCCACCGCAAGCACCCACATATCACTAGCACATCTCTTTCACGATAGCAACACAACATGACATATCACATTCCTAATAGCCGCACCCCCAAGATCCCGAAGGACCGGACGTCAGGCGGGCTACTAGTCTAGCACACACACGACAAGCATTTACTCTCGCATCGAAACAAGCATTCAAGACAAGCCATATAAACACGATGACAAGTAAACATATGAACGATCTTTCAGTTGAGACTAGCATGGCACGGGTCTATTATCACATCAAGTAAAACATGCAGTTCTATCTTCTTAGCATAGCAATGGTTCTATCTCATTTTAGACAAGCATACACATTCTTTTAGTTAGGCAGCATATTCATTTCAGTAACAAGCTATGTGAGTTCTCTTATTAGCATGCTGAGTCAGTTCTATCATCTTCTTATGAAAACATTCTTCTTATGCAAACAAGCATTTAAAACTATGATTCATTATTAAGTCGTGCAAGAATCAGAGAATACAGTTCTGCCCACTCACCTTGATTAATCGGTCGGGAACTCTCCGAGAAGACTTTCGTTCGAGCAAGCAAGTCGATCCCACTTGTACATAGCGCCGCCGCTGAGCGGGGCACTACATACTTACCCATCAATAAAGAGTTTCGTCCTCGAAACTCAAGGAGAAACTCACGAAAACACAAGCAGCGGTAGTCCTCATCCCTCGCCATCCCAAATCAAAAATCTAGCAATCTCGAAATCATAAATCACATCTCAAGCAAATGAAAACAAATCCAGAAAACTTTTGCCGACACTTTTGAGAATATTTACGGACTCATTGTATGGAACGTTCATTACATCTCACATCAGGCACATCTTAGAGTTGAAGGCAACAGAATAGGCAAAGAATCGAGTCGCTCTGATACCATTCTGTCACGCCCCGGTCCCGCCCGGGCCGCCGCTCCGCCCTGCCCCATCCCGTACGGCCGGGATTAACGAACCGGGCACGAATCACCGTGCCTCGGCACGCCGGACGCGAATCACCACGTCCGTCCCGCGGGTGCGAGGAAGGAAGGGAGCTATACGAATGGCCCGTTCGAGCTTTCGGGGGACGTGATGCCGCACGGGCCTGGGGATGGGCCCGTGCAAGGCCAATCGTTTAAGTTGATAGTTGGCTATCATCGCATCAATCGAGTAAGCAGCGGAAAGGGACTTGTTGCAATGCAAATGCATTTAGCCAACTGAGTGTTCGGACAATCGAGGCAACTTGGGTTTCCTTTAGCAAAGGCACACGTTCGTTCCATACATTATGCCCCCTTATACGATAGCATTCTCGGGGCAACAATCGAAACCAGGATTTCGGGTCTTAGGGACTGTGGCACGCCTATCGCTCCCTCGGATGATCCAGTACCTGCAAGCAAGTAAATTGTTGGTGGATCAGCACTTTATACAAGTACTGGTGAGATAAATCAACTGAACAGAAACAATCATTCACTCAAACCAACACTAAGTAATCATGTTATAAAATATTACATTACTAGTGATCTTTCTAGTTTTACCTAGGTTCGTTTCATGCAGTTCTAGCAGAGTCATATTACATTCTTTGGAAACATGTTTGGAAACAGAGTTTCATATGCAATAAGCAAGCAAGCAATCCGTTCATGTTTCAGGGTGTGCGCAGCGTGTCTCGTGAGACTCCAGGGTCAGATGCAAACCTAGACACACAATGCACAATCTTAGGGCATCCATATATCCAAGCCAACACAATGACTTAGCTATATGCAGGGCGGTCCCCGAGTAACTCAGGATCGGCAGCTGGTTGTACAGCATACCAATGACTCTTTTATCTGATGCTAGAGGCAGCTGTGGCTCATGGTTGCTTTCCACTATCTCTGTAGCAGCCGTGACACATGCAGCTCAGCTTTCCACCAATAGCCATTGTCCAACCGCATGCGAATGCATGGAACACTATCAAATAAACTCTAGTATGCAGACGAGATGAACCATCAGAATATAATCGTTATTGCGGGGCAATCCGACTTATCACTTGAACACGTTCAGGCACAGTATGGTTCTCTCGAAGCATAGACGATAGTGAACATGTTCATGCATTCTAAGCAAGCGATTCAGGATTCTCGTTAAGCAGACATTGATTCAAAGACAAGCTAGGTGAGTTCGTTCATTAACATGCAAGGCAGGTTCTATCATTCTCTTATAAAAATATTACAAGCAAAAACTTAGGTTATTATTAAGGCGTGCAAGAATCAGAGAACGAAGTTTTGCCCACTCACCTTGATACATAATGCCGACGCGGAGCGGGACGTTACAGTAGCAGTGTCCATCTACCGAGGACAAGAAGAAAGATATGGAGCGGGTTCCATATGCCTCAGCTGTAGGGAGTCTTATGTATGCTATGGTGTGTACGAGGCCAGATATCACTCACACAGTTGACACAGTTAGCAGGTATACTTCCAATCGTGAAAATGTTCATTGGACTGGGGTCAAGTGGATTCTACGATATCTTCAGGACATTGCTGATTGAAGACTTTCTTTTCGTGGTGACGAGCCAAAGCTGGTTGGGTATACCGACGCTGATATGGCTGGAGATGTAGACACGAGGCGATCAACTTTCGGCTATGTGATGATGTTTGCTCACTACCAAAATATGATGAAATAGCGACGTTTTTAGCGACGTCATAATAAAACATCGCTAATATTAAAGACTTGAGCGACTCCTAAAATAAATGTCGTGCTATTGACGACATATAGCGATGTTTAGTGACTGTACTTTATTTTTTTAAAGAATAGATGCTATAAGCTTCTTTAACGTCGCTAAACGTCGCTGATTTTTATGATTTAGCGACGTTTAAAGACATTTTTAGCAACATTTTTAGTGACGTCTCTAACGTCACAAAATTTTTAATTAGCGACATTTAGCAGCAATTGAAATAACAGAAGCTGTTATAACGTCTCAACATCTTCAATAAGGTGTTGGGACCCCCCCTTTCATGCCCAGATTCTACAGAACCAAAAAATTGTCACTGAACATGATGTCTTACAAGTCTAAATTACACTTATACAAGGCAAGACTGTCGTATCCCATTTTTATAGAACCAAAAGCCACCACTGAACGTGATATAGTACAAGTCTAAATTGTACTTATATAAGAAAAGAACAAACAAGGTCGATAAAATATTTTAAAAAACAAAGTAATTTGCAGCAAAAATTATAATAATTAGCTCTTAGGCCAAAAGAATAACTCGACTACAAAAATGGATCTTATTATAATTAACGATGTTATAGTGCTTACAATTCAAAAATAGAAGAGATTTACAATATTTAAAACATTATGCCTTTTATAAACAAAATATAACATCTTCTAGTCGAATATCTTCAAGTTGTCACACTAACTCCAAATACCCCAGAACGTCTAAGCGATCCTTGCACCAGAGGAGGAGAGGGTTAGCATGGGGAATGCATGCATGAGCTATCTTAACATGACTCTCCTAAACTACCACAATAATCATGTGAGAAAATATAAAATTATTAAGTGGTCTTTCTACTTTCTCTGGGATCAGTTAACAATTCATAAGAATGTATATATATGAACATAAATGTGTCATTTGACACGATAAATATTACCCAAGGTTATTATCCTTTCCTGCAAAACAAGGATTAACATTCATAATATATAATATATCATAAGTGTGTGCATGCATCAATTGTTAGCATTCATAACATATCTATACATGTGAGTCATGAGTTTGTCCCTGCATTAAGTGTTAACATTCATAATACATAAATGTGTCATGTGTTCGTCCATGCAATAATTGTTAACCATGAAAAATAGTTGTCATCAGCATGTAGCCTAACTATATAATAGTCATTGGTGACACCATTTTGGACTATATATGGTATTACGATGTACCTTTCCATCCTTGGTAGCTACCCCTGAAGGTCCTATAATGTCACCCCCGGGTTCCGCAGAACCGATTCGTCCTCGTATTTGTTTCCGCAGAACCGTTCGTCCTCGCTGGGCGTGATACCGTACAAGTCTGGGGTTGCACTTGTACAAGGTAAGAACGTGCACATGTGTCAAAATCTTTTGTAAACTGTTCAACATCATAACAACAGAATATAAAGCACACTTTTGTATAGGAAGAAAATAATTCTTTATTGATTCATTACAATGGAGTATAATTTTCTCAGTACTGAAATAGAAATGCCTGAACGACTTACATAACTTTTGCATAAAAGAAAAGACTGATAGGCTGACATGAAATAATGTTCTTATCCCATACATTATGACCATTTATCATATTCTTGAAAACTTGAAAGCATCAACTAGAAATCTGGAATACTTTAAAAATAGGAAGGAGTTTCGAAAAGAACTGCAACAAAAAGCTTTATCTCCCTTGAGCGCCAGCGCTACTTCGGTCACTTGGGTTGCCCACAGAGACGAGGGTCAGTACTTAACTTATACTGGTGAGCATAACTGACCCACTCACCTAAACCAATATTTCTGAATTAAAGCAGCAGTTTAATAGGCAACATATTATAGACAACAGTTCATATAGGCAAAAATTCATATAAGCAACCGTTTTAAATAGGCAACAGTTCATGCAGTGAAATATATAATCTTTGCACATATGAAATTCTTATCCCGGCCAATGGCCGTTCCTGTAAAATCTACATGATTGTTCTTACCGCCCCTGCAAAAGACATCATTAGCATGCAACTCTCTCTTAGGGTCATTGGTGTTATTTTACCATTTAGGACTTTTATCACGGTACACAGTACACCTCCTCAGGAAGGTAGCTAGCCTTCTCTGAGAATCCCGCAATACCTCGTGCCTATAGCACGTATAATTCTCCCCCCTAGGATGAAGCAGTCCCCGGTGCCCCAGGTCCAGATCAAGGAAACATACTACCTTGTGCATAAATTGTCCATGACCATGCAAATGCATAAATGACTAAGTTATAAACACATTGCATGGTAAAGGAATAAAAAATTCACAGCCAACATTATTCTCGATGGGGACTTCATAGTCCATACTTTCTCTTTCTTTTCCCTCATTTCTGTATGGGGACCTGAACAGTCCATACATGCATGTCTTTATTGATTATTTACAGCATAGCATACAATGATAATAAAATAGTATTCTCTACTTGCATTTCATAAGATGCAACAGTGGTATTAAACTTGTGGCATTAGTGGCTTTATCGATCATTGGAATTAGCAAGGTTTCAAGAAAACTTATTGATTATTGGCATGAAGGAGTAGAGAAGAAGGGACAAAAACGCTCACCAAATAGAGAATGCCGAGGAAAAATGACGCTTGCTCGCTTAGAATCGGTTCACGCGTCTATCTGTATTGGCACCAATATTTGGTTAGACTACCATATTCCTTTCTCGCAGAGTTCTCTAGAATTAATGCATGCAATCGATAAAAATGTGCTAAACAATCAATCATCGAAAATCAATCACGAAAACACATTCATCAAAATCAAGCAGTAAAAATCCAAGAAAGCCAACCAATAATCCAACGAAAACTATTGGACCCATTCCAACAAAAGACGATCCATCAATTGGAAATGTTCATTGTATTGTCCGTGATTGATTCCGCCGTAAAGTTTCTCCATACTCAATTTTGACTAAGTCAATCGAGCCACAAGCCTTATACAGTGAACCACTAGGAGCGGAGCACTACATATAATAACTCGCGCGTGAAGCACATTCCACATAATTTTTCCTAGGCTAATTGGGTCCCAATGTCCCGGACCCCATTCGAGGAAGCCAAATCTTATGCACAAGTTGTCCATGAACATACAAATGCATGAACATTTTAACTATAAAATAAATGCATGGTATAAAAACTGAAATAAACCAATTGAAAACTCTACATGTACAACAGTTCGTTCTCGCGATAAATATTAATTTTTATTCAACGTTATTCCGATTGTTGACCCATTGGTCCCAACTATTCTATGATATCATACCACATCCATATTGCTTTCCAATCTTGGGGTTACCATACTTGTCTACTCAACAGTTCCAATTTTTTTTCCCATAATTCCATACATTTACAACAACATTACAACAACCTATATTTCTAAATAGCAAGTTAGTAATAATAAGATTACTCTCTTTTGTCTTTTGTTATTTTACTTGGCATAAGCAATCTTACGGAATATATAAACAAAGACTAATATGAGTTCCTTTTATTATGTGTGGGGGTAGAGGAGAGAAGGATCAAAACCACCCACCATTTAACGAATCAACTTCGTCTCGATCATAAAGACTCTGAATGATTTTTCTACAATAATCCAAGTCTAACTAGGTCATTCGAGTCAACAAACCATCATAGTGTACTGTACGGAGCGGAGCATTACACCCATGTCCCGTGTGGCAGAGAAGTCAAGATCTACAAGACCCCCCCCCCCCCTCGCGCATGATTTCCTCACATAAGCGAGGCCTCGCAAACCTCCAACACCGTCGATGCCTCTCCGTTGACTGGCCATAATCCGAGTATATCGGAATTCTCCCTTGTTGTTAACGAGTACACCCATTTGGCACCATTTGACTGAACCGTTGATCTTCATTGTCATATGTTCACTCCAATACATGCGTAACACGTCCCCCCACATGTTCGACTTGACGAATTCGAGAATCGTCAATTGAGTGCGATGAATTTGGTCTTTATTCGTTGAATTTTACTATATTCATCCTTTTGATGTTGACTCAATTCTCCATGTGCGCTTATCGGATCATGACGAAACTTGCATTATTGGATTTGTAGCATCGAATTACTCATGTGAGGATACTATTTTTTTATCCATTTCTGAGAAACTTTTTCGGAGGGCACCTGGGAAAAAGTTCGTGAGATTATTCTGGTATTGTTTGATATATTACCTTTCTCAATTTGGACACATTCTAACTTTTTTATTTTTCGTGTCTTGTGGGGGGGGGGGGGGGGGGGGGGGCGTATGTAGGCCCGAGTTGATACAAGAGATGAATTTATGTAAAAAAAAATTTGGACTATTGGATGTTGTATATAGATTCTATATATAATTTCGAACGCGCAGATACTCTCGACGCAAGGTTTGGCTATCATTTTGTGTTTATCCATTTTGTGTCTCACACGATCATGTGTGATACGTCAACTCCACTCAACCGCGGATCAAACAAGTATACCTTGCCACTAGTAATTCAGTTGTTATGAAGTATTATTAAATACTATATTATTGTGTTATGACATGTTAATGGATATTAGGCCTCCTAGTCAGACTTGAGTGCAAATCGACCATCGGTAACGATCAGTTGTTACCTAGATAGTAAATGTACTTGTAGAACACCCGATTAGAGATAGTATGATGTTTGATATATCCTATGGATAATATCATATCCCTAGGATATTATCACCTTGCATTCAAGATTGGCATGCTTCCCTATATCTGATATATCGTGGAATGATCATAATGTTAGGCCTTTTCGAGATGGTTCCATGCTCTCATGATGACTTATAGACTCATGGATCCTGCGATTGATAGTTATATATTAGGGTTATATTGGATGTGTCGTAGATAAGGCCCGTATCATCTCGGTGGGTATAGAGGATAGTTATTAGACATTTGGGCTACTATGCATATATTTATTCTATTTATCGAAAAACTCTTAATCTAGAGATATGAGTCTATATTACTTACCGGGAGATCCCATATTTGGAGTTGCATGTCACAGACTTAGTGTTTGTGCCCACAAATCGCTCCATGTGGTACACAAACTTTCTCCTCGAAGTACAAGCCTTCCCAAATGCTTAGCTTGATTGCTAAGGTGAGAATAAGAATATATGGAACATAAGAGAGAGATTGGAATAAAAAAAATTTTACTATAGTAGAGAGAGTTTACAACTTCTTGGATAGTGAGAACAAATGAGACATCCCCTTTATATAGCCTCAAGGTCTTTACAAGAATGACTAAGATTGTGCCATGTGTCCACCATCTAACGATGAAAATGTTTTAAAACCTAGATATTTGGGGAAACCTCATGAGAGTTCAAGAGGAATCTATTATACTCTTGAAAATTCTAGAATCTTCCAACTAAATTCTTTGACTTGGTGTATATTGTGCAACATTGTCTTGGTGGAGTAAAAACATATAGTGTGTGACATACGACTATTACTTACCAGGAGACTCATTGTCCATAATTTGCGTTACACTTAGTCAATTAGTAATAGATGCAGCCCTGGATCTCATAGGGTATGTATATATTATTGCTTTTACTTTTGTCATGTTTATCTGTATCTTGCTACGTCCCTCCGAGGATCTGGTTTTCTTCAGACATAGATGAGGAGAGTAACCCCGATGAGTACCGACCGGGAGTCTACATAGAAGTTGACCCAATCGAGGACGTCAATATCTTTCCAGAAGAGTACCCCCTAATCAGCGATATAGCTTCTACTTTGGGATCCGTATATCTTATCTAGATAACGGATACTCGTATCTAGTTATCTTTATGTACCTTGCCTTATTTATGTAGTTGTATTAACGGGTTTGTTCCCGTCATACTCTAGTCAGATTTGTATATATTGGATACATTTTCATTTTTGTCGTTCTATTTCTAGCATGTATATTATTCTAGCTTCATCTACTTCTCAATATGTTATGATTCTTATATATGTGGATGAGATTAGTTACTTGCATAACTAGAGTTCACATTCCTACATCGGAGTACACTTCGGTGGATCGACCAATAGGGGTTGAATTATACATAGTCGTATTAGCTGGTCATTACCACGTGGTTCGGCCCTACGTATTTTGAGACTGGGTCATGATACGGTCACAACAATCACGACAATGTGAATCAATTTAAATCATGTTTTGATCTCTTCAGAGACATGGCCGAGGCATATCAAATATGATTATTGTCACACCCGATTCCAGATTTGGTTTTTCTTAAATTTTTAGAATTTAATTTTTCCTGATAATGTATTCCTGTGGTATTTTTCTTGTTGTTGGTTCGTGTCTTTTTATTTATTGTTATATTCATGTTGCTGAGAGAGACTACCCGAGATCAGTAGAATACCCAATTGCATTGCCATAGACCTTGTTTAGGATCTGCATGTAGAATGGACACCTGTCTCGGTTCATTTGATCGAATCCATGACTAAACCATCTTCCTCTCCTCTTAGTATATATATATGAGTATTTTCTCTCTCCTCAATCATTTTCTCATTTCATTTTTCTTGCTTCCTTCTTCCTCCTCTCCCTCAAGTTCACTCTAGCCAAATCATAACCCTAGGGAGAAGTTGTTGTGACTTGGACCGTGAGAGATAGAGGCTAGGAGCCACCCGAGGCAAGTACATCTTGTTCCATGATAAACCTTAATTTTTGAATTTTTCATATATATGTTATTTTTAAAATGTATTTGATGGAAAATATTCTTCTTAGGTTGCTGATCATATTTAGTTCTTGGAGTTTTGGATTTTGATGTATAGATTTTTGTAGATCTGAGTTTTAAGTTAGGGTTTTCTATGGGTTCCATGAGTTTTTTTGTTTTGATCTATTAAAATTTAGTATTTTCGAAAAAATAGTTGTTCTTTATGATAGAGCATTTTATTTCTTGCAACTTGGCTTTTGTTTCACTTAATTTGGAGTTAAAATGAAATTTTTATGAAAAAAATAAATTTTTGGTTTTTGGAGCTTTGGGCAATGGATGAACCTGCTGTTGGAAAAGACGAAGTCTTCATGCGGCCAAAGACCTATGTAAACACCCTAAAATTTTCAGATTTTTTTAAAATCAATTTTGGGGAATTTTTCTACAATTTTCAGGAATTTACTTAGGTGCCGTGGTGATTGTATAATTTTTAATTGCTAATAAATAATATTAAAATGTAATAAAAATATGATTTTATGGTGTAAAATAGAAAACCGGACTTAGGGTAATTTTTCTGGATTTTATTGGGCCTCAGACCTATTTTAAAATGCCTAAAAACTATTTAAACTAATTATTAATTAATTAATGGTTTTTTTTTTATTTTTTTTTTATTGTTTTTGGCCCAGCCCGCACCGGCCCAGCCCGTTTCCTATCGGGTCGGGTCGGGTCGGCCACACCCGCACACGCCAGACCCGACCCGCTGCACCCCTCACCCCCACGTTTGTCCCGCCCCGATTTCTCCGCCGCCCGCCGCGATTTCCGGCCGCCACGACCCGCCTCCCCCTCCGCTAGCCCCGTCACGTCCTCCGCCCCTCTAGGCCCCCTCTCCCTCGCCCCTCTACTATATATATATCCCCCCCGGCCGTCGACCCCCACCGCCTCAGACACCACACGCCGCCCTAGCCAGCTCGCCGCCACCCCCGCAGCCCTCGCCTCCGCCAGGCTCCTCCGGAGACGCCGCCGCCGCAGCTCCCCTTCCTCCTCCTCCTTCCGCCTCCTTCCCCGCAGCGCCGAGCAGCAGCAGCAGCTAGAGGCGAACCCCGCCGCTGCTCCGGCCGCCTCCGGCCCCTGCGCCGCCTCCGCCCAGCCTCGCCGGCGCCGCCCGAGCCCCCTCCGGACGACCTCCCCCACCGCAACGCCGCCTTTCAGCCGCTGCAGCCCCTCCTGGGAAGCCCTAACCCTAACTCTAATTTGATCCCCGAGTCCGACACGTGTCGGACACGACGAGAACCTTATTTTTCGACCCCGTTCAGGTACGTGTATCTTCTTGCTCGTAGTTCAGATTTCGATTCCGTAAATTGCAACGCGTAGCCTGTATGACCCTCTCGGTGCCCGGACAAACCGCTCGGGGCATCGCGTCCTGTGGTGATCGCACACCGCGATCCAAAAACAGGAAAAACTAGACCATGTTTCACCCCGGAACTGAGTACGCCCCGCCAAACGGGACGACTTGGTCGCGTGCGGTCTCCACAGATACGTGCGCGACATCGATACGGACGTGTGGGATTTTACGAAAGCTGATTCGGGTGTGCGTGCACACCGAAATCAACGCGTATCCGCGGACATCGTCCCGTATCCGACTTTTCTGCATTTCACCCTAACTTCGTACACACACGTCAGATCGAAACAAAACTTGCGCCATCGGACTTGTAGCAATACGGTGGTCCTGTGGGTCAAGTTTGGTTCGATTCTGAGAACGTTGAGGAAATCGCGTGTCGTGGGCCCCACAGGCCCCACTCGACGGGCGATTTTGTGATCGGCTCATCGGAATTCAATTCTGGAAGTTCCGTTGGGTTCGTATCAGCGTTCCTGACCTGTTGACACTAATTTTGGTGAATTTGGAGATAGTTGATCCTGACACGTTTTTCGGTGCAAAGCGGGCCCACCGGTGGACCCCGTTTTGGCCCAAAATTACCGTTTTTGCCCTTGTCTCCAAATTGGACCCAAGGACAGGCGTTCCTAGCTATTTGACACCTTCTGAGCGTGATGGTACTGTTTATTTCAGCTTTCGAAGACATCTCTGGAAATTTCCGAGAATAGGACCTAAGTGGAATCCAAACATCAGGCAAGTGCACCTTGCCAAACTTGCAGTCTTTATCTTCATATTTCCTGTAATAATACTTTGCTGGATGTCTTGTGTAAATTTATATAAACTTGTTTAAACTGCTTAACCTAGGAAACGTATGACGTACCTAGTGTCCGATCCTAGTCGGGTGCCAACACCGTACGCGATGTTGGGTTCGTCATTTAGAGATGGATTTACGATACCCTTTACTTTTGTACTTGACATATCAAGTACCCTACAACCCAGGACACTTGACACTATACATGGACAGAATCTTTCTGAGATATTCATGGTGATTCTGTATAGGATACAGGACTTGACAGAGATATTTTAGTTATAGACAGTTTGACTTGTTGCATTAGTTATAATCCCGCTGACATGGACATGAGACGTTATAGTCATGGTTTGCGTGGTTACATTGGGTGGGGAGAGACACACAAGCTACAGGCTGTTCTATATATATATCTACTATTATTGTGAGGTTGTAGACTCTCCAGCAGAGGTAGACCCTTTACGTGTTATTACTGCTACCGGCTCCCCGACACAGAGCTTGTAGCGGTCTCAGCCTGAGTTCTAGTGCTGCTCTCATATTGTATATCACTTAGCTGGTTACATAGTTTACCCCATTATTTACTTATTGATGTACTGCTTATTTATTTGGCTTGTATTTTCTGTACCTTGCTATGTCCCCTGAGGACCTGGAATGGATTATGTCCCCAGGTTTAGTTGAGGAGCAGTATCCCGAGGTGTACGGGACCGGAGCTGAAGCTATTGCTGGAGCAGAACTGAACCCTGAAGACGAGGTGACTGCCGAAGACTTCTCCTGAGTACCTGTTCCCGTACTCAGTATTTATTTCATGTTTATCTCTTTTGTTCTTGGCCTATTGAGCCAGTGTATTCAGACATAAGTCGGATTGTTTCTCCGACTGACTTGTTGTTGCTATTTATTTCCAATTTATTATGCAGTTTATTTCTTTATCTTTATGGATGAGATTAGTATGACTTGTTGTAGTAGACCTTCTTTACAGCTTAAGTACGCCCTGATGGTTCCATTAAATTAGGTTATCCATCGGTGCGTGCTGCTGGCCATTGCCACGCATCTCCAGTCCCTCGGCATTTTGAGACTGGGGCGTGACAACCTATGCGGCAGAGAGCGTTATGTGGCCCGAGAGGGTTATGCGGCATGAACTCCTTGTCGCATACTTACAGCATGCGTCCCACCTTGTTGGATGCATGACTGTCCATTACACAAGTGTTCTGAGGCTAATCCTTGAACTGCTTGTGTTTTCACTCGCTGAACGAATAAAAAATTCGCTAAGTCCAAGAGGGAAATCTATGCGGCAATCTGAGCATGCGGCAAGCGGACTTATGTGACATTGGCACTATGCGGCTCTTTTCTTTTGATGCATAACTCTGCTTCGCCCTTGCACATCTTTTTATGGTTTTGTCTTTTCTTCCTGACATACTTTACGGCATGTCACATCAATCACTTTATGTCACTTCACTGACACTTCATTTATTGACCCATCACTCAGCACTTGCCCCAAGGAGTAGACTTTAACCCTGAGCATGCGGCCAGTGAGTGCATGCGACCAGTGGGTGCATGTGGCAAGTGAGTCCATGCGGCCAGTGAGTGCATGTGGATAGTGGGTGCATGCGGCAAGTGAGTCCATGCGGCCAGTGAGCGCATGCGGCCATGAATTCTTGTGTGCATTTTGTGTTCCCTTTAATTATGTTCATTTAGTAATTCCTTTTAGTGATTATTGTTGTGTGCTTCCTTATGTTGATACAAGTTTATTTTACTAAAAAGTTTTGCATGTAGTTCACGAGACAAGTTTATGTACGAATTTATGATCTTTACGACACCGTGGAAATATTTGTGTATGAAAATCTATTGCATTTGGCATCGGACAATCGAGTGTAAGTATTTCTCAATGTATCGCGTGTTGCGAATACGATAACTCATGAAAAGCTCGTACTCGTGACTCGTCATTCTAGGGACTTCTCAAGTGTCCACGACTCGAAAACTTAAAATAATTTAGTACTGATTAAACAATATAAGATTTACCTAGATCATTGGGAGAAAAAATATTGCGCTACCGGCTATCCCGATCTCTAAGGCCCCCATACAGCATGGACCAGCCCTACTAGACAAGGGCTCCATGACTGACCAAGTTTACGCGTGCTGCGGCACTTACAAGACAAGTTTATGTTACAAGACAAGTTTATAAAGCAAGTTTATGATCACAAGTTTAAGTTTATGCTTATAAGTTTAATTTCTGTTTATGACAAGTAACAAGTTATGTTATTGTATGGCTGAATGTGCATTTAAGTTTACTAGACAAGCATACCCTTGGCCATCCGGGTTGACTGCAGTGTCGGTGGTAGCAATATTCTTAGAACATGCATTTAGTAATTAATGTTTGTGACAACCTTAGCTAGTTAATCGTAGCAAGCCGTAAAGTTGTTTGGCCGTACGATGAATGATGTTACTTTCATTATAGCTCACTCTTCTAGTTTTACTTTCTTCCGGCGCGTGGTTAGGGTGCTAAGTTCTGCTCGGGTGAAGGTCTGCAACCTCGGTCCTTATTTGGTTTAAGGGTTGTGTTCTCGATCGAGAATAATTACTATGTTCTCTTGCCGCTCGTCTCCTTACTTTTATTTTTGCACTTGTTATCAATTCTTCCAGCATTATTCTTGAGATAAGTACATTGGTACCGTACAAATCTCGATCAGCATTTATTTCTTCTATGTCTCTTTCTGCTTATGTTGTGATGTGTTTGGTCTATCACCTAGAGCTCCTTTGTGGTACTTGTTGCTTGGGGTTCTGACTCCACTGGCTTTGCATGGCCAGGTTACCCCGAAGAGAACCAGGATCCACCGCACTTTCAGCAAGATGACTCGCACTCGTAGGACTGCGGCCGAAGCTCGCGAGTGAGTTTTCTTCTTCCACCCCTCGTCTTGATTACTTTATTTTGTGGTGTTTAGCCAGGGGCAGAGTTAGCTCCTTTTATTTTTGAGACTACGGTCAACATGATGTATATATTAGACTATGACTAGTATATTTGATCATGTATAATTATACTCTGCTAGTGCAGCATTTTGTATTCACTAGCTTCATGATCATATGTGACATGTAATTTGGGACGCATCTTTACTTTCATGTATGATATACTCTTGTATTTGTGTTCATGGATTGAGATACTAGGATTTGTCAGTCTTAGGACTGACGTCATAACATGCTATAGTTTGTCCATATGTCTTGTAGACAACCTTAACACATTGTGGCTTACTTCGTTATTCTGCAAGGTGCGGTTGGCCATGTCAGTTCTCGTATTTACCCAGTATTCTGGGAGCTGGACGTGACAATTGTTGAGCAAGGCATGAGTGATTCATATCTAATGTGGTTGTTGATAAAGTGTCGTGTCATATAAGGACATGGTCCATGGATACGATCCCGTTGATAAGTATCCATGCAACATAGGCAAACCTAGCTATTAATAATATATGTACCCAAACAGTCTAGAATATAATATTTGAGACCTTTATGAAAATTCATTGAGGAGGTATTTAAGTGTTCAAATATTATGTGTGATTAATTAGTATTCTCGCAGTTGTTTTATTATCTTGTTCATCATAACAGTAGAAAGAGGTGAATTTATCCTCTAAATATACCAGAATGACTTGATTACCATGGAGGTGCCTATGTCATGATCAAGGTTAATCATATCACGTGTCTAACAAAGTATTATGGACAAATTAAGACATATCTGTGTTTTGTATTATCATTTTGTGCATATAAAAGTGACACGATCTCATGGCCCATGCCATTGTCAATATGTCGAATAGACAGGAATGCTTACAAGTATCTGTGGTGCACAGTGTTATCAGATGAAAGTGATTGGTTGTTGGATGAAAATTGTTAACACCATAAGGTAAGTTCATGATAAGTTGATCAGGATAGTTTTGGTATCGGAAAGAAAAAAACTATTAGTAAATAATTAACATTTTAGAAAATATATTTTATACAATTATGTATAATTTAAAACAATTTCAGTATTGTTCCTTCGTATTTTTGAAATTGAATGAAATAGTAGCCACCCTTGTCGATTGATTTATATGCGATAGAATGCATTTTAATTAGTTCTAATTGAGTCTCAATATACACCCTATGTGTGAGGATACCTTCTATCTTGGCCAAAATGTTGCAGATCAAATATTGTTTGAATGACGACTCAGTTTATGTAATCCACCAAACATTTTGACTGACTTTCACACCATTCTCAAACTCAAACACTGCTTGAAGGAAAGTGAAACAGATCTCACCCTACAAACAGAAGCATAATAACTATTACTCTGCCACGAAACAGAATGACTGACTTGAAACTTAAATCACGCGATAACCTGCAGATCGAGTTTACTGCATTATGCCTTGATGCGTACTTACTCTAAGCGGCGACATTGACGGAGCTAGAGTTTCATTCCTGCGTCGCAGTGACCAATCTTGGAGCTAGCACAAGAACATGGTACAAGGCTCATGACCACATCCTGTCCTCAAGTTAGATAGAGGCTTACTTGAAACTTCTTCCCATTTACTTTGACAACGTCATGATCGGCAGCTGTGCACTTGAAAACTACAATTGCAAATAAAACAATCAATCAATATTTTTATGCAGCTAATTTGCACATTTAATTAACTTCTACACATTGCAATGT
This sequence comes from Iris macrosiphon, assembly GCA_036927795.1. Taxonomy (NCBI): domain Eukaryota; kingdom Viridiplantae; phylum Streptophyta; class Magnoliopsida; order Asparagales; family Iridaceae; genus Iris; species Iris macrosiphon. The sequence continues at coordinate 1,058,930 of JAYESA010000018.1, read as the reverse complement.
ACGTATGCTGCATCATTAATTTGCATATATAATTAATTACTTGTTGCATGCATCAAGAGAGTCGATCGACTTACTGAGCTTGTCGCCCTAGGCCCACACTGCGTAGTCCACCCCAAATCCCCATCCCTTGTCATCTCCTACCATAAATTCTTTCGCTGAAGCAGTCACAGGGAGGAAGATGGTCAAGGCAACCAGGAGAAGTACAATTATATTCTTGCAACTTGATACCAACGACTATTCAAGTTTTTCAAATTGTCACTCTTAAAGAACTTAATACTATTAGCTATTAGAATATTTTATGTTGATATCTCTGTCAGTCAGGTTGATATCTCAAGTTAGAGGCTTACTTGAAACTTCTTCCCATTTACTTTGACAACGTCATGATCGGCAACTGTGCAATTTTTTTTTTTTTTCAAACCGAACTGAATCTCTTTTTTGATTTGGTTCTCTCCGTCAAAAACTGAATAATGCTCACCCCTGCTTCGCAACCTCTATGGCCATGATGTATATATGATTAGCACCCTCACAGTTCATCAAAACAGTAGAAAGAGGAGAGTATAGTCTCTAAAATATTATACCAAAATGGCGCTTGATTAGCGGAAGACGCCTGCGTAATGGGTAGGTTAATCAAATAACTCATCTAATGTGGTTTTAAATTATCTCAAAGTGTAGCATATGTAGGATGAGAGTGGTTGAAGGACCTCATACAATTGTTAACATAGACACGAATGTTCCACAAGTAGATTTGTTAGCATGTGTGAGGGTGATTAAACTATCCTCCTCTTTTGGAAATCTCTAAATATCTTAAAGAGTATGAACATGGATTGGAAATATCTTAAGTACCATGTTTCCAATTCATGACAGTATCAATATTTCAGGAAACCATCACCCTCTCTTGGAATATATACAATGAGAGCTGCCTTTAGTAATCCTTGCTTCAAACGTTTTCTTGTCACTTATTTCTACATCCTCCATATTTTACACAGGCGATATTGGCAGAACAGTCCTGAAACCCTGAGAAGTTACACCAAAACAAATTGTCATCTCGAGGATGAAAAAGAACAGTCCAGATGAGACATCCATGACCATAAAGGTAATTATATTTCAACTAAAGAACCGCTCTTATAGTTCTGTCTGTTTACATAATCCTATACTTTACAATGTAAAAGGGAGGCACTTCTATGGAAAGCTTTCCTCTCCCATTAAGCTGTAAAAACGAATAAACATAATTTTGAAACTTGCCTACAAAGAATTAAAGAAAAAACACTTTATGGGAGGGAAAAATTCATCCCAACCCTACTACTAACTTGCCCTGTACTTTCTAATTTCAAGAAATTTTTTACAGAATACTCGGATGAAAAGAACTGGATGTACAACATCTGAAGAGACCATCTGCAACTTGAAGCGAAGGATGGAGAAAAGGAACAAACTAAAGAATGCTTTGAGGTCCCCACTGCCTCACTCGCGTAAAAATTGGAAGGCTGCATTCTCGAGAAGAACATCGGGTGGTTGGACATCCTTGAAGTCCTTCTCTAATACAGAACTTATTATGTCATCCACCGAAAAGGGAATGCTGCAAGAGTAACAGAACAATGTTTTACTTGTGTATTCCACATACTATTAGATAAAACAAAAACAAACAGGATTCACTCTCATTTACCTGGAGTTATCATCCAATAAGAAGGCACTGCTATCTGCATCATTTGCGTCCTCTGTCATTAATACCCTCATGCTGGAAAGAACCTGGGTAATACATCCAACAGTCAGGAGAATATGGGACGCAACTTATGTAGGAAGGGTAATAACATTCCTTGTTAAAAAAACATAAAACATCCACCAGTAAATGTATTAAGCAACCAATCAAAATATTGTAGAAATAGAAATTCTGCTTAACAAAGGGCAGCACTCAAATTAAGAAATTACAAGAAACATTAAAGTATTAAATATTAGGCAAATAACAGACAGGAGAAACCAAATATATCTAAACAAGAATATGGGATTTTAATGGTGTGCACACCTCCACGGAGACACTTTGAGTATTATATTTGTCATCCCAGTATTGTGTGCATATTCTATAAAGCTGCTGGACACTCAATACCTAAAAGAAAATAAGCAAGGATGTATATGTCAAGTGCATGAGAAAGAATTGAGTTTGCATGTATCTGTAGAGTGTACGTAGGAGAGTATTTATGCACGAGAGAGTTTTTGTTACTACCGGACAAAGATCATTGACTATTTCATCATACGATATCCTGTACTTCTGAAATATTACCTGCAATACACAATTAGCAATCATCAGACAGGTGATGATGAATTACCATACCCTTCAGAAAATCAGAACCAAGATAATGTCACTATATGAAATGATTATGTAGTGAGGTCACAGATAAACTAAATGGCACAGATCTGAACATGCAAATAATTCTCAGGAACACAGCTAATTTATAATCTAGACACATTTCATATTAAAATCAAGCCTCGGGTCAAAAGCTAATCGGTTTGATTAGAGTCAACTATAGAAAGACACATTAAAGCATATAAGAGAACTGGTTTATGCATGTGCACCACGCCCTAATTTTACCATAATTTTACAAAAAAATTAAGTACCAAAAAACATCATCACACAAAAACAGAAGATTGGCATCATGGATACGCAAGCATTTTCATCTCGACACTGAACCATTCAAAATTCAGTAATCTGGAGAACCCTAAAGCTTATTGCAAAAGTTGGAGTCAGTATGCAACCTGGAAGCACAACTATTGATCTGTGATCTTAACTTGATAGTTAAAATTCTACATTGCAACTCATAAAACTAAATGTGTCCATTAGAATCGACTTATCGGAGTCCTGGCGTTTAGTGTTGTTGGGTAAACGCCCATCCGAGTGGAAACTGTTTGGCTCCCCACTTGAGTTTGGCACCAAATGCCCTAAATAAGCATCGCGCCTATAAGTACGGGGGAGTCAATACCAAGCAGTGCTACGAAGTATAACATGATCAAATATTCGCGTAATGAAAGACCTTCATCAACCAGTCACCCCATTGACGAGTACAACTTTGGCTACACAATAAGATCAATAAGAACTATCACATTATATCCAACTCTGTAGATCTCAGATAATCTCAAAACAAAAATCATAATACTTAGTGTTATGAATCAATACAAGAATTATACATATCGTATCAAATGATGCAAACAATGTGAGTATGATTTACATACCAAGAAACCCACAGCTTGCCTTATGTGTTTAAGTTCATCCCAAGAAGACCCAGCATACTGTAATGTAAGAAGCAGGGAGATGAACATAAATGTTCTGACAACACCCACAGGTAAAAATAAATACAGTAATAACAAACCAAACTGACCTCTGGTTTTGCTTGTCCACACCATAGTTCCAAATCAGCTATACCAGATTTCACATATTCTCCATTGCTAAAGGAGCAACATTCACGTCGCAAAAGAAGACTGCAATAGCAACAAATGTTAACAAAGAAGATAATTTGCCTTTTAAATATTTCTCTCCAAATAATTGATGAAACAAATAAATAGCACAAACCTGTTGAATAGTTGCACATTGATAAAGGAGAAAACCTGAGTGATGATCTTCTGAATCAAAATCCGAGGCACCTGAAAGTCCACCCAACTTAATTAGAAACCCTTCCATCGTTCAACAATGATGCAACTTAACTCAAACTTCAGCAAATGAATCTTACATAGTTTTCTTGCAATGTCTTCAGAAGGTTGTCGAGGCTCTCTATGATGCTCTGCCAAGGACTACTTTGAGTTTGATTTCCAAATGAATTGCCAGAACCTTTAAGTGCATTTACTTTTGTGGTTCTTGGTGCCTTGAGATCAGGGTCAGAAAGATAAAATGAGAAAAGGTATCGTCACCTTTACGCAATTAGCAATACTTAAAGAAGAATATCAGCAACAATTTAAGAGTAGGAAACTACAAGTCATCTGCATTGAAACAGCAATTGGCATCTAAAATCATTAAAAAAGAACACCCATGAACTCAACTCTAGATGAATTAATGTGCAGCACATGATCAAGTTGGACTACATTGGAATAAAATATGGGTGAAACTGCTAGAGTTTAAGCTTACAGCTTGACAGTACTACAGACATAATGAAATAAGAGTATCAGACAATAAGAAAACAAAATCAAAATGGAAGCCCTCACACCTGAATACACGAGGAAAGCAAGGAAGTTAGCTCCTTCTTCGCATTATCACGGATAATTCCATAAATCTTCTCCACATAAGCTGTCAGCTGCTGCTTGAATAGCAAGGCAGGGTACTTGGCCTCAACTTGGCGTACAACATCCAGAGCATCCACGTTAATGTGTGCAGATGAAGAACGAAAACTCTAAAGAAAAAAAAAGAGAGTAAATTACATTGTGCTTATAGGAAGTATTACATTCAATTGCTAGTTAACATAAACAACATGAGATTCTGCAAACATGCTTTCTTGTAGAGAAACATGAATTCCAACAGAAAGATGGTTAAATTGGATATGACTTACTTGAGTCATCCTCCCAAAAAGCGATGTCGGAGTAGGTGGCTTGCGCGGACCAGCTAAAAGACTTTTCTGAAGCATGAATAGCAAAGTAGATAAATTTGACAACCAATAAGCTAGATGGTCGCTGTTTTCCTCTTTCTGCATCACAGACAAGAAAGGAATGAAGAGAATTGGCTCTGTAATGCCGTCATTCACTGGTGTAAAACATAAAACTAATGTTGCCAAATTTGTGTACCCTATAAAAAAAGTTACCTCAATTTCAGAACCAATTACTTGAATTAGACGGTCAAAGACACTAGTTTTCTCTGCTTCAAAAGATTTCCAATGAAGAAGGCACTTGTATATTGTAACTGCAGCCACCGGCTTTTCGTGACTAAACCCAATATCTTTAACAATACAATTCATAAGGGCATCAACACTCTCCTGTTAAGATAATATTAAACATCAAAATGAAACAGTTTATAATCCTAAACATCACTAATAATTAAATATGTTTGATTGCGCTGCAGCACTAACTAGCACATACATGTTGCCTCTCAATATGAGATCTTCGCAATTGAGAATCAGATTTTGCATAATTCTTTATACCCGGAGGTGCACTTTGAGGATCCTGCAATATAGTCCTTGTTAGGTAATAATGTAACAAATATGTGAATATCTTTTGTCTGCATGTGTGCGTTGAGTGAATGGGGTTTATTATAACAACAGTCAATATACAGTGCAGGTGTGTGTGTGTATGACCTTGAGTTCTCCGGCACCAAGATGACCATTCTCCATATTCTGCGATAAGAAAACATAACTAAGAAAGCATAGATAGGAGAACCAAGCCAAAATGAAATATTAGTCCAATAATATTTAATACATGTTTTGTTGGAGTAGGTGGAAGCGAAAAATGTCCAGACATGTGTTTCTTGGGTAAGTGCAGCAAGGCTTGTTGCCGGAGAACTTGATCTTCCGATTCCATGTTGGATAATTTTTCTTGAAGTCTGTGATCAGCAAAAAACTTGAATCTCAATCAGGAAGGACAAAAGAACTAACTTGATACCATGATTATGACATGAACACTAGAGCAACCAACTTCCAGACACATAACAAAGCAATAATCATGTAGGTGGAAACTCAGTTGATGAAGTACACAAACCTTTGCATAGTATCGTTCAGGTCAGCTATCTTAGATTCAGCCTCCAAAGCCTTCTTCAGCCTTTCTTCGCTAACTCTGCTTGTTTCTTCGTACCTTTTCTCAGTTTCATCTATCTTCTTTTCAAGAGAACTCACCAAAGCCTACAAAGAATCAAGAAATATGTAACGACATGAGCTGACTGCAACCATCCAACCCACCTCACGCATAGAACAACAGAAGCATGTCAATATGACGAAGCCTCCACCCACCCCCAATTCATGTAGATGATTATGCTAGTGCACTCTCAAAATTATCAACCTCTGCTGATAATGGTCTCTCCAAAACCTACAAATTCAGGCTCACCTTAAGCTCATCATTCTCAGCAGTAAGCTTGTCCATCAGAGCTGTATCAATAACAGGGACCTCTCGAATAACGGGAACTTCTTCAGCAGCCTTTTTAGCGGCCTCTCTCTCCTTTAGCAGCATATCTTTAGTTTCCTTGAATTGCAATTGCATCTCCTGTAGTGCATATTGTAACTTTGCATTTTCTTGTGTTTTAGCCTCTTCCATGTCAGCCTACAAACAAGGTAGACAATAAAACAACCACATGAGAAACAAAACTCAGTCTCACCAAACACACATTTGATCTATAAGAGCAAATCAACGATCACACGTGTTAACCAAACTTACTAAACGCTCAACTCATTCTAAACAAAGAGCAGTGTTGTCACGGCGCAAGGCGCATAGTGAGGCGCAAGGTATACATAATGCTCGAGACGGATGGCGTGGTGTGTGCCTCATTGATGTGAGGTGCACATTATTTTATTTATTTTAAAACTCTAAAAACAAAACAAAAGTGATTGCAATATTCTAATATATCCTTTATTGTATAGATAGTTTAGGAAAGTTGCAAAAATCTAACCCGAGGGGCTACTGGACTCCAAAATGGCAGACACTAATGATGAATTTTGATGTGGTGAGAGAGGAAAAAACATATAAAATAATTCACAATAAATAAGTTGCAATAAAATAATTCACTCGAGGAAGGTAATTAGACTTTTGTAAGAGAATTTCGTCAATGCATGAAAATCATCGGCAAATACTAAATTAAAGTTATAAGAAAAAGAAGGAAAAAAAAAAGAAGAAAAAAATTCAAAACTTGCAAATTACAAAATAATGTGAATCCTTTGGTTAGCAACAAGTTACTGGCAATTGAGGGATGAGGACCAACAACGATTATTGAAGAATTGAAAGAGGGTCGAGAGATAAAAGGAGAAAAAATATGGAATTGTGAAAAAAAAAAGAAAGTTAAAATGTGCCGGTGGGGAAGTAGGTTAGAGTATGGTACATGTTATGGGTTTATGATTGAACAAAACAAAATAAAACATAAACTTCATGTTAGGTTTCATGAGACAACGCCTTAAGGCGCCATGGCGTGACAAAGATGTGCCTTAATGAAGTGTCACACCTCGCTTCATGGTGAGGTGCCTCGGTACGCCACGCTGCCCTCGCGCCAACGACATGCGTCTCGATGCGTCATTGATAACAGTGACAAAGAGCTACATATTGGTTAAGGATAGAAGCGTGTCTAAATAGTGTTGGAATGATAAAAATTATCATCCTTAAACCTCTCTTATTCGGACTCTCCACTTCAAGGAGAAGTATCAATGTCAACCCTATAGGACATAGGTATGGATATGAGATCTATATCCAATCCTCTATGGTGATTGTCAGATCCTGACAATCGAAAGACTGGTAGTGAAGTAATAGTTTATTTTAATATGGTAGTGAAGTCGATAGTTTATTTTAATATGGTAGACTGTTAGTAAAGTAGTAAGGGAGCTGAAGGGATGGTCCCTTATGGACTTATTCAACTAGTTCAGTAAAGTTTACTAGTAGTTTATAATTATAGGCTATCCTTTTATGAAACATTGCAAATTTAATTAGGCTTTTTCTATAGGCACTCCACATTTTACTTAGCCTAGTCCAATTTTTTTTTAGTTATTTACAAGTATGCCACCGGAATAATTGCTTCAGGCTAGCCCAATTTTTTTCAGGACTGTCAAAAAATTTGACAGTCCTTCTTATTGGTAGGACCGTCAAAAATTTGACAGTCCTTCTTATTGTTAGGACCGTCAAAATTTTGACAATCCTAAATATTTAGGACTGTTGGAAGGACAGTCCAATATATTTCCTTCCTTTTGGAAGGACTTGTCAAAAAAAAATTGACAGTCCTTGACGACGAGCAGCGGCCGCCCGCGCCCACCTCCTCCTCCTCCTCCTCCTCCTCCTCTTACCTCCGCCTCCGGCCGCGAGACCCCCCTCTACCTCGTTGCCTTCCTCCTCCTCGAGCAGCAGAAGGGGCGGCGGCCGCACAGTGCTCGAGTGCGTCATCCGGTTGCGAGACCCCCCCTCCACCTCGCCGTCTTCCTCCTCCTCTTCCTCCCACCTCTGCCTCCTCCGTGAGCCTCCTCCGCCTCCGGAGGTTGGGGTTAGGGTTAAGGTTTAGGATAGGAGAGGGAGTGGGCAGCACAAAGTAAATTTGGGGCTGTCCTGAGTAAAAATTACAAAAATTCGGGATGTCCTAAAGTAATGGGCTGTCCTAAGCAATTTTTGGAGTGCCTATAGAAAAAGCCTTTAATTATAGAATGTATCTTTTCATGGAACCATATAAATTTAATTATAAACTCAAATATATGAAATCGTGCAAACTTAATTATAGCTGTATCTTTTTATGAAATCATGCAAATTTAATTAGAGGTTATCTTTTTATAAAATCGTACAAATCTAATTACATGTCTTTTGTGAAACCATGTTTAAATATATTTATTTTAATTGACATATCCTCGTATCCGTATTCAAAATTTGGATCATTTTTAGCCGAGTCCGTGTGTCCTTCAATTATGAATTTGAAGTGATTGACTCTTGAATATGTACCCATACCCAACACATGTACCCAAGTCCAAATAACATAGCCCTTAACCCTCACACACAACCTTGGAGTTTTGGGGTAGTCGCAGGGTTTTTAACAAATATTAGTCAAAAAAATCTCTAAAAAGAATTCCATGATATATGACCAAAAACTTAGCAACATGAAAACGATAAAACTAGTGGATCTTATAGATCTAAAACAGCAGCAGAAGAAGAAGAAGAAGAAGTCTACTTGCCTCAGTTACAACAACTGGTAACACCAACAGACACGAACAGAGTCAATAGACCTAGCTCCATTTTCCATGGTTCCTCTGTGTGGAATCAATGATGGACACTTACGGACACTGTAACTGGTTGACTCTTGTATGTTTACAGATTCTTCATAATGAACAGGCACACATGCACCATTCGTGTTATGAAATGCACTTTACCGAAGATTATGATTAAGGGAGGAGGTGAAAGTAGGGTTTTGTAGGTTCTTGAAGGACCATGCACTAATAAGGATGAGAATGACATGGGAGAATGTGTATGTTTAAGAACTTGTGGTACCACTGATGCTGCATTTGCAGCTTAAGAGCCTTTTAGCTAGGAATTTCCTACATCATCAACACTATACACACACACAGACAAAACCAGTATCCCAAACTTGGGTTGGCTCTTTGAATCATTTTCTTCCATCCATCTCTTTTAAGGGCTGTTTTTTGTAACACTAACAGCCATATCCTTCTTTAAAACTTTATTTTTGGTTCGTTTAAGCCAACCTCTAGGCCTAGTGGCTCTTTAACTAGTATCTTATCTCTCCTCCTAACTAGAGCAAATAGTTTGTGTTGCACATGTCCAAACCACCTAAACCAATTCTCTATGATCTCGTCCTCAATGGTGTCACCTCTAACTTCCCAATAATATGTTCATCTTTTATCCTATCTTATAATATATCGTCACTCATCCACCTTAGCATTCTCATTTAGGCTACAATAATTTTATGGCCATGCTGGTTTCTCATTAGGCTACAGTAATTTTATATGGCGATGTTTTTCTCATTTAGGCTAACTAATTTTATGGGGCCATATTGTTTCTTAATTTTCCAACATTTGATCCGTAAAATCATGGATTGCCTTTATATACGTTGTATAGAAATCTAAATTTTCCTTCAACGTCAAAGGTGTTATGCAATCACAAAGTACCCCAGAAGTACTCCCTTTCAACTATCTCTATTAGAACGAATGATTCATCTAAATACCAAAAAACCATCAATTCTAGGTATTTCATGTCCATCTATATCTACTCCCCCCTAATTTCTCTTATTTTTAGTAGAAGTTACATTCTATATACTCTGATTTTGTCCTACTAAATCTAACACCTTAGGTTCCAAAGTTTCTTTCCACACTTTTATTTTAGCATCTAACCCTTCTCAGCTCTCTTCTACCAACACAATATCATCAGGAAACATCATATACCATAGAATCTCCTCATGGATATGCCTACTAATTGCATATATAACTAGCTTAAAAAGATGACATTGAACCTTGATGTAAGTCAATAGTGATAGGAAATGTTTGTTGTCGCCTTCAATGGTTCGCAAGGTCGTCTTAACTCCAACATACACATCCTTAATAGTTTCAATATAGCCTCTATGAACTTGTTTCTTCTCCAAAACCCATTGAATTATCTCCCTAGGAACTCTATCATAAAATTTATTTGTAAATGTATATCCCTATTTTTCGCTCTAAATTTTTTCATTAATCTTCCTAATAAATAAAGGGGTTCCATAGTAGATCTTTTCGGCACAAACCAAATTGATTCTATGAAGTTCTTTTTTTCGTAATCTTTGCTTAATTACTTTCTCCATAGTTACATAGTATTGCTTATAAGCTTAAGTTCTTGATTCTTGATAGTTATTACAACTCTATATATTCCCTTATTTTTATATATTTGTTTCTATAATACTAATTCTCCATTCATCTGGCATATTCCTAGTTCTTAGAGTTTGGTTAAATAAAATAGTAAGTCACATCAATCATTTGTCACGTAAAGATTTCCAAACCTTAATAGGACTATGATACAAAGATACGGCCCTACCGTTTTCCTTTTTTCTTTAAAACATCCTTAACTTCAGAAATTCTAATTTAAGACAATAATAACATGACCTCTAACCTAACGTTTGTATCTAAATTAAGCTTTTCTAGGTAGTTCTCACTATATAACTTGCGAAAATAACTCGTCAGCCTCCCCTTGATATTATTTTTCTAATACTTTTTGGCCTTCACTCTTGATATAGCTAAAATTACCTAAGTCTCTACTTCTCCTTTCCATACTCTTATATATATATATATATATATATATATATATATATATATATATAGAGAGAGAGAGAGAGAGAGAGAGAGAGAGAGAGAGAGAGTATACAGGTATCCCCACCACTAGTACAAATTATTTGATCATCTAAGTCTGAACATTTTCATTTTATTTTCCATAAATAAATTATCAAGTAGGAATCAAGTTAGGATTTGAAAGGACCGACTAAAAAGATTATTAAGTACCCATGCCTATTTCAGGGTTACAAGAATCAGCTACTTGGTAGGATGCTGATACCAACATCCTTTGCCCATTTCTTAGCTCAGAGACAAAACTAACAGCAAAGCACATGATAAACTCAGTTACACCATTTCAAATGCTTTTGACTCGACCAACTACATATCAGGGGTTAGTGACATCAGATATTGCTACATTCTGATCAAATGTGATTTAATCATAATTTAGCTTACCCTCATGCGTTTCTCCAACTGTAACCTCCATGTAAGTTCCTCAACTTGTTTTTCCAACTGATTTTTGGCAGCTTGGAGAGCACCAGTTTCTTTAGCCGCCTGGTAAAGAAAGAGGTAAATGGTTTAGAAGGTTAACTGAGACATAAATTGCATGAGCGAACTATTTGATCGAATGACTAGAACATAAAACTAAAGCATTGCAGCCACAATAGCAGCAAAGAGAATAAGATTATCATACAAGAGAAGTGAATCTAACCTACAAAAGCTGCAACATTGCAGAAAAATTATTCAATCAAGCTACAGTTCTAATTGATTGGAAATTTATGTTATGTTGAACAATATAAATATATAACCCTCATACCCTCATCAACACCCAGTGGCATGGATTTTAACATGGTATCAAAACAACTTAGGTTCAATCACTTTCATGTGCATTTTAAGTGGATTTTACAAAAACAAAACAAAAACAAAAAACGATAGGTGATTCAAATCTCAACCCATAAAAATGGTTTTCGACATGCGGGGCGTATTGAATAGTACCAAAGCCAAAAACAAACCTTATCCCTACCAACACTAGAGTTTTGCCGTGGTGACAGGGGTTTTGACATGCTCTAAACAGAAAGGTAGAACGAAAAAATGAAAGAAGAAAAAATACGTTCATGTCTAACTTGGGAGGCAGCAGTAGTGGTATCCTTTTATGAGCTTAAAAATAGCACAGACGACTATATTTAATATATTAATTATTCAGAAAATCAAACTTGTTGTCAAAGATTCACAGTTTATATGTATTCCAATGGTCAACACCAAATGTACTCCTGATGTATGATTGGATATAGGTACTGCAGAAGAATGTTACGGAAAGATAAGAGAAAAGGTAGGTTAGAAAGAATAAGATAATTGAAGTGTGTTGCATTGCATTACAGAGGAAAATCACAAACAAATAATTTATTTAAGTTATTAGCCAAGACATACCATCAAGTGGATATGTACCATGATCAATCTGTAGTGGATATGCATCATAAATGAATCTGCCATTGGAAATGTGACCTTTAGCCGGTACTAAAAATGACCGCAGCTGAAGGAGACTAGAAGATCCTGGTCACATCTAGGGCTACTATTTAGACCTGAGCAACCCTGGACCCGAGCCAGCTTTTCCTGAACCAGACCCTAGGCTGATACGTATGGGTCCGCATAAATCCTACTTAACTAAATCTAGAGTTCTAGATGATGCAAAAGAAAGAAAAAAGTAGAGATGAAAAGTATATGAATTATACAATTTTATTTATGACTTGTATAGATTGTAGTAAAATACCCGGACCTCACAACCCGGTTGTGTTGTGAATGGGTAGTCATGATGATGGAGAACCGTAATTTGTTCCAACTATTTAGATTGGATTTTCAGTTAGTAGTTGTTCTTTCATTTTATTTCTAGATTAATTCAAATAAATGTTATTATCTATTAGACTAGTAAATTCACGTGCATTGCACGCAAAATAATTTTTTCCTGATATTATTGTAAAATAGTTTAAATATTTAAATCTATTTGAATTAAAATTTGTTATATATATATATATATATATATATATATATATATATATATATATATATTTTAATTACAATTTTGTTATAGATTTGATTATATTTTAATTATAACATGTTATGGATATATCTCTACTTTTTATAAAAAGTCTTGAAAAGGCTAGCCGTCTAAGCCGTACGTATATCCTCACGTAATTAAAATTAAAAAAATAAATAAATTTAACTAATTATATAAACTATTTGTTCCAACTAGTTTATATAATTGTCTGTTGTCTGTTTTTTTTCCTTACTTTTAAATACACTTTTTAAATGTATACTTGTATGACAAATCTTTTTTAAAATAATATTCAATATTCTAAAGTATTTTTTTTTTGTTGATGAACATTTATTGTAGTTGAAAATGTGTAATTATTAGTAGTGAGTAAGGACATGTAATTCAATATTCCATGTTAGTGGGAAGATGTGTAATTTACATGTTTCATCCCTAGTTAACTTAAACTTATTTTAATATATTTAAGGTTGGAGAAGGACAATTTTGGAACATGGAAGTTCCACGGTGAAGCCTATAACTTTTGGTATTATATATAAGATTAATTTTTTAATAGATGGTGGAGGATTTACAAACAGCTTAGGCGGTTCAATTTTGAGTCGTTTTCAAGCCTTATTATAAGAGTAGAGATTAATTAGGATTCTTTTTATGTTTATCCTCAGAAATAATCATTCAAGGCTACATAAACTTTTGTAGTTGCAAAATTTAAAGATGGTTGATAATTAATTGAATAATTGAGAGTGGCCTATGACAAGTCTCCCTTGAAATTCAATTTTCTCAATCAAGTTGATCTACAATGTACTGAAGACCTCGGATTGTCGAATTTGGTGCCAAAGAGTCTACACCTGGTTTTGCAATCCTTCTGCCAACGAATCTGCCATTGTCCTGAGCGCTACAAACCCCAAGCACTCCGAATGCAGCAGCCCGCAATCTTTGTCACCATTTTTCACAGAATATTGGTGCCGAAAACCCATTGGGCACCCAATACAAGACGATTTATATTTTGCATTCTTGTTATGATTAACTTGTAATAAATTAGTGTAATATTAATTGTTCACGAATCATACAACTTTTTTCCCTAATATCAAAATCCACTTAGGGTCATCCTGTTTCTTTTGGGTCTCATCCTGTGTCACATGGCCTCTATGTAGAGGACCCAGACTCAACCCGAATATGGGTAGGTCTTGGGTCAAAACTTGGAGTCAAAGGAGTTATGTGTCCCTGTTTGAGGCTAGCATTATCAAAACCCAAACATGCCTGATAGCATCCCTACTCACATCAAAATAAGGCTTGAAATGGAAGAGGTTTGACTCATTAAGTATACTCAAGAAAGAACTAGGCTCTCTTCTCAAACCCAGTTTAGTTTCCAAATAAAGTTGATCCCAACAACAATCATGGTAAAAAAAAAATTTTGAATCTATCCAATTCCTGGATGTTGCCTTCTCAATGTAAAGGTCCGGCTTCCCTCATGACTTCTCCATGAAAACAAATGTTCTCAAAGCTAATAACAATAGAACAGCTAATAACAATAGAACGTGGATATCCAAGTCAGGAGGACTCACTCAAAATCCATTTAGTGAACCAAGAGAAAACAATTGTCATGACAATTAGTGCCACAACAGGAAGAAGCTTTGAAATGAAAAGAAACAAAAAACATCTAAATGGTTTTAGCTACCCCTCTACAACAAAAACATCACAATTTAGTATGAGGGTGATACAGTCATTTTACGCCGAAGTGTTAGATTAGTTTTTGTTTGTCTGAATGGAAGAAAAGGATTCAAACAGATGAAGCCAAAGTTTTGGGATAAAGGCTTTGTTGTATATATATATATATATATATATATATATATATATAGATTTGAGCAACTTATATTAAAAAAAAAACTATTCGGAATTACTGAAACAGACCTAATTAAAACTTAAAAGTAAATATGAAAAAAATTGCTTACCATTTTAAGCTTTCTTAGCTCTCTTCTAGCAATTCTTCCTCGCCACGCACATTGAGTGGTGATTGCTGCTTTCTTTAACCTAGTATAATGTAAATGCGCCAAGTACCGACGGCAATAACTCTGGAAAAGAATTTGTGATCAAGAATAACAGGTAAGAGGCAAACTTGATTCTTTAAATCAATAGCTTTCAACAATCAAAGCAATTGTTTTGAATATAGTGTACGCAGACAAATAGGCATGGTTGTATTACTTTATTAGATCGAGATTAAAGGGGGCATATAACAAGCCAGCGTGTTTATACACCAATTTTTCACATTGTGAAGATGCCACGTGATCAGAAAACACGGTTAGAAACAGATAATGAAGCTCAGTTGCACAAAAATAATTAGAAATGAGTAAACATTGTGAGTTGAGAGAGAACTTGCTAAGGAGAGTAAACTAATGTTGCTAGATTCCTCAATAAGTTATCAGTGTATAGCAGACTGGTTATTATGAGAGTATAGCAGACTGGTCAAGTTACCTGAATAATAACTGCAGCTTTTGTCTGCCGCCTGAAATGAAGTTCATTACGAGCGGCCATTCCACGTAAACCAGATTGAATAATAAGCGAGGAAAAATAGAGCTCTTTGTATGCTTTCCGTGCAAAATGCATGCGGAAATATGTTTGGATCCTCAGGCTAGCAGCTTGTCTACGCATGTTATCACAAAGTTGCCTTGCAAGTTGTCCTAGAATGAAGTATAAATCAAATATTGCATTGTAGTAGTTTCTAAACCCATTCAATTGAAACCACTTTTACTCAAATCAACAATAAATGAAAGCTTAATCATTATTCACTACAAATTACCTCTGCACACAGCTTGAATCTGTATAGTTGATTTTTGCAGTAAAATGAAGCTTTTGCGACCCAAGTATGAGCGAACTTTTCTTTGAATTATGCTCGCAGATCTTCCCAACACAGCATTCCTACGAGCATCTAATTCAGCCATTTGACCAGCCCGAAGAAAGACCTTTGTCTTCCCCACCTGGATTATCATATATAAGCAAGATCACTAACATCTTCGAGATTAAAGGAACATAATTTTCCTATTCCAAATGTAGAGCATTAATAAAGCACTTGTGGTGAAAACAATATTCTAATAGCAAATGTTACCACAGTGACTCAATTTCTAATCCTGGCATAGAATTGAATTCTCGCATTTCAATATATTTAATATCATGGATGGCAAAATATTAGCACGGATGCCTCAGAAATTTGAAAAAAGAAGGTTCCCTTCCAGGCATAACGTATTATACTGCTCAGGCATAACCTATTCATACTGCTCAGTGACAATTATTCTCAAATTTTCCTCCATTTTTATTTGACGCATACAGCACATATGAATGCTGTGCATCAACAATAAGAAAACAAGGGTATCTAAATTTGTGATAAAATGCTAATACCTAATCTGTTCTAAAGAGTACTGTAAAGAGGCTTTCACCGTATCATTTTTCTAAACATTCTGTATATTTTTTCTAAACATTCTGCATATGTTGTTTGAATAGATGCAATGAATCTTAGCAAAGCCTAGATTACAAAAAGTAGTCTAAATGCCCACCTAGGCATTGAAGGCCCGGTCTGCTTCTCAAAGGTGTTGAGCCCTATGTAGGACAGGCAGAAGCAAGTGGTTGTGACTGTCATTAGACCAAAAGTTTTGTTAATTGAGAAACTTGCTAGTTTTGGTCCCTTGTCATCCACCTAGGTCCCCCCCTCTCTCCCCCAGGTAGGTACCTTTTGTTCTATTCAAAAGGAATGTTCCAGTGATTAAATTGTAGTCATATCAACCGATTCAAATGAAGAAAAGACCTAGTATTGCCTTAAGAATAACCGATCAGGTATAAGAATAATTCAATAGGACACTGGCACATTCAGACTTCGTTTCTGCACATTAACTCTTACACTGCAGCATTGAGTAGTAGATATGAAGTTATTTATACATTGATAGACTTGCAGAAAATTTGTCAGCTATCCAGTTTCTACTGGAGCATTAGTAGCAGAATGCATTACAGTGATCTGGGATGTCATGTTTCCAATTTGAGCTACCCTAATAAGAGAGTACCGTGAAACTGTTTAAAACAATTAGTTAGTTTGGCAGTGGCATATTCACATATGGCGGTCTGTGTGTGATTCAAAGAATACATTGAATCATCTCTGATTTTTTTTGTGAGAACATTTATACAACCAAACCTATGGTATCAGCTTATATTCAAGCTGTCATGTCTCTCCTTGATAACAGTATCATTCTGACCTGTTTTTTTAGAATAAAAGTCAGACACTGTCCCCCTGTGTAACAAATCCAGGACTTCCCGTCCCTTACCAAAGGTCTCAACCATTGGGACGCCCAACCTTTGGTCATTTCCAACCTGTTCTCTCTCTCATTATAGATAAACCAACAAAAACCAAATCTTGCAAGAAAACTTCACATTTACCTTAACAAAAAGTATCTGACTTAATCTTTGATCATGAAAAATGGCAGGTAATAATTAAATTGTATCATTTCTCAATTTTACCTGATAGCCTTCAAGTTGCGCTACCTCCAACAGCTTCTTTGAAGCAGTGACTTCATCAGGACTGCCATAAGAAGATACTCTTTATCTGAAACATGGCACATTCAAAATGTTTGCAAATGCCACATAACAATATATACCTTCCCTTTAACACATCAGGCACGAGAATCCCAAAACGATCTATAAATTCATCGAACGTCCGCCTCGTAGGATATCCAGCACAGCTTATTCTGATTGCTTCCATCACTCCCTGTATACTTGCAATTAGCAGATAATACCTAAAGCATCTCGTCTCTGCATCTACAATGCTGAAGAAAAGGAAAAAAAAAAACACTCACCCCACACCTCAGCTGCTGAAGAACATTACTATTCTCAAAAATAGCTGGCTTAAGAAGATTATTGGGTTTGACGCAGCGAATGTAGTGTGGTTCAGTTGCACTTAGAGTTTCCAGCAGAGTTTGCAGTTGTTGCTGATCATTTGCATATGCTCAGTACATTCAACAAAAAGCAGGATCCATAAGGGCAGTTGACCAAATGTTTATACCTTAAATCGTGAGCCAATTGATGAAAATTTTGATGATTTTGATGAGTCCTCAGAGAGAAGTGGAAATAGACCAGAAACAAAAGAACATTTAGAAGCGTTCAAAAGAGATTGGTGTTCGGCAACCACATAATCTTTGTTCTTGTCTAAGAACTGCTCGGTTTGATACGTGACCTGTAAGACGGTAAACCAATGCATTAAATTCTACTTCTGATGTCATCCAACCTTCACTATGAACCTTGGGATAAAGAAAGCATACTTACATCACCAGCATAGTGGCAAATGGTAAAATCTGAACGTGATAGTTTTGGCTTGTTGAAGCGCTTATGATCCTTAAATGTCTGATACAGTTTTGTAGCAAAGGTTTCATGTGTTGATCTTGGCAATACACTACATTAAGAAAGGTCACCAACTCAGCAGGACAACAGTTCATTGTAATAAATGAGCATTTCCTTCAGAAGAAAAGAGAAGATAGTGCTCATGATCTATATTTATACATACCAAGCCTCATCAAGAAGAGCAATGATCCCACCTGGTTTCTGGAAATCAAGAATGAAGCATTAAAATCGGTAAAGCCTGATGGAGCAGTATATCATATATCATTATCCATGCATTTACATATCATTATAATCAATTCATGAAATATGCAAGGGAATATTTCCATGTAGACGACAATGTGTAAAGTGCAAATCACCCTCTCCAGGATCCACTTGGGTTTCCATAATCATAAGTAACTGCATATACAATTTTTAAGATCATGGAAGTTACAGAACCATCTAAATACCATAGTTTAAAGTATCGGCCGATACCGATCCGATACGGCCGATACCGATACAGTTTGGCATGTCCCGATCCGATACCGACCGATACCCGATACTGACCGATACCGACATTAGAGGTCTCTTTTCCAGTCAAATCGGCAAAAAATTTGAATTAAAAAGACCAATTAGAAAGGATGTAAAAGCATAGTAAGGTTGTAAAAACATATAAAAGAGGAAAACTTATCTATCGCATATAAATCAATCGACAATGATGACTACTATTTCATTCAATATCAAAAATACTTAGAAACAATACTGAAAATACTTTAAATTATGCATAAATGTATAAAATATATATATATATCCTAATAACGAGTACCATCACTTGATTTTAATCACAAATATTGGCACTCCTAAGATCCATGAAGAACACAAGCCAGACATCAAATGAGAAATAAATCAAAGAACCCAGCCCAGGATTTAGAAAAATTGATCTACCCCTTATTTCCCTGGAGAAGAAAGCAAGAAAAATTGAGTTAATACAATCATGGTTGTGAATGGTAGCCTAGGAACAGATAAAGATTCCCAATGTGCCAAAGAGTCAGGAGAATTCCTATACAAAACTAACCAGCTAGATTTATATGCTTTCAAATAAAACTACTACATATAATGGCTTGAGAAGGCACATTCAAAAGGGTTAAAGGCATAGCTAGTGCAAATAACGGGTAACTTCCAGGAAAACAATATCAAGGTTAACTAATTTATGAAGGCGGGTCTTAAATTGAACTTTATTAGATCTTAGGCAGATCTAAGATGTGAAACAGTCATAATCTTTATATTCTGTTAACCATAATTGCTTCTACTTGCCCTAATGACACTACCACAATGTGAAGTAGAAAAAATAGAAGGATGACAAAATTTCTCCTCTAAAGAAGAAAATTTATCGACACGGTTCTTTCAGGATTAATAAAGTTACACAAATTTAAGAATCAAACATTAATAGAGAAGCATCCACGAAGCTAGGGTTACAGAAGGTAATGAAGTTTTAACTTTGAAATTGTTTATCAAATTCTATTCGTATACTACCATGATCGACAACCATCACTAAAAGATAGTAGAGGAGTAAAAATACAAAAAATCATCGCACACAAACATCTATTACTACATACAACATTCCAGGAGTAGACAAGATCAACCTTTTCAATAAGATCAAGAACATCCTGATTATCAATGAACTCAATATAACTCCAATTAATTTCTTCTTTGGTATATTCCTCCTGCTCCATTTTAAAAACATGCTGTTTAAACAAAAAGTTTAATTGGTCAGTAATCCATTTGACTGATCAACATGGCAAAAATAAACTTATAAAGTACTATATATGCATTAAATCAAGAAAGCTAAAACCCTGAAAAGACAAAATTGGCAAACCTGATTAAAATGTTGTTGCAATTTCTCATTTGTCAGATTGATACAAAATTGCTCAAAGCTGCAAAGAACAAGCATGCCAGTCAGGTTAAAGTTAACAACACTGCATTTAATACCTCATTCAGTCCATGAAAAAGGCATTTAAACCTGGTATGTTAAAGACTTTATTTTAAAAAAAGAAGACGGTGAAAAACATGTTTTAAACACGCTTATTATTTTTAGGGTTATTTACACTAACATCCACTATGTTTTATGTTTATTACACGGACTTCCCTTATTTTGAAAATAATTATACGAACGTCCCCTATGCTTTATGTTTTAAGGGTGGCTAGGGGAGATCAGTATAATAATTTTCAAAGGAGGTACGTGTAATAAACATAAAACATAGGAGAGGTTACTGTAAATAACCCTTATTTTTTATCATTGACACTTAAATTCTGACCAATATTTTCTTTCATAGATTTCTTCTAATTATTTGTTATTATACTTAAGGAATTTCACTACTCAAGATACATGTATACAGGAACATATAATAATCATATCGAAGATAATACAGTTCTCCAGTTATAATTTTTTTCGTAACCTTTCTGACAGTTTGTTTAACTAAATACGAATCATTTTTTGAAACAATTTGATAATCTTGATATTGCTAATGAGTTATATCATGCATAATATGGAGGAAGCAAGGAGATCAATAAAAACACACAACATTGTAAACATGACATTGCAATATACAGTATATGTTAATACCTGCAATAAAATTGTCCACCCATATATGCATGCGCACTTTCTAATTCAATAGAATTGCAATAACCATATATTGCATATTTATCATGTCCCATTTTTCATTATCCATTTTCTGATGATGTTTTTAAAGGGTTGGCAAACTAAAAATGAATAAGCAAGGAGATCAATAAAATCTCACAGCTCTGTAAACATGGCATTGCAATATACAGTATATGTAAATACTTCAATGAAGTTGTCAACCCATATCTACATGTCAACCCATATCTATATGCGCACTTTCTCATTCAATAGAATTGCAATATACCATATGTTCAATATTTATCATGTTTCCATTTTTCTTTATCCATTTGTCTGATGATGTTTTAAAAGGGTTGGCAAACTAAAAATAAATTATTCACATTCTTTTTCTTGCCGTACAACAACAAATACAAAGTATTTATCCCAAATTTTTTGGATTGGCCTATTAGATCTTTTTCTTACATTTTGTTGTGTTAAGGGCCATGTCCTATATAACACTAACAAAAACCATATTTTTACCTCAATCCATGTTCGTTTAGGACTATCTATCATCCTAACGGCTCTTTAATTGTTATCTTACATCTCCTTACCGGAGCATCTATTGGTCTACTGCACATCTAAACCAAATAAGACAACTTTCTCTCATTTTATCCTCAACTGGTGTCACCTCTAACTTTCCTCAAATGCGCTCATTTTTTTTATCATATCCTATAATGTATTGTCACTCATCCATCTTAGCATTCTTATTTCTGCTACATTAATTTTTTGGGACATGTTTCTTAATTGCCGAACACTATGATCCATAAAGCATGAATAGTCTTATAGCCGTCTTATAGAATTTTCGATTAAAACTTCAAAGAGACATTCTAATCACAAAGTACTCTATAAGCAATCCTCCATTTTAACCATCTTGTTTTAATTCTATGCATGACATCCTTCTCAATCTCTATGTCATGATAAAGGTTTGATTTTATATATCGAAAACTATTACTCCTAGGTATTTCTTTTCATCTATATGTACTCCCCCTTGTTTTCTTTTTGCCTTTTGGTTGAAGTTACATTTTATATACTATGTTTTTATCCTATAATTCTGTAACCTTCATTAAAATATATATATATATATATATATATATATATATATATATATATTAGGAAGTCAAATTCAATTTGGATTCCTCTTCATAAGAAGAGGAATCCAAATTGAATTAGTTAAGAGAACATTGGTCAAAGCACCAAAATAAATATCTTCACTTCTAGCAGCTGCAGGAGCAGCAACAATGTAGTAGCAGCAGTTGCACGCAGCAGCAGCGCGTAGCAGTCGCTGCAGCAGCAGCAGCGCGCAGCAGTAGCACCTGCAGCAGCTATATATTATGTATATATATGTATATATGTATACTATATATTATCTATATATGTTTACTATGTATCTATATATCTATGTATCTATATATATTATATTGTATCTATCTATACATGTATATTATATATATATATATATATGTATCTACGTATACTATATTGTATCTATATATATATATATATATATATATATATATATATATATATATCATATTTTATTATATCTATGTATATCTATATATATCATATACATATATACATATGTAAACTATATTATATATGTACCCTATATACATGAATATATATATATATATATATATATATATATATATATATATATATATATATATTGTATCTATATATATCTATATATATATCTATATATATCATATACATATATATGTATCTATATATGTATACTATATATGTATACTATATATTATCTACATATCTATGTATATATGTATATATATGTAATCTATATATATCATATTATATCTATATATAGCATATACATTTATATCTATATATATCATATACATATTATATCTATGTATATCTATATATATCATATACATATATATGTATCTATATATGTATACTATATATTATCTATATATTTATGTATATATGTATACTATATATGTATATATATACATATATATATCTTATATATATATGAATATCTATGTATTACATACGTGTATATATATATATATATATATATGTGTGTGTGTGTGTATCTATATATGTATTTACTATATATGTATGTATCTATATATATGTATCTATAAATAATATATAAATATGTCTTATATATACATTATTTTTATACTTAAATTTTTATATAGATATTTGTCCCATTTATAGACCAGAAATAGCATAAAATTAACCTAGAAATCTAGTGGGTTAAGTCTATTTAATTATATTTTACCAATTAATGTGAATTATTCATGATATAGGTTATCTGGACCCCGCCACACTCTGACTTGTTTCACCCGCTTTGGACCCCAGGCGAGTACAGTCTCTAATGATTTTCTTACTGATAATTTCTATAACACATGTAGTATTTTTGTATTTGATTCCTGACACAAAGAAACACGGACTAGCATATATTGTGTTTTTAGACTTTGATCTTGTACAATACATGATATTCGTGTGATTGTTGTATGCTAGTCGGGGCAAAAAAATGCTAGTTTATATGTGATCATACCCTAATACTGTGTAAATATAATTCATGTACAAAGGCTAACCATACACTTCACGTATGATTAACCGGCTCTTATTGTGCAATCCTAAGCCGATCACATAATCAAACTAGTCTTTCAAAACACTTAGTGACTATAGATTTCCTTGTTGATACATGACATATTCTCTGTTTATTCATTTTCTCTGTTCATTTCTTAATATGCCTTGATATCAGTTTATTTATCCATCATGTACTACTTTTCTATCACTGTTTTATAGTCCTTATCATGTATTGAAACTGCTATTAGAATTGTACTCGTTCAATCCTGACTGGATAATATTCCAGGCAGCACTTAGAAGGACCTGTGTCCCATCTATTATGGATTTTGGAAAATAGCTTCGAGCCTGATTTTACCTCCTGAAGGATCGAGAAAGGCCCAAGCAGGAGACCTAGTTATAACAATAGTTAGAGTTTGCAGACTTACTATAGTTGTATGAGTTATGAATACAAGATTTGTACTGTAACCTTTATACACATATATATACTACAACATGTTTTCACCTACCTTAGTTTTGTGATTGAGTATAATATTTGTTTCATTTATATTATGGGGTGTTGGTTATACAGTATTAGTTCCAGACAGCGTTCTATCGCCGACACTGCGGCGTAGGCTAGGCGTACCCACGCACTCGTACCCAAACACCCGGGTGCGGGTCGTGACACGTTTTTATGGTGGCTCATGCAGGTCAGACTTCGCAAGAAGTGCGATGTCGTAGTAGTACTTAGGACTAGAGTACTATTACGAGTCTGCAATAGGATATAGGATATTAGGAATAGGAAATACTCAATCACAATTAGGAATTTCAACTCTGAATTAAATTTACTAATCTTGATCACCCTGAATGACTTGATATCTTCTCCAATTTATGTCCTCAAATAATATCTTATCTTGTGTCTTAATGATGTCTCCTTATTATTTTATCATATTCCAGAATGACACCCATAACATATTCCATTAGGACACGCGAGACCAGAGCATCCGGTTGTTCAGGAGCAGCTGCAGAAGCCGCTCCAGTTGTCTCTGAATATCTTCCTTCTCCTCCTTCACTTTCATCCCAAGAAGGTGTACAATCGAACACTGGAGGCATGCCCACTGAAGGAACACATTTATACGAGCTCTTTAGATGTATGCTGGAGACGCAGAGGGCTCAGACTGAGGCCCAGAGGGAACAAACAAAAATGATGCAAGAAAGCATTGAGAGTTCCCATCATATGGCTTTGGCATCTATGGAGAAGTTTGCATCTCAGCAACAACAGCCTATTCAACAGAAAATGGACAATATCTTGGACTTCAAGAAGATGGCTCATCGGGAGTTCAAAGGAACTGAAGGGATCTTATACGCAGATGAATGGCTCGAGGATATCGAGCGAATTATACGGGTTGCTCGGATACCAGAAGATCTGAAGATAGAGGTTGTAGGCTTGCAGCTTCACGATATCGCTCGCACTTGGTTCAGAAATGAGCCCAGACTTGCTGATGCAGACATAACCTGGGACCAGTTCAAACACATTTTCAAACAGAAGTTCTTTTCCGCAGTAGTCAAGGGCGTTCTAGAAAAACAATTCCAGAACTTGAAGCAGGGTAGTCTCTCGGTAGATAAATATGCTGCAGAATTCGGCAGGCTGAGCCAATTCGCAGAATATATGGTGAGAGATCCGGAGGACCGAACCCGCAGATTCCGGCAAGGCTTGGCTCAGGAAATTCGAGTCATTATCCCCTCTAGTATCACGACTTTTGCTGGGATTGTTGCAGAAGCCCAGAGGATCGAGGTAGACATGGGCTTTAAACCCAAGCGGGATCGGAATGCGTTTGAAGGCGACAGCAGCACAGGACCAGCAAAACGTTTTCATTTTCAGCCGAGGACTTTCCAGCATCAGCAGCAGCATTGTCCTCCAACTAGATTTTCGGCTCAGTCGCATCCTCAAAAACAGATCCAACAGACCCATTTTTGCCATTTTTGCAAGAAACTGGGACATTCCTGGGAAATATGCAGAAAAAGACTTGGAGTCTGTCTATATTGTGGATCTGCGGGACATCATGTGAACAACTGTCATATTCGAGGTGCAACAAATCAAAAGGGACCAGCTAAGCCACATGTGGCACAACAGCAGAGGGGACCTCCACTTCCAACACAACAGCAGCAATTTGGCCAGCACCAGCAAAGGGGAGCTCCTCAGCAGGGCAGAGCTTTTGCTACAACTGTCGAGGAAACTGAGCCCACCGGTGATATTATAGCATGTTCTATTCTTCTCGATTCTATTACAGTCATAGCATTATTTGATTCTGGTACATCCCATAGTTTCATATCTGTGTCTTTTGTAATTAAGCATAATTTAGTAGTTGAACCCTTGAGTAGAAACTGTAAGATCACGACTGGGGGAGGCATCAACCTAGTCGGTGATGTTTGCAAGGGGTATTACGTTACAATGGGAGACCGTATTTTGTCTGCTAGCTTACTCGTAATGCCACTTCCAAGTTTTGACATTGTCCTTGGAATGGATTGGTTGGGTATGCATTTCGCTAGCATTGACTGCCGCAGAGGTCGTGTGCTGTTTCGGCCTCCAGGAGAACCGGAGTTCGAGTTTGCTAGAAAGACAGAGAAACCAGATCGTAGAATTCTTTGCAAAGCTATAATGGAGGAGAAAGAACTACTGTATCCTATTATTGCTGAGTTCTTAGATGTGTTTCCCGAGGAGTTACCAGGATTGCTGCTAGATAGAGATGTTGAATTCTCTATTGATCTAATACCGGGAGCAGAACCAATATCGCAACATGTCTACCGGATCAACAACAATGAGCTGGCGGAGCTAAAAAAATAGATCGATGAATTAGACGACAAGCGATTCATCAGATCAAGTTCGTCGCCTTGGGGAGCCCCGGTACTTTTTGTGCCAAAGAAGGATGGATCGGTGCGGATGTACATCGATTACAGGGCCCTGAACAATCTCACAATCAAGAACAAATATCCGTTGCCGAGAATAGATGATCTCTTCAATCAGTTGAGTGGCGCGAAGATATTTTCAAAGATGACTTGAGATCCGGATATCATCAGGTAAAGGTGAAAAAGGAAGATATTCCAAAGACTGCATTCAGGACTCAATATGGCCAGTACAAGTTCTTGGTGATACCGTTCGGGTTAACTAATGCCCCGGCAGTCTTCATGAACTTGATGAACAAGGTATTCCATCAGTACCTGGACAAGTTCGTGGTAGTGTTTATAGATGATATCATTGTATACTCAAATACGCTAGAAGAACACGAGAAACATTTAAGGATTGTGCTTGAAACTCTCAGGAAGGAGAAGCTTTATGAAAAACTCTCTAAATGTGAGTTTTTTCTTAAACAAAGTGGAGTTTCTCGGACATGTAGTGACTGGAGATGGAATATCAGTCGATCCAAAGAAGATTGTTGTCGTAGAATCTTGGGCCACTCCAAGCTCTGTTGCAGAAATTAAAAACTTCTTAGGGTTGGCTGGATATTACAGAAAGTTAGTGAAAGATTTCACTCGAATTGCAGAGCCTTTGACTAAACACACTCGGAAAGATGTAGAGTTTGTTTGGACAGAGGAGTGCCAGGTTGCTTTTGAGGAATTGAAGAAGAGGTTGACGTATGCTCCTATTTTAACGTTGCCATCAGGGTCTGGAGGTTTCACTATTTATAGTGATGCATCGGAAAAAGATTTGGGTTGTGTTCTTCAGCAGAATGGGAAGGTGATTGCCTATGCATCCAGGCAATTACGTCATCATGAGAAGAACTATCATACCCACTATTTGGAGTTGGCAGCAGTCATCGTTGCCCTGAAGTTATGGAAACACTATTTGTACGGAGAGCGTGTGAAGATCTTCACAGACCACAAGAGCTTGAAGTACGTTTTCACTCAGAAGGAGTTGAACATGAGACAGCGTCGGTGATTGGAACTGATGAAGGATTTTGACATATCTTTGCAGTATCATCCTGGGAAAGCCAATGTAGTTGCCAATGCCTTGAGCAGGTATCCGGTAGCTATGTTGTTGACACATGATCGATATTTGTTGGAGGACTTGGAGAGCTTGGGCATGGAGGTGATAGTTCCTGGTTTTGCTACGCACATGTGGGGGTTGCAGATACACTCAGAGTTGATGGACAGGATCAAGGCAGCCCAGTATGAAGATGTATCTCTAAGGAGCATCAGAGCTCAGGTGAGAGCAGGATTAGAGGATGATTTCACCATTGCTGAGGATGGTTCTTTGCGGCAGGGTGCTAGATTGTGTGTGCCTAATGGGAAGCTGCGTGAGGAGGTGTTACAGGAAGCGCATCGCTCTCAGTATTCCATACATCCAGGTGCCAACAAGATGTATCGGGATATGCGAGAGAGTGTAGTGGTATGGCATGAAGAGGGAAGTGGCGCAGTTTGTATCCAGATGCTTAGTGTGCCAGCAAGTGAAAGCCGAGAGGCAGAGGCCAGGAGGTTTGCTTCAGCCATTACCCATTCCAGAGTGGAAATGGGAGCACATTACTATGGATTTTGTGTCCGGACTCCCACAATCTCCAGGAGGAAAGGACGCAATTTGGATCATCGTTGACAGATTGACCAAGTCGATCCACTTTTTGCCTTTCAAGGTGGGTTTGTCTACGGAGAAGCTGGCAGAGATGTATGTAAGATAGATCGTCAGGATACATGGGGTTCCCATCAGCATAATCTCGGATCGGGATAGTCGTTTCACTTCTCATTTCTGGAGGAGTTTGCAGGCGAGTTTGGGCACTCAGCTCAAGTTCAGTACTGCATATCACCCCCAGACAGATGGGCAGTCAGAAAGGACTATTCAGACTCTCGAGGATATGCTGAGCACTTGTGTACTAGATTTCGGAGGATCTTGGGAGGATCATCTTCATCTGGTGGAGTTTGCATACAACAATAGTTATCAGGCAAAGCATCGAGATGTCTCCTTTCGAGGCTCTGTATGGCCGAAGATGTCGTACCCCATTATCTTGGGACGACGTAGGCGAGCGAGCATTGTTGGGACCAGAAATGGTAGTAGATGCTGCGGAGAAGGTAAAGCAGATTAGAAAGACTTCGTGTGGCTCAGGACAGACAGAAGCACTGGTCCGATAGTCGCCGGAGACCGTTAGAGTTCAAGGTTGGCAAATTGGTGTTCTTGCGAATTTCTCCAACACGTGGCACGATTCGTTTCGGGAGAAGCGGGAAGCTCAGTCCAAGATTTATCGGACCTTTCAGTATTACCGAAAGAGTCAGTGCCGTAGCCTACCGGCTAGCTTTGCCATCTACATTAGAGAGAGTACATAACGTGTTTCATTTATCTCAGCTGAGACGATACGTAGCTGACCCTAACCACGTATTAGATCACTCAGATATTAAAGTGGGACCAAGCCTCAGCTACCAAAAGCAGCCCGTGGAGATACTAGATCACAGAGAAAAGGTGATGCGTAACCGGACGATTTTATTTGTTCGTGTCGCTTGGAGTCATCACTCCCCGGGTGAATCTACTTGGGAGAGAGAGAGATGCATGAACGATACCTATACCTCTTTGAATTTTGAGGTATTTCTTCTTCATTTCTGTATGATCTACTTTAAATTTCGAAGAAGAAATTTTTCTAAGGGGGGTAGATTTGTAACCTTCATTAAAATATATATATATATATATATATATATATATATATATATATATATATATTAGGAAGTCAAATTCAATTTGGATTCCTCTTCATAAGAAGAGAAATCCAAATTGAATTAGTTAAGGGCACATTGGTCAAAGCACCATAATAAATATCTTGACCCCTCATTCCCTATATAAACACATCCCCACCCTCATTCACTCTCCATCCCTCATCTCTCTCAACCCTATATTAGTAAGGTAACCCTTGTTCCTCTTCAATTTGGTTTTATAACTCTAACTAGGATAAGTATATATATATATATATATATATATATATATATATATATAGTGTGTGTATGTGTGTTCAAGAAGGTGGGGAGCACTGCCTGCAGCAGAGTAGCAGCAGTGGCTGCAGCAGTAGCGAGCAGTGCCAGCAGTGTAGTGCCCCGCTCCGCGTAGGCACTATGTACAAGTGATATCGGCTTGCTTGCTTGAACGGAAGTCTTCTCGGAGAGTTCTCGACCGATTAATCAATGTGAGTGGGCAGAACTGCATTCTCTGATTCTTGCACGACTTAATAATGAATCTGAGTTTTTGAATGCTTGTTTGCTTAAGAAGATTGTTTCATAAGAAGAATGATAGAACCGACTCAGTATGCTAATAAGAGAACTCACATAGCTTGTCATTGAAACGAATCTGTTGCCTAACTAAGAGAATATGAATGCTTGTCAGAAAGGAGATAGAACCATTGCCAGAACCATTGCCATGCTAAAGAGAAAGATAGAAATGTTGCATGCTTAGAAACACCGACACAGCTATCGAACGAACCTTTGTTATGCTAAGAAAGATAAGTAAATGAATGGCTCGAATATGTCCATTTGAATATGCTAAGAAAGAGATAGTTATTGCATGTTAACTATGAAATCAATCGTGCTTGCCTTGATATGTTTCGCTTGTCTGTTTGCTATATCGAACTGCTATAAGTGAAAATATGTGAATGCAGTGATTAATAGTGCGCCCTGAGGATACGGCTCGCAAGGGTCTAGTGGGGTGTGCTATTAGTAATGTGGAAGATGTGCTTCGTTCAAAAGATGTGTTTCGCTAGACCGCATATGTTTTGTTTGATCATTGTTTTGCTTGCACTATGTGTTTATGTCATTGCATTGGTCTCGGACTTGTGCACAAGGTCTCGTCTCTCGAACGATTCCTAGGGCACTGAGAATCGTTCGGTCCGGAAGAGATTTTTGGATCGCCCTGAGGTATACGGCTCGTAAGGGGGTCTAGTGGGGCGATATGTCTATTAGTGTTGTGTGGAACCCATGATGTCACAGCTGCTTGCACTCGGGTGTGTTGGTGAAGAGCTGAACCTTGGGTCACAGCTGCCGACACCCGTGCGTGCCAGTGAAGAGCTGAACCTTGGGCAACCGCTGCTAATCATGGGACGACCCATGGACCGTCATATAGATAGGGCGCATGCTAGGTTTACCTTCTTGCATACCTATCGATTAATGACGCCAGAGATTGATACATAAGTTATGAATATGCAAATTGTGACTAACTTGTGTGTCTGCTGCAGGAATAACCGTTCGGCTAAGGGATAAGAAATATGAGTTTATACATAAGCCTGCTTGTTCATTTTGTCTGCATCGTAGAGATTATCTGTTAGTGCTTCATGCATTGCATCGGTCAGACAATGACTATTAGTGCGGGAGAGCTGAACCTCGGTCACAGCTGCTAATAGTATCAGAATGTGAGTCATTGGTTAGCTGGATTACCGCTACCGATCCTGAGTTTCTCGGGGACCGAATTCATAATAAGCTAGTTCTTTTGTGTGCCTGAATTATGATAGTCCACTTGATATGTTTGCCTCGATTCGATATGATCAGTCTGCTAGATACACTTTGTCCCAAAGAGATAGATTATGATGCACAATACATGCTGCGCACTGCACGATAGAACATTGTCCCGATCGTATGCTTATAGTTTGACTATGCAAACTGTTTCGAAGTTATGTTTCCAAAAGATGTAATCTGACTATAAGTTCTGAGCTGCATGAAATGAACTTAGGTAAAAGTAGCAAGATCACTAGTAATGAAATATTTTGCCACATGATTACTTAGTGTGGGTTTTAGGGGGTGTAGCTTCTGTTCAGTTGTTTTATCTCATCAGTACTTGCATAAAGTGCTGACCCACCAACAGTTTGCTTGTTCTCAGGTGCCTGATCGTCCGAGGAAGCGATAGTCGTGCCTCATCCCAAGGATACGGAAATCTGGAGTCGATGCCTTGAGCCGTATCGAGATTGAGCTGCTTTTGTATAGAGGGACATAATGTATGGAACGGTGTTATTGTAATCGAGAGAGAGAGTGCTTGAGCAAATTGTATCCTCGGCCATGCGCTGCTTGTAACACTTTTGATTATCAATAAAAGAGCCTGTTTTCATATGACATTGTGTTCTTCACTTTTCTACAATGTTATGTGCCGCTGCTTCAGTGTTGAATAGCTTACTTGTCCTTGTTCAAAGCTTTGGCCTTGTGCAAGCGTATCTTAGGCTTGCACGGCATCACGTCCCGATGAGAACGATAGTCCTGCTGAAGAGCTGCAACGTGGTGATTCACGTTCAGCAGGGACTATCGAGCTTGCGGGAGATTGGGGCGTGACATAATGGTATCAGAGCAACTCGATTCCTTGTCCATTCCGTTGCCTCCGACTCTGAGTTGTGATTGTGCTGCAATGAACGTTCCATACAATAAGTCCATAATTATTCTCAAAGATGCGCACAAAAGTTTTCTGGAATTGTTTTCATTGCTTGAGATGTGATTTGTGATTTCGGGATTGTTGTGTTTTGATTAAGGAAGGTGAGGGATGAGGACTATCGCTGCTCTATGTTTTCGTATGAGTTTCTCCTTGAGTTTCGAGGACGAAACTCTTTGTTGGTGGGTAAGTATGTAGTGCCTCACTCCGCGTAGGCACTATGTACAAGTGATATCGCCTTGCTTGCTCGAACGGAAGTCTTCTCGGAGAGTTCTCGACCGATTAATCAATATGAGCGGGCAGAACTGCATTCTCTGATTCTTGCACGACTTAATAATGAATCTGAATTTTTGAATGCTTGTTTGCTTAAGAAGATTGTTACATAAGAAGAATGATAGAACCGACTCAGTATGCTAATAAGAGAACTCACATAGCTTGTCATTGAAACGAATCTGTTGCCTAACTAAGAGAATATGAATGCTTGTCAGAAAGGAGATAGAACCATTGCCATGCTAAAGAGAAAGATAAAAATGTTGCATGCTTAGAAACACCGACACAGTTATCGAACGAACCTTTGCTATGCTAAGAAAGATAAGTAAATGAATGGCTCGAATATGTCCCTTTGAATATGCTAAGAAAGAGATAGTTATTGCATGTTAACTATGAAATCAATCGTGCTTGCCTTGATATGTTTCGCTTGTCTGTTTGCTATATCGAACTTCTATAAGTGAAAATATGTGAATGCAGTGACTAATACTGCGCCCTGAGGATACGGCTCGCAAGGGTCTAGTGGGGTGTGTTATTAGTAATGTGAAAGATGTGCTTCGTTCAAAAGATGTGTTTCGCTAGACCGCATATGTTTTGCTTGATCATTGTTTTGCTTGCACTATGTGTTTATGTCATTGCATTGGTCTCGGACAACTTGTGCACAAGGTCTTGTCTCTCGAACGATTCCTAGGGTACTGGGAATCACTCGGTCCGGAAGAGATTTTTGGATCGCCCTGAGGTATACGGCTCGTAAGGGGGTCTAGTGGGACGATATGTCTATTAGTGTTGTGTGGAACCCATGATGTCACAGCTGCTTGCACTCGGGTGTGTTGGTGAAGAGCTGAACCTTGGGTCACAGCTGCCGACACCCGTGCGTGCCAGTGAAGAGCTGAACCTTGGGCAACCGCTGCTAATCATGGGGCGACCCATGGACCGTCATATAGATAGGGCGCATGCTAGGTTTACCTTCTTGCATACCTATCGATTGATGACGCCAGAGATTGATACATAAGTTATGAATATGCAAATTGTGACTAACTTGTGTGTCTGCTGCAGGGATAACCGTTCGGCTAAGGGGTAAGAAATATGAGTTTATACATAAGCCTGCTTGTTCATTTTGTCTGCATCGTAGAGATTATCTGTTAGTGCTTCATGCATTGCATCGGTCAGACAATGACTATTAGTGCGGGAGAGCTGAACCTCGGTCACAGCTGCTAATAGTATCAGAATATGAGTCATTGGTTAGCTGGATTACCGCTACCGATCCTGAGTTTCTCGGGGACCGAATTCATAATAAGCTAGTTCTTTTGTGTGCCTGAATTATGATAGTCCACTTGATATGTTTGCCTCGATTCGATATGATCAGTCTGCTAGATACACTTTGTCCCAAAGAAATAGATTATGATGCACAATACATGCTGCGCACTGCACGATAGAACACTGTCCCGATCGTATGCTTATAGTTTGACTATGCAAACTGTTTCGAAGTTATGTTTTCAAAAGATGTAATCTGACTATAAGTTCTGAGCTGCATGAAATGAACTTAGGTAAAAGTAGCAAGATCACTAGTAATGAAATGTTTTGCCACGTGATTATTTAGTGTGGGTTTCGGGGGTGTAGCTTCTGTTCAGTTGTTTTATCTCACCAGTACTTGCATAAAGTGCTGACCCACCAACAGTTTGCTTGTTCTCAGGTGCCTGATCGTCCGAGGAAGTGATAGCCGTGCCTCATCCCAAGGAACCGGAAATCTGGAGTCGATGCCTTGAGCCGTATCGAGATTGAGCTGCTTTTGTATAGAGGGACATAATGTATGGAACGGTGTTATTGTAATCGAGAGAAAGAGTGCTTGAGCGAATTGTAACCTCGGCCATACGCCGCTTGTAACACTTTCGATTATCAATAAAAGAGCCTGTTTTCATGTGCCATTGTGTTCTTCACTTTTCTGCAATATTATGTGCCGCTGCTTCAGTATTGAATAGCTTACTTGCCCTTGTTCAAAGCTTTGGCCTTGTGCAAGCGCATCTTAGGCTTGCACGGCATTACGTCCCGATGAGAACGATAGTCCTGCGGGAGAGCTGCAACGTGGTGATTCACGTTCAGCAGGGACTATCGAGCTTGCGGGAGATTGGGGCGTGACAAGCAGCAGTAGCTGCAGCAGCTATATATTATGTACATATATATATATCTATGTATATATGTATACTATATATTATCTATATATGTATACTATGTATCTATGTATCTATATATATTATATTGTATCTATCTATATATGTATACTATATATCTATGTATCTATATATATATATATATATATATATATATATATGCGTATACTATATTGTATCTATATATGTATCTATATATATTATATATATATATATATATATATATATATATAATCTATATATCTATGTATATATGTATACTATATATGTGTATATATATATGTAATCTATATAGTATATATCATATACATATTATATCTATGTATATCTATATATATCATATACATATTTACATATGTAAACTATATACTATATATGTACCTATATACATATGTAAACTATATTCTATATGTATCCTATATACATAACTATATATTATCTATATATGTATACTATATTATATTTATATCTATATCTATATCTATATCTATATCTATATCTATATATATATATATATATATATATATATATATATATATATATATATATATATATATATATACTATCTATCTATGTATATTATATATATCTATGTATCTATATATAATATATTGTATCTATATATATCATATATATGTACATAACTATATATTATCTATATATGTATACTATATTATATCTATATCTATATCTATATCTATATCTATATATATATATATATATATATATATATATATATATATATATATATATACTATCTATCTATGTATATTATATATATCTATGTATCTATATATAATATATTGTATCTATATATATCATATACATATATATGTATCTATATATGTATACTATATATTATCTACATATCTATGTATATATGTATACTATATATGTATACTATATATGTATATATATATATATATATGTAATCTATATATATCTATATATATCATATCATATATCTATATACATTATATACATTTATATCTATATATATCATATACATATTATATCTATATATATCATATACATATAAATGTATCTATATATGTATACTACATATTATCTATATATTTATGTATATATGTATACTATATATATATATATATATATATATATATATTATATGTATATCTATATATATATCTTATATATATATATGAATATCTATGTATTACATACATATCTATATATATATGTATATATATCATATGCATATATATGTATCTATATATGTATTATATATGTGTATCTATATATGTATTTATTATATATGTATGTATCTATATATATGTATCTATAAATAATATATAAATATATCTTATATATACATTATTTTTATACTTAAGTTTTTATATAGATATTTGTCCCATCTATAGACCAGAAATAGCATAAAATTAACATAGAAATCTAGTGGGTTAAGTCTATTTAATTATATTTTACCAATTAATGTGAATTATTCATGATATAGGTTATCTGGACCCCGTCACACTCTAACTTGTTTCACCCGCTTTGGACCCCAGGCGAGTACAGTCTCTGATAGTTTTCTTACTGATAATTTTTATAACACATGTAGTATTGTTGTATTTGATTCCTGACACAAAGAAACACAGACTAGTATATCTTGTGTTTTTAGACTTTGATCTTGTACAATACATGATATTCGTGTGATTCTTGTATGCTAGTCGGGACGAAAAAATGCTAGTTTATATGTGATCATACCCTAATATTGTGCAAATATAATTCCTGTGCAAAGGCTAACCATACACTTCACGTATAATTAACCGGCTCCTATTGTGCAATCCTAAGCCGATCACATTATCAAACTAGTCTTTCAAAACACTTAGTGACTATAGATTTCCTTGTTGATACATGACATATTCTCTGTTTATTCATTTTCTCTGTTCGTTTCTTAATATGCCTTGATATCAGTTTATTTATCCATCATGTACTACTTTTCTATCACTGTTTTATAGTCCTTGTCATGTATTGAAACTGCTATTAGAATTGTACTCGTTCAATCCTGACTGGATAATATTTCAGGTAGCACTTAGAAGGACCTGTGTCCCATCTATTATGGATTTTGGAAAATAGCTTCGAGTCTGATTTTATCTCCTGAAGGATCGAGGAAGGCCCAAGCAGGAGACCTAGTTATAACAATAGTTAGAGTTTGCAGACTTACTATAGTTGTATGAGTTATGAATACAATATTTGTACTGTAACCTTTATACACATATATATACTACAGCATGTTTTCACCTACCTTAGTTTTGTGATTGAGTATAATATTTGTTCCCTTTATATTATGGGGTGTTGGTTATACAGTATTAGTTCCAGACAGCGTTCTACCGCCGACACTGCGGCGTAGGCTGGGCGTACCCACGCACTCGTACCCAAACACCGGGTGCGGGTCGTGACAAATTCTAAGCCCCTTAGATTCCAAAATTTATGTCCACACCTTCATTTTAGCATCTAACCATTTTCTACTCTTATCGATGAACACAATATCATCAACCATCATACACCATAGAACCTCCTCTTGGATATGCATAGTATATCATCCATGTCTAGCACATAAATGTATGGACTTGATGTTGATCCTTGATGTAAGTCAATGTAACACACACAAATTTACTATCTCCTACAATGATTTGCACGGTCGTCCTAACTCTACCATACATATCTTTAATAATTTGAATAATAGCTATTAGGAACTTGCGTCTTCTCCAATCCCACTATATTAAGTCTCTAGGAACTCTATAAAAAGTTTCCTCTCTAAATATTTCCATTAATCTTCTTAATATGGCTACCATAGTAGATCTTTTCGGCATAAAACCAAATTGATTCTATGAAACTCTAGTTTCTTTTCTCAAATTTTGCTCAATTATTCTTCCATAATTTATAAGCTTAATTTATCATTAGTTGTTATAAGCTTAATCTCCCGTCGTTGTTACAACTTTGTATATCTCCCTTTTATATATGGATACTATAATACCAATTCTATATCCATGGAACATTTTCTTAGTACACAGGGTTTGGTTTAATACATTAGTAAGCTATATCGACCTTTCTTACCTAAACATTTCCAAGCCTCAATAGGAATATCATTGGTCTCTTGTCGCTTTTTCATTTTTTTTAAAGTATCCTTAACTTCATAAATTACAATTTTACTAGGTTGCTCCCATTAAAAAACTTGTGAAAAGAATAGCCCTCAATATCATTTTCTCTAAGTAATATCTTTTTCATTCTTTTTCTTGTCCTATGTTGCTTTATTTGCTATGGGTCACAAAAATTAGCACCTATGATCTTGACATCTATCCAGTGGTAAAGATAAATTTACTTATCAAAAAAGTCATGATTACAAATAATATCCCAAAGTAAGAACTAAGAAGTAAGAACGATAAAAAAGAGAGAAAAAAGGCACCAAAGAAGATGGCAATTAATATAAATGATAGCAAGACTGAAGCCTAACTAGATTTCAGGTTACACAGTGAACCTACCATTGATTATTTATTGTCAGATTATCAGCTACACAGAGAAGGGATTCCAGGCTTTCTAAGTGGAGTAGGTATGTCAAAACAGGTTACGAAATTTACAAAGAAGTCTTGGAGGCATCACAAAAGGTTTGACCATGTTGCGCAGTTTTGAGCTTCGTTGAAACCAAGATGAACAGATCGTTTGACATTCTACATGTTTTCATGACAAACAATCCAATACTGACCTCTAAAAAGAAGGGGGGAAGAAGAAAAAATAGTATCT
Organism: Iris macrosiphon; assembly: GCA_036927795.1. Lineage (NCBI taxonomy): Eukaryota > Viridiplantae > Streptophyta > Magnoliopsida > Asparagales > Iridaceae > Iris > Iris macrosiphon. Next base: position 1,020,868 of record JAYESA010000018.1, on the reverse strand, counting down.
GATTCCTGCAAATAAAAAAATGGCATGATTGAGGTCTAGACAAACCTGATACCTTTCCAAATGACCAAAAGGAGGAGAATTGAGTTATCTGGCCTTTGTGCCACGCCACCTCAACCTCGTAGCTACTCCGTCCTTTTTCTCGCTTGATGGTAACATTGAACTCGGGATACTTGGTTTCGGCTTAATCAATGGTGAACTTGGCATTACTTGGTTCTGGTCTAATAAGTGATTAAAGTAGCATCAAATAGAATTGATAGTATCTAGTTTAATTAACGCAAAGGAACAAGTTGTGTTGGGGACAAAGGAAAACATGAGAAAATTATTCATTTTTTTTATTTTTGGCTTTGCAAATGTAGTTCCCTATAGAAATCATATCTTACCTATTCAACCGGACTCTTTCCTAGTCAATGAGAAGTTGGCAGTAAGTTTCAGAAACTTGGTATTGGTACTAAACCCTCTCCATGGGTATCAGTGTCAGGCAATTTTGATAATTTACAATGTTTTACTTGAGAGTATAAGGTTTCAGAATTTTATTTCAAAATTACACTTAAAATGAAGCATAAAAATTATTAGCAACTGAGAAATATAATTATTACATTTTAACTAGATAATATAATATTCTGATTATTTTTATAAATTATTTTAACTAAAATTTATCAAGTTTTACAACGATAATTTATAGAGTTACAATAAATAGAATTATAAAGACTAATTTATAATGATATGAATTAATTTAACTATTTATTTTGATTTAAAACCATAATATGAAGGTAAATTAGTGGGTTTAGTGTGATTCAACCCATGAGAATCAACTCATACATAAGGGTTTCATTGTTTCACTTCATTGAACCAGGCCCCCGACCATAGTCGGCTTTCAGGACCTTATAAAGGAAATGACTTATGATTGAGTAACCCCTTCTTTTGTTTCACAATCAAGAGAGGCAGAACAGTTGGAATTTTGAATTCGTCTCATTGTCATCTGTAATTGCTTTCTTGTGTCGCCTCTGATTATCTCACTGCAACCCAAGGTTCGTAGTATCGGTATCAGAATCGGTATCGAACCATTCATATGAGTATCGAGATCGGTAGCATCGACAGTATCGGCGATTTCGGATCGGAATATCGAATTTTTTGATATCGGAAAACAAATAGTTATGAACATTTTGGAAAATATATTTTATATATTTAGACATAATTTTAAATATTCCTAGTGTTGTTTCTTAGCAATTTTGAAATTGAATGAAATAGTAGTCACCATTGTCGATTGGGCGATACATAAGTTTTCTTCTTTCACATGTTTTTACACCTTTGCTAATTGATCTTTTTCGTTCAATTTTATTTGCCGAATTGACCGAAAAAGAGCTCCAATGTCGGTATTGATCAGTATCGGGTATCGTTCCGTATCGAATCGGGACATAGCTTTATCGGATCGGTATCAGCCGATACTACAAACTATGTCGTAGTCTTGCCTCGCCTCACCTCACCGTTTAGTTTGCTTTTTGCCTATACTTCTCTCTTTCCTCATTTGTATCTCTTTCTCTTTTTACAATTTTCCTCTCTTTCGGTTATCCTTGTCACGAAAATTCTATTTCAGTTTCTTATTTTTATTCTAAGTGTTTTGGCCAGTTCTGATGGAATTTGGCACCAACAGAGTCTAGGCATCAGGTCGACGGTCGATCATAAACTTTTATCAAATTTTATATAGAGCTTTCTTATGCTCCATAGTCGACCACATTTTAATGGAAGAAGGCTTGGATGAGACGATGATGAGTGTTTTGGTTAGTTCGAAATTGCTAGAAATGGTGTTGATTTACCATATATTGTATGATATCTGGAAGATGCCAATTTTTAAGGATGTTAGTATCTATGTTGCACGGATATGGACACAATACGAGTATAGGGATATGGAGACTTTCAAATAAGTACAAAGGTAGTTACTTGTGCTGCATGAGTGAGGATAAGAACATCATTTTACCGTGTTTGTGCAACATACGTCCTATATATAATTTTATATATGTAATTATGTATCAGTCGACTTTGAAAACCTCACTTTGGCAATACTCGTTGGTTGCAATGACCTTAAATTGCATGATAGTACCGTCCTACAGGACCAGCTATTATTTTATGTGTTATAAAAATGTTCACTATTGTTATTTGGTAACTTGACGAGGAATTTGACACCAAGGCAGAGAGTAGACTCCAAGTTGACATCCGACATAAAAACTTCATTCTTTTGTTGAGCTTTCTCGTGTTATTTAGATGACCCCATTCTAATGGAGAGGCTTAGAGGATAATCACATTCACAAGTCCAATATTCAGGATAACTAGGTGAGGCTGAAAAGGTTCAGAATTTAGGAGAAGTTCAAAAAAATCAGTAATCAGTAAAAGATCGGTAAACCAATCCTTGCTACAACTTACTTGACCATAACATCAATCCTTGATACAATTTCCAGCAAACCAATCCTTGCTGCAAGTATATGGTGTTTGCTTTAATTATCCACTGTTCTAAAATGCGGCCTAGGAGGTGCCTAGGCGCCTAGTGCCTGCCCAATGGCCGCCTAGGCGCCTGCGTAGTCCCCCGCGACGTCCGACTATGCATGTTTTAGGGTTTTGTGAACTTTTTTAGCAATTTTCAATAGGTTTTTGGATTTTTTTATTTTTTTTATTTTTTTGTACCATCTAAATCTATGCGGCCGCCTAGGCGGACTAGGTGCTAGGCTGTGGGTGCCCACCTGACTAGCGCCTAGAGCTTTTCACAACCTTGTATTTATCCTTCCTTTCTTATCATTCTTACTAATGACAATATCCCAAATCACAAGAAGCTAACCTTTTAGCTTAAAAATGGGCTCAAACATGATACCAAGTTTCAAGCACCCAAACAATCACGACGACCAACAAAGTACCGTACTAAATAAACTCAAGGAATGGAGATATGCTAATATCCTCTTAGAAGTTTCTTGTTTCGCTATAGAAACTGATCTACAGAAAATTACATGCATCCAAATTCCAAAAGCACTATGATTTGGAGGACGTAATCCGTGTGACCTGAATAGGGCTGCAATAGCTATGCCTTGGGACGTATCAGCTACATACCATATGACCTTGCTACATATCAAACCTACAACATATGCACCTCCAAAAACTACTCCCCCCCAAGAGCAGAACCTGCTTGATTTTCCCCAAGTAACTACCTGTGCCACCGTGAAGTATCCAATTAAGATCAACGCTTACTTAATACTGACAATGTTTTTAATCTTCAAAAGTACTCTATGGTTTCTATTTCAAAGTTAATTTAACAACCAACAACAAATCAGTGAAAATCGAGATAATGAATGAAGATACAGTAAACCTTACGTCCTTCATTTATATATTAGCAATTTATAGCAGGATTATGACACATTGTAATAACAAATACAAGAGCGTACCGGTTAAGCACCTGTTTGTCTTGAAACTCTCAAAGCCATAAATATCCAGAACTCCGATCAAAAACTTCGAATTAGGATCTTGACCAATTGAACTGTTGATCTTATTTACAAGCCTGCAAATTATAAAAAAAAGTACATAGATATTCAAATTGTATGCTCCATAGCCGAGCCCATTATGATGGGGCTTGGATGATGATGATAGAAATTCAAAACGACCAACTAAAGTATTATACATGAATAATATCAGATGGTTTGACAATTTTTACATAACTAGAGAAAAACAAAGGTTTGACTATTTACCAATCAAACAAGCGAGAATACACAATTTTAGCCAAGGCATCTCTACTGGTTGCTGCAGCATCAGGATCAAGATATTTTGTTATGTTCTCATCGCGTGTCACTATGATGCGCTTGCATAACGAATCTTCAAGTGCCTTTACATCACACCTGGGAAAATTAAATTCACAAAATTTATTGAAAGTGCATCCCAGTTTAGTATAAGGGTGATTGGGGTATATCCAAAAACGTTTACATGAAAAGCTCAGCAGCAGTTTGTAAATGGAACCGAGATTTTTCATCTTTTGGTTCAGAAGTGTCGGTATCATTCCCCTCTGCAAATTCAACATTCCCTAAATGAAGAATAGCAGCAACAACTCTGAAAATGGCATCCTGAAGGAAGAAACAGCAAAAGGCAACAAAATAAGGTCCACAAGATGTGATTTAGCAGATTAAGGACACACAGTTGCACTTTGTCTACTCAGTACTGCAGCCATTAACTATTACCTGTTCTTCAACACTGATTCCAACAATATTCATAGCCCTTCTAGTTTCCAGATATTCCTTGGAGTCATCTATTTCATCAAGCTCATAGCAGTTTGACTGGTTAAGATAATGGAATGTTCTAGGATTTCCCAATTTATATCTATCAACAACCTGACAGTATTGGCATATTGAGTACTCATTAACTAAGTCACACAAAAATCTTATCCGTAATACACAACAAATTTGAAAGTAAACAAAGAAATGAAATGAGAAATTTATTATGCAATAGTAGACATAATGGCCTTGGACCTCCATTGGCAGTACAAGACAAATACCACATCTTCCCTTAAAATCCATTAAAAACTTTGTTTCTAAACAATGGTCAAATCCATAAAAATGCTTTGTCCCTAGACACGGCATATCAGGTAAACTGCAATGATTCTGTTCTATACAGAACAGAACAGACAAAGTATATATGATAACTCATGAAAGACGTGGAATCATTGGTACCTTTCCCTATCCTTCCACAGCTTGACCTGAAATAAGCCACTAACCACCATTCATCAAATTCTTCTTGGTTAAGAGGTAACAAGCATCTACCAGAAACAAATTGCACTCCTGTACGGAGAACAGTAACAGCCAATATAGTTTGAAGAAGCTAAAAAAGTATTTTGTAGCTCAATGACGTGTGGCCCTGAATCACTTGAGAAAATTTGAGTATGAATTTGGACTCAAATTCAGAGAGTACAACAGGCAATATGCAGATTTTGTAATGATTTTGGGCAAATTTGTACACAAAATGGTGAGGTTAAAAAAAACAATTATATGGTTTTAAAGCTTATTTAGTGTACTTATAGGAGAGTCTTAAACTGTTCCTCGTTGGATCCTCCTAGAGATGGTTATTCCCATTTATTTAGGTATTCTGCTGTTTTCAAAGTGGTTGTTTGCACAAAGTTACCTAGAAAGTGGAACGCTCTGATACGCGGAACGAGAATGTTTACGCGGTACACTAGGGGGTCCCAGTACAAGGAACATTGGGGATAGGCTGCTTCTGAACCCGGTACGTTGAACCGAAATGTGGAACATTTTTTTAGGGCACATATGCTATTAAATAAAATAAAAAACTAAAAACCAAAAAGTTCATTGTTTGCAAACTTTTTAGCAATAATGGTTTTTTTCATAAAGCAGCAGAAAGTCATCTCCTCTTAAGCTTTTATTGAAAATTAACTAAAAGAACTACGTCTTTTTTCCTTTGTCCTTACCAAACTGCAAGGGTTAAGGTCACTGGTACATGGAAACTACGTACCAATACACCAGCAAACCATGTTCCTTCCAATACACGTGAACCGGTACGCGGTTTACTACCCATACAGAAAATTCCGGTAACCTTGTTTTTGCATTGTCTCTAACGTGGAGTATCTCTGAAAGTGTGTCTCACTGTTTTAGGGAATGTTACCAGGTTGCTAACATGGGTATCATCCAGGAAGGCCCCTTGAGATTCCAAGACTACATACATAGGAGTAAAACGGGAAACATCAAAGACAAAGAGAGAGACGAAAGGAACTAGTAATAATTAAAGATCCTCTGTAAGAGGACCTACCAAACAGTGACTTAGGAAAAGAGAAAAGAAAGCCAATCATGATCACTATTCCGAGTGCAAAAGGACCCTATGAACAATGATCATAATTGGCTTCTTATCTCTTTTCCCACAAGATCATTGTTCAAAGGGTTCTCCTACAGAGGATCTTAAATAATTGACAGAGGTTCTGAGTCTATGCATGTCGATCCTCGAAGCTTTTGCGTCTAATGTATCATTTCTTGCGTCTTATGCATCATCTCTCGAACCATTGATCGGGCCTATCTCCATTGCAAGTTCCACTAGGGATAATTGTCAGTACCACGGTCCTCTATATAGCTAGACCGCTCCTCCAAGTCCGACTCTTAATCAGTCATTACCTGAATTTTTGGGTTTCCCCGCACATGTCATGATTTTGGGATTCGAACCTCTGGTGGTTTCGCAGGTCTTATTTCTTCGAGTTCTCACTATATATATATATATATATATATATATATATATATATATATATATATGCCAATGACCCTCTAACCTAGTGGTTAGTGGAGAGGCATACGGCCCAGGTAGTCGAGTGTTCGATCCCCAGTGGGGGAGTGGAAGGGATTAATTACCAAGGGCCAATGTGCCCCTTTCCAAATATATATATATATATATATATATATATATATATATAATTTTGAAATGGTAATTATTTATTATAATTTTTTGCCACCTAATGGCCCACGGTCCGGCTCGGAGGCCTACAAACTCGGCCCGAATGCCACCAACCCAACCAGGAGACCTATAAACTCGGCCCAAAGGCCTAATCCCTGCCGCCTAGCCCGCACATGGCTACACCAATTTAATTCTCCACCATATGGGAATTAAATTGCTTCCCTCAAGCCTTGAACCCACAACCATTTGGGGGGATGCCTCCCATCATAGCCACTTGAGCTAGAGGTGCTTGGCATATATATATATATATATATATATATATATATATATATATATATAACTCAATCATATGGGAAGAAGAATTTTGGGTGGCATCTATATAGATAGACGAGATACAAAAGACTCATAGTTTTTGTTATTTAGAATCAAGCATTCATTATGATAAAAGGCATTTAGAAGAATGTCATGTATAGAATTAAATAGAATGGTTGAAATGGATGAGTGATTCTGGAGTACTTTGTGATCGCGAGTTATCTCTCAAGTTGAAAGAAAAATTCTACAAGACTGTTATAAGACCAGTGTTCTAAAAATCGGCCTAGGCGGCCGCCTAGACACTAAACGCATACCCGTCCGATGTTTGTCTAGGCGCCCACCTAGGCCCCCCTAACCTCCGACTATGCATGTTTTTGGATTTTATGAACTTTTCTGCAAATTACAGTATTTTTTTTTTGGGGGGGGGGGGGGGGGGTTATTTTGAACCGCAACGGCCTAGGATGTCTAGGCGCTAGGCGTCCGGTGCCGGTCCGAGTAGCGCCTTTTACAACCTTGTATAAGACCAACCATGCTTTATGAGTCAAATAAACATGTACACAAAGTTACTGTAGCTAAAATAAGAATGCTAAAATATATAAGTGGTAACACATTAAAGAATAGGACAAGAAATGAGTATACTCGTGAAAAGGTCGAGGTGCCTCCAATTGAGCACAATATGAAAAAAAATCGCCTTAGGTTGTTTGAACATATGCAAGGTAAATCAATAGATGCTCCCTTTGGGACAAACAATAATACATTAGTTAAAGGAGATGTAAGGTAGGCCTAGATGAACATGAATTTTAGTTTTAAGTAGAGCACATGGTTTTTGTTATCATTACATAGGCATGGCCTTTAAGAGAGCTGCATAGAAGAAGAGAATTAAACAAAATGACTCTATATTTTTTAGAATAAAGACTTTGTTGTTGTTATGTGTATAAAGTTATCAATGCATGAAGGACATATTATTGTGCTTTGATCAATGAGAACTTAGGTCTCTTGTTGTTCCTTCTATCTTGTTTTTATCTCTTTGTTTTTTTTTTCAGGGAACTATCTTGCTTTGAACTGTAAGGTAGATTCCCTAAGAGTGGTAAGCATATTATTAGGATTGTCATTCTTTTTCACTCGTTTGCTTAATGTGTCATAGAGAGTAATGCAATTTTTCTATAGAAAATTGTATCATCTTATGACTCTTTACAGTCTAGAAAAACATAGGGGTCGCTCCTTGGTTGTATGAGCTTAAAGTGTATATCCAAAAGGTAGGTCTACCTACCACCCAACTAGTTGCATAGGTTTTGAAACATGAACCTCTCATGCTCGTAAGCTACCTTTAGCTGAAAATTGGCACCAATATAGAAGGTTGACATAACCGGTCATAAAAAAAAATTCAAATCCTTATGGAATTTTTTTATGCTCCATAGCTGATCCATTCTAATTGAAGAAGGCTTGGATGATGATGGTGGTGGTGTAAGCTTATCCGTGGAGTTGTGTATTATATCCAAAAGAGTGTGATAGTTTCTATTCCTCCTTTTTTTTCATCTATACAATAATATAACCACCTATATCTGACCTTTTGACTTGATAACAACCTATGTGACTACATATAGCAATGCCATCTCCAGCTCAATCAATGATGAAATTTTGTATAGATTATATAAGATGCTCCTGATCTGAACTCTTACAATGGCTTAGGGTCCGTTTGGATATGCTTTCTGAAAACAGTTTTCTGAAAGTTAAAAAGTTGTTTTTTGAATATAGAAATTTTGGTTTTGCGTTTGGTTATTTTTATTTGAAAAATGTTTTTAAACACAAAAGTTAAAAATTGTGTTTGGTAAAAATAATTTAGAAAATAATTTTGTTGTAGCTGTTTGTGTCCAACTGTATCTCTCCTAAATTGTGTCTCGTGTCCTCTCCGAATCATGTGTCCGACATGAATTCCCACCGTCGAGATCGGCGAGTTCGCGATTTGGTTCGTCGACGTCGAGCTCAAGCTCAACCACACCCCACACCGTCATCCTCGAGCTCAACCACACCCCTCCACAGTCAACATCGAGATCGGTGAGTTCGTCGACGTCGAGATCTGGTTCGTCGACGTCAAGATCTGGTTCGTCGACGTCGAGATCTGGTTCGTCGACGTCGAGCTAGAGCTCGACCTCACCCTCCGCCGTCGTGCTCGTCTTTCTTCCTCCTCTTTCGACTTCGAACAATTTCTTGATGCCGACTCTGACGGTGGTGGTGGCAGACTCGTTCATGCGTCCTATGAGCTTGCGGTTGCAGGTGGTGTCAAGGTCAAAGGCAGCGTCGGGGACGTCGTGGCCCTTCCATTTGGAGGAAACGGGGCCGAGGCTGCGGTCAGAGAAGCTCCGAAGCTCGAGCCAGATGCCGGTGTCGATGACGGCGATGACGAGGTTGAAATCGAAGTCGAACTCAGAGGAGAGCGGATTCAATATGGTGTTCTGCCGCTTTGAGGAGGAAGAAGCACATTTTCCTTGGAAGGAGAAAAAATAAGGAGAGAGAGAGTGGTGTTGGGGGAAGGGGTGGGGTCCGCGTACTTTGGGAAAGAGTTGTTTTGAAAATAGGTTCTTCCGTGCTCTCTGAAAAGAGAGTTATAACTTCGATTTTTGGAAAATGTTTCTGAAAGTAGTTTGTGAGTAGTAAACACCCAAACGTGATTTGCTTCTTTTTTGACTTTTAAACTCAGAATATTGAGTTAAAAAATGGAACCAAACGGAGCCTTAGCATCCTAACCTAAATTTTTCAGCTAAGACAAAACCAGTATAGTCAAAGGCGCACCTTGCTCATAGACGCAGGTCAGCGCCTTAGTGTATTCCAGGTGAGTCGCGTTTCGTAAGACGCACCTGGAGAATATTCAGAAAAATCTTATACATTGGCCAATTTTGACAGGACCAACAAAGAAAAATTGCAGGAAAAAAATAGCCCAACAAAGCAGTCCGCAGAAAAAAAAAGTAAGAACAGAAGAAAGAAAGCATAACAAGAAGGGGAAAAAAGAGCAAAAGAAAGAAAGAACGAAAAAAAAAGAGGACACCCTACTTACCTGGCGGCGGCGGCTCACACAGCCGCACACCTGGCAGGAGGCGACAGCTTCTTTAGGTGAGCCACCACTCTCTCTCTCTCTCTCTCTCTCTCTCTCTCTCTCTCGCTGACATTTGACTTTTCTTTATTTATTTATTTGTATGTTGATTTGTTACTAAGGAAGCAATCTAAAAAAAGTTTTTTTTACTGTTTCTTTAATAGTTTATTTTGTATACTGTTTTTTCTGTTTTTCTTTTTATATATTGTTTTGTATTTTTTATACTATTTTTTATTTACTTTCTTATTGTTTTTGTACAATGTTTATTTTGTATACTACTTTTTACTATTTTTTATATTGTTCCTGCAAACGAAATTCTTAGTATATTTTTTATTTTCACAGAATGGCAACCCAAGAAAATCAAGGAATGAGATCTTCAAGCTCTTCTAACTTCAAAATCTATCGGAGCTATAACATCAAATCTGTAAGTTGAAGAGGATGAGCTTGATTATGATGAAGATACAGAGGAGGAGATTGAAGGGTTTCAACTCGGATGATATTGATGTGAGTAATGATGGTGACGATGATTTGATGGACAAGTTTGATGAAGATGAATGATTGCTTTATTGATCCTGCTTTTATTTTACTTGTGTTCTTTTCATTTTGCAACTTTTTGTTAGAGAACATAAATTCTTGTTATTTTTGTTGACTGCTACTGCTTCTAGTTCACTTGCTTATGTTAAACTTTTAACATGTTTGTTTTATTTCTTACACTAGTAATTTAGTTCGTATATATATCATTTCCATCTTTTGATGAAATCAAGTCCTATTAATTTGAATTATCCTTACAAGGCAGTTGAAAAAAATCTTAAAACTTTAATTCAAAGGGGGTGTGTGTGTGTGTGTATATATATATATATATATATATATATATATATATATATATTTGTGTCTCGCATCGCTCAGGTGCGTGCCTTAAATGCGCATTGCGCCTCGGGAGATATGGATCATTTGTGCCTCGAGTTCGCCTTTGACTACCTTGGACAAAACGGGGATGGCATCAAAGGAAGATATAATAGTAAAACAATTCACATTGAAAGACAAACAAAGCTCTGCATGCGTGTGTAGTTTCAAATGTGAATAGGCACAGATTTTTGTAGCTTGCACTAAAAAAGAAATGTAATATAGACTAAGATCTTGTCTATTTAGTTTCTACCCAGCAAGTACACTCCCATCGCATTATGTGCTATGTTTGTCGATTTTAGTTTTAGATGCTTTATGTATCACAGAAAATGCAACAAAAGTGCACAGGCACACACATACACAAAGAGAGACACCTAAAGAGTGTATTAAGCTCCATATCTATACCAAGGTTCAAAGTATCGGTATCGGAATCGGTATCGGACCATTCCTATGAGTATCGGGATCGGCGGTATCGGTAGTATCGGCGGTTTCGGATCGGAGTATCGGAGTTTTTGGTATCGGAAAGTAAACAACTATTAGTAAATTATTAACATTTTAGAGAATATATTTTATACATTTATGCATAATTTAAAGTATTTTCAGTATTGTTTCTTAGTATTTTTGATATTGAATGAAATAGTAGTCATCCTTGTCGATTGATTTATATGCGATAGATAAGTTTTCCTCTTTTATATGTTTTTACTACCTTACTATGCTTTTACATCCTTTCTAATTGCTTTTTTTAATTCAAATTTTTTCGTCGAATTGACTGGAAAAGAGACCTATAATGTCGGTATCGGTCAGTATCGGGTATCGGTCGGTATCGGATCGGGACATGCCAAACTGTATCGGTATCGGCCGTATCGGATCGGTATCGGCCGATACTTTAAACTATGATCTATACATAATTATATTGTATGGCATAAAGCATGTACTACATCTTTGTAAGGTGATTATGATAAACGTGCAACATAGATACAATTTATAACTAAGTATGGGTCTAAATGAACTTGGATTCAGGTTGTAATAAAGGATATGCAATGGCGTAATCACCGTCCCCGGGGGTGCGCTGCGCCCCAGAATTCTAAAATTTTACATCCAATAATTTTTATTTATTTTTGTAATACGTTGAAGGAACTATTTTTGGAGACGTGTACAAATGAGAGTAGGGGTGAGCATTATTCGGTTTTGGACCGAAAACCATACCTAACCAAACCGAATAAGAGATTCGGTTCAGTTTAAAAAAAAATCGGCTCGGTTTTGGTTTTGAAAATACTAAAATTACATATTCGATTTTGGATTTCGGTCAAAAACCGAAAACCGAATAAGACTTATGTAATAATGTAAATACCTTCAATTTTATGCATATTTTGTGATTAGAAATGTGTATATTTTGAAAACAATAATTTTATGTATATGTTTTGAAGTCCAACTTTGATAATTTAACAACTAGTCCAACAACTTTGGACACAACTTTAAAATACAACAAATGTGTATATAAAAATTACCCGTTATAATATAATTTAACCACGATCCCAACTTTGGATCCCGCCATTAAACAATAGAAATATTCCAACCGAATAAACCGAATTGATTATTCGGTTCGATTTCGGTTTTGGATTTTTAGAATTTCGGTTTATTCAGTTTTGACTTTTTTGGTTCGGTTGAAACCGAATAAACCGAATGCTCACCTCTAAATGTGAGTGTTTTGATCATTCTAGATTGGTGTCTATAGTTCCTTGAGGTTCTTCATCAGTGACATATTTAAAATGGCTAGAATTTTGTGAGGATTCTAATGTAAACATTTATTTACTTCTAAAGAAGAGTGTGCGAAAAGAGTATGTATAAAAAATTACTTTAAGACCAAATGTGTCCTAGCTTAGCTTAATGTGTTTATTTTCACTGCTAGCCTATATATATATATATATATATAACCTGTCTTTATCTTTTGTTTCTTTTCATCTTCTTACGACCTTTTACCAAGGTTCAAAGCAAGGTAGTCAAAGGCGCAAGGCGCACTCAAGACGCAAAGGGTCCAAATCGTCCGAGACGCAAGGTGCACTTAAGGCGCGCGTCTGAGCGACGTGAGGCACAAAAATAATATATATATATATATATATATATATATATATATATATATATATATATATATATATATATATATATACACATCAGATTTCTACATTGATAAACATGTATGCTTCAAATTCTCCCATGTCTAGGTTGCAATCACTTTGAATTAAGTGCAAAAAAAAGTACAGCAGTTCAAAAAAAGTCTAAAAACAGTACAACAGTTCAAAAAACAGTCTAAACATGTTAATTTTTCACAAGATTTTCAAGGCGCCCCTTAGCTATTCCAAGGCGCTCGAAAAAGACGCGTCTTAAGAATTGTGCCCCGCCTAAAATGCCCTGAGGCGCTGCTCCTGAGCCTAGGAGCAAGGTGCGCCTTTGACTATACTGGTTCAAAGTATTGGTATCAAAATCGGTATCAGACCATTCATATGAGTATCGGTATCGGCGGTATCGGTAGTATCGAAGGTTTTGAATCGGAGTATCGGATTTTTTGGTATCGGAAAACAAAACTATTAGTAAATTATTAACATTTTAGAAAATATATTGTATACATTTATCCATAATTTAAAGTACTTTCAGTGTTATTTCTTAGTATTTTTGAAATTGAATGAAATAGTAGTCACAATTGTCGATTGATTTATATGCGATAGATAAGTTTTCCTCTTTTATATGCTTTTATAACCTTACTATGCTTTTACATCCTTGCTAATTTGTCTTTTTAATTCAATTTTCTTTGTCGAATTGACCGAAAAAGAGACATTTAATGTTGGTATCGGATATCGGTCGGTATCGGATATCGGTCGGTATCGAATCGGGATATGCCAAACTGTATCGGTATCGGCCGTATCGGATCGGTATCGGCCGATACTTCAAACTATGCCTTTTACTCGATCAAGCTTGTGCTTATGACTTATGAGAGTCTGAATGCAGAATAATTCAACGTTGAGAATCTGACTTTGCGTGAGCATAACTCCACAATTGCATCTCATAATTCTGTGAGGAACGATGTTCATCGATCTTGGTAAACTCTTCTTCCTTCACGTTAAATTTGATCAATTATCTTGAAGCTCGAAGTGAGCTATTTGAATATTTCTATTTTAATTAAAAATCGTTGAGAATCGCAACGAGAATCACATCATTGGATGTGCAACGTCAAAATTGACCTACGATGTAAGTTTCTCGACCAGTTTTGACTTTTGCGACCATCAACCGGATCACCATTTTGCATATCCGTGATTCGTCGCAATCTGGCGCTTTTGCATCGCGCCCCCAAGATTAAAATTCTAGCTACGCCACTGAGGATAGTGATGGAGAACAAGACTTCTGAATCTACACGAGAAGCCAATGATCCTCTTAGTGTGGGAGTCTTCTTTTTTCTTGTATTTGAGTCTAGTTTTAGAGATATGGGCTTATGTTACTTAAATTATGTAGAGGGATTTTGTGAATAATTGTACAAATTTAGTTATTGGATATCCAATATCTTAAGCAGTGCAAATGTGGATAATTGTACAAATTTACAGTTAATAGGTATTATTTGTTAGAATTAAGTTTGAGTCATTTAAAGCTTTCTAACCTAGGATTTCAGCAACCAAGAGTGATTCCAAAAGCGAGGAACGGTTCCTTTGTTAGTTTATTTCTGCCACCACCTTTTTTTCTCTTTTCCTTCTTTCTGGCAATCAACCCAATCCTCTTTAATGCCTTGAACCCTGCCAAACCCTTTTGCACCCTTCTCAAGTGCCAAACAACCCCTTTAAATCGAGATCTGCCATCAAACTGCAGATCAGAATTGAATCACCATATAAAACCGAACTCCACATTCACTATCTCTATATACCTTTCCATAACCCCTAATACTCTCTCCTAAAAGTTTCATCCCAGATATCCCATTAATCCCCATAGCACTTTTCTCCACGTCTACCTTGATCCACGACACAGACTTTTGGTTTGTGTTGATCGTGGAATTTCCTTATGTTACAGTCCTGTGTCACTTGCACCAAAACTCTAAGAGAGGGTCAGTCAATATAGATTTTATATTCCAAATAACCGGATTGAAAATGGAGTGTTAGTCCACAAGCATTTATAGAGAGGATTTTGTAGTTGTGCATTAGCGGCAAATCAAGAATTTAAATTTAAAATTTCCAAATGATCAATAAAACCTATCATATATGATACAAATAAGTTCCCATATCTTTGATAACTCGTGTTCATTCTACAATTCATTTGGAAATCCTTAACCGTATTAAAACTCCTTCAATAGGAAATAATATTAAAACTCCTTCAAGAGTGCTCCTCTCTTCCCCTTCCATTGATACTACCATCCCGTCCTATGTAATTATCATTACCAACCTTTATGTTGCATCTCCCTCTCACGACCCTCTCCCTCCTCCCTCTAATTGCTTGCACAAGAAAGTCTTCCACCGTAAGCTGCGACAACAATATGGAAGAGTTTATACTTTTATGCTTTTCCTTTGTAGATCAACATTTTTTTCCATTCATTTAGTTGGGTTGGAAACTATAATGAACTATGCATACAAAGACCATGATTTCGATTGGTGGTGACATCGAAAAAATATGACATTTAAAAATTGAGGGGCCAATTTTTGTTAGCTATTTAACTCTAATTTGAACCCACTCTTACAAACTATTTTGTTGATCCCACTGCTGACTTTGGATACCACAAAAGTAGGTCAAAATGATATACATTGTACTATGATGGAAGAAGTGAATATTTCCTCATCCTTCAATGGAAATAACATAATTTTTACTTTCTATAATAAGTATAAGTTTAATAATATATTTTTAGAAGGTCAAATTTGTTTTATTTTTTTACTTTCACAACAGGGATTTGAGAATTCAAGATAGAGTGGATTTCGAAATCCAAATAATAATTACATGATTTTGAAATCCTGTTGAAATAGAACTCATTTGGATTTTGAAATCCAAATCCAGACTGGATTTGCCCGCATGTCGAAGGCCAATTTCATGGGCCAAGAGCTGGATTCACGTAGTGGCTTTTTTTTAAAATCTGCTTAAAATGCGCGCTAGAGAAGATTCGAACCTAGGTTGCTCTTCTATCATGTTACAGTCCCTACAACTTGCACAAATTATATTATTCTAGCATGTTCAACAATCCAACGATAAAGGAGTATAAAGATCAGATATTCTGGTATAAAAAAATCCTTACTAGACTATATAGTACTTTGAATCTTTTTATACATTTCCTAAAGTACGCGGATATTTGTGCGGATTGTATTTAGTGTGGATATATTTGGATTGTATTATGTCACTACTTCTTTAATTTTACATTTGTTTTTTAATTTTACATTTGGATTTATTATTTGATGTATTCTCATACAGTTTTCCATGCTTAGTTTCATCTTTGCATTAATCTTGCACAAATTTGGTTTTATTTTCACTTATGTGTAATAGTAGCTTGATGTCCTTTAGATATTCATAGCATTATGCATCATTTAGTTGTGCAGAAAATTTACTGTAGCGAAATAAATTTATATTAAATTCATGTAAACGAAACAAGTTTGGAAAATTTGAAAAAAAAAAGTCACGGTCCGCCAACAGTGTTGGCGGAAAACACAATTAGTGTACACGTAAGCAGCCAAAAAAATTTAAAAAAAACGTGGGCCCCACGGCCAATTTCCGCCAACAGAGTTGGCTGAAATTGGGGGGGGCCAATTTCAGCCAACTCAGTTGGCGAAAATTGGCCCCGTGGGGCCCACGTTTTTTTTTTTTTTGTTTGGTTTGGTTTTTTCGTTGGTTTATTTTAATTAGTTATATTTTTGTTTTATTTATTTAGTTTAGTTCAGTTTTGTAATTAGATTCAAGTAAATTTATTTTAACGAAATAAAATTAAAATAAATTAATTGGAAAGAAATATTTAGAAATATTTTTTCCGGAAATTTGTTTCCAAAGCATCAAAATTTGTATAAATTCCATCTAAAGCATAAAAGTTTATAAAATTACGAAAAAAATATCAATATGAATTGGACGTTTATATTTATAAATATTATATTTTTATCGTAAATTTTTTCATCGTTAACAGACTTTAAAAAATAATAATATTAAAAATCTGCCGTAAGACTATTACGTCTGCCGTCGAGCAGACTTCGAGCGGTCATAACTACTTGTTTTTAAATCGTTTTTCGTTAAATAATAAGTCGATTTGTATGTTTTCGACGAGAGTAACACAAATCATGTAGAAA
This sequence comes from Iris macrosiphon, assembly GCA_036927795.1. NCBI lineage: Eukaryota > Viridiplantae > Streptophyta > Magnoliopsida > Asparagales > Iridaceae > Iris > Iris macrosiphon. Next base: position 1,003,858 of record JAYESA010000018.1, on the reverse strand, counting down.
AAAAATTATCCGAAACAAGAGGCATATGTTACAGGGAAAATATAAATTTTAAAACTTTAAAGTATCATAACTTTTGACTGGGAGATCGAAACAAGGCCCAGTTTGTGCCAAAATGATCGTATGGAAAAGTGCTACAAGATAAACGTTTCACCGTTTGACGGACTTCGAAAATTTTTAGAATCGGCAAAAAACGATGTTTCGACCTCCAAATTTGACTTTCGGTAATATTATTTTTGAATATTTAAAATTTACTGTAGTGAAATAAATTTATATTGGATGTGGGGGCCCACGGATTTAAAACGATGTTTCGATCTCCAAAAAAAATTTAGAAACATTTTAATTAATTATTTTATGTCTATTATGAAAAACAACTAATAAACCAAAATAAATAATCAAACCAAACCAACTAAACCAACCAAAACAAACCAACCCAAACCACCAAAAAAATCCGTGGGCCCCACACCCAAATTCAGCCAACATAGTTGGCGGATTTTGGGTGTGGGGCCCACGGTTTTTTTTGGGTGGTTAGGGTTGGTTTGTTTTGGATGGTTTTGGTTAGTTTTTTTTTGTTGGTTTGTTTTAGTTGGTTTTGTTTGATTATTTGGTTTAGTTTTTTTATTTAGTTTTTTTATTTGGTTTTTTTAGCCAACAATTTCAGCCAACATTTTTTTATTTAGTTTTGTTTTGGACCCATAGACCCAACCAACCCATAGACCCAACCCAATTTCAAACCAAAATCAAAACCAAATCATTCCCCGATATTTGTCTTTCTTCTTTACTTTGTCTTTTTTTTCATATAAAAAAAAACTAAACCATTAAAATAAACAAAAAATTAGATGACAAAAATAAATACTAGTTTTTATTTTATTTTTTTCTTGTTTATTTACTTTTTTTTTATTTTCCGAAAAAAATATTTCTAAATATTTCTTTCCAATTAATTTATTTTAATTTTATTTCGTTAAAATAAATTTACTTAAATCTAATTACAAAACTAAACTAAACTAAATAAAACAAAAATATAACTAATTAAAATAAACCAACGAAAAAACCAAACCAAACTAACAAACCAAACCAAACCAAACAAAACAAAAAAACGTGGGCCCCACGGGGCCAATTTCCGCCAACTGAGTTGGCTGAAATTGGCCCCCCCCCAATTTCAGCCAACTCTGTTGGCGGAAATTGGCCGTGGGGCCCACGTTTTTTTTTAATTTTTTTGGCTGCTTACGTGTACACTAAGTTGTGTTTTCCGCCAACACTGTTGGCGGACCGTGACTTTTTTTTCAAATTTTCCAAACTTGTTTCGTTTACATGAATTTAATATAAATTTATTTCGCTACAATAAATTTTCTGTTAGTTGCGTTTGCATCATTTTCACATTTTAGCCCTATAGGCTGATAACTTGATACAGTGTCAATATGGTTTCTGATAATGTTGAAGAGGAAATGGCCCTTAACAAAGCCGAAAGGAAGAAACGGATTCAAATAGCCAACCCCAAAAATTTTGTGATAAAAGGTTATGTCAAATTATCTTAAGTAAATAAGAGAAAACTTTTAAGACTTTGATAATAGTTGACTCCATACCTCTGGTGGTGCAGAACAAAGCATATAAAAGCAGTGATAATTTCTCTCTGGATCGGATACTTGGCAAACACGAGACCTTTCAAGCAGGTATGTCCTAATAGCAGCACCTGAAATCCTCCCCCTCTGATCAAACTGGAGCTCAACGAACTTGCCGAAACGACTAATACATTTTAATGCAATTCAGAATCAATATCAAATATATATATATATATATATATATATATATATATATATATATATATATATATATATATATATATATGATTGAGGGAAAGAGAGAGAGAGAGAGAGAGAGAGAGAGAAGAAGAAACTGTGGGAATATCTTGCACCTTGAATTGTTGTTTCTGACAGTCTTCGCATTGCCAAATGCCTCAAGAACAGGATTAGACTGAAAATAATTGAAATCATCATAGTTCAGGATAAAATGCAGACATGGAAAGTACCCCAGATCACAGTAGAAAGGACAGGAACCACATGACATAAATCACAGTCCTACCTCCAGAACTTGCTGCTCCACAGTCCTCCCTTCAGCTTCAGCTCTCCCTCCCATGAAAGCAAGATAACGCATAAGCATTTTGGTACTTTCCGTCTTACCTGCTCCACTTTCACCACTTACAAGAATGGATTGGCTTATACCCTCATTTATCATTAGCCTGCATTCATAAATGGTGATGTTGATAGACCATTGAACACTTACAGGAATGCCCCCACAAAATTATACAGTACCTATATGCACCATCTGCAATAGCAAAAGGATGTGGATTTAGCTCGCCAAACGCTGCTCCTTTGTATTGACACATCATATGGCTATCGTAGAGATGAGGCAGTCTTCGAAATGGATTTACAGCAATCAATATATTTCCAGTATATGTCTGGGGACACATCAAGATCGGTTGACAATGGTTACTGAATATATTATTCACAGTTGTCATAGATCAATGGAAATATGAGAGGACTGCCTAGAAAGCAATAAAGCTTCAATTCTGCAGATTGTACTTACATAAATTTCATTCATGTCATATCTAGCCTTTAAGTTCTGCAAAACTCCAGGTTCATGTAGATAAGCCAACTTTGTCATATCATCGACACCACAAGGTGGAGCATCAGGATCCTTAGGATAGACAGTTGAAGCTTTAGCAGTGACCTGCAGATCAAGAACCAGAAACTCCATCAATATTCTAACACAGTCAAGTTTGGTTTCCAAAATAGAACACATATAGCACTACAATTTCATCAGTACTTTGTATCATCACATCATCTAAAGGCAGGCTTTTTCTTCCCTAAAAATAGATCAATTTTGAACAAAACAAACAATTGGGACAACTCACTATTTCTCCAGAACTGCAACAGATCTTAATTTTACCACCATTGACATCTAAGACCTCCCCATCAATCCAAGTCACTTTGGAATCCTCAACCCAAACTTGAGATCCTACTGCAATGCTAACCGGAGCTGCCTGTTGAGGAAGAAAAAGAGATTCAACATGAGCACAAATAAAATGGACACTGATCTAGCCTCCTTCCATATAACCAAAAAAGAATCTTTTCGAGGTTAAAAAGAGAGAATATTTACAATGCCAGACATTGTCCATCTACTCAATCTAAATCAAAAGTACATGTGTATCATATGCTACCAATTATCTCGAACTGATGAGACACGATATTCTGCGATCCCTAAAATATCAAATTAGCACGAGAAAATATCAAAATCATATTCCATCTCCAATGCAGTGACATGACACGGCAAAGGATGTCACTTATTTCTGTATCTCGTTGTTTTTGGAGTTTCTGTACCGTGTCTAATATGTGCCTGACAATACACAAGACAACACCAACTTTTTGAGTCTGTCACTCCTAGTTAACGTTCAAAAAGTCAAAACTTTAGTACTCCCCTAATCTTTCATTACCTATATTTATTTTTCATGTATATTTCTCTCTCTTGCTTTAACAGACGAACGTGTACCGCTAGTTTGTTTTATAGTAACTGAATGCACCCAATTTCTAGTATTAATATTTCCACACCAAAAATATAATCATTTCACAAATTTTCTAACATAGCCAACAAAAACAAGCTCAATAAATGACAGGTAAAAACAAAAAAATACAAATTAAAGCCCAAATGCATAAAGTAATGAATATTATGTCATATTACAGTATTTCCCTAATTTCCTCCCAAATCCAAACTTTTCTACTTTTTCTCCTAAATCCTTCCCAAATGGACCTGAATCCCAAAGAATTTTCTACAAACCTTCAAATGGTGCAAAATAGGTGAATGTGGATGGGCTAGCTCAATAAATAACAAACAGACAAAATCAACAAAATTCACAAAATTGAGCCCTAAATTCAATAAAAAGAAAATTGGGCATAATAAAACTTAAGAAAATCATACCATTTCGTAGCCAATGAAAGATGCTCCTCAAAAACCCTAATGACACCAAAGATCCAAACTTTCCTACCCAATTCGCCTAATGCCCCTAACAAAACTCTAGGGTTTGGAAAAGCTCTGGGCTCTCTCAAATCCGAACCGATTTTTTTCAAACCGACTATGTCAAAACCAACAGACCGGTTCGGTTCGGTTCTTTAAAACCGACTATGTCAAAACCAACAAAACTCTAGGGTAGGGGTGAGCATCGAATCGGTTCGGTTCAAACCGACTATGTCAAAACCAACAGAACCGAAAACCGATTTTTTTTAAACCGAAAACCGAACCGCATTACTAAAAATCGAACAAAACCGAACCGAATAAAGTTAGGTCGGTTCGGTTTCAAATCCGAAAACCATCAACTATTATAGTGGGCAGCAAAATAATAGACGTTCACCATCAGGTAAAAAAAATGGCATAACTAGGACGCATATATGTGTTATAATCCGTGTAGATGTGTCCCTATTGTGTCCCATTCGTGTCCGTCTTAATTATTAATAAAGGATATAAGAAAATCCGCCAAGCAAACATGTAATGGGCGCCAGCAACCAGTGATCAATCATATGTTCCAAAATTGCAACTTTTTTTCACAGAATTGGAACCCAAATCTCAAAATAAATAAAAAGAAAAGGGGAGGGGAGGGGGTTGGAGTCAAAATTGTTCGACCTGGTCGAGCTCGTCCTTGTGGGCGTCGGAGATCTCGAGCGCCTCCATGTCCAGCGGATCGAACGTCGGCTCAGCCGCTCCAGCCTCGGTGGCTTCTCGTCCCCGTAGATCTCGTCGGCGTCGTCCGCGTCGTCGTCGACACACTCGAGGTCAGAGATGGTTCCGCGTCATGCGATGTGGACCTCCGTTGGCGCGCTCGGTCGCGATGTTGGAGGAGACGGCGACGCAGCCGAGCCAGTTGGACTCCAGGCCTCACAGATGAGGGAGAAGAGGAGGAAGGAGGCCGAGGGGTCGACTTCGGAGTCGGAGGTGGCGTAGATTTTTTGTAGAGGATAATGGGAAGATTTAGGGTTAGGGTTCCCGACTTCCCGTTCTTCTCCTTGACCCGAGAGAGGCTGCTGGAATTGAGAGGAGAGAGAGATTAGGCTAGAATTTTCATATTATATATATATATATATATATATATATATATATATATATATATGATACAAGGGATAAAATGGTAATAACATAAATAAAGATTTACTTTTCTGATCGGGTTGAAAACCGATTCTAGAAACCGCGACCCCAAACCGAATATAATCGATTTTAGCTTTTAGAAACCGAAAGCTGACCCATTTAACTTACAGTCGACCCGAACCTGCTATTTCGGGTCAGTTCGGATCGGTTTCGGTTTAAAAATCGATATCTGCTCACCCTTACTCACTAGACTTCCTCTGCGTGTACTTTCTCTATCTAGAAACCTCTGAATGGCACAAATCGGTGCATCAAGACTGATCGTCTTGAGAGAGAAAGAGAGGGTTTTAGATATTGTCCAACTTTCTCTCTCCCCGTTCGTCTTCCTTCTCTCTCCCTTTTTTTTTTGGTTTTGCGAAAATAGTACTTATTATTATTAATACATAATAACAATAATTATTATTCAGAAGAGCTTTGGTTATTAAACAATGCCGAGAATGTCCCTCCGGGGATTGAGCAATTGCGCGCGTATGCCCCCTCTATGACTTGGTGTGGGACTGTTGCAGCTTATTATAAACAAGTAACGTCATAAGCTGCTTCCAAAAAAGATCAATATTCCAATTAGTAAATCTAATCTTAACTAAATTCAACTAATATAGTATAATCAGATCTGGTCCACGTAATTTAAAATACCAACTACTATATCTATATATTTATCAAACCTAATATATTTTTGTGTAATTTAAAATAATTTAGATTATGATCTCATGGATTTTGATCTTGTATGTAGCAAAAATGATAACAAAGCTAGTGGTTAGTTTCATTTTCTTGTTTTCTATAATATTCTTTGTGCCTTATGGATTTTAATTAGATAAAATAAGATTGATAATGATAAAATATATTATAAATATTTATAATCTTACTCCCTATAATTGGATTGAAAATTATAGTAATTGTTCAATTTTTATATCCTTAATCCATATCATATTTTTTTTCATACCGATTGTTTGGTTCGGTGCAAGTGAACATGGATGTATAAAAGTGGGTGTAATTATGACACAACTTTTACACATTCGGTGTTTGGCTCAACTCGGTTGTGGGAACGAGAAGTTCTTTCATCATTACTTTTCACTTATGTCTCATGTATGTCGGGTGCAAAAAAGTAGCATTTCTACTTCATTTTTGCGGATATGGTTGTAAACCCCATAATTTTATATTACAGTTTTAAGTACTTGTATTATTAAATTATTGAATTTTCTTAGATTATTTCTTGATTTATTTAGAAAAATAAATCCCTTGATTTAATTACTTGTACAAATACTTATTTGGAATTATTACACAAAACTAATTTTCTTATTTAAAATCTCTTTTTTTATGTATTAAAAACTTCCTAGAATTTAATTTATGTGTAATACATCTTTTTGTATTTTTATATTCTCATATATGTATGAATATATAAGTATATTGTTACTAGTTATTAATAAAAAAAGAAAAAGAATAAAACAAAAAGAATAAACAACAACAACAACAACAACCACCACCACCAAAAGACTACAACAACAACAAAACCTACCATATTCATAATCCTAAAGCCCATCTACCCAACCCGACAACCAGACCCGCCCCTCACATTCTCTCTCTATATATATAACATATAAGCTAACCCTAACCCTAACCCTGCACTTTGCGCTGCCCCTGGACCGCTCTGCGACCGTCTGACCACCTCATGCGGCCGTCGTCGACCGGCCGAGCACCCCCAACCCGTGGGAAAACCGACAGCAACCTCCTCCAGGTACCCAACTTCAACACCTATTTCTCTCCACACACACGATGAAATCTCGATCTACTTGATTTTATGCGAAGCCTATGTAACCCTCTTCGATACCCAGCAGGTATATTGTCATATCTAGTAGTTAAAACTAGGTGAAAGTTGACTCAAAGTTGACAAAAAACATGTTTCTAAAACTGTAGAAAAATAGTCCAAGTACCCATGTTCGTGTCCAATTTTCTTCCAAACCGTTTAATATTTTAAAAATCTATTTCAAGGGACTTTTAGACAACATATAGGACAATAAAACTTTTTTTTTAGTTGTTTATTAACTTGTTGTATTTGTGGAGTTATTTTTGTTCAAACTTGACCAAAAACCATATTTTCTAAAACTAAAATCTTGCGATACGAGGTGCGTCCCGCCAAACGGAACCACCTCATCGAGTACCAATTGTACCGAAAGGCGCGTATGATATTTTTTGACGTGCGAATTTTCGCAAAAGTTGATTTGGACGTGTGTGCACGCCGAAATCAACCAGTATCCGTAAAAAATCTCCCATATGACGTTTTATAAATTTTCCTATTAGTTTGTACTCGCTCGTCGGATCGCCATGAAACTTACGTCATTGCACTTCTAGCATTTGATTTGTCATGTGACCCAAGTTTCGCTCGATTCTGAGTCAGTCGACGGAACGCCGTTTTGCGGGCCTCATGATTCGACTTGACGAGCGATTTTGTGATCGGCTCACCGGAATTTAAAACTGGACATACCGTTGAGTTTGTATCATCAATTAGTATTTTTTACCTATAATTTTTCCTATTTAGAGACAATTACCCCTGACACATTTTTCGGTGTGAAGTGGCCCACATATGGACATTGCTTTGACCAAAAATTACCATTTTGCTCATGTGTCCAAATCGGATGAAATGGTAGTATTTTTTGACTATCTTGCTTATTCCAGAAACGTTGGTGATATTTATTTCAGCATCCGGAGACGTTTGTTCTGCTTTCATATTTTTTGGATCTATTGCACCTATTGTCTTGTGTCATTACTACACCAAACCCTTGCCAGGCAAGTATACCTTTTCACTACGACTGTTTATTTGCATTCACATTTGCATATTTTATTTTTGTCATTTATTTTCTTATTTATGTATTTTATTAAACTACGCGTTTAAAGAAACTTGGGTGCGATGACGGTATGCGTCGTTATTTGTCATTTATTTTTACTATACATGTTGACCTAGAGTTAAGAGACTACCCCATAATTTTGAGACATCTTTATGTTTTATTTGGCCATGACACATTCTTACATGGGTTGTGAGTCTCATGTAGGACACAGACTTGCGTATTCGACTGGCTACTGGTACGAATGAGACGTGTGACAGATAGGATATAACTGCTAATAGAAATGCATGTTAGAAGACTTAGCAGTTATTAGTAGTCCAGGAACATGGACTATCGTGGTATGGTGGTCCAATCCTTGTCCTTGTTTGGTTGTAGGGTTGGGCTATTTTGCTGCGATATCCTATGAACCAAAGTTACAACGCCGATACTTGCACTCCGTTTCGGCGTAGTAGCTGGATTGTGTTGTGGATGCAACATATATAGGAGCATGGGGTGGGGAGGATAACTGTTAGCGTAGGGGCTCTCATTGTTATTTACTTTTCCTCTAGTTGGCCACGGATGTGTGCCTTGCATTTATTTACTTTTCCTCTAGTTAGTCGCGGGTGACTCGGTTAAGCACTACGTGAGTCTAGCACATGTATGAGTCGATAGCTCCTCATTAGGATGTTGTCCTCAAAAGTATATTTCACATAGAACGGTTAGGAGACCTTTTTGGATGTTTATTTTCAGTATATTGTGGCATGCTTTTTATGTATCTTGTTATGTCCCTCTGAGAACCTAGTCCCTTTTCAGGTATAGATGATCATGACTATTTACAGGAGCACGGACCAGGACTTGCTACTTATTTCTCTTTTGAGGAGGTCTTCCCTTCGAGCCTCTCTGATCACTAAATGATGTACTTTTTATATTTTCTTTCATATATTAGTTTGGTAGTGGATTTGTCTCCACCCAACTATTAGTTTTTCTCGACTATTTCATACTTGGATCATTGCCATATTTGGTTATTTATTTCTATTTGATCTTTTGGAGGAGATTTAGTTGTTCACGTGACTTATATATGTACCACATGTGAATTATTATTCATAATACAACATATGTATGTGTTATAGTTTTCATATATTGGAGTTGCCATATACATACGGCTGTCATGCTTATGTATTCCTAGTCCTACGTATTTTGGGATTGGGACGTGACATATTTTTGTGGTGGCAGGTCGAGAATATATTGCTTCGGTTACGTTACTATACCGAGCAAGCCGGCGTATAGGATTAGAGTATAGGATCTTATCCACTTATGTAATCACCTCAATTTTGTTTCGAATTCTCATTTGACTGCTTGAATTGCATCTTGCTTGATCCTTTCCCAACATAAATATTATCTTTTTCTTTCGTGCTTGATAGAGGTTAGTAAGGTGACTTGTACTAGGTATATATGCTCCATTGGTAAATTATATTATTAGTGAGTTCTTGTAAGTTTGGTAGCATGCCTCACAACCTAGCATTCCATAGTCCTTATGACCCATTAATGAAGTATAATTGAATGACACTAAATATGCTAGCGTAAGGAGATAGTGGTTGTCAAAGTTGCAGAATTTTAGAGGACCAGACAACAACCGGCCAACTAGACATTTAAACAAGTATTTATTATGACAACAGTAGAGTCACAAACACAGAAGCCATAGATGTATGTATGACCTTATTGGTAATATTATCATAACATGAGCATCATTCTCCATTGTGGCATAGGATTTTAGAAGTATGGCTAGATATAGAAGCTTATATATATATAATAGGATGACTGAGCAACTATATATTGGTCTTTTAGCCAGATACCCTGCCCATGAACCTTGTAGGTGTTACTAGTAGCAATTACCATTCACCTTATCAGCACCTCGTTCCCTTAGGTTACTTATCTCCTCTTTCGTATCCATTCTCAATCTTGACCCATGCTCAATCTTCTCTATTGTAATTGAATCTTTTTGTGCCATCTTGAATCATTTGATTTATTTCAATCTCGCCCTTTTATTTTTTTGTTAGTTATAACATCAATGGTTATGAAATAGTTTTAGTAAGGTTAATAACTAAAAGGTGAATTCATAACAATAACCCTTATGTATATGCATTGTAGCAATATATATTTTCCCCTATTATTTTTAGACCATGAGTAGCATTATCTAGTCTAATAGGAATTGGTTGAATTATTGAATAATTTATACTTCCAAATAGTTTGTAAAGTTAATCAAGACCTTAAATGTTGCCTAAACCTTAGATCGCATTTAGAAAAGAACTAAAGGCACTTGTCAGGAACTGATAACTATGACTAATCGCTGGCGTGGTAGCGACAGCTGCAGCCAGACGATCATGGTAGAGTAGTCGAACTATTTAGAGCCATACTGGCTAGGTGACATGACAGTATTAGACTACGATACTTGACGGTTACGGAAAAAAGCAAGGTTATGAGATTCGAAACAAATATTCCAAAATTCTCGACCTTTAGGATAACTAGTAAATTGGTACAATAAAAATGTTCCAAACGACTAGGCACATACCACCACTCGACACCTTGTGGATATGATCATATGCTGAGTGTAGTTATGGACAAGACCTAAGGAATGACTAGTTCGATAACATAGAAGATAGCTTAAAGATTTTAACTACTAGTGGAATCATTGTAAGTTGGGTAGTATAGATGAGTTTAGGCGATAAAAGAATGGTGGATAAATGACAAGGGAGAAAAAGTGCTAGGACAGTTGACCATAACCTTTTAGGAAGAACTGCTAGTTGACAATGAAGTGTTAACGACTATAGTAAATCATTACAAATATGGGTTAGTTTTAATTTTGAGGACAAAATTCTTGTAAGTTTGGTAGAATGTAATCCCTCTAATTTTATATTACAGTTTTAAGTATTTCTATTATTAAATTAATGAATTTCCTTAGATTATTTCTTGATTTATTTAGAAAAATAAATCCCCTGATTTAATTACTTATACAAATACTTATTTGAAATTATTACACAAAACTAATTTTCTTATTTAAAATCTTTTTTTTTATATATTTAAAACTTCCTAGAATTTAATTTATGTGTAAATACATCTTTTTAAATTTTTTATATTCTCATATATATATATGAATATATAAGTATATTGTTACTAGTTATTAAAAAATAATAATAATAAACAATAACAATAACAACAAACTACAACAACAACCAAAAGACTACAACAACAATAACAAACAACAAAACCTACCCTATTCCTAATCCTACAGCCCATCTACCCAACCCAACAACCAGATCCGCCCCTCACATTTTCTCTCTATATATAACACATAAGCTAACCCTACCCCTACCCCTACCCATATACTTTGCGCCGCCCCTAGACCACTCTACGACCGTCTGACCACCTCACGCCACCGTCGTCGACCGGTCGAGCACCCCCAAACCGCGGGAAAACCGACAACAACCTCATCCAGGTACCCTACTTCACATACCTATTTCTCTCCACACACACACGATAAAATCTCAATCTACTTGATTCTATGCGAAGACTATGTAACCCTCTTCGATACCCAGTAGGTATATTGTCATATCTCAATCTACCTGATTGGGATGTGTCCTGATGCAACGGGACAAAGTGATAACCTTCGCGTCGAGGCAGCTAAAGCCTCACAAGAAGAATTACCCAATACATGATCTTGAACTTGCCGCGGTAGTGTTCGCGCTGAAGCTGTGGTGCCACTACCTTTAAGGTGTACCGTGCAAGATCTATACGGACCATAAAAGCCTAAAATATCTTTATACACAAAAGGATTTGAACCTTCGACAACGGCGCTGGCTCGAACTTCTTAGCGATTTAGACTTAATGATCAGATACACCCCAGGTAAAGGGAATGTAGTAGCTGATACACTGAGTCGAGTGTTCGTTGGAAGTTTGGCTATTGATGACAAACTGCGCCGAGACCTGGAATCATTGGGCATTATGTCACGCCCCAGTCCCAAAATACCGAGGGACTAGACACGTGGCAATGGCCAGCAGCACACACCGATGGGCAAACCCAATTTAATGGACCCACCATGGTATACTTAAGCTGTAAAACAACTATAAAGGTCTATGATACTAATCTCATCCACTGAAGATAAATACAATCGACATCAGATTTATCAAGATAAAATAATAATCAACAAGTCTCAATAAATATCTAGGGGAACAACCCAATAAAGAGTTTGATACAATAATTCAATAGACATGAAATAAGAGTCTAACAATAGAAATAACAGAGTATAATAAACCAGATACTCAGGAGAAATCCTCGGCGATCACCTTGTCCTCTGGTTCTGGTACTGCTCCAGCGCCTGCTTCTGTCCCGTATATTTCGGGGTAGATCTCCTCTGCTAAACCTGGGGACATAATCCAGATTCCAGGTCCTCATGGGACATAGCAAGGTATAAGAATAACTCAAGCCAAAGTAAATGCAGTACAATAATAAATGAATCAATAGGGTAAACTATGTAACCAGCTATGTGATATGCAAAGGAGACCATTAATCATACTCAAGCTGTAACTACTAAAGGCTCTGGGAAACCCATAGCAGCATTTATTATCTCGAAGGGCCAGTACGTGTGCCAAAGCTCTGTGTCAGAGTCTAAGGCACTCCCAGTAATTTATTATATATATAATCAGCCTTTAGTATGGTAAGACTCTCCCCACCCAATGTAACCTCATGTCTCATATCCATAACACGCAAGATCAAGCTAATGCAGGAAGTCATAATGATAGCTAAGCATATGTAATATCTATGTCACAAATCATGTAGCCTATACAGAATCACTATGAATAACTCAGAAGATTCTGTCTCATGAATAGTGTCAGGTGTCCTATGGTATGACGTACTTGATAATGCAAGCACGAAAATGTATAGGGTCGCGATATCAATCTCTAGGTGACGTTACACAACTTCGCGTACGGCGTTGACACCCGAATATTATTCGGATGCTAAGTAATGTCACACGGTCCTAGGTTGAATAGATACATCATATAAATAAATCAAGAGAATATTATGTAGCAAGTACTGCAAGATTGGCAAGGTACACTTGCTTAGGATTTGATTTCCAACAGTTGCTCTTGTAACAGTATGATCTTCAAGTACTCCTTCGGATGCTGAAATAAACGTTATCATCATGCTCAGAAGATATAAAATAGCTAGAATTGCTTGTCCACGAGTCCAATTTGGACACATGGGCAAAATTGACAGTTTTTGGTCAAAGCGGGGTCCACATGTGGCCCACATCGCACCGAAAAATGTGCCAGAGACAAAGTTCTCCAAATTCGTCAAACTTAGTGTCTACAAGTCCAAAAAATGATACGAATCCAACGGAATATCCAGAACTGGATTTCGATGAGCCGATCACAAAATCGCCCGTCAAGTGGAGCCGTGGGGCCCACGATACGGGATTTATTAACGTTCTCAGAATCGAACCAAACTTGGGTCACAGGACCTACGTATCGCTACGAGTTCGATGGAGCAAGTTTCATTTCGAAACGACGAGCACATACAAAGTTACAACGAGTTTTAGAATAGGACCGATATAGGGCGTTGTCGACGGATACACGTTGATTCCGGTGTGCACGCACATCTAAATCAACTTCCGCGAAATGTCATATGTCCGTATTGACGGTGCACACCTTTTGGTAAAATTTGCACACGTCCAAGTTACCTCGTTTAGCGGGACGTACCCAGTTCAGAAAAATTTAGGTTTGTAAATAACCAATTTTTTGGTCAATTTTACCCGAGAATAAATTACAAACTACAGCTCAATAAATTAAACTAAATACAAGGTTTAAAACTTGGTTATATTATTTAAATAACTGTTCAAGTAAATTTTAGAAATAATTAACAGGTTGCACGCAAAACGGTCGTGAACTTGTGAGTTCGGGACCATTTCTGATTTTCAGAAATAGGGGGTTTATTTTTCTATTTTTGAGTCACGGTTTGCGATCGACACAGGACACGATACCCGAAACAAATTACACGAGGTTCGAGAGGGTCACGCGGTCTACGTGTAGGATTTGACAGAACAAAAATTGGATCGATGTATAGGGGGATACGCACGCGGAAAGACGGGTACCTTGATTATGTCAGTTGTCGTGATAGGAGGCGGTGCGGCGGGACACGGCGGTCGGCAGCGGTTGCTGCGGTGGCGGTGCTCGTCGGTGGTGGTTGTGGCTGGATCATCGGGGTCGCGGCTGCGGAAAGTCGATGGAGAGGCGGTAGTGGATGATGATGGCGGTGACTGTGGGGGTTCGTCGGGGGTTTTATAGGCTAGGGCGATCGACCGTTTAGGAAAGATGAACCGGAGGGGTCGCGGCGGGGAGGCGAGGGGTTTTGGGGTGAACGACGGAGTTGATCGGCCGCGTGGAGGTGGCGAGAGGCAATGCGGCGGGATCGGGGAAACGGCAGGAAGTCGGAGCGGCGCCGGGAAAGTCGGGGGAATAGGGATTATTGTAGCAGGCGAGTAGGCGGGTTCGGGTCGGGTTCAAATCCGACCCGTTAGGGTTGGTTTGGGTTGGTTTATTTTAGTCTAAACTGGGTTGGTTCGGTTCAGGTTGGTTTGTTTTGGTTTAATTAAAAACTTTGCTTTTAAGTCTTTTAAAATAGTTTATGGGTCCAATAAATTCCAGAAAAATTACACTATACCTAATTATTTATTTTACACTCAAAAATATTATTTTTATAATATTTTAATATTTATTTTAATACTTAAAAATATCTAATTCCAGAAAACATTTATTTTAATTAGTAAAAAATCACAGAAAAATTCCGAAAATTTATTTTTAAATTTCTTGAAAAATCTGGGTGTTTACACATTACACTTATAATCAGATATAAAAAGAGGGCACAAGTGGCTCAACTACGCCTCGAGCCCGACTTGTTACAAAAAGTCAAGACCGCTCAAAAGGATGACATGTTCCTGCAAAAGATGCAAGTTCCTATCTCAGCGGTAGGCACGGAGGGGATGATCCGAGTGAAGGGAAGACTGTGCGTTCCAGATGAGGCAGCCCTCAGAAAAGAGATACTCATGGAAGCTCATTATGTTAGTT
The DNA here is from genome assembly GCA_036927795.1 of Iris macrosiphon. Lineage (NCBI taxonomy): Eukaryota > Viridiplantae > Streptophyta > Magnoliopsida > Asparagales > Iridaceae > Iris > Iris macrosiphon. Next base: position 988,739 of record JAYESA010000018.1, on the reverse strand, counting down.
ATACTTCTCATCCGGCTAGTACCAAGATGTACCGAGATCTCCGTACAACGTTTTGGTGGCACGGCTTGAAACGAGATGAAACGTTGTTCGTGTCGCATTGCATGGCTTGTCAGAGGGTAAAGGCCGAGCACCAGAAGCCGGGCGGAGAGATGCAGAACCTCACTATTCTGGAGTGGAAATGGGAACATATAACAATGGATTTCATTGTTGGCTTACCAAAGACGCAACGGGGGGGGGAATGATGCCGTCTGGGTCATTATTGATCGCCTCACTAAGTCGGCTCACTTTCTACCTATCAAGTCTACTTGGAGTGCCGACTGCTTGGCTCAGATCTACCTCAACAAAATTGTTCAGCTCCACGGCGTGCCCGTATCCATAGTCTCCGATAGAGATGGTCGATTCATATCGCGTTTCTGGGAAAGCCTGCAGTCAGCAATGGGGACGAAGTTGAATTTTAACTCCGCCTATCATCCACAGACCGACGGCCAAACAGAACGTGTCAACCAAATCCTCGAAGACATGCTACGACTCTGCACCTTGGACTTGAAGACGAGTTGGGGCTTACATCTACCGTTAGCTGAATTTGCATACAACAATAGCTTTCAATCTAGCATTCAGATGGCGCGTATGAGGCATTGTATGGGCGGAAGTGCAAATCCCCGATCTGTTGGGACAAAATTGGAGAACGACAGATCCTTGGCCCTGAGCTTGTGGAACAGACTGTCTAAAAGATTCGTTTGATTCGGGAAAGACTAAAGGTAGCTCAGAGTCGCCAAAAGAGCTACGCTGATACACATCGACGGCCACTTGAGTTTCTAGAAGGCGACCGAGTATTTCTCTAGGTCTCGCCCATGCGATGAGTCACCAGATTCAGAGCAAAGGGAAAGATAAGTCCAATATTCGTCGGTCCGTTCGAAATATTAAAACGAGTTGCCTCAGTTGCATATCAGATTGCCCTACCACCGTCATTATCTAAAGTGCACGATATTTTCCATGTTTCCCAACTTAGGAAGTACGTGCACGACCCTAGTCATATGGTAGATCATGATCAACTAGATCTTAAGGCAGACTTGACATATGCCGAACAACCTGTGCAAATTTTGGATCGTAAAGAAAAGTTGCTTCGAAGTCGCTCGGTTCCTCTCGCGCGCGTGCTTTGGCGAAAATATTCCGCTGAAGAATCCACTTGGGAGCTTGAATCTGAGATGAGGGATAGGTTCCCTTCATTTTTTTCTAGTGGTAGGTAATATTCCTAAGTTTCGGGATGAAACTTCCAATTAGTTGGGCAGGATGTTCACCCTATTCGGGGAGCGCGACTAAGAAATACAAGACGGTATCGTTCGATCGGGATAGATTGAAACAAGAACTCATCCTCATTATGGATTTGCTTCTTCAGAATCGATTTCCATATTCAGTGGACCGTGCCCCCAGTATCGACTTAGTGGCAGAGTTAGGAGGGACCTCTCCGCTGCATCTTTTGTTGCCTCAGTTTTCGCTGTTGCTTGTTATTTTCGTGCCTTGAGTTGGTTTTCAGATTTGCTTGTGTTTTCTTGAACAGTTTTGATGAATTTTATTATTTTTGTTCGTTGAACTGCACTTCAATTTCGATATTGAAAAGAGTAGAAGAGGTATTGATCAACTGTTCATGGCAATGCAGGTGAACGGACAGTAGGCGATGCTCTAGCGGAGTCTTGAAGCACCTCTTTCCTTTTCTCTTCCAACCAAATAAGTGAGTGGATTATATTCGATTCAGTTGGCCCTTCTTCCAGTCTTCATACCTAAAATATTGCATTCTTGTTGCCCCGATCAAACGATACCACGTAATAATTAAAAGATGTCAAGATAAAAAGGGAATAAACTTGGATTATTATGCTTGTCAATCAAACTTGTGAACGGTTACTTAATTTGCATGCTTGTATTTTTGGAATGTTCATCATATGCATAAATACAAGTTAGAATATATACTTTTTTTTAAATTGTGCTATCTATAGAACTCATCTTGAATACAACAAACTGATCAGGAAGACTATGCAAAATGAATCATGCAATACTGCTTGTTTTATACTCGTGTTGCCTCAACTGCATGTATGGTTAACTTAATATAGACTCCGTTTGATCACGGACAACTTGTTCACAAGGTCATAGTTCCTACGGACGGTCGCTAGGACATCGACACCGATCCGATCCGGACGAAACCTCATGTTTAGCCCTTATGTACATCGGACGGGATGGTTGTAACGCCCCTTGTGCTCGCGTTGCATACCATCCTCGTCAATGGCTAAAATTGGTCCTTTATGGCATACGCTAGTGATCCCCATGTATATTTAAACATGTTGCAAACTAACTTGTGTCTTCGTGGTAGGGAAGGACATGGTAAGTCTTGTGCAGGTAGTTCAGACGGGCAGGTAAAAGTCACCAAACGGTGGCGAGTTTATTTCAGTAGTTTATATATACACTGTTTGCTTGTAAAATAAACTAAGGCAAGATAGAAAGACCACAAATAAATATGCATGCTTTATCTAAACAACGTGTTGATTGGTATAGTTGGGTTAGCTTACCTTCACCAGTATATTTTGATATACTGATCCGCGTTGAAACAGGTTCCCCGCACTTAGGAGATCCGAGCGAGGAGTCGAAGTCATCCCCCAATCCAGTCCAGTTGTAGGCACGCCTTGATTCTTGCCACCTTTTGAAGTATTGAAGAAAGGATCTAGCAACCCAATCTTAATGCAGCTCCGAGGGAAAGCTATTGTCCCGCCACGAGGTCTTATATTTTTAAGTTTAGTAAAGGATGTAATGTAAAGGACAACTATCTCATTTTGTGCCAATATTTTGTAAGCCCGTGTGGCAACCCTTATGACTCGTTCAAGAGTTTATAATAGATGTTCATTATCAATAAAGAGAACTTTTCTATGTTTCTAACTTTGTGTTTCAATTTATCTGCATACTCTGAATATGTGCTCGCTATGCAAAATACCTTAGCCTTGTGCGGTGCGCAATCTAGGCCCGCACGACGTCATGCCCGGGGGCCGACTATCGATTCTACGGAATCGGGACGTGACATATGGCTATACGCCTTTGGACTTCGTTTCGATTTTCTTAGTTTCGAAAGCTCGTTCATGGATTAAGTGCATATGCTCTCTCTCTCTCAATGTTCCATCTGAATGCTCCAAACAATGAGTCTAAATAATTTCAAAAAGTGCATGTGAATAATATGATTGCTTGTACAAAATTGTGATGCGAAGGCCTTTGTGCCGACTTGTGCTAGACCCTTTGGGATTAGACTCGTGCTAGAATTTGCAAGATATGTGCGAATCTGAATACCTATACGTGCTTACCAACTAGTTAGTGTATAGAATAGAATATTGCCCGAACGGTTAGCTATACACACAGTCTTTCGGCTAAGTTGTGTAGAGTATCGTACGCCAGGACCTTTTGGTGCAAGATAGTTGCCAACGAGAAAGGGATATCGTTCAGATAAGGGATAAGTCAGACTTATAATTGTAACCGATAGAAACATTTTCAATTTATCGCTTAGGCAAATATAGAGAATCGGGCTTGGATTTTGGGAAATAGCTCGAACGATATTTCGTATCGGAAGATACAAATCAAATATGGTTTACTTGGATGACTATCAACATGATATATATATATATATATAAGAGACTAAGATTTACCTGGCGATACCTAAGTATCATGCAGGAATTCTAAGGAAAACTTGGTGAATATGCTAGCGATTGATGCAAACATCGATTGAGAATTTGATTGGGTGACTCGATTCTGAGTGGTATATGGATCATTCAGAAATGTCCAAACGGATTCATAGGTCTCGTGCAATAGTCGGATTGAACGATTTGAGAATGTCTTAAACAAGTGATAAGGCTTATATCGAATAGGGATTCACAAAAATGGAAATCGATATCTTGGTTAAGAAAAACTTGGTAGAAACTTAAAAAATTTTGCAAGCGATTTCGGATTTGAATCATATGGATTAAACTTGAATACAATATCACTCGAATAGAAGTTAACGCGAAAATGAATATTGTGGTTCGATGAAAGAGATAAGCAAGAACGGATTTGACTTAGAGTTTGGAAGAACGATCTTGAATCAAGTTCAAAAAGATAACCTTCGAAATCAGTCACAACGAGAACGGTTATCCTGCGGGAGCACCGGCGTAGTGATTTCACGTACTGCGGGGATGGTCGAACTCACGGAAAGACGTTCGGTGATTATTCCAAATGAACTCGATGAATAGATCGTATCAAAAATAGAATAGACTTGGGCTTGAATATTTAAACTTAGTTATTTGAGAAATGCTAGAAGTAAGACAGTGGATCTACCGAACGGTAACGTTGAAATTAGATGATTTTGCTAGACGAATTATAATTACTGCATGAATGGATATGACTTGGTTGATAATTATATATAACTTGGATGGAGCAAAGTGATATGATAAGAAAGTCTCGATCATGTCGAAGATAACCATATTATTCGACATTCTTGTCTTGTGCGAGCGTAACTCTATGCTCGTACATGCGTCACGTCCGGATTAGGACGATTATCCAGCGGAAGCGTTGGCGTAGTAATCTCACGTCCAACGAGGGTGATCGAACTTGCGAGAGACCAGAGCATGACAACTGATGGATCATCTTGACTTGTGGTTCGACACGATAAGATGAATTTGGAAATACAAGTGAATAAAAAATATTTCAGGGATAAGTCAGCCTAGAACATGGAGTAAATCACGCTTGATAGTTTCGTGAACGGATACATAAATCTTATTGGACGACTTGGAGTTATAAATAAAGGTTTAGAACTGAATCTTGGCTTGGTGATCTAGACTTGGAATGGATAGGGATTCTATCAAAACATGTTTGGAGAGATAGATTATGCAAATCACTAGGCTTGTCCTGCAACTTGGATATATCGTAGATTTTATTGAATGGACTCGACCCCCATGCAAACGAACATGTTATTGAGATTAGAATGATCCGTGCTTGGTGTTTAGAAATCTGAGTGAAACGAGCTTGGGTAGAATATCTCGTGCAAATGAACAATGGTTTGACCCAAGGAATTGGGGTGAGCATCGTACGACAAATTTGTACGATGAATCGTGTGCTTGAACTTGTACATATGACCTTATGAGCTGACCTAGCAATTAGGCAGACGACCCTGCGCCGAGTGAAAGGACCTGTGTGATCGACTTTAGCATATTGCTTGAACAAATCTATAGAACTGGGGCAGCAAGACTTAGAGTTAGACTGGGAACGGTAGCGTGTGCTATGTTTGACCCGAACGGATGGATGCTAGTCGGTAGATTGGATAAATCATGCTTAACGGTAGTGCAAATAATTAATTTGACTTGGAATGAAAATGACTTGAAAATTTGATCGACCCTATTAGAAGTATCATTGTGATTCATAAAACGAGAACCCATGAGATTTTCACAAGTAGCTTATCCGATTTTACTATCTCTAAGTTTGGTTGAAAGCATATGTTGAGGGACGTCTTGAACGTGTGCACGATCCAAGACTCAATGATATGTGAAACTCGAATGCTAAGACTTCGCTATCGCTAAGTTGGTTGACATACATGTGTTTGAAGGACACTTTGGATTTGTGCACGATCCAGACTCGCGGTATGCTGATCTCGAATGCTAGTGCAAGTGAATATCCGTATGGACAAGTACAACAACTTGTATAAGTTTGCCTCAGCCTTAGATTATTATTCACGATAGATTGTAACGTACCCCGCAATAAGCAATATATGTTCCGCACTAAGGCGCAATTGAGACTGATTCAAAACTTGGATTGGATGATAGATTTATTCAATAAGACCGACCCAGCAATACACGCAAAACGGTATAAGGAATGAGTAGGAGATTATTTTCGAACGGATCTAGTGGTACCGATTTATATGCTTGGGATGGATTCGATAGTTGGATAGAATAGCATGTGCTCAGGAAGTTGTGTGTTTGTCGTTTTATAACGAAACTTATGCCATCGGATTCGTAATTTTACGCTGGTCCTTTGACCCAAGTTTGGTTCGATTCAGAGAACATTGACAAAACCCCGTTCATGGGCCCCACGGTTCCATTTGACGGAGATTTTGTGACCGGCTCATCAAAATCTAGTTTTGGACGTTCTATTGGGTTCGTATCATCGTTATAAACTTGTAGACACTAAGTTTGATAAATTTGGAGAACTTTGTCTCTGGCACATTTTTCGGTGCGAAGTGGGCCACATGTGAACCCCACTTTTACCAGAAATTGTTAATTTTGTCCATGTGTCCAAATTGGACTTATGGGTAGTCAATTATATCTATTTTATGTATTCTGAGAGAGATGATAATGTTTGTTTCAGCATCCAGAAGCGTACTTGCAGATTCCACTTATATCAGAGCAACTGACGGAGCTCAGAACCCAGACAAGTGTACATTGCCAACATGCAGAAGATCTTGTTATATTATTTGCTTATATTCTTTCCATATACTTCTGTGATGTACCTATTCAACCTAGGACCGTGAGACATTGCTTAACGTCCGAACAAGATTCGGATGTCGACGCCGTACGCGGAGTCGTGTAACGTCACTTAGAGAGTTGATTCCACGATCCTATTTTTTTACGTGCTTGATTTATACCATAGGACACTTGACACTATTCATGTGACATAATCTTTTCTGAGTTATTCATGGTGATTCTGTATAGGTTTACAGGATTCGTGACATAAGACTTGCATACATAGATATCATTAAGACTCGTTGTACTAGCTAGAGGTCATGATCTTACGTATTATGGACATAAGACATCATGGAAATGAGACGTATGATTATATTTGGTGGGGAGAGACATACATGCTACAGGCTGATTATATATATATTCTTATGTTACTGGAGAGTGTCTTAGTCTCTGTACCAGAGCTTTGGCACATGTATTTGGCCCTTCGTGATATTACTGCTACTGGCTCCCCGATACAGAGCTTGTAGTAGTTTCAGCCTGAGTACTAGTGATGCTCTCAAATTGTATTTCATATAGTTGGTTACATAGCTTGCCCTAAGGATCTATTTTTATTCACTGTATTTTATTTGGCTTGAGTTATTCTTGTACCTTGCTATCTCCCCTGAGGACTTGGATCCGGATTATGTCCCTAGGTATAGCAGAGGAGGTTTACCCTGAGATATACGGGACATGAGCTGACGCTGGAGCAGTACTAGCTCCAGAGGACGAGGTTGTGCGAGAGGATTTCTCCTGAGTATTCTGTTACATAATTAGTTATTTCTTCTTCCAGTTATTTCATATCTTGACTCTTGGATTTATGTATTAACTTATTTTATCGGAGACACTATTTATTTGGACTTGTTGATAGAGTATATTTTTTTTATCTATTATCTTGATTAGTCTATCATATTTAGTTATGTTTCTTTCTGTGGATGAGTTTAATATTATTATGTGATAGATGGTGTAGACTGCATTGATATTTATTACAGCTTAAGTGCACTCTAACGGGTACATTAAATTGGGTTTGCCCATTAGAGTTGTGTTGTTGGCTATTGCCACGTGCCTAGTCCCTCGATATTTTGGGACTAGGGCATGACACACTAAGAAGCATGAAATCATTATGGTTGGCCTTGGTGAGATTTTTTACCACAATGCCAACTCTGTTATTGCAGAGTTGTGTGTTCTTGCTTCTTATCTGCTTAAAATTAATATCGATATATGTTGGTATTTTTGCCTTTGGACTATAAAAGATAGTCCCAGTCCCATATTGGCTACACCACCAAGTGGGTATCTCAATATAATATTTTGCTTGTGTTGAGGTGTGCACATGGGGTGTGGTGAGGCACATGGTGTAAACATCCAATTTTTTTAATTTAATTTTGTCTTTTTAAAATTTTGGAATTCTAATTAGCTAATTAGAAATATATAATTTATTTATAAATTGTATAAATATTATTTAATTTTAGTAATTAAAATAAGTAAAAAAAACTAATTTGTGAATGTAAAAGTATTTTAAAGTATTATAAAATTTCCCTATAATGTATTTCATGTGCAAACCTATTTTTGTATAAATATATATATATATATATATATATATATATATATATATATATATATATATATATATATATATATATATATATATATATATATATATATATATATATATATAAGAGAATAAAAGAAAAGAAATAAAAATAAAAATAATGTAATAATGAAACTAAACAAAACAAAACAAAACAAAACAAAATAACAAAACCCAAACCCTAAACTCTAAACTATAATTCTTTCCTCACCCCCCCTCGTGTACAGGCTCCTTGGCCCAGACCCCCGCGGGCGACCCTCCCTCTTTCCCTCTATATATAACTATATATACTAACCCTAACCCTAATCTTCCTCTCTACACCTCAATCCTAACCCTAACCCGACTCCATCACACCACCCAGGCCGCCTGACAAGACCGTCGCCGGCTGCAGCAGCCACGGGGCCGATAGCGCGCGCACAGGCAGCTGCGTCCCTCCCTTCGCATAGAGTTTTCTCCCTTCTCGCTCGTCCGTTTCATATTCCATCTTCGCTGGTATGTTTATAACCTATCTCTCTTTAATTTCTTTCAAATAGTTTAGTTTATTTTGTTTCCAGTTGATTACAAATCGCGATCCAAAATTAAAAAAAACTTGATTTCGGGATTATTCGAAACTGTCCTAACACCAGTTTTCCAATGCCATTTTCATTCAAACCAATGAACCAAAACTCGAATTTCCTTCTCTGGATTAAAGACAACATAATCGAGTTTTAATCTCTTTAAATAGTTTATTTTAATTCGTTTTATAATATTGTTAATTCAACGTTGAAATTAACCAAAAATATGGTTTCAAAACCCCAAAATCTTGTGATATGGAGTGCATCCCGACAAATTAGACTACCACATCATGTTTCCATTGTACCGAAAGACGTGTATAGTATTTTCTAACATGCATGTTTTCGTGGAACTTGATTCGGATGCGTGTGCATGCCGGAATCAACGTGTATCCGTAAAAAAAATACCATATCGGACTATTCTCACATATTGTCATAACTTTGTGTGTGCTTGTCATTTCAAAACTAAACTTGTGCCATTAGATTTGCAGCGTTACGCTGGTCATGTAACTCAAGTTTGGTTCGATTCTGAGAACGTGGACGAAATACCATTTTGCGGGCCCCACGGTTCCACTTGACGGACGATTTCGTGACCAGCTCATCGGAATCTAATTTTAGATTTTTTTTATTGGGTTAATGTCATCATTCTAGACTTGCAGACACTAACTTTGCTTAATTTGGAGAACTTTGTCTTTGACAAATTTTTTGGTGCAAAGTGGGCCACATGTGGATCCCGCTTTGACCCAAAACTGTCATTTTAGCCCCTTTGTCCAAATCGGACTTATGGGTAGTCAATCCTAGATATTTCTTATATTTTGGAAATATTGGTGATGTCTGTTGAAGCATCCGAAGATGTTCGTGCGGATTCCATCTTTTCAGAATTAGTTGACGCATTAAGCTCGCCTCTTGGACGTCGTCATATCCAAAATTCAGTCAAGTATACCTTGCCATGATGTATCACAGTTTATTGCCTTAATTATCTTATTTAGTTATTATAGTTATTTGATATGGTTGATGTGAGTATTTACCCTAGGGCTGTGAGACGTTGCTTAGCGTCCGAACAAGATTCGGGTGTCGATGTCGTACGCGGTGTCGTGTAACGTCACTTAGAAAATTGATTCCACGATCATATTTTTACTTGCTCGTAGCCTTCCACGTCAGACCGTAGGACACTTGACACTATTTTATGTAACAGAATCCTACTTGATGTATTCATGGTGATTCTATATAGGATTACAGGACTCGTGATATGAGACTTGCATATTATACACATATATCATTATGACTCGATGTACTAGCTAGAGGTCCTGATCTTGCGTATTCTGGACATGAGACATCGTGGACATGAGATGTGAGATTACATTGGGTGGGGAAAGACACATCATACTACAGGTTAATTATGTTTATATATATATATATATATATATATATATTATGTTACTGGAGGTGCCTTAGACTCTGTCCCACATCTTTGGCACATTTATTAGCCCTACAAGATATTACTTGCTGCTATGGGCTCCCCGACACAGAGCCTGTAGTGGTTTCAGCCTGAGTACGAGTGATATTCTCATGTGCATATAACTTAGATGGTTACAATAGTTTATCCTTGAGTATGTGGCATTATACTGTTTTACTTTGGCATATTGTTTCTTGTACCTTGTTACGCCCCTCTGAGGACCTGATCCCTTGCCAGTTTTGCAGTATAGACCGTTGTGGAGCCTGTCTGGAGTTGCTGATTTGGGTTGCTTTGCCATTTGGGCATTGGTACCAGGTACTTATATCATTTATACCAGAGTTATGCTATTCATTTATATTATTGATTCATCTGCTGATGTAGCCTAGTTTGTATATACTCATATTTCTTTCTCGAGTCTATTCGAGCTTGTGTGTTACTAGGCGGCCGAATTTAGCACATGTAGCTCAATCTTGATGTATTATGTTTATTGTGGACTAAGACATAGATATATTTACTGGTTTATTTGGATAGTGACTATTGTATTACAACTTATACGTATTCGATTCGGACCAGAGTCTGGTCGAATGCGTAGCTGGCATGTTACGTATTGCTAGTCCTACTTATTTTAGGATTGGGTTGTGACATATTTTTATGGTGGCCCATACAGGTCCTAATTAAACCGTCTCGGTTACGTTACTGTATCGAGCGAGCCTATGCTAGGATATGTTTGTTAGGATCTCAATCCATAATTTCTTTGAACCTTCTTTTGATTTCTATTATCCCCTTTGAACCTCAAAAATTATATTCGATGATACAATTCTTAAACTCCTTATCATTGATTCTCATTCTTTCCTATTTTGGAAGGGCGAACACTCGTGCTTGACTTTTAATTGTATATTTATTATAAGATAAGCAAGGTGGTAGAATAATTTATTGGAAGATTTATCTAAGTTAAAAATAGGTAAGATAGATGACTAGGCAGACTACTAGAACGAGAGGATAACTTGGAGTTATATAAGAATTAGCCTTAACATAGAACTTTTCCTTATCGTATAGATATTAGAACTTCCACCAGTGGTTAGTATTGGACTAGAAGCTTTACCAATCATAAATATTGGACATGATAGATATAGAATTTTTGTAATGACTAAGACGACTAGGGACACTATTGACAGAGTATCCAGTTAAAATATTAGAATTAGTTGTAGCTTCATAAAGCAATAGGAACAACCTTAAGGGAGACTTTAGAATATATGATTTAAGATTCTCATTATGAATAAAATAATTCGATAATCCTTGTAGTTAAGATTAGACCTAAGCCTAAATAGAATCTTACCATCTCATTGAGTCGACGATATTGTTACTTAGAAGAGAGGATCATGACTTCAAGCTTTTGTTATAGAGTAGTAACCTAGATAAGAGGACTTCCATAAGAAAGATAGGTATTAGATAGCAGAAACTAGAGGAACAACAACACAGAAGGACAGGTAAAAGAAGGGGTAACCTGTACGAGAATAGATAGACATTTCAATTGAAGATTAAACTATTATTGGGATGACCAATCCCAATCGTGATTTGAAGAGTATCCTTAGTAAATAGTATGCGAGGAGTGATAGACCTGAGTACCTGATTAGTTTAGCCTTTACCTTACCTACTAAGTTAGGAATATGCGAGTTAGACGAAGTTGTAAGGATTGTATAGTGCTTACCTATAGCTAGAGGTAGTTTGCCAATAGTACGAGTGAGGTTATATAGAATAAAATTTATAGGAATATAATATTGAGATCAAGGATTTGTTGTATTACTTCATCGAATGTATTCCTATCTTCCCCATCAATAATTCTTATCTTGTTTTATACTCATAAGCCTCTTGCTTTTTGTAGCAACAAGCCTTCTAATTATCCAATTAAGTAGATCCTTCCTCTTTTCCTAGTTGTGCCTTAATTACAAAAGCAATCCCTTAGTTGGTACCACTTTTTTGTGTTAATATCCATATCACCAAAGGTATCAATTCTTTTCTACTCTAATCCCAATTAATCTAGTCAGTATGACTCGATTCTCCATATACCCGCTTAATCGTGCCTTATTCAATCTTGCGACCATACCCTTTAGACTTATCATAAAAAATTCTCTTATCTTGGTCTGAATTTTTTTTCCTTTTATGATTCCCTCGATTTTGGTCTCCTCGTCATCAATGTCAATCAATGATCGAAGCCTTTGTACCACCTTGCCTTAGTTAGATCCGACTCAGTCTTTTCGTCTGCCTTGTGGAAGCATGACCTATATAAGAGTAGTGTTGGATGTGTAATAATTCCCTTATGGAGTTGTTGACTGATATCATCCTAATACTATCTAGGTTCCCTTAGAGAATCTTTTTTTTTACGGCCAGTAAACCCTAGAATTCTTGTATCCTAATTTAGGAAATAGGCCCTTCCAGAAATCTTGTTAGCAGGACCATGACTTTAGTTTTGATACTAACTTAATTTTTATAAGTTGGGTACAAGATAAGCCCATGAGTTTAGTGGGTTATTTTTGGAATTTTAGGATAAATTTAAATTTATTTGGTATTAATTAGATTTAATCTCAAACGAATTAAATTACCTCTTCAATTTTGTATCCTTGATATCCTTTGTTGTGGCTCGAATAATTCGAGCACAACACTATCCTTTCATTTTCAACAACTTCCATCCTTATGACCTAGACTAGTCACTCTACACCCATGACATGACTATTACTCATAAACTCATATTTTCATGTCTCATTTTAGTCACACAACATTCATGATGCATTTGAACACAAAAATGATGCAGATATCCTTGTCCATTACGATCGATTTGAATACGCAACAATGACTCAATTCTTCTGACAACTTTGACATTCATAAGATTGACTAGACCTACTCAAGCATGACCTATCTGTTACTCCCAAAGATACACTCCCATGCTCCATATAAATCCCATAACATTCGAGGCATACCTCCTCCTAAAAACCTATACTTAAATATTCAATCTCGTTGCAATTAAATTAAATTATAAATCAGCAACCCAATTACCCCAACCACCGAGATACTCGTAGCCCACTCGAGCCAAATGACGTCCATGATACTTGTGTTTCATTAAGTTGATCCCCTTGTACTCTCAACACAAAATTAATCACCTTGACAAATTATATCACCTTTTGACGCTTATTGTTGAAACGTTCATCGGCATCCATGATATGTGATGAAGTATTCCTCGGTACCATCTCACCCTAGTTGTATTTGGCTATGATATTTCCTATTATCTTGTAAACTCATGACCTAATTAGGAGTAATGAGAAATGGTAAAAAAAATTTATAGAGTTATTGACTCTTTAACACCATAGTAGTACCTAGATTTTCTTTGATAGGCAGTGACAACAGTCACAAAATCCTCATCATCTTGTATCCCTCCTTGAAGTTAGACTTTCTAAAACCCTTAAAAATATGATCATGGATAGATTTTCTGCTACCAACTTAATTTCTATAAGTTGGGTAGTGACTGAAACTAAGTGTATCCTTGATGTTAGAATATGACGTCAAACTAGGATCCCATTGGCAACTGCGTCCCCCATCTTTTGATAAACAAGTGCGACCTTGCTTAACTAAAATCTTTTCTATCATATTTATTTTTTAATTTCGATGACAAAATTTATATAAGTTGGTTAGATTGTAAACAACCAATTTTTTTATATTTAATTTTATCTTTTTAATATTTTAAAATTTTGGAATTCTACGTAGCTATTTAGAAATATATAATTTTTATATAAATATTATTTAATTTTAGTAATTAAAATAAGTCAAAAAACTAATTTTTGAATGTAAATGTATTTTTAAAGTATTATAAAAATTCTGTATAATTTATTTTATGTGCAAACCAATTTTTGTATATATATATATATATATATATATATATATATATATATATATATATATATATATATATACAAGAGAGAATAAAAGAAAAGAAATAAAAAGAAAATATAATATAATAATAAAACTAAAACAAAACAAAATAACAAAACCCAAAACCTAAACTCTAATTCTTTCCTCACCCCCCTCCCCCGTACAGGATCCTTGGCCCAAACCCCTGCAGGCGACCCTCCCTCTTTCTCTCTATATATAACTATATACACTAATCCTAACCATAATATTTCTCTCTACACCTCAACCCTAACCCTAGACCGACTCCATCACACCGCCCAGGCCACCTGATCAGACCGTCCTCGGCCACAGCAGCCGCACGGCCGACCGTGCGCTCACGCGCACAGGCAGCAGCGACCCTCCCTTCGTGCGAAGTTTCTCCCTCCTCGCTCATCCGTTTCACGTCCCATTTTTGCTGGTATGTTCATAACCTATCTCTCTTCAATTCCTTTCAAATACTTTAGTGTATTTTGTTTCCTGTTGATCACAAATCACGATCCAAAATAAAGAAAAATTTGATTTCGGGATCATTCAAAAATGTCTCAGAAGTTCTACGTGAACTTGCTGGTTCCTGGGAGCCGACCGTGTGGGACAAATCCTTCTTTGAGCAATAGTGATCTTCATCACCCCAGCAAACAGAGTTTATTCTTCTTCTTTCTCTTCTCTTTTGCAAGTTGTAAACTCTGTTTTATCCGTTTGTAACTGCGATTGCAAGGAAGAACGAGAAGATAGTTTTTCTTTGATTCTTTTATTATATTGTTTCTCGTTGTAATCAGATCATATATATAATCTTATTATTGGATCGATAGATATCAGGAAGGGAACTCTTGTGTGAACTCCTGATCTCGACTTCAATATCTGGTTCTATCATCTTTGATTAAGCCTTGGGACTAACAATCTCAAAGCAAGATCCGAGTAAGATGGATAACCGATCAAACATTCTCGATACTAGATTCCACAAGATTGAGAAGTTTGATGGCAAACAATACAACATTTGAAAGAGGAAGATCTCTCTGAATCTTCGTCTTGTCAAAGTTGCTTATGTGTTGGTTGATCCAGAACCTACCATCCCTGAAGATGGAGGAGAACTTGAAGTTGGTGTGGCACAGGGCGCACACAATAAGTGAAAAGAAGACAATGACTTCTGCAGACTATTGATCCTTAATGCAATGGAGAACTCAATGGCAGAGTCTTACAATAAGAAAGAGAAGGCGAAAGACGTCGGAGAAGATCTTGAGAAGCATTACAAAACTGATGAAAAGATATCAAAAATCTATCTCGTTGAAAAGTTTTTCACTTTGCAATTTGAAGACGAGAAGGTAATGCTGCCGCAAGTCAAGAAACTTCTGAAGATGCAGCAGAAGCTGGAGGAAGAGGGCATAAAGCAGGAAGATAAGTTCATGGTGGGGGCTATCGTCACCAAGCTTCCTCTAGGTTGGATCAAGTTCAAGACTGACATGTACCATAAGAAGATAGAGATCCAGCTCGAAGATCTTCTTCACTGGATTCACATTGAAGATAAGGTCAGGGGACAACTGAAGTTGGATTCCCTGTCCAAACAGTTGGTAAATGTCAACTTGGTTCATGCTGGTGATTCCAAGGAGAAGCAGAAGGCTTCTCACAACAAGAAAAAGAAGGACTTCAACCATCTGAAGGTGAAGTCGGCTTCGTTCAAGCCAAAGCCAAAGCCCAAGTCTGAAGTGACTTGCTTCAATTGTGGCAAGAAGGGCCACTACCGGAGTGACTGCAGATCCAAGCCCAAATAGACAGAGCAATGTGAGCCTAACAAGGTTGTTATGATTGTGCAAGTTGTCACAACTGGTGTCGACTCTGACTAGTGGGTGGATAGTGGTACATCCTGTCATATTTGCTCGAAGAAGGAGTTGTTCACCACCTACAAACCTACATCTGAGAAGGTTATGGTGGCGAACCAGGCACACGCTGAAGTACTCTAGACCGGAATGGTGGTACTGAACCTGACTTCGGGGGAAGTCGCTGATACTTCATGATGTGAAGTATGTAGCAATGATAGCCAAGAATCTGGTCCCAGGAAGTCTGCTCTGCAACGCAGGCTTGAGGATGGACATTAATGCTGGACATATGGTGATGTCTTACAAAGAAACATACTTCGGAAAAGCTTTCTGTACCGAAGGGATGTTCAAACTTCAACTTGTTACGCCTGCTATAATGATAAATGTAGTCGTTTCTTCTGGTTATTCTCTTGAGTTATGGCACAATAGACTAGGACATATTTATTGTAAAAGAATAAACAAGATGTATAGTCTAGGGCTTATCTCCAAATATGGGGGTAAGGAGGTAGAGAAGTGTGAGGTCTGTGCACAGACAAAGATTACCAGAATGCCGAAGATTACCATAATGTCGTTCAAGCGAGTTAACTGAAGCACATATCTTCTGGAGTTGGTGCACTCAGATATCTGTAACTTTAAACAGTTCTCCAGAAAGGCCAAGATGAAGTATTTTATTCCATTCATCGACGACTACTCGAAGTATGCGTTAGTCTATCTGCTCAAGTCAAAGGACGAAAAATTCGAGAAGTTCAAGGAGTTCAGGGCTGAAGATGAACGTCAGACAGGGAAACAACTCAAGAGACTTAGAAGTGATCGAGGCGGAGAGTATAAGTCTATTAAATTCGTATCATTCTTCAAAGAATATAGAATTGTCTATGAGACGACTGCTCCATATTCTCCTCAATCCAATGGAGTAGCTGAGAGGAAGAATATGATGTTAACAGAAATGATGACCTCAATGTTGTTAACTGCAGGTCTTCCAAACAGGTTCTGGGGAGAAGCTGCATTGACGGTTACGTTCATCTTGAACATAGTATCATACGCAACATCCGATGTCACTCCTCATGAACTCTGGTTCAAAGTCAGACCCAACTTAAATGGCATTCAAGTGTGGGGATGTCTGTCATATGTGAACTTTCAGACTTAAAGATTCAGAAATTGGGTACAAGGACAACGAAGACCATCTTCTTGGGTTATACTAAGAAGAGTGATGCTCGGAGGTTTCTTGATATAGAATCAAATCATATCATTGAATCTGGTGACGCAAAATCCTTTGCAGATAAATTTGAAAGGCATAAGAATATTATTATCATGAATATTCCGGAGAATAATGTGGGTGCACAGGAGGCTGAAGCTTCCAAAGAAGATGTAGTCATGAAGAAGTTGTCATTCCAGAGACAACGTTCGAATCAGTAATCACAGAACCGAAAACTAAGCGGGTGAGGAGACCAAAGAAATTTGGAGAAGATTTTCTCACCTATCAGTGGAAGCAGATCCGCTTACCTATGATGAGGCAATGAAGACCAGAGAAGCTGTCTTCTAGAGGGAGGCTATCAATGACGAGTATGTCTCAATAACCTCCAACAACACTTAGGTATTGGTCGATCTACTGGACGAAGCTAAACCAATCGGATACAAGTAGATTTTTAAAAGGAAGATGAAGGCCGATGAAACTGTTGACAAGTTCAAGGCAAGGTTAGTTGCCAAGGGATTTTCTCAGAAGCGGGGGATTGACTACTTCGACACCTCCAGTAGTATGAATACGACCATCAGGATATTGATTGCTCTCAGTGCAATTCACAAGCTAGTTATTCATCATATGGATGTCAAAAAATATTCCTGAATGGAGAGTTGACCGAATAGATTTATATGCAACAACCAGAAGGATTTATCGTCAAAGGGCTTGAAGACAAAGTTTGTAAGTTGGTAAAATCCTTATACGGTCTGAAGCAAGCTCCCAAGATGTAGCAAAAAAAATAGTAAAGTCATAAGATCAAACAGATACAAGGTCAGTGATAGGACAAGTGTGTTTACACAAAGTTCACTGACATAAGAGGGGTCATCGTTTGTCTTTACGTAGACGACATGCTGATCCTAGGCACAGATCTCGTACGAGTTGCTGAGACAAAGAATTTTCTCTCTTCCAAGTTTAGTATGAAGGACTTGGGGAAAGATGGTATTATCATCGGGATAAAGATCATCCGGACGAACACTGGATTGACATTGTCACAGTCTCATTATATTCAGAAGATGCTCACATGCTATGGATATCAGGATCTTTCAGGGATCGATACTCTGTACAGGGGTGATAAGAAGCTGAAGCCAAATACTAGGGAAAGCGTCTGGCAGCTAGAGTATTCAAGCATCATTGGAAGTTTGATGTATGCAACAATTGCCACAGGGCCGGACATAGATTTTGCCGTAGAGATGCTGAGTCAATTCATGAGCAACCCAGGTATGGAGTACTGGAAGGCTGTGAAGAGAGTATTGAGATAACCCAAGAGGACTCAGAAGTATGCACTGCACTACAACGGGTATCAGACAGTAGTGGAAGGCTTTAGTGATGCAAGCTGGTGTTCAAAAGTATAAAGCGAAAGGTCCACAGGAGGATATGTCTTTTCCATTGGTGGAGCTGCTATATCGTTGAAGTCGAAGAAGTAGACTATGCTATCTCATTCCTCGATGTAATCTGAGTTTTATGCACTGGCTGCTACAGCGGATGAAGCACAGTAGCTTCGGGAGTTCATGTATGATCTTCCATTGGTTGGTGCGCAAATTTTGACGGTACCGATATACTGTGACAACCAGGCGACTGCAGTGGTGGCATCAAATGACCTCTTCAATGGTAAGAAGAGGATTGTGCGGTTGAGGTACATGGCAGTGAACGATTTGATAAAGACTGGAGTCATTGCCGTAATTGATGTTCTGAGTCAGGAGAACCTGGCGGACCCGTTTACCAAGGGTCTCAAGCACCAACTAGTCGAGAACACAGCAACCAAAATGGGCTTGAAGACATTCTGATATTGTGTCTATGTAATTCTAACATACAATTTTATGCTATTAGTTCAAAGAGAAATCTACTAGGCATCTAGCTTTTGGTTCAAATAAGCACCATTGACTGGGAAAATATCAGGAACAGTGGGTAGTCATTTGAGACATTGTGGGATTACGGACCCAGAATTACTGTTGTCTACTTCTTGTTCTTAATGAAGAATAATTTCCTGTGGAATGATGGCTTTGACGCCATAATGAGTTCTCGGACAGAGTGAATGTCCGGTGTGCTTTACAGGAAGCATGTAGTTTCAACACTACAAGGGACTTATATCCCATGATACAGTGGTATGACACCACAAAGGTAAAAGATATAAATCCTCGGCATTAAGTCATGTCACAGCAACGTAGCACCGCGCATAGGCAGGCGGCATAATATTATAGAATGAAGAGTGGTAGACAGCACTACAAAGAGGTCGATGACCTCATGTTACAGTGGTGTGACACTACAGAGGTAAAATATGTAAATCCTCGGCAGAAAGTCATGTCACAGCGACGTAACACCACAAGGAAGCATAAGGCTTCGTGCTGGATAGTTTGGCACTACAAAGAGGGAGTGAACCTCATGCTACAGTGGATGACACCACATGAGGGAGTAAACCTCGGTAGAAGGCCATGTCATAGTGACGTAGCACGACAAGAAAGTGCAATGCTTTATGCCAAGGACTCTTCAAGAACTCACCTATAGTGTATGAAAAGAGATACATGCCATCTCTTGAGGGAAAACTTATAGACAACCAAAATGCATACACCAAAATCAGGCATGCACAAGGCCTTCAATGTGCAACCGGAAGCACAGTTGAAGTCATTGTGTGAGTGAAAAATTATAACTATAGTGCAGAATTCAAGGCTTAGTCTCTTGTATCATACTGTTATATTTATCCATGCAGGAAGATTCAAGTCAAAGCGACTTCTATCCTAATGCATTATGGGCAGTTACTGTGAGGAATGCTCAACCCATATATTGAGATATATGGAAAATTATTGGTATTTTTGTCTTTGGACTATAAAAGAGTCCCACATTGGCTACACCACCAAGTGGGTATCTCAATATAATGCTTTGCTTGTGTTGAGATGTGCACATGGGGTATGGTGAGGCACATGGGTGCCAGGTGAGGTATTTTATTATGATGAAGAAGAATTAACTCTTTAATAAATGCATTTACTCTTTTTGTCATTCTCTTAGAATTTACTCCATAGGAGCTAAGCTCCAAAGGGGCTTAGCTTGGAATTAGACTCGGACTCGGGCTCAAGGGTACAAAATGATGCTTTATTGGCGCACTTTGCACTTAGCACGTCAGCATTGGCGTAGGCGCTTGTGCGCATTTGATGTGCTCTCATGCGCGAGATGCATGCGCGGCCGCATGGGCTGTCGCATGCACTGTCGCATGCGCTGCTGCTACGAATATATTTGAACAATTATGGAAAGATATGGTCTATTATTCAGATCCATTTTTTTGGTATTTGAAATTAATTCGTGCCTATCTTATAGGGATTCGTAATTAATTTGTTCCTATCTTTCGGTAACTGTTGGACGACTAGGGTTTTCACCTTCTCTCTATAAATACTCTCTTTGTGCCTCTTTTAGTTTTTACTTCAAAAATAGAGGAGACGAATAAAGTTGCAACATCCGCCATTATGGTCCAGGAAGTTCGTGTGAGCCCAAGCAAGGAGGTGACATCGAGCATTCCAAAAGTTCTACGTGAACTTGCTGATTCCGAAGAGCATATCATGTGAGACGAATCTTGCTTTGAGCAACAATGATCTTCATCACCCCCAGCAAGCAGAGTTTATTCTTCTTCATCGTCTTCTCTTTTGCAAGTTGTAAACTCTGTTCTGTCCGTTTGTAACTGCGATTGCAAGGAAGAAAGAGAAGATAGTTTTTCTCTGATTATTTTGTTATCTTGTTTCTAGTTGTAATCAGATCCTATATATAATCTTCTTGTTGGATCGAGAGATATCAAGAAGGGAACTCTTCTGTGAACTCCTAATCTCGACTTCAACTTCTGGTTCTATCATCTTTGATTAAGCCTCGGGACTAACAATATAAGTATCTGATTAGAGTTTACTTGACATTAGCAATTTTAAGTTTACGATTTCGAATAAAGGTTATAATTAATCTTCTCACCAGGAAGCATCCACCACAGCCGGTCCTATCTCGATAGATGGTAGTGCTTGCAATAGCAAACAACCCACCCTTTGTTGAAGTCCATAGCCACGAAAAGTTATTGTGTGTGCCGGACGCAGTGCATCCTTTTCATGCCAACCGTTAGATTACCATGTGGACGTGTGCATGCACACATCTCTACGCTATCTAACGGTTGGGAAGAAAAATGGTGTACTACGTCCTGCCCATACAATAATTTCTTCATAGCCACAAGCACCGGTTATAATATATTTTATCAATTTAAAAATAATGTGAGATGAATGGAATCGAAGACACATGAAAGAAAAAATTGCAAATTAATAAGAGAGAGAAATGGACAATTATAAGAGAGAGAAACGAGTTAAATGGACAGTTTTTAAAATTTTATTTTCAATTTTTACAGAGTTAAAAGAAAATTGCAGAATTAAAATCTAAACCAGAAATGGAATCAAACACGCAACCTTCTTGACCAAAGTTAGAAACACAACCATTCACTACAAACAATCACTAATTTTTTGAAGAAAAAATTGTATGTATAAGAATTTTGCAAAACCGTTTGGGGGAATGTTTCTTAGCAAATTACTTCACCAAACTTCTTTCTTTTTAATCAATTGTTTGTAAATTTTCTTACTTTGTTACAAAATTATGTTACAATAATAACAATCTATATTAATAAATCAGGTATTTAGTAATTATTTAAATAATACCACATTTAATAATATATTAGATAATATAAACAACTATTTTATTAATCCATTAAGCCCAAATCACTTAATAAATTAATTATTTAATTTTCTTACATAATTATTTAGATAATTAATAATAAAAATTTGCTAATTATTTTTAATACCTAAATTAAAATAAGAAATAATTAGTATTGATAAATAAACAATTAATAACTAAATTAGATAACTAATTAGTTTTTTATTATTAGAGAAAATTTGAGTTGCACTCCACATTATTTGTCCATATTCAAGGTGCACCCAATGCTTTACCATCATGTATGAATGTTTCCACTTTTGACGGAAACCGTCACTGATCGACGGTCAACGCGTTTGTAGCGGCAACGCCCCCTTCTCCAGCATGGGGGGCGCCGGGGAGGAGCGGGGGAGCGGCGTAGCGGGAGTTGGTGAAGGTGGTGGTGGTGGTGGTGATGGTGAAGGTGAAGGTGAAGGTGGTATTGGTGATGGTGAAGGTAAAGGTGGTGAAGGTGGTGGTGATGATGGTGGTGATGCTGGTGGTGGTGATGGCAGAGGGCTGAGCGAGGCGGAGGAGGGGGGCGAGCACGGCAGGGGACTGCTGACGGCTTGAAAAAAAGACAAGGGTACTTTGGTCCAAAAAATTGGGTCAACCCAGTTGACTGTTAATGTTGGACGAAATCCGTTAAATGTGGGGGTGACTTACATTATGATAAAGCACTAGGGTGCAACTTGAAATATGACCAATAAAGTGTAGGGCAACTCAAAATTTTTCTTATTATTATTATAATTAACTTCTTCTTTTTTACTTTTTTACCTCATTCGTATTTAACATATAAATATGGAAGTGTGGATTTGTCCACTTTTATAAAACAAATTACAATATATCAAACATTAAAAATCAGTTTATGGAGACAAGACTAACATGAAAGTCAAAAGCACACATATTTAACTTTCAACAAACAATAAGTCACTTTCAAACTTTTTGTCACTTACACCCATCCAAATAGCCCCTTAGGACAACTCACATATATATCGAGTTTTGGGTTATATAAATACAAGGTAGAATTTATTTTAAAAAGCAATATATATATATGGGCTCGAATTCGAAGCCCCGCGGGAGCTCCACCGCTCCCAACCGTTGGATCGTGGGGACCCCATGCGTGGCCCCCATGAGGGCCCCCGATCCGATGGTGCGTGGGGGGGGGGGGGGGGGGGACTTTCACGGGACTCTGGGAGCGAATATTTTGATCTGCTCCCTATAAGAAAGAGTTTAATAAGTAACATGCAATAGCTTTAGTAAACGCCTCCGGCGATGCTATCTAAAAATTGTTCAAAATAGACTTCTTCTTCAAAAAAAAAGCAAAAACAATACTCACCAAATATGTATTGGAAATTTTAGGGTAACAAATGGATCATTTTGAAAATTTGGTGAATTTAGTGCAAAAGAATGGATTAGTTTATTCCAAGCCCAGCTTATGCCATGTCGATTAGTTTATTTCGAAGGATCAATCTAAAATTTTGGCAATTTTAGTGCAAAAAAATGGATTGTTGACAATCGATGTTATATATAATTAATGCGAGTTTGATATTTAGGTTGAGTGAATTTGTTGATGATAATTATTAGATCCTCGTGCCGTAGCCATGTTTTATAGTTTTTCCAAACTATAATTAATTATTTCTTTATCTGGTTGTTATTTTGTGGGATTATTTAGTTTTAGGGACTCATATAATATTATAAATTTGTGTTTATGTATCCATATTATCCATAAGAGGGGTTAGATTTTGTCCTAACAGTTGATTTAGGCTGACTGTCAAAAAAGAATCATAAACATAAATTAGTTTTACATGATGAGCGTTTGCAGGATTGTGTGGCTGTTGAGATCTGGATAGAATCATACAACAATATCACAACCAAACAATCCAATTAGATTTACAATATAATACTAATTACAATATGTTGTCCAACAATGCAAATCAAACGAGCCCTTATTCCAAATCAACACTCTACTACTACACAAGGAACAAGTCATCATCTATATAATAAAGTGAGGTCGTGTTTCTGTCAAAATAAAATATGATAAAAAAGACCAGAAAGATAAAAAAAATTTAAATGATTATGAATAAAAAAAGAAAATTTCCCATACATGTTGAAAATATCAATTTAGTTTATTTTGCCAGGATCGTGTCAAAATTTTGTCTCAATCAAAACTCGTCTTATTGTGGTGTAGTGCAAGTGTGCAACCCCAACATGATTGACCAAAGAATCACTAGGAAAAAAAGATTGAACCAGAAGAGGAAGACAAAATGATGCAATGTGGTTCCAAATATAAAAGAAAAGTGATGACCTATATAGTTAGATGGTCACAATCTCTCTATTCCCTGAGTGGGAGACCAATCAATGGCATTCTTGTGATAGTTCAGGTGAACAATGGCCAACAAGGTCAGTCCAGTCCAATCAAAAGCAACAAACTTGTACTCCCGGAAAAATCCAACGGTCAGCTCTGTTGGAGCACGACGGCGCCGCGTGAATCATGCGGGGCCCCACAAACGTGGGATTGGACCCACCAAATCTCGCCGATTTTGGGTGTCGATTGGGAGCTGGGCCGTTGGACGTGGGGTCCACCAAGTCATTTTTCCTGCGTCACCGGAGCCGCTGATTGAGCTTGATAGGAACGCTTCCCTAGTATTCTACGAACATTCTTTTTTCGCACAAACCTCCTTGGGTCATTTTGTATTTAGAAGAAATGGTACAATTGGGAGATTATGTAATTTTTTTTAATTCTTTGTATAAAACAATTGATAACCTCTCCATGAAAAATAAAGGATTTTTTTAACTTTCATCCCACTTAATAATTAATAATATAATATAATTTTTAGACTTGCATAACATTTTTTGTGTTTATTAGACTTAAAATCCACTTTTTGTCACGAAAAATATTTAATAACAGTTTTTCGTCACAATATAAATATTTTTCGTGACAAAAGTGGAATATAGTCTAATAAATATAAAAAGTGACATGTAAGTCTAAAATCATATTATTAAGTGGGACAAAATTTAAAATTTTCCAAAAATAAAATTGCATCTTAAAATGGTTAGCAAGCCGTATGTCTCACTAAAGTATATGAGAGGATTGATTTTGTCTTTGAAGGTCAAGTAAACAATCAGATAAATTATTTTTAACTATATAACCATTAAGCAAAGCAAGGTCACTAAACATGAATCATTTCTTGGTCAATATATTAACATGTGTTCTTAAGATACATGTTAACAAAACTCATATATGATATTTAATTCTATTTCTTTCTTTTGAGAGAGAAGAGAGAAAACCATAATACATAAGTTTTCTCGTGTTTCATTAAAGATAATCAATCAAATGATACGATGAAAAAATAAAATAATCATACAAAAATAGCTTATAATCACAAGCTTGTCAGAGCTAGTAGAAAGCATAAACTTGCAAAAATATTTTTTAGATTATTCTTTATCAACGACGAGAACCTTCACCTAATATTCTATCTTAGAAGAGTAAAGATCATTAAGAAGAATATATTAGACATTTGAGCTGTTCCTTTGATGTTCGACATAGCTATATATTATTAAACTGCTTGAATCTCCACCGTGACATACTCTTCACCAATTTGTATTTCTAACAGAAAAGTGCAAAAAAAAAAAAATTTGATGTGCAGAATAACAATGCTTTTACAACTTGTATAGAGCATAATTAAAAATAGAATTTCACACGATAAAAATATTTCTCGAGAGTGTGGCGGTGGAAAATATGGTCAGCGCGATCACTTTATTCCATTGATGTCTGACTTCAAGTGCGAGCTTGACGTCGTTGAGTTCTTCTCGGATACTTCAAAATTTAGGATGTCAAATGATAACTGTCGAATAGGTACACTCTTTGTTGTCATGCTTCTATATGAAAGTGTGCAAGGATTGAGGGAGATAGGAGATGCGCATGGCAGATATTGTGTTGCAGTAGTGCATGCTGATAGAATTCTCCAAATAGGGATGATAAATATTGATGTTTGATGGCTAGTGGCTTTGTGGAATTCTCACGAAGAGAAGACCCATATATATTCAGCTCACAAAAGATTTATTTATAGCTATTGGTCTCCCGCTTTTTCCTCCTCCATTTCTTCCTCCCACTTTTTCCTCCTACCAAACACACCCTTAGGGACGAGAGTCTGCAATCGTTCAATGTAGTTGGTGATGCCATCCAGGACTATAATTCTAATGCAAAGCCAGCTCAGATGAACACTGGAGACTGCGGAGCATGGTGGTGTCACGACCCGCACCCGGAATTTGGGCATGAGTCGTGTGTACGTCCAGCCTACGCCGCAGCATCGGCGGTAGAACGCTGTCTAGGTCTCAACATAATATATATCCTGTCAATAATCTCAACTCCGTACGGAGGACAATGATAATAATCCACAGTTCTATAAATATACTCAATCACAAGTTATAAGAAAAATGGGCACGATGAGAATGGAAAAGAGTTCTATAATAAACCAACCACAATAAGTCCAACTCAAGTCCTGGTCTAGATGACCTCACAAAGTCACAAAATAATAAATACAACTCAGTCTCAGTCTAAAACAATAATGCAAAAAAATAATCTAAGAACAGGCAGGTAAGATCTCCTCTAGAATAGGCAACTCCTCTGGAATTTCCGGAGTGAAATCTCCCTCTAATCCAAAAATGTTATCCAGTCAGGATTGGAGCGAAGCACAAACACTAACAGCAGTTTCATTAAGTTGACAAAAACTATAAACAGTGTAAGAAATACAAGATGAGAATAAATGCTGGAAATGTAAAGTACTGGAGAAATGAAATAGGCAATAGAGCATCTAACAATGAATAATAAACAGTGAATGCTAGAACAAGTGAATCTGAATAAAGAATAGACATCTAGCTAAGTGTTTGAATTATCAGTTTATTATGTGATCGGCTTGGGACTAGATCAGGCTGGTTATATATGATTAGCTATGATTCTTGTAGGTCAGGCTAACCATATGGTTAACTATGATGCATGTAGTGGTCAAGCTAATCATATATAACAGCTATGATGCATGTAAATGGTCAGGCCGCACTCGACGTGAGAAGTGGGGTGAGCTATGATGCATGTAAATGTTTGGATATGATCACATAATCTACTAATAGTTCCCCATCCCCCAGCTAGCACGATGGATTCCAATCACGACTCCTCATGATGGGGATCTAGGGTGCTAACTCGTGTATCCATAGTGTCGGAATCAAGTATGTAATACAACTAGATTATAGAAGTAATCAACAAAATGAAAACTGTCAGAGAATGTACTCGCCTGTGGTCCTGAGCAAAGTTTGAGGATCGATGTCCAAAGTAAGATTACAATGACCTATTTGTGGAATATAAATGTCAGGTACTGAATTAAGGAATAACAGGTTTAAATAATTAAGTGCGAGGCTTCTAGGTCATATCTAAGGTTTATACTAGGACATTCTAACTGATGTGGTTTATACTAGGTCATAGATACTAACACTAATATACATCAATACCATATAGAAAACTAACTATAATACCATACATGCATATATATATATATATATACCTACATATAGCTAAACTATATGCTAGCATAGATATTAATCTACCACTAACTATCTAGACTAATAGTTGTATATATATATACTAATCCCTACCCAACTACTAATACTACTAGTGAAACTCAATAACCCAATATCACATACAATCATCTACACCCTCATGTATCATGGATACACTGATACTCTTTCCATGATATGTTGACCTTTACTTAACTGACACACTCACTTCCCCCAACAATACCTGAGAATATCCTAAATGTGCACAGGCACACTCACTTAACATTTGCTGAACCCCCAAGTACCTGCAGTAACTCACTGAACTCCCCACTTACTGTGCACTGCTCAATGCATACCTTGATGTGCAGTGATCAACAGAAGAACCCAACAACCTAAGGGTCTACTGGTTCCCAAACTCACTGACACACACAGATACTTAACACACACACATGCAGGTATTTACACTGATACACCCAGACACATGTACACACTCACAGGCATTCTCATACAGGCATTTAACACATAGGTAATTCACTCACACACACAGCCACATTTGCACATACTGATACTCAAGATGCTGGGTTCTAGGATACACACATTGTACACACTCTCAGAAATCACTCACTAACACACTGACTGATACACTGCACACTTAGTTAATAATTGACACACAGTTATCTAATACAGCACAGCACAGCACACTGACTAACTGATGCTCACAGGCAACACAGGTACTTAGTTTTACTGCACTGAAACACTAGGGAACTCACTCCACACTCATACACACTCAAGTATTCTCACAGGCATATACTGATTTACATTGGCTCCCACCTAATATCTGAACACATAGAGACACAGGTATCTAACACTGATACACTCACACAGGCATGCTGAACCGAACTCCTCACTGAATTCTCACTCTCACAACTGCTACAACCATCACAGGGACTCATACACATAGGTAATAACTGACACACAGGCAAACACCCTAGAACTAATCACTGAGAAACACAGATACTAAACTGAACTCCTCACTGAAAGTCACACTGGTTCTCACTGCTACTATAGGATTTAAGTTCACTCATACACATAGGTACATACAACATTGAGAATTTCCTCAGTAGACACACCGTTGCATATCTCACTGAACTTAGGCTGCTACTGGGACATAAAACCTGGGACACTGACACTGGTTCACTACTTACCACACTACCACTACTTAACACAGTCAATGATACTAAAACCTTCCCTCCATACTAGGATACGACTGATACAGTGTACTCACACAGTCTGGGCTGACTGGTACTCTACCAAGCTCCTTAGCTAACCAGTACTGGTAGTGAACTGCCCCCCCCCCCACAGCTGCTGTACCCAATTCTATTTCACCCCTCTAACACAGGCACATGAAGAAATCACTATACAGTGAACTCATACTGAATACACTGCTCCTACAAATCCTACTGATACATTTGCACCTACAGATCACTCAAACTCTCAGCTAACACTTAAAACTGATACACTAATTTCCAACCAAGAACACCCCTTCACTACCCATACTCAAAACCTAGATACTGACGTTTATCTGAAACTCGTGATACTCAGACCTACACATACACAGTTACACAATAAATCCTTGCTGGGCACACTCAACCTCACAATTACCCGACTGTACAGGAAAACCCAAACACACCGCACATTTCCTTCGACTGTGCACAGGACCTCCCCAAAACCCGACTGCTCTGTGCTCCCTCAAATCACCACCCACCTATACACACTATGCAAAATAGCTATGTATATAGATTGGTACATCGAATATGCAGAAATAAAAATACATGGATAGGTAAAAACCCTAAGAAACATATCACCAAACACTTGGTGTGCAGAAAAATGGGTTTACTCAAGAACATCATAAATCCCCAATCAAAACCTAAGAACTGAGATCTAACTCAATAGGGGGGTTTCCTAATGGGCACAACAACAGAAATCAGAGATTAAATGAATTAAAATTCGGATTTTACCTATAGGGAGATGGTTTCCCTATGAAGGTTCTTCTTCCCCAAGGTTCCTTGACCCAAGCTCCTTGCTTCCCTTGCTTTGAAGGAGGAAAATGGAATCCCTAGGTCTGGATTCCGAATTTGGGGTGGGGGAAATGGCTTTTCTAATGGAGGCTAGGGTTTCTTTCTTCATGAAGGAGAAATGGGTTGAGGGTGGCTCCCTTTTATATTAAAACTAGGTTAGGGTTTCAAATGTATAGGATTAGGTTAATCCCCCAGGTTAGGTCATGAAGAACCTAATTAACTAAGGTTTAGTCATTCTAGGGTTTGAGGTTCAAACCTAAAATTGAAATTCTAGGGTTTCTCTAGAATTTGGTTTTCAAACTAGGGTTTAGTCATTAGGGTTAGTCCTAATGAGTTCTAGGGTATGACCTAAACCAAACACAACTAACAATATATAAATAGTTTATAAAACTCAGCAGATTAATTAAATACATAATTATTCAAAATAGTAAAATTACACAAATGTCCTTATCTGGAAATGTGGTAGTGACAGTAGAATGTTATGATCCTTTAGTACCATATTGATTATATGGAAAATTTGATATAAAATGATATAATCTTGGACACTTTTTCATCATAACGACTATGTTTCTCCAATAAACAAAGCATTCAAGGAAGACCTAACTTTCTCTTATATGCTTTTGAAATGGTTAGCAAAGTGAAAATAAATAGCAACATCTGGCAAGCCTATGTTAAAACTTCGTAAGCCAGCCCGAATTTTTGCTTATGATTCGTGCTACTAACCTTGGTCAGAAACACGAAAAGTGATATTGCAACTGGACCACCACCAAAGACTTAAAACTCAAAGCCCGTTACACTTTCACTGACCATAGTGCTAGGGTGGTTTTCTCATAGTAATGGATATTCCGGAGTGTAACGGGCATTATCCATTAAGCTCAGGAGGTCGAGGTTTTGACATGACTGATCTGCTTCGAGTTAATTTCAGTCATTTTTTAGAAAGTATCAAAGTAGCGACATATCAATGGTATAATTTTGTAAGGTTATGGTATTTTAGGGTTAAATTATAACTTGATACCATCAACTATTCAAAATGTTCAACTTAATACCCTCAACTTTGATAGGTACGAACTTAATAATATTCTCCCTGAACTAATATTTTCAACATGATACCCTCCATCAGCCTAACATTATAATTTTTGTTAAAAAATTAAATTAAAAAAGACCAAAATACCCTTAAGTTTCCTAACCCCCTCCCCCTCCGCGGTAGCCGGGCGCGACCCACCGGCGCTGGCAGTTCCCTTCCCCCCTCTTCCCCCAACCCCCTCTACAATACACCCCCTCATCACCCCGTGTCCTCACCACATTCCCCCCTCCTCCCTGCCACGCCCCACCCGCGCTGGTCGTGCGCTATCTGCGTGCGACCCCACCCGCTCCCTGCACCCTCGTGCCACCAAACCCCGTAGCCGCTACCGACACCGTCGTTGTTGTGCCATCGACGCCGTCCGGGGAATATGGAGGGCTACCGGAGAGAGAGGGCGGTATTTTGGTCATTTACCATTTTGGTTGATACCGTTAAAGAGAGAGTTTTTGTCACGTCCCGATCCGATCTCTCACAGTATCGGCCGTCCCCGCTGAATGCAAATAACCGCACCGACGCTCCCTCAGGACGATCGTTCCCATCATGACGTAATGTCGAGCTAGCACAAGCTGCGTCCGCTCATGGCCATAGTATAAATAGGCGGTGAAATAGCTAAGCCACAGAGTCGCATAGATAGTCTCTAATGCAGCGGTATCTACGTTCCAACATTATGTCCTGTATATGTGCTTTATCTCCGGATGCAACGCTCCAAGGCTCCAGAGTTAGCTCCGTGCCTTAGCACGCACGAAAGGGTTTTTACACGGAACGAGGTTCTCCCGTACCCTGCAAGCAATCTGCTGTGTTATCAGTATATTGAATGCACTGGTGGGGAGGCTTCTCGCCCGTTCAACGAATCCAAACACGTTTATTTAATTCTGTGCATGATCTATTAAGTTATCTTTCTAGTCTTACCTTAGGATCAATTTTATGGCATAATATAAAGCCTAACCCGTATAGCAGTGCGTCGTACGATATAAGAGTAACACGTATGACGAGACTTACCAACTTACCATCCGTCCAAAGATAAAACCAAGTTAACGAGAATTTTATATATATATAAGAAATCAAGGAATCATATAAGCAAGCACGAGTGTTACGAGTGTGTTATGACTTAGGTGCATGATATTACTCAAAATACTTAAGTATGATGCACTAGGTTGTTCAGGTATTCCAGATTTCTTGAATCAATGGAATGAGTCGCACACGGATAGCCGCTAAGTGAGATGACTTAATCTATATGAATAGGGGGTCACTGGCTTTTATAAGACATTTGGGCAAGTCTCTTGACAGAGATGGGTGTAACGCTAAAAACTCGAGGCGCACACGTCATCCCGCCGTAACAGGAGAGACCCGGACTCTTTTGACGGAGATGGTATAGTAATAAAAACTTGAGGCACACACACCATCCCACCAAAGCTCGAGGAGTCCCCATATAATTCCTCCCAGGCCGAGACAATCTCGGTGCCCCGACGATCGTCCGAGGAATCAAACATGAATACCTCGTGCACAAGTTATCTGTGAACATGCAAGTCTTGGGTCTTCCAGATTCATGACATATACAGGTTCAATCTTGATTCTCTTTTTAAGCCATTGGATGATACTCAACTACGGCAAGGTAGCATGACAGTTAAGCAATACTCCGCCGAGTTCAACAGGCTCGCTAAGTTTGCCAGCTCCTATCTACCCGATGTATCGAGTCGTGCCAGACGATTCGAAGGTGGTCTGCACCCTGCCATCCATGCACACGTGGTCGTTTATCAGTACGAGACTATGCGGGGAGTCATGAATCATGCCCTATCTCTTGAACCGCAGTATCCTTATTTGCTGCCAGCGCTGTGCATACTTCCAATCACAAACGCCATAGCAACGAGAAAGGAAACAACGCTATGAAGCGTCCAAACAACGGTGGCAAGCAAAGAGAAAATTTAGATAGACTATGTCACTTCTGCAGGCGGCCGGGGCACACGGCAGTTTATGATTGGAAGTATGCTTAGCTTGTGGCGAATCAAACCATGCAGTTCGTGACTGTCCGTTGCGTCCTGATCGCCGTCCCCAACATAATGTTTCCTAGTGGTAGGTTATATTCGTAAGTTTCGTGGACGAAACTTTCAATTAGTTTGGTAGGATGTGGTGCCCAGTTTCCCCTATTCGGGGAGCGCGACTAAGAAATACAAGACGGTATCGTTCGATTGGGATAGATTGAATCAAGAAATTATCCTCGTTATGAATTTGCTTCTTCGAAATTGATTTCCATATTAAGTGGACCGTGCCCCCAGGATCGACTTAGCGGCAGAGTCAAGAGGGACCTCTCCGCTGCATCTTTTGTTGTCTAGTTTTTGCTGTCCCTTGTTGCTTTTGTGCCTTGAGTTGGTTTTCGAATTTGCTTGTATTTTCTTAAACGATTTCGATGGATTTCATTATTTTCGTTCGTGAACTGCACTTCAATTCCAATAATGGAAAGAGTGAAAGAGGTATTGATCAGCTGTTCGTGGCAATGCAGGTGAACGGACAGTAGGCGACGCTCAAGCGGAGTCCTGAAGCACCTCTTTCCTTCCTTTCCCCAACCAAATTGTGAGTGGCTTATATTCGATTTAGTTGGCCCTTCTTCCAAGTCTTCACATCTAAAAATCTTGTATTCTTGCTTGCTCCGATCAAACGATACCAAATAATAACAAAAAGATGTCAAGATAAAAAGGAGTAGACTTGGATTATATTGCTTGTCAATCAAACTTTGGAATGACTACTTATTTGCATGCTTGTTCGTTTGGAATATTCATCATATGCATAAATACAAAGTTTGAATGTATACTCTTCGTTAAATTGTGCTATGTATAGAACTCATCCTGAATGAAATAAATTAAACAGGGAGACTATGCAAAATGAATCATGCAATGCTACTTGTCTTGTACTCGTGTTGCCTCAACTGCATGAATTATTAACTTAGTAAACATACCGTTTGATCACGGACAACTTGTGCACAAGGTCTTAGTTCCTGCGGACGGTCGCTGGGGTACTGGCACCGATTCGATCCGGGCGGAACTCTATTGTATAGTCTATTGTACTGGACGAGATGGCTTGTAGCGCCCATTGTACTTTCGCTGCATACCATTCTCGCTAGTGACTAGTATCCTTTATGGCAAACGCCAGTGATCCCCTCGTATATTTAAACCTGTGCAAGCTAACTTGTGTCTTCGTGGCAGGGAAGGACATGGTAAGTATTGTACAGGTAGTTCAGACGGGCAGGTAAAAGTCACCGAACGGTGGTAAGTCCATTTCAGTAAAATTTTATATACTGCTTGCTTGTAAAATAAACTAAAGCAAGATAGAAAGACCACAAATAATATGCATGCTTCATTTAAACAACGTGTTGATTGGTATAGTTAGGTTAGCTTGCCTTCACCAGTACGTTTTGATGTACTGAACCTCGTTGAAACAGGTTTCCCGCACTAAGGAGAGCCGAGCGAGGAGCAGAAGTCAATCCTCGATCCAGTCCAACTGTAGGCGCGTCCTGAGCGTGCCATCTTTTGAAGCAAATTTTGAAGCAAGAGCTAGCAACCCAAACACAATGCAGCTCAGAGGAAAAGCCGTCATCCCTCCTGGAGGTCTTTATCATTTTGAAGTTTAGTAAAGGATGTAATGTACAAGACAACTATCTCATTTTGTGTCAATATTTGTAATCCCGTGCGGCAACCCTAATGACTCGTTCAAGAGTTTGTAATAGATGTTCATTATCAATAAAGAGAACTTTTTCATGTTTTAACTTTGTGTTTCAATTTATCTGCGTACTCTGAATATGTGCTCGTTATGCAAAATGCCTTAACCTTGTGCGGTGCGCAACTATGCCCGCACGACGTCACGCCCGGGTGACAACTATCGATTCTACGAAATCGGGGCGTGACGGTGTGCAACTCTGTGCTAGCACAGCAAGGGGGAGCACAACTGAGCAGTGTGCAGCTCTGTGCTACCACAGTACAAGGGAAAGCATACATCAATTTATAGCAGTAGCAGCTAGCTGTACTGCACAGTGCAGCAGTGAGGAATCAGTGTACAGCAACACTGTGCAGTGCACACCAGAAAGGATGCACAGCAGCAAGTAAACTCAGCAAGTAGCAGCAGAGCCAGTGCACTGCAGAGCCTTCAACAGCAAGTTTAGTAGTCTGCAATAGCCAATACAACAGCTTGGGCAGCAAGAAGCATCAGCCTAAGTTGGATAGGAGTTCTAGAAGAAGCCAATACTGTATATCGTGTCTCGGCTTTGAAGAGTCATTCCCGTGTCCGTGTATACGACTCTCCTTGAGTCGAGATCTACATCGTATTATATACGCTGCAGATACGCAAGGTTGCGTCTCAACTCAGACAGCTAACTAGAAGAGAGATAGGGTTAGGGTCTGTGTCTAAAACAATGGAGTGCACCTATGGAGTGCACCCTTAAATATGATAAATAAAGTGAAGGACAAGTCAAAGTATTAGGGTTAAGGTCTGTGTCCAGAAAGCTGTCTGAGTTAGGGTCTGTGTCCAAAAAGTTGTCTCTATGTTTGTGTGTGTCCGTGTCAGTATTAGGGTTAGTGTCTGCATGTGTTAGTGTGTCCGCGTGTGTGTGTGTATCCGGTTAGGGTTAGGGTTAGTGTGGGTCATGTCGTGTCGTGTCGTGTTGTGTCGTGTTAGAGAGAGAGAGAGAGACAGAGAAAGAAGACATAGAGAGGAGCTCACCGAGTGATTGGAGAGAGGAGAACGCTGGAGGGAGGAGGAGCTGCCGGAGGGGGGAGGACGCGGCCGGAGGGAGGAGGGGAGCCGGAGGTGGGGCGCCGGGATGGGGGGGCGGTTTAAATTTTTTGATATTTCGATCGAAATGGGGGAAAGAGAAATTCGTCAAACCCTATATGAAATAAATTAGCGACATCAGTCTTTACATCGCTAAACGTCGTTGATATAATAATATACTGCAACTTAAATACATAAATGTCGCTAAATGTCGCTAAAATTAAAAAGTTAGCGACGTTTAGCGACTACCTAGCGATATAATATATATATTTATAATAATTATAGTCGCTCCACGTCGCTATCACCGACGTATTGCGACGTTTAATATTGACGTCGCTAAATACCTATAATTCAGCGACGTTTTATTTTAATGTCGCTAAAAAAGTCGCTAATTTCATAAATTTTAGTAGTGCGCGTTGACGATATACGCCTTTCGGTAAAATTCTCACATGACGAAGTCGTCTCGTTTGACAGGATGCACCCAGTATCAAAATTTTTTGGGTTTATGAAATCAAGTTTTTGACAGATTTCAGCAGTAAAATAATCACAGCATAATTCAAATTTATAGAAAGTGTTTAAAGAGATTAAAACTAGGTTATGCTGTCCAGAAGTCTGTTCAAGTAAAATTTTAGCATCATGTGTCGTTATGGAGATAACGGGACTCAAACACGCGTACCTAGAACAATTTATGTTCTTAAAACTTAGTCATTTTTTTTTGTTTTGTGTCTCGATTTATGATCGACACTGGACACGATAAACTAAACTATTTAAACATGTTTCATGGGGGTCATGTGATCTTCACATAGGATTCGATGGTTCGTTGTTTGGTTTACTGTGTTGTGAGAAACAGAGATGGGAAGAAGGGTACCTCGTTTTGATCTGCTGCTCGCGATTTTTGGGCGGACTGCTCATGGCTGTGCGCGGTGGCGATCAACGGCGGTCGACGGTATTCACCTGGAGGTAGGGGAAGGGTGGCTGGTGGTGGTGATATATATATATATATATATATATATATATAGGGAGTGAAGGGGGTTTCGGAACATGAACGGAGAGGTCGGCGGTTACAGAATTCGAACGGGGTCAGGGGTTTCGGGGAGAGGAACGGATGGGTCGGGGTTGTAGCTGAACTGGTTTGGATTTCGGGTGTGAGTTTGGGTTTCGGGTGTGGGTTTGGGTTTAGGGTTTGGTTTAATATTATCATTATAATATATATATATATATGTATATATATATATATATGTATATATATATATATATGTATATATATATATATATGTATATATATATATATATATATATATATATATATATATATGTATTTTATATATAGCCATTTATAAATAGGTTTAAATCTCAAATAATTTCCAGAAAAAATCTACAATTCTTTAATAATAGTTGTACACCCAAAAATATATTTTTTGTGTAATATTTGTAATTAATTAAATATACATAAATATCTAGCCATGAATTTATATATTTCTAATTAGCTAAAATTAATGAAAATTCTCCCTTAATCTCATTAATACATAATATCAATAATAATAAAATTTAAATCTAAAAATCAGGGGATTTACAACAGAAAAAATACCTCGAGTTTGCTTTGCGTGATGGCAAACTTCACATGCCTTATTCACTGAACTACTAGAGCTACTGACAACAGGAAGTGACTTTACTACTTTATCAGAAGGATGCCCAAGTCGCTGATGCCAAATGTCCAGAGAATTCGTCACAGTCACTGCCAAGGCCTGAGTCTTCAGTACAATACGAAAGTAGTATAGTCTGTGTTGTCGTTCACCGACGCCAATCAGGGTCCTCAAACTTGGGTCCTGTATCACGAACAATTTTTTAGTGAATTATACAACACAATTTATATCATCAATAAGATGGGCCACAAAAATTAAATTGTAATGTAATTGAGGTACGAATAGAACATTCGTGAGAACCACGCCTAGTGCAAGAGCAACACGCCCACAGTACGAGGCAACCGCAGTCCGTTTGTCCGGGAGTCCAATCGGACACTCCTCCATTGCCGTCACCCCCGACAATAAATCAAAATTCTTTGTAACATGATTCGAAGCGCCTATATCAATAATCCAAGGTGCAATGGACTTACCCACAATACGATCCTCCAGAGATTTGGCCGAAGAATTACCAAGCAAAGAAATAAGTTGTTGCCATTGGTCCGGAGTCAATTCTGGCACACTGCCGCCGCCTGCACCATCATCTGCCATCCACGGCTGTGCAGTAACGAAGCCACGTCCTGCCACCGCCGCACGCACTTTCACACCCCGTCCACCACCAGCCGCATGCCCGCTAAATTGGACATTGAGCGAATCCCACAATGGTTTTCCTTCCTCAAAGTATGGTATTGTCTTCTTTACCGAAACGTCGATAGTATGCAAAATCAACTGCACAAGCATCGATTGGACGCAATAACAATCCTCCAATTGATCATTCTCCGAAGGTTTATTGATAGACCCATCAACAAACCCAAATTTTTGCCGAGCCCGTAGAGAAAGCCGAATAGATCTCGACCATTCCTCATAATTCTCCCCACAAAATATCACTTTCATAATTGTATTATCCAAATTGTCATTAGAACCAAGGTAATACGGGGATGTGAGATCGATTCGCGATGCCCCCGGCGTAGAAGTCCCGCCGCCGTCGCCGCTCGTCATATCGTCGTCGCCGCTAGACATACCGCCACCGTCGCCGCTCGAAGAAAACATGCCCTAACCGTCAGGCTCTGATACCATGTGAAGAAGTGATAGGAGATAATATTCTAGGTATTTCATTCATCATGATATTATATATATATATATATATATATATATATATATATATATATATATATATATATATATATATATATACATCCGCATATCAACTTAGAGCTTAAGTCACATGGCCAATCACCATAAATACAATTTAATTCTAATACCCCAATCACCATATATAGTCAATCAATCACCATATATAGCTAATCACCATAAATATAATTTAATGATACAATTTAACCCAATAGAAAAGAAAAATTATTTATATTCTATGTTTGGATACAAAAAAATAGAGGAAGAAAAATATGAAAAAAAAATAATTCCCTTCAATTAAAAGAAAGAAAAAAAATGATTTGCTTTCCTTTTCCACGAACCAAATGAAGTCTTAGAATGTCACAAACAACCATGCTCCCTAGTCATGGATGATCCTCATGAACATACTAGTGCGAGATTGTACATAAAGGTACCAAGTAAAGAAGATAAACAGTCATGAAGGAAACGTAACCAAACTTATCAGAAACTAGAACCCTGAGTCTAGAATACAAAATTGCCTTATGTTATACTTTAGTAAGAGTTAAAAATTGTACATTCTTAAAGAAAAGATTTTAAAATGTTAACGTTTTATTTATTGTGTAACCTATGTTAAAATCTGTTATAAAATTAAAATTTAGATTATTTTAAATATCCTTCAATGTTTTTAAAATTAGGGGTGAGCATTTGGTTAATTCGATTACAACTGAACCGAATAACCAAAAATTGAATTGGACCGAAAATCGAAATTGAAATGACCCATAACTGAACCAAACCGAACAGAATTAAATCGGTTCGATTTTCGTTCTATTCGGTTTATTTGCACACACACACACACACACACACACACACACATATATATATATATATATATATATATATATATATATATATAGGATCAAAGATCCCGTGCGGGAGCCCCGCCAAAGTCCCGACCCCTTCTGCACCGTTGGATCGGGGGTTCCGCGTGGGCCCCCCGCGCGTGTCCGCTCGATCCAAAGGTCCAGGTGGACAAGGCTCCCGCGTGACTCCGTGGACGGGACTCCCGATCCGCTCCCCCCCCCCCCCGCCACACACACACACACACACACACACATATATATATATATATATATAAACTAAATTTTTTATTCTGTTTCGATTTTGGACCGAAATCCAAAACCGAAATCGAATAAGAAAATTTAGTATTTTCAAAACTGAAATCGAAGTAATTTTTTTTTTAAACCGAACCGAATCTTTTATTCGGTTTGGTTCGATTTTCGGTCCAAAATCAAATAATGCTCATCCCTACCCAAAATTATAGCAACATGTCTTTTTATACTTTTCAGATTAGATCATTATAACCGTTCATATTAGATCATTAAAGTATCCAAAAAATTTCATAATTCTTTTAATATATATATATTTATCTTAATTTTTAATAATTTAATTTAAACAAATATTCTTTATATTAATATTAATTGTTATTATTCATAATGCATGAAGGAACTTACTATATTATTTTTTAAGTTATATTATTACTAATTTTAACAGGTGGCACTAAGCGGATCAAACCCTGCATATTTCACCCTAAATATATGCATATATATAAATAAATAAATATTTTTTTTTCCTTTTCTCTTAAATTTAAGTACTTTATTCCCCTAAAAAAATTTAGTATTTTCAAAATTGAAACCGAAGTAAATTTTTTTTTAAACCTAACCGAATCCTTTATTTGGTTTGGTTCAATTTTCGGTCCAAAATCAAATAATGCTCATCCCTACCCAAAATTATAGCAACATGTCTTTTTATACTTTTCAGATTAGATCATTATAACCGTTCATATTAGATCATTAAAGTATCCAAAATTTTTCATGATTCTTTTAATATATATTTTTTTATCTTAAATTTTTAATAATTAAATTTAAACAAATATTCTTTATATTAATATTAATTGTTATTATTCATAATGCATGAAGGAACTTACTATATTATTTTTTAAGTTATATTATTACTAATTTTAACAGGTGGCACTAAGCGGATCAAATCCTGCCTATTTCATCCTAAATATATGCATATATATATAAATGAATATTTTATTTTAAATTTTTGTCCTTTTCTCTTAAATTCAAGTACTTCATTCTCCCTCCCCCTCCCCCTCCCCCTCCCCCTCCCCCTCTCTCTCTCTCTCTCTCTCTCTCTCTCTCCTTTCAGGTTAGGGTTTCTTTCTCCCATCCATTAAATTTTTTCTTTTTTTTTACTTGTAAATTTATTGAATAATATTCGAGAATTGAATCAAAACTGATGATACATAAATGCAGGCATGCTTTCTTTCACGATTCTTTTAATATATTTAGCAGTATCATACCTTAAAAAATTTCAATGATTAAATTTAAACTTACATATTCTTCATGTTGCCTATAATATTAATTATTATTATTCATAATGCATTATGGAACTTAGCATATATTATTTTTTAAGTTGTATGTGTATATTATATTATTTTTTAAGTTGTATGCATTATGGAATTTAGCTTATATTGCGTATATTATCATTATATATATATATGGAAAAATATTTTTATTTTATTCAAATGACATATTTTATTCCTTTTCAATTGAGATTGGATGAACATGACCGCACCACTTTCTTCTATATATACAACTCTGTTCTTTTCTCTTGAATTCATGTACTTATTTTTTTTCCTCTTTCTTTCAGGTCAGGGTTTCTTTCTTTCTCCAATTCCATTTAATTTTTTTCTTTTGTTTCTTGTAAATTTACTGAATAATAGTCGAGAAACAAATTGAAACTGATGATATATAGATGCTTATACGCATAATAAGAAATAGATGCCTATATGCATACTTTCTTAATTCAAGATTCTTTTAAAATATTTAGAAGTATTGTATCTTAAATTTTCAATAATTAAATTGAAACATATATTATGTTGGTTACGTGCACGTACACGTTGGTTGCACATGTTCTTTATACAAGTAATTTTCGTAATTTTGTTTTCGCTTTTATGCATTATGATCCGTACAAAAAATAATCCTATATTGTTGAGAAAGAAACCCTAATCCTGCCTATATCACCCTAAATATATGCATATATATAAATGAATATTTTATTTTAAATTTGTGTCCTTCTCTCTTAAATTCAAGTACTTTATTCCTCTCTCTCTCTCTCTTTTCTTTCAAGTTAGGGTTTCTTTCTCCCACCCATTAAAATTTTTCTTTTTTTTTACTTGTAAATTTACTGAATAATATTCGAGAATTGAATCAAAACTGATGATACATAAATGCGTGCATGCTTTCTTTCACGATTCTTTTAATATATTTAGCAGTAGCATACCTTAAAAAATTTCAATGATTAAATTTAAGCTTACGTATTCTTCATGTTGCCTATAATATTAATTATTATTATTCATAATATATATATATATATATATATATATATATATATATATATATATATATATATATATATATATATATATATAAGAAAAATATTTTATTTTATTCAAATGACATATTTTATTTCTTTTTAATTGAGATTGGATGAACACGACCGCACCACTTTCTTCTATATATACAACTCTGTCATTTTCTCTTGAATTCATGTACTTATTTTTTCTCTCTCTTTCTTTCAGGTTAGGGTTTCTTTCTTTCTCCAATTCCATTAAAATTTTCCCTTTTGTTTCTTGTAAATTTATTGAATAATAGTCGAGAAACGAATCGAAACTAATGATATATAGATGCCTATACGCATAAAAAAAAAATAGATGCCAATATGCATGCTTTCTTAATTTAAGATTTTTTTAAAATATTTAGAAGTATCGTATCTTAAATTTTCAATAATTAAATTGAAACATATATTATTTATATTACACTGGTTACGTGCACGTACACGTTGGTTGCACATGTTCTTTATACAAGTAATTTTCATAATTTTGTTTTCGTTTTTATGCAATATGATCCGTACAAAAAATAATCCTATATTGTTGATAAATTTGTTAGAATTTAAATTATATTAAAATAGTTTAAATATAATTTGAATAGTTTTAGATATATGTTTAGTTAGATATTCATACATGTTTGTTAAAATCTAAAAATTAATTAAATATTTTTTCTTAATTATATACATACAATTTAGGCTGTTCATGTTTAGTCATTTGAAGTCTCTTTATAAAAGTATAGTTATAATATTAATTGTTACTAGTATATATGTACGTGCCTTGTACTTATTTTATACTATTTGGAAAGAGTACACAATTATTTTTTTATTTTTTTACTTTTGAGAAAGAGTAAAATTTATTAATTTTTTATATCTTGGAAAGACTAAACAACAATTTTCTTTATTTTTTTCACACGTAATTCTCTAACAACCCATGTTAAATTTAATAAATAAAAATTAAGTATTAAATATAGATAAGAGTATTTTAGGAACAAATTTTTTTATGGTAAAATTTCAATTTTTTTATTATTATAGTAGTATAGTTTATTTCTCAAGATGGAAGTTAGCTTATTTGTCAAGATGGAAGTTAGCTTATATCAATTTTTTTTAAGCTGCATCATTACGAATCCTAACGAGTGGCAATAGGCATATCAGACCCGACCCATATTCACCGTAAATATCTGCATATATATACATGGAAACATATTTTAATTCATTTGATTCAAATGTCACATTTGATTACATTTTGGATTGAGATTCGATGAAGGATCACACTGCTTTCTATATATTTCTCTTTGTTATAGTTAGCTATACGTAGGGCTATTTAATATTATCTCCTTATTAGATTAGAAATATTGATATTATTATATGTTAGATCAAAAGTTAAGAATACCTTTCTAAAAGTGTTCTAATAAATTTTTAACGACACTTTCAGAAAAGTATTTTTAACTTTTGATCTAAAATTAATTTTCTCATTTTCATATTTGGTTCAGACATGAATATAAATATTAATATTTTAGTTTTACATAAATATTTTTTAATTAATTTTATTTACCTAAATTTAATTGGTGTCATTGAGATATTACCGTAATTTTTTTTAATAAATGCACCAAAGAACCATTCCAAGTGGGTTTTACTTTCAAAGATGTGAGAAACTGAAGTCTATGTATTCTTTCTCAATTCACAATTTCAGACTTACCAAACGTGATTAAGGAATCCAAAACCCATTTTCAAGTTCCTAAAACTCGAACCTTTATAATCTCCGCGGAAGCATGGGGCTCCTTAAGGTTCTCCACAAGGGGGAAATTTTCATGATAATTCTGCATAATATAAGTTTTTCCTAGATCTCTTTCAAGTCATATCATATTGGACCTTTATAATCGGATGCAATATAAAATTCACAATGTCATTACCATCTAGATTGACTTAAACAAATTCAATGTTGTGTGTGCTTACTTGCCCATTGATACGATGTACTCATTGGATATATTTTCTATATATATATATATATATATATATATATATATATATATATATATATATATATAATATATTCTAGTTGCTCTGGAATATTTTACAGAGAAAAAATTACTGTCTTAGTACTGCTTTAAGTGGCAGTATCCTATGACCCTATGCTTGATCTCTAGAAGAATTGTACACCCTCTTTTTAGGTT
Organism: Iris macrosiphon; assembly: GCA_036927795.1. NCBI lineage: Eukaryota > Viridiplantae > Streptophyta > Magnoliopsida > Asparagales > Iridaceae > Iris > Iris macrosiphon. The sequence continues at coordinate 945,088 of JAYESA010000018.1, read as the reverse complement.
TCAATTTTATTCACTCTTTCCATCTCGGCCAATCCCATATATATATATATATATATATATATATATATATATATATATATATATATATATAACGTTCACGAGCATTGCACGTGTGTAAAAAAATGTTCAAATTTTTTTAGTATAAAATTATTATAAATATTATTGTTTCTAGAAATCAAACTCAGGCAACGAAGACAAATACTTCACACCTTAACCACTTGAGTTACAATTGTTTTGTTATGGCAACCAAGACAAATACTTCACACCTTAACCACTTGAGTTAGAATTATTTTGTTGTAAATAAATAATATTAGGTAGTTAAATAATTAGTTATTTAAAAAAAATAGTTGGTGAAGTATTTACATACGGCTTAGACGGCTCAATTTTGAGCAAATTTCAAGCCTCATTATATATATATATATATATAATGTGCACGTGTATTGCACGTGCGTAAAAAAAGATATTGTAAAAAATTAAACATGAATTTATTATAAAACATGTCATTCATAGGAATTGAACTAAGGCAATCAATGTCCGTGGGGTCGTGACATGTTGGTTACGATTGGGGACTCCCGTAGAGATATGCACGGTTCGAATCCCCCCTAGGAACTTTCTAACCCGGAAAAAATGATATATCAAAAAAAAAAAAAAAAACAATCAAGGAAAATGTATGATATTAGGTATGATATTAGGTAGTTAAATACTTAGAATTATTTAGTTGTAAATGTATGATATTAGGTAGTTAAATACTTGGTTAAGTTTTTTTAAAATAATTAGGGAGTATTTAGGTAGTTATTTAGTTATCTTCTTATTATATTTTAATTCATTTAAATGATGATATACATAAGGCTTAGACGGCTCATTTTTGAACCGTTCTAAGCCGCATTATATACTAGTTACCTCTACGTGCGTTACACGTAAAAAAAAATATTGAAAAATTATTAAAATTTTAAATTATTTAAAATATAATTTAAATATATTTGAATTAGAATTTGTTGATAATACCATGTACATAGTTAAATTTTTTAAATATATTTGAATTAAAATTTCTTCAACAATTTTGATTTTTTAGATTTTTTTTCTTTTAAATTAATTTTAAAATTTAGTATTTAAATGATTTTAAATTTAGTATTCATGTTTGGTGGAAGAAAATAGTGGGTTATGGATGATGAGAAGGAAGTTGATTTTAGATTTTTTTTTTATCTAACTTTAGTTGGTTGAGTATTTATTAAGGATTTGGTCGGATAAGATGGGAGTTGGTTTAAGGTTTTAATTATCTACCATAAGTAATTTTTAAAAAAAAAATTTAATTCATTGAGTATTTACTTTTGAGTATACTAGAAGCTTGTTTATTTATATATATATATATATATATATATATATATATATATAATAATAATAATAATAATAATAATAATAATAATAATAATAGTGGCTTCACCGAGGAACTTTGTTTTCCCAAATTACTCTTATATTATTTTATTAATTAAAAAAATTATTAAATTTAACATCAATGGTTAGTTAGTTATATTTAGAAAAGAAGAATGGAAGTGGTTGTTCATTATTCCTAAGTAATAAAAAAAATTAAAGACTTTACTCTTTTCAAATAATAGAAAATTAAAAGACTATTGTTTGTTTTTTCTAAAATAGTATGAAATACGTGAACGTAATTTTTTTTCTTCCAAATATACTATTGTATATGTATACTAAATTAAATTATTCATTTAAGTTAAAAGAACAACAAAATAATTATGAAAGTTGTCATTTGATCTTTCTTCCTAAATAAAATATATAATAATATAATAATATTAATATAATAATAAATTTAAAAAAGTTAATGTAGTTGCTTTTTAGTTTTCTTAAGTCGTTTTAATGAATATTAGAACAATTACATCAATTGTCAATTTTTAGTCTCCTAATAATGATGTATGAAACAGGGCACTAAGTATATATATAAACGGAAATATTTTATGTAATTCAAATGATATTTTTGTTCGTATTCTGATTCGATAAACCACTGTCACCTTTCCATATATATATATATATACAGCTAAGTCTCTTTTTCTCCTTGAATTCGATATTTAATTTTCCCTCTTTCTTTCAGGTTAGGGTTTCTTATTTTCTCCTGTCCCATTAGAATTTCCCAAAAAAAAAAAAAATTATTGTAGCTTTTCTGAATAATAGTCGAGAATTGAATCGAAACTGATGATATAGAGATGCATGATTTGTTTCACGATTTCTAGGAAAGTGTACGCACGTATCATCATGGCCTTCTTCTTTGGGGACGAGGAGGAGGAGGAGGAGGTGGTAGTTCCAGAGTTAGTCGATAATTATTACTTTGTAGATGGAAAAGAAGAGGAGCCCATTTCGTTTTCTCTTTTGCCTATGTTGTTCGATGAGTCCGAAAAGCCGCCGCTTAATGGTGATGGTGCTCATTCCGAGGAGGAGGAGGAGGAGGTGCAGGTGTTCTTGCACGGAAGTGCAGACGGTGGACTTCAGAAAGTCTACAAACAGGTCACGGCATGGAGAGTGGGCCATGAGCAGCCAGACCACCCAGAGATATTTGTTCTTACGAAGCAGCAGCAGCTGGGTCGTAACAAATGGATCAAGCTTCTCAAACCAAGGAAGAGCTATGAGTACTGTATCAGGACGATATTGGTCGTTGTACAATTACTACACTTTCTCAGGAGAAAACCAAATTCGTCGGAGAAGAGACTCTGGACACATTTGCGCAAAGTTTTCAGGTTGTCCATCTCCTGTCATGTTGCATGCGTACCTGTGGTGTATCGATATAATTACAAAAATTTGCTTTACTAGTTGCTAATCCTGTCTTTTAATTCTTGCAGCTCATTTCATTATAGGCCTTCTGTGAATGACCTCAAGGATCATTATCCACTAATTCAAATGTTTGTAGAGAGGAATGAAGCTTTATCGAATTCTCAGGTTACTTCTAACAACATAAACTATGCTATAACATTTGAATTATGTCCTCTTATATGTCAAATGTGATATATATATATATATATATATTTTTTTTTTCTTCGAATTTGGTAATTCAAATGCCTGGGTTATATGCTCGGGACTTGTTAATTTTCCACTGGAAATTAATTGTTTCTCCCGTGTCTCGAACCCAAAACCGCCAGGGAGGATGCCTCACACCTTATCCACTTGAGCTATATATATATATATATATATATATATATATATATATATATATATATATATGGCTTAAAAATGGTAAAAAATGAGCCGTCTAAGCCATATGTATATAATCAATTATTAACATAAAAAAATAAAATAAAACTTAACTACCGCGTGTGTTTTCAATTGAGGGAAAATTAAGAATTACCGGAACGTATAACAAATCATAAAATATATTCAAAATTTAAATTATATTTAAACTTACTTATTCAAAATTCAAATTTTTTTTTATAACAAATTATAATTAAAATATATTTAAATGATATTTTAAATATTCTAATATAATTTAAAATTATATCTAATTTTTTTTATATGTGCAACGTACATGAACGTGACTATATATATATATATATATATATATATATATATATATATATATATATATAAGGAGAGATCAGTATCTCCACACTTAAGCATCCCCACATGTTTTCCAAAATAGCAGCCGTTGGATTGCCTTTTTTGACCGCTCAGATTAGATCAAAATCTCGCAAGAAATTGGATAGTTTAAGGATTAATTTGATCGGTCAAAAAAGACAATCTAACGACTGCTATTTCGGAAAACATGCAAGGATGTTTAAATCCGGGGATCCCGATCCCGATCCCTCCTCCTTCTCTCTCTCTCTCTCTCTCTCTCTCTCTCTCTATATATATATATATATATATATATATATATATATATAGGACTCTTGCCGTAGCTAGAATATATAGTTTTCGTCAACAAGAGTACTTTTTCGTCAATAAGAATCTACAAGATATCTTCATCTCTCTCACATCTTTGGTTGCAATGCACCCCACTCCAAAAATCCAATAGCACGTTGACACTGTCAAAGATCACAAAGATACATAAACAAATTTTCCTCCTTGTATCCTTCTTTGTTCCTATATCGGATCGTCCCCTATAAATGAGCACTCGACCTTCCAAAAGTGACTCAACCACTCGCTGAAAAAACACTTTGGGATCTCGTTAACTGCTTTGTCCAGTTGCGTATGAGTATTCAACTTCCCAAAACATGATTCGGCTCCATGCAGAAAGATCACTTGGGATCTTCTTACTTGATTGTCCCTTTACAAATGAACACTTAGCTTCCTAAAAGTGACTCAGCCCTCGCCAAATGAAAATTTGGCTTCCCATTAGCGGCTCATCTGTCATCTCCTTGCAAATGAGCTTTATGCTTGACTTTCCATTAGCGCCTCATGCCCTCTCGGATGTGATATGATAGATATTGAATTTATAGTTATGAGCACTTTCATACTTTTGATTTTTTTCAAAGTTTGGTCTAGGGTTTATAGACTGATGGAGATAATATATTGTTTCTTTAACTTTAATATAGTACACAATATAGAGACAAAGACAAATTGTTTATTCTATGTATCCAAGTGTCATGCTTTCTACCATAGTGATTACGAAATTTACAGGCTTGATCGATTTAATATACCATAGATTTATCTCTTCAAGTTAATTTTGGTAAGAGATCTTATAGATTCCGACAATTCTGGATAAACGTTTCCATGCTTTTGATGAGTGGTTCGGTAAAGTTGGCACCATCGAAGAGAAAGCGATTATGCTTCAACGCTTTCTGGAACCAGTGCCTTAGCTACTTCTTAAGAATTGTGTACAAGTAATTTTTTCTCTGTATATGACTTGCAATCCTTTTTGGATACATCACTCTGTAGGACCCAAACCACTGTAAAAGATGAGTTGAGAAGGTACATTCAGATCAAGTTGTTTGTAAGGCTGTAACTTAATGAATGTGAGAAGTGGTAACAAAGGTGAGAAGAAGTGGAAATTGTGGCATGTTTTGGAGCATTTTTGTGTCCTCAAAGTGCAAATTATAGCAGGTTTTGTTTTGGTGTTAGTATGGAATTGGTGCCATGAAATTTTTTTGAAAGTGAACAGACATAGATAAACCTCAATAAAGAATATTTATTAGCAATTCGGGCAATTTCCATCCCACTTTTGAGAATGCTAGATGTGGAAATCCTAGTTTGGTTGACAAAGGTAACAACCATAATATGGTTCTAATTTGGCCTATAATTTAACGTGACTTTCGTACATGAAGTTCTAATGGGTAAACATAACTCTTCCTCTTGAATATAATTTAACAATTTATTCAAGATTAACCTTTATCTTGTGTGAAATGATTTTATCATATCAGTTTAGTGTTAAAAAATATCTCTACAGAACTAAGCAAACCACAACCGTATTTGCAAGTCATCACATTCTTAAAGCAATTCATTGCGGTTTGTTATTAGTTTGATTTTGTAAAAGCATTTAGCACTTCTCAATCTTAGTTGATTATGAGACATTACTTTACCCTCTGCATTTGACTACTTCTGTTATTATTGACATTTTATTAGTTGTAGTGTACTCTATTTTTGATATGCATGTACATGTTGTTCGTCACATAATTATCTCTAATGAAATTTGCATGAACAGTTGTTATTGATGTTACTCACGGAGAAGCCCACAAAGGAAACCTATAGTAAGGTTAGTTCAGATTCCTGAATTTATGAGAAAATAGATTATATTTCTGATATTTGAATTCGATTCTGTTGATTATTGTAGAGATGTTTCACACGAAACTGTTGCCAATTATTATATTTCTGGTATTGAGTTGGATGCCACTTAACCATTTGATTTTTTTTTCCTAGGATCTTCAAATTGATTCCGATGCAAAGAAGTCATTTATTGTTGACGATGATGTGGAAGATGATATGGTGGATGACGAAAGAAATGAGTCTGTCTGCGCCATTTGCGATAATGGAGGCAAACTTTTATGGTATGTTGTTCAGCTCATTGATGTTTTGGATGATTATTTTCTCGTTAGATAAAAACACAATATTCTTCTTCGTGCCATGATGCAATAGTAATATCTTGTTTATCCTGTGTGAGGAAGTGGGCTTTGGTTAATGTAAATACCAATTATTCACATGATCAAAATTTGATTCTGATCCAATTTCCATTATGAATTTGACCTAATAGAGCCCTTAATGTTGACATATATTGTCCACCTAGATTCCGTCATTGTTGATCTCCTTCAGCTAGATCTGATTGGGTCATCTATATCACAAGCAGCGGCGGACCCAAACTAGGCCAGGTGGGGTGGTCGCCCCCATGAGTTTTCGGTTATGTAAATGTCTGTGTCCTATTATTTAGTTAATGTTTTATGAAAAAAAAAATCACAATTGAGTGTAAGTGCATGTGATTTTAACCAAGGTAGTCAAAGGCGCACTCGAGGCGCAAATGGTCCAAATCGCCCTAGGCGCACTTAAGGCGCGCGTCCGAGCGACGCGAGACACAACAACAAAAAAAAAAATATATATATATATATATATATATATATTTCACATCGGATTTCTACATTGATAAACATGTGTGCTTCAAATTCCCCCATGTCTAGGTTGCAATCACTTTAAATTGAGTGAGTGGGAGAGAAAACAGTAAAAAAAAAGTACATCAGTTCAAAAAATAGTCTAAACATGTTATTTTTTCACAAGATTTTCAAGGCGCGCCTTAGCTATTCCAAGGCGCTCGAAAAAAGCGCGCCTTAGGTGCGTCTTAAAAATTGTGCCTTGCCTGGAGTGCCCTGAGGCATTGTCCCTGCACCTAGGAGCAAGGCGCGCCTTTGACTACACTGATTTTAACCAAGAGGTCTCAAGTTCAATTCTCTCTAGCCACATTATATCTCTTATCCGCCCACTCCCCCCGCCCCCCCCCCCCCCCCCCCCCCCCCCCCAACCCAACCCCCACCACCACCACCACCACCACGCACACACACAAAAGAACTTTTTTCTGGTTTAAGATATTTCCGCGTTCCCTCAAAAAGATTCTGGGTCCGCCTCCTGATTACAAGCAGATTTGAAGATGTCGTGTTATGTTGTATCCATTGTATATGTGGAAGCTGATGATATTGTGCTAGGTGATGAGTATGGGAAAGGCTTAGCTTCTAGGAGAAGATATCTTATACAAACACAGTTATGTTAGGACATCATATGGAATTATGGATATTGTGACATTTACACGACACCAATTTTGGCATATCCTGGTGGATTCTGGAGTCTGCATTGTTGTGTCCACCCATGGAAATGATATCTGATTTGGAGTGTCGTTTTGTCATTTCGTCGTATGTGGGAGATACATATGGATCTGGAGGTGAATGTAGAAGATTAGCATTTGTAGGACTAGAATAGGGAGTACCGGTGTCACGAGGCTCCTGCTTAAGCAACGTGTGGGGAGAGTCAAGATGAAGTGGTGTTTTTAAAAGTGAAGAATAATGTACCACTTGCATGATGTCTGAAAGTTTTGTTATATTAATAATGGTGGAACATTACTTGTAATTTGTCTTCATCTTGTTATGGAGAGAATGGTGAACAACATCTAAGATATTCTTTGACAATTTTTTCATAAATTATTATATTTTCACTGCAGCTGTGAGGGTAGATGCATGAGGTCTTTCCATGCAACCAAAAAAGCTGGTAGGGATTCAGATTGTAAATCCCTTGGGTTCTTGGGTGCCCAAGTTGAGGTATATTGTCATATAGATGTTGCGGTGTTACTGTTTCTTCAATTTCCCCTTTCTTCAATTTCCCCTGTCCTGATGCATTGTTCCTTAAGCGCATCTTTGAAAACCTTTTTTCTTCTTTTAGGAAATCCAAAACTTCTTGTGCAAGAATTGTGAGTTAAAACAACATCAATGTTTCTCCTGTGGGAAATTGGGAACCTCTGATAAATCAGCTTGTCCTGAGGTTTGATTTCTTTCACTGTAAACTTTCATGTTCACTTTTTCCTTCTGCTTTTGGATTATTTTATGAACTGACTTCAAAAGAGAATGGGATCATTTGTTACAACATTCTAACTGATAAGGAATCACAAACAAACCATTATCTTTTCTATCATTCGTATCTTCATTTATATTCAAGAGATGGTTTTTATGCTACGGTACAAGTATTTTTTATTTTATTTTTGGTTCTTTCATTTCTCCCTTTTCCTCTTACAATAAGTATTAGTTCTTCGTGTAGTGAACTTCTATTACCTTCTACCTGAAATTTAGTTCTAGTACATCTTATGTTTCAATGTTATTCGCTCTTTGTGCATTTATTTCATAAAGCATAGGCATAAGTTGAAGCTGTGCCCTATGAACATTTTATCTTTGCTTCTTAGTTCTACTTTACTTGCACATTATGGGTAACTTTCTCCTTTAATCTTGTTGACACTTGTATGGACATGTATAAGGACAAACATTGATATGATATGCAACAATGCTTATGAAGTACAAGGCATGAATAGAGCACGCCAATGATAATAAAATCAAAATTTTAATAGTATACATGCGAGAGTGAAGTAATTGGCAAAAATAAACAGTTTTAGAAATTATACTTGTAAATTTGATCTTTGACGCAAGACTACATGTGGTACACGATGTTAAAAATCAATCATCATACACAAGATGAACCTTCAAACTGAAAATCCATATCCCTATTAGAGATATCTATGTCATTTAAGCCACCTAAAAGCCTAAGATAACTCTTCTTCAATATCATCAGAGCATCTACTTTTTGGTTACTTGTCATAAGTAGAAAAAGTTCACTACATAAAGTTTGGGTGTTAAGTAGTTTAAATTTATAGCTCATAACTTTGTCGATCAATTTGGAGGGTCATTTTCCGTCATTTTCTGTGGAAGTATCCATGTTTCTTTCTCTTGTAGCACAGAGCCAAATACCAGTTCATCACACCCAAAGCCGTAAATTAACTGGCACACTCAGGAAGTATTTGCACCTACAGAACTGATATATTTGGGTCTTTGGGTTTAAATTTGTTGATATCAACTATGGGGGTTTCCGGTTCATAAGGTCTATTTTGTCATTTGCAATGGAAAATTTGCACCTTCGTTACTTTCTTAAAGTTTCATATCTTAGTGCACTCACAAGCGAACATAAATATGTAATTCCTTTTCCCCACTTGGTAGTTTCTTCCTTGCTTAGCCCCTTGTGTTGACCCATTAAGATGCTGCATAATTACCTTACTAGATTAATGTCTTTAATTAGGTTATAGCTTCACCTTTTTTTTTTGGGTTGTGATCCATATTTTGTCTTGTTGGATAATGCTTGATTCTCTTGTTTTAGGTATTCCAATGTGCTAATGCAACTTGTGGTCACTTCTACCATCCGAAGTGTGCTGCTGACTTGCTTTTCCCCAACAATGAAACTGATGCAGCAGAACGTCGAAAAGAAATTGCCGATGGCGAATCATTTACATGCCCTGTGCATAAATGCTTTGTTTGTACACTAGGAGAAAACAGAGAGGACAAGGACTTGCAGTTTGCAATTTGTAGACGTTGTCCAAAGGCGTATCACAAAAAGTGTTTACCTAGGTACTTACAGACCCTTAGCCAACTTCCTTTCCAGTACGGTATTTTATGCAATTAGATATTTCTTTATCCTTCTGGTTGCAACTTATGCACTCCTTTCCTCAGGAAAATTGCCTTTGAGAGTATAAAAAAGGAAGGAGTTATACAGAGGGCTTGGAATGACCTTCTACCGAAGCGCATCTTGATATATTGCTTGTGAGTTATTGGTGTATAGTGACTTTTGGTTTTCTTGATGTCTTAAACATCTTTTATTGTTTGTTTATTTATTTATTTGTCTGTTAAATTATTGTTTAACAGGAAGCATAAGATCGATAAAGACTTGGAAACTCCTTTAAGAAATCATATATTATTTCCTGAAAATCCCGAAAAGAAAAGGGTCGTAGTTTTGCAGAAAAGTAAAGAGAAGGTTCAATCAAAGAAGAAACAGATGGCTTCTGTTGACTTGGTGCAAGATAGGGTCACAGGAAAGCCGGTACACTCAACTGAAAAACTTTCTAGTTGTGAAGAGACTCCTCCAGTGGTAAGAACTCGTGAAAGTGCTATGGACGAAGGACTTGATTTTCAAAAACAGATGAAACCTTTCAGCGACACTGCAAAGTCTGACAAAAGAGAAACTGATGGATCGGATTTATTGAGCAATAAAAGATCTCCAATAGAAAACAATAAAGCTTCAGTTCTTGGGGGTTCTCAAGCATCTGGTCAGAAAAACTTCATCACTTCTCATCCTAAGATTGACAGTGCAACGGAGAAGAAGTAAGATGATTTCTCTTTAGTTCTTTTTCCAGTTTTTTTGTTTTTGTATTTTAATAATGAATCGCCTTAGTGACTGAAGGTAATTATGCTAAATTGACAGAGTCATTTCTGTAGAAACTGTTGGATGAGTGTCCATGATAAGTTTGATGCTCCTGCCTTATGTCTAATATGTATGTGTAGACTGTTTAAATTGACTGCTCTTGCTAACAACGTTATAAGAAACACATATTAACTTGACTTAAGATTCATATGTTCGTTATATTTGTGTTCCTTTATTATCATTCTGAAGAAGAAATTCAAAGTTAGGTCAGTCTGTCAATTGCTGAATTTTGAAAAGGTGCCAAGTCAACAATCTGCATTTATGATTCTCTTAGAAAGATATTAAATTGTTGGTCGACACTTCAATTGTAAATTGCTAAAGCTATCTGGAAATATTGAATTGTAAGTTATTCCTTTCTAATTTGGTGGAAAGCAGAATAAATGCTATAGTGCAGAAGGCATCATCTTTATTGAAAATGGAAGATATTATGAAGAAGAAACGCACAATGCCATCAACTCATGCATACACTGCAAGGAATATAGACAAAAGCATTACACTGGGCAAGGTTGAGCGTTCTGTTGAGGTATATCTTCTAACTCAAGGGAAAATTGTAGCCAAATTGATAAATGTTATGCTTCTCAAGTGTTTTATTTAGCTTGATAATTGTGTCTCTATCTACAGGCACTGAGAACTGCTTTGCAAATGTTAGACGCTGATGGTAGCATGGAGGATGCCAAAGCTGTCTGCAAGCCTGACACTCTTAGACGATTACATAAGTGGAGTGTATGTATTAATTTTCACAATTTTTATACTTCAATTCTTATATTTTTGATGATGGTAATTCTCACACATTCTACACCATCATCAGTCATTTGGTTCTTTCTAAACTCTTTCTTCCTTTTTTAGGAAATTATCATTATTCTCAAAGATAGCTATCTATTTAGTGTATAGAGAACTGAAATAAAAGTTTGATTTAACTGTGCATTATTGCTGTATATGTTTACACCTCAGATCTTGACCAACTTGTAAACACATACAGGAGGTCAGAGGCGGGTCCACATGCACATGACTGGGGTCAGGCCCTAGTGATTTTTTTTTTTTTTTCAAATTTTAGTATTTGTTATAATTATTGGCGGGAGTTTTAAATTAGAAGGAATTCATAGAAGTATACTATTGCATACTTTAAATTTATGCTTCTAAATTATGCTAAATTAGAATAATTATCTGGCCATATAACAAACACCTGAATTCCTTCTGATTAACTTACAAATTAGAAGCATACATTGGAATATAACAATACTAAAAATTTCCAAATGCTTAGTATATTTTTTAGAAAGTATACTTCATAGAAAAAGAGTTGCTTAGTAGTATTACAAATGATGTTGTAGTTAAACGCTTTCAAAGTATAAAAATTCGTAGAGAACAATTGTGAGATGTAATACTTCATTGTATAAAAATAGTACTATTTAATATAATATTATATTAATATACGCAAAAATTATTTCGGAGTCGTTGTTCCCGAACCCCTTTATGATTGTGCCCCCAGTGGATTGTAATCTTGGTATTTAATATAATATTATATTAATATACCCAAAAATTATTTCGGGGTCGTTGTTTCCGAACCCCTTTATGATTGTGTCCCCAGTGGATTGTAATATTGGATCCGCCACTGCAGGAGGTTGTATGTTTGAATCACCGAAATATCCTCTCCATATAGGGGTAAGGCTTCGTACATCTTGATCCTCCCTGCACCCGGCATAAGCAGGAGCCTTGTGGCACTAAGACGCCCTTTTTACTTTGTATGTGTTACGTATGTGTTATATTTATCACTTGCCCTCACTTTTTTGTATTTTCTCTCCAAATTCTCGACATTTGAGCCACTAGACCATCTCATTTAATAGTTATCAGTTAAAGAAGTCAATGGATATTAATGAACTTCATCAGTGGTTATTATAATATGGTTAAGCGGAGTAAGTGGTACATAAGTCATAATAAATACTATTCATAGAAACTTCTCATGAATAAATCTCATACATTTTTGGTATATCCTATGGTGCTTGATATGGATGTCAATTGTGATCCGAAATGCCAAGCCCCAACCCTAAATGAACCCAATATCCGATATTCCGAATCTCAAAAAAGAGACTGATATTTAGAATCTTGAGTGTCGTAGGATATTCTAGTTTTCAAGAAATTCGCTTATCATAGTCTATCGTTCATATGTGTCCTGCTAGAAATCAAGGCTAGAGACATGGATATGATACAAATACAATGATGTCATATGACAAATTTATTTTGTAATTTTTTATTGGTTGTTTACATCAAGAGGAAAGTAAAAGCCTTACTGCTGATCATGTGTGACAGGATGGGAAAAGGGAGGGGAAACTTCCAATGATTATGAGAGGGAAACACTAATTCATGGTTGGATTTCTACTTGATCCTTCTATGATCATATGGTCCGCAACAAGCCATCACAAATACTCTCTGTGAACCTTGTATGTTGTATAATGATCCTAAATAATTGCATTGTTGTTTTTGGTTGAAATTCCGTTGCCATCACGTGGGGCATTAGGGGTACGGTCCCCTCTTGCTCCAGTTACGGTCACCTCTTGCTCCAAGTCTTGTACCTTCCTCCATTAATCCCATTTGGTGGTACGATTGATGAATTTATTTATCTACTGTAAATGAAATTTGGCTGGGATCTCCTTGATCCTATCCTTTGTCAAAAAAAAAAAAAAAAAAAATCCTTGAGCTCATGCACTTTGGTAAAGGGGAAAAAGGATTGGGAAATACACCACAATGGGGAAGGGGAATGTCCAAGTGAATATGAGAGGGAAACACCCTACCACGGGGTGGGCTACTGAGAATCTACTTGATCCTTGTGCGGAGCATATGATTGACAAGTTGCACTGTCAACATTCACCATAAGCCTTCTCTGTTGCATAATGTTCCGGAAGTAATGTATTGTTGTTTCTTTTGTTGAAATTTCTTTGCAAACTCATGTGGGGATATTGTAATGCTTTACTTGTTGCTCAAGTTATATACCCCTCTCGTTAATCACTTGCGCCTTTGCACTTTGGCATGGGTACAACAATTTTCCAAAAACAAGGGAAAGGTTGCAACAACATACAAACACACACGCACTCGCTTACTGATGGTGCACATCTTTATCAGTGCCTAATGAACAATTTTGGTCTAGCAGCAAAAACGGATTGTGCACTGACCCCTTGAAGGCCACCTTAGATTCATCTACAGTTAACTCAGTAGCATATAAAATTTTCAGTCTAGATTTTTTAGGTTCAACAATTCTTTTCCAATATTTGCTTTCATGATTCGTTTTAATGACAATAGAAGTGATAAATACAACTATTATAGTATTATATACTCTTAGATATGTTCCCATAGAAGGTTCTTGATTATGGACATCTGACCCATACCGGTTGGGGGCCACCATACCAGAAATTGGACACCAGACAATGTAACTGACATATCAGGAGATATGACATCATGGTGGTATATGGGATAATAATTCACTTCATATAGGACATGTAAGCAAATTTGTTTGAGTATTAATATGATTATAATAGAATCAATGTTTAATGCAATTTAAAATAAGGTTCTATCCACATACATAGAACCAGTTTTTTGTAACCAGGTTTAAACCCGAATTATCCAACCTATATTGAGTTAGGCCGACATACTGGCCGATATATCGACCGATTTGACAGATGTATTGTCTGATTTGTTCTGGATACTGCAGATGTTGGTCCTGATTGGTTTCCTCCATACCGGTCAGTCATATCGTATCGCTCACCCTCCAAAAACAGTATACCGGCTGATATGGCCGATATCCCGAACATAATCCGCATATGATGTAGCATTTTCAAAATTAGAATAAGTGAAGTGTATCTGACAAACATCCTTGAAAGTATAGGACTATCCAAGTATTGAGTGTATTGGATAATAGTACATCTCCATGCTTCGTGTTTTCTGTTATCTATGTTTCCTGTGCTCAAGAATTACTTTTAAATTAATGTTGTACTTCTAAATTTCTAATGCCATGTCTGTTAAAAAAAATTGTGGTTCATTCTAATTCTAAATTGTGCAATTTTTTTGTTATTGATTATTGATGTTAATATGATCTGCTTATATTTTCATTTGTTTAGATATCGCCAGATTTGTTTCAGTAGTTTGAAATTTAAACTGGTTTCATTTTTTACCTGCATTTGCTAAGTATATCGATTTATGATAAATTGGATAACATAATTGACATAAGTTATGCCTTTCAGAGAAAACTTGAAGTTTATCTTTCACCATTCCTCCCTGGCAGGAGCTACACATCATTTGGGCGTCATTTCACAAAAGTGGATAAGCTTAAAAAGGTATTTGATCTTTATATTTGCGACATAAAACTACTTTGATTTCATCAGACATGATTGATTACTTGTGGAAGTGCACATTCGTTATTATTATATCTGCTGGATGCTGGCTATGAAAACTTGGATTGGATATGTGATTGCGTGTAGATGTATTCACATTGAACATTATTCAATCTGTATCATATCTTGAGATTTGATTGCGTCAATTTTGCCTTGCATTATTTTATTGTAAGGTCGAAAATTAAGTTGGAATGTAATAGTTGAGGATAAAAGATTGTGAGAGATACATATGAAGGTGATGAAATTGCCAATGCAGGGTGTATAATGACTTATGAGCTATTTTGTCATGCAACTCATATCTCATGGTATTGTGGATTTGAAAGAGTTATAACTTATGACTAATAAGTCACAATTATTACATACTATATCATCATGAACAATTAAACTTTTTTACAACATACAATTATACTTCTAACCATATATGCCGGCCTAATTTTGTCAGCCCAAAATTTGAGCTGGTTTAGGTTGGTTCATCTTTCGTCAATACCTACATGTGTTCAGAAGTCGTGTTGTGGTTAAGGTTTGCTTATCATTTTGAGTTGTTGGTAATGACATGACTTTTCAATTGATGTTTATCTAGACGTGAAAACTAGTTTTGGTGATAGATTTTCTAGATCCTATAGATATGAATTGTGGTAGTTTTAATGGATTGTTTTTTCTTGATCAATTAGAGGCTTGTGATCCATGTGTTATATAATCCTTCATTAATTGTACCAAAACATATTTAATATGATTAGTATTTAGTAGACACATTATGAAGTGTCAATGAATCCTATATTTTTGGGCTGAAGAGTCCAACGCTAATCACGCACCTCATATGCTCTTGTACGCAAGGTTCTTGATATCGGAGTTCCTGATATTGGATATCGGACCCATATTGATTAGGGGGTCACCATACCGGAAACTGTTCTAGACGATATACCAGACATAGCTGGAGATATAACCTCATGGTGGTATATGACAATATATCCTCTATATGATTTGTAT
This sequence comes from Iris macrosiphon, assembly GCA_036927795.1. Classification (NCBI taxonomy): domain Eukaryota; kingdom Viridiplantae; phylum Streptophyta; class Magnoliopsida; order Asparagales; family Iridaceae; genus Iris; species Iris macrosiphon. The sequence continues at coordinate 929,300 of JAYESA010000018.1, read as the reverse complement.
GAAAAAAATTCAAAATATTAATATAATAGAATTAGTTAATACTACAATTTAGAATAAGGCTCTATCCGTACATGCATATTCAAAACACACTAAACACTAATGAATTCTAAACTAGTTTTTTGTAACCAAGTTTAAACCTGAATGATCCAACCCGCATTGAGTTTGGCTTCTATTTTGGTCGGTTTGTCCGCTATATCAGCTGGTTTGGCCTATATATTGGTTGGATTGGCATGAATACCTCTGACATGGGATCTAACTGTCTTTTCCATGCCAGTCACTCATATCGTATCCCCCCCCCCCTCTCTCTCTCTCTCTCCCTCCCTCCCTCTCTTCCTCTCTCTCTCTCTCTCTCTCTCTCTCTCTCTCAAGAAATGGTATACCAGCCAATATACCGCCCCATATGACAAGTATCCTGTACATAGCTTGTACAAAATGTTAGTTCATATGGATAGGAACTGACACAATCTTTAAGATAATTGTTAATTGAACAAATGGATAGAATTAAAGTAACTTGACATGAATGTATGACATACTAATTTGTTAATGTAAGCACGAATAATACAACTACCCAGTTCCTCTTGGTGTTTTTCTCTATTAGATTATTTATTGTTTATATAGTGGGATACTTGTTCTTGTTGTTATTTTTTTCTTGTTACTATTGACAACTTGTGCACCTTGTATGGGGGTATAGTTTTCTTATTAGACGTAACCTTTCTCGATTTGCAGATTGTTGATAAGCTTCAATTTTACGTGCAAAATGGTGATACGGTACGTCTTTTTGTTTTGATTAAACAATAATTGATCCTAATTTGAGTTATCAGTTGGTTTCTGGTGTAATTTCAGTGTTGCTTAATTGATAGAAAAGTTTGCTCATATTTGGTTCAGAGCACTTACCATTAAGTGTAAATGGAGAGCAAGGAAAACCCTTGAATCTCTTGTAGTGCAAGATTGTGCGTGAAATAACAGAAAATAACGACTTTGTTTTCTCAGCTTCGAATTGGTTCATATTTGTAAAAGAATAATATATTCAACTTCCGATATCCTTGTTATCTACACTAGTCATAGGCTTTTTTTATGTAGACCAGACTAGAAGCATAACTTATGCTAATTTTGTTTGTTTTTGTCATGTTAGACACGTTTCAGGCTCTTTTTACTTCAAACATACAGTACATTCAATCTATTTGTTTCTTTGGTAGTACACGTAAATAGTAAAGACAAGCTACAACACAAATTTATCATGTTTGACATCTACCTGAACCACTTTTCCTGAAGCAACTAATATAGTCAACTTCTTTGACGTTGGGTGCATGTAAGAGGTTCTTTTGATCCAGAAATATAATATGTTCAAGATCTTCGTTTTGAATGTATTTTTTTGTGGATGGGATAGGTTTGGAAGTTGGACCTGAAGTTTCTTTATGTTTGATTTCTTGTCATGTCCAACCTGTGTAAGACTCATATAAGTAAAACATGGGAGTTCCACACATCACTACTACCGATGACCCAATTAAATATATGTCTATCAGTTCTTAATAAAAGAGGAAAGTTAGTGGAGGACCTTGGCATGCTGCTGTGTTCAAAGTGCAGTCTGATATGTTACCAGATGGAATCAGAGTTTTTGTGCTGGATTTTGTTGTCATGGCTGACACGTATTGGAGGCATGTGAATGGTGTGTGAATTCCTACAAAAATCAGGCACTACCCGTACTTCATTGGTTTCTTATGAAATGGGCAATACTGATGCCATAAGAATTGCAGAGTACTGATGAAAATGATGCTAAAATTGATGTCCTTTCCTCAAACCTAAATTATTAGTCATGAACTTCTGTTAGCGTTATCTTTGATATCATTAATCTTTGACCTAAATGTTGTCCACCAATACGTATGAGTATCTTATTGGACTTCTAAATGTATTTGTCCCTTTTAGCTATTGGAGCATGTCACTTGTTCTTTAGGATACCGAAATTAAGTGATTAGGATGATGATGAATGATCACATTAGATTAGTGGGAAAGAATTTTCTCATAAGATATTAACAATCAAGAATCAACTCTTTAATGATAGGGATAACTATTATTTTGAAGACCTCTTGTTTTTTTTTTCTTGTTTTTGCATGCTCTCTCTTTTTTCAATTTTATATAATGAAGATCTAACCCTAAGCTATATTTTATATAGGATCATGTGCAGTTTTTATACACAATGGGGTAGTATAACTTGAAAAATATCTGGGCCCCTTTATCATTGCTTCGAGAACCTGATTTTTACATGACTACTCATGACCTTTGTACAACGATAAAAGCCTAAAAACTTTATTGCAAAATATATTTTGTCACTCAGATGCACGTTATTATTCTGTCATAACATGTATACTATGTTTTAGTATACACTTAAAAGGAAGCTAACATTGTCCTGTTTCCCCTACTAGGGAGCATTCTCTATGTGCCTGAGGAAGTATAACACCTAGGCAAATGGCTATGTTGAATTAATGATGCGACCACTGTTAAGAACATAATAACATGAAAATTTATCCAATTAGAAGTATATATATTATATACTTAATCGTATGAAAAAGTATAATAAGTTTTATAACATGGCCATGTCATAAATCTGCTAAGGTATTTTTATAGAAAAATTTAGGAATCAACTACTACTATCCTCTAAAAGAATATTTATAAACCAACCTTCTTCTCAAAGAGAAAGTGACTAGCTTGGAAAGCATGATTCAGAGTCAAGAATCTCCGTGAAGGATTGAGAACAATTGTTATTGCAATAGCTCAATCTGACTTTAACCTTGTATAGTTTGGTTCAAATTGGGGTTCCTAATAATGCAAAAAGGCAAATGGGGGATTTTTCATGAAATCTCTGAATATCTAATTCATCAATAGGTAATTTCTCGGTAACTTCCTCTTATGTGCCTGCTTAATTCAATCAAGGAGAATCTTTCCAAGTTACCCTTATCTATGAGGACTCTAAGCAAAGAGGCAATGAGAGTATTTGCTACTAGGAATAGAAGTCAAAACTTCTTATGATATAATGTTTTTGAGATAATTGGTGGAAGAAAGCAATCCCCCCTCCCTTCTTTCGCTAATGAAAGTTTAACGAAACCAAAATGCTTGAATCCGAAAATTACATTCAATACATTAAGTGGCGAATAGCCAGCTTAACTGAACTAAAAACATCCATCACATCCCAAACAAACAAAGCAGTCAAAGTACATTAAAAGTCCAAGTCATATAAGAACAGATCATCAGATCTTCAGTTATTGTCCTCCCGAATTATGATATAATGTTAATAGGTAGATCATTACTCAGGTAGAAAGTTTTCCTGTAAAAATGTTGAAGTTTAACATATAAATTTGAGTACGGAAATTTGTTTAGGAATTTAATAACAGGACAAATCAATAAACTTACACATTAAGTGGACCCTTAGCCATTAGAGAAACTAAGCTTCATTTCAATTTAAGTGTAGTAGTATAATTTTATTCCCAATATGCTTTTGAAATATGAATAAATACATATTGGTCAGCAAACTTGCAATACAAAATCTCTTAATTCAACATTGATTTCAGCTACTTCATCAACGTTTTGGCAATTGAACACTTTCTGCTCCCTTTTCAATATGATTTTATTCTCATATTCCTATAACATTTATTGGATCATTGAATTCTTAAGTATGTTTCCTTTATTCACCCGCTTAAATGCATCTCTCCCTTTTCAGGTAGTTGATTTTTGCTGTGGTGCCAATGATTTCAGTCAGCTGATGAAAGAGACACTTGATGCATCTGGGAAAAAGTGTTCATTTAAGAATTATGATGTTCAACCAAAGGTAACCTTTGCCATTGGTGACATTAGTTTGCCATTTTTTCGAGATTTCATTAGTTACTGCAGGTTCTTTTCATTTCTGGAGGAATGTATCACTCAAATTGATTCAACTCTCTTCCTCACATATGCTTGGTTTGGGTGGTCGTTACTGTTGTTCTTTAAAAAGTGCCCTCCTTTTGCTTACTTATGTTTGCATATTTCCTTTTAAGAATCACACTCATGCTTGTTCTTGGTTTACTACTACTATTAGCTTTTAAAGGAGTGTTACAAAGTTCTCCTTCGAATTTTAGTAATTGTATATGTTTGTATGACGATGTCAAACCTTTGGTCCAAAGTCTTTGTGATTTCTAAACTAATTGTTTTCTCCATCCAGACTTACTAAACAAAGTCTTTTGAAGTAAACCTAGCAATCATCCCATCTTTTTTACTGCTTCAGTTCAACTAAAGTTCTACACTACCATTAGCTTTAATCATATTGCTCCTTACAAGATAACTTATTTTTTCTACATAGAACATGCCAAAAACCAATTCCAACAATTTTATGTCCCTTTATTGAAGCTTCATATGACTTTCTATGAATTGTCTCAATACTTTCTCATAGTGCTTTACATTTCAATATTTGATTCCTTCATGTATTTTTTTTATGAAGATTCGTGACTCTAAGTATAAAAGGACTGTTTTTCCCCCTAACTTGTGGGGTGTGCCCACTTATTCCTAACTCATTTCACCAGTACTTAGTGTATCTACTGGTTTGGTTCTCAGCCTATGGCATGTTGTAGTCTAAACATTTCAACTTAGTTAATTGATCTTCTTTTATTCTGCTACCTTCTAAGATTAATTTGCTAGTGCAATCATTGGCGACATATCTGACAACTATTTTCTTCGTATACTATTGTATCATGTACAATTATCTTTGACAACTTTTGGTGTTGGAACTTGGAGGAAAGACGCTTATTCTCTTGATGTGCATTTGAGCTGGCCCATAACTTCTTCTCGGGCACTCAAGGATGTCATGGAATCTTCCGATTCTATATCATCGGTAGAATTGGTTCTTCTTTCTGTAGGTTTCTGTTGTGCTAAATATCTTTCGGTACTTGAGTTTACGGTTGGAAACCACATATAGGGTTGCATTTGGGACAAACTTCTGGGATTCTCATCATCATTATCAAAGCCCTTATCATCAAAATCATTTATGGATGATGATTGAGTAGTGAACATGGCTTCTTCTTGATTGTGCGTAAATATCAATAGGTTGTTTCAAATGTTTGCTCTATGTATCTGACACTAGTGCAGATTTGGACTTTATACTAGGAACTAATAAGCGTTATTTTTCAGAATGATTTCAATTTTGAAAGGAGAGACTGGATGAAGGTGCAGCCAGGTGAACTACCCACTGGATCACAACTGGTAAGAGTATTAAATCTAATTGTAATGTTAAATATTCCTTGGCCTTGGCCTCTCAGTTTTTCCCTGTGGTATAATAGTTGTGTGGACCTTGCATAATTTGAATACAGTTTTAAATATTAATTCTTGACATTGTTAAAAACAGATTATGCGTCTGAATCCTCCTTTTGGGGTTGAAACTGCACTAGAAAACAAGTTTATTGACAAAGCTTTAACATTCAAGCCGAAACTTATTATTCTTATCGTTCCCCAGGAGACTGAAAGGTATGTTCCTCCCTGTCTGCCATATTTATTTTGGAGTCCATTTTTGTTCACCCATCAAAACTAGTGGGGATGTTCATCCTTCCACCAAATTGGTGGGGTCAAAACTAGTGTGGATGTTCACCAAACCTAAAACCACTTTGGGAGTGGTTTGGTGAACATCCACACTAGTTTTGACCCCAATAGTTTGGTGGAAGGGTGAACATCCCCACTAGTTTTGGTGGGTGAACAAAAATGGACTCTTTATTTTGATTGTGGACATGTTGATTCTACAAAATCTTGATTTTAGGTATGCCTATAAATGATGCTAAAAACATAAAAAGGTGAAATAACAATAATATTTTGGTATCAATATAAGAACGCACTTCATCTTTAGTAGAAACAATCAAGCAAGTACTTGCATGAATTGATGTATGCATATCGTCACACTTGATATAGTTCCAGATTGGAAAATGTCTTACATAGTAAATAATTATGTTTCCCAGTATATGAGTCTAAAAGTTTTGTTTGTCAATCTCTTTTGTGCAACCAGGCTAGATAAGAAAAATCAACCATACGATCTAATCTGGGAGGACGGTGGAAGTCTTTCAGGAAAGGTATTGGAATATCTATATTCTCTGATTTACTATTTGTGGGGTCTTGATAGTCACTTAAAACTTTTCATTTCCGTCTTTTCAGTCGTTGCCTGGATCAGTTGATGGAAACGACATGCATATGGAGCAGTGGAATCTAAAACCACCTATACTATATTTATGGAGCCGCCGAGACTGGACGTTGAAGCACAAGTATATAGCTTCGAAGCACGGTCACATTTCCATGGATTCCCAAGAGCCTATTGATCAATCTCCAGTGAGAAGTATGAAGGACACACTTCCTCCTGTAGAGGAAAATGTTGGAGAAATACGGGAAAACAGAGGATCTACTATTCCAGAAAAGACCATAAGAGAAGACAACAAGAATAGCAAGAAAAGAAGCCCCCCTGAAGGTAACAGGAACAGTTCTCTTAATAAGAGGAGAAAAACAAAAATAAAGCAACAAGAGGCAACAGAAAGAACGCTGCCACGGACTAGAGACTCTGTTGGAGACCTTTCTAGGAGTCATCCCCAGCAGGAGGCATTTCGAAATTCCATAGTAGTAGCTGAAACTTCCACAGAGATACCAAGCAATCAGAAGTCGACTTTGCTAACGTCATCCTCCACTCTTCCAAGTTCTATAGCAGGGCCATCAGCAATACAGAGGAATGCTCCGAGGCTCGACGAGATGAACCAAACAACAGGACCACGAAATGCCGTCCCAAGTGCACCCCCCCGCCATGGTATCTGGGACACCATATATGACAAGCTCGGAGTTAGAAAGGATCTGCCACCACAAGTATTTGGCTTTTTTGCACCTGGACCCCAATATCCGTTTTCACCCCAAGGTTCAGGGGGGTGGTTAGATGATTGACATTTTATATGTACTTGTTCCTATAAAACTCAGACAGACAGTGACGTGTGATGTCTCATACTGTAGTTGGGATCATAGTTAATTTCAATGTTTAAATTGTTTGGTTCTCCTCCTGTGGAGTAGGTTCTCAGTAACTTTCGTGCAGTACCTATGTTGCTTTGGTGATGGATTCTTAACTGTTATCCTTATGTTATCATTGTCTTTGATGTTTGCTTTGGTTACTCGGTCAACTTGTATATTTACATTAGTAAGGTTTGAGATGCCTTCTGATTGCTAATATTTAGATCCTACTGTCGCAACAAACACGAAACACTATCACACATTGTGGGAGTTGGCTTTATCAATCTTCTTTCTTTACTGTTCCAACTCTTCTTTACTGGTAACTATTGTTTGTTACAGTGCTTATCTTCCTTGCAGCTGTTTTCCTTATACTGCAACTTAAACGACAATGGGCAAGGCTTTTATCCAAATCTTTAGTGCTAGCTACATGCTACGAGATCACACCAAAGTAAAATGATTGCCATTATTTGTGTTGTTCACTGTATCTTGTACTAGTACACAGGGACCTCGTCTCGTTTCAACTCTTGAATGGAAAATGCTATTGGAAACTTTCATGTTCGCATTTTTTCCTTCTGCTTTTGGATAGTTTTACAAACCAACTTTGAAAGAGAATAGGATCCTCATTAACCCACAAGGAATCATAGACAAACCACCATCTTTTCTATCATTCTTATTCTCATTTATATTGAAGAGATGGTTTTTATGCTATGATTCAAGTAATTCTCGTCTTTGGTTCTTGCATTTCTCCCTTTTTCCGATTTCTAAGTATTAGTTCTGGATGTGGTGTACTTCTATTGCTTATACCTTAAATTTATTTTTAGTACGTCATATAGCTAAAAGCTGTTTGTTGAGACTTACCGAAGATGAAATTATGGAAATGAAAAAAAATGGATCATTGTTTTTTTAAAACTTTGAACAAAAATCTTCCTACCAGAATTTTTCTCTCCCTTATTTCTATGGTAGAAATTTTTTTGTGATTTTTTTTTTTACCAATAATGATTTCTATTACAATTTTCATAGCGTTGATTGTCACACCCCGCTCCCAATAAATGGTGAGTTGAGTACGTAACCAACATCCCCAAGCTACGTGCTTTATGAATAAACCTATATTTGTAACCACGATTGTTGCCAGTAAGTTCTAGGATAAAGTATAGGGTAAAGCTAAACCATCAACAAGTAAGAACTAAGTATACTCACAATATCAAGCTTTTACATTTAACTCACAAGTCTGAGTTCTGTCTTCAAAAGAAAGTATACAAGCTACTTACTAAAATATACAATCATATAACTATCTCCCATAAGATTAATACACATAATTATACAAGAACACAAAATAAAATTGTTCTACACGCGACATCCCTTACTCTTCAGATTCGTCCACATTATATAAGGGAAGAATCTCGTCTTCGTTCCGGCCTTCATCTAGTGAACAAAAACTAGGTCATCAATGACATGCAAGTCCTCGATTCAAGGAAGGTGAAATAAATGAAATAATGTGATACTGAAGATCAAGTGCAATGAAAATCTAACCCAAATAAACTCTAAGTACAAAAATTAAATGTAACTTTGAACTAACTTATAAAGTAAACTTAATCTGGTGAAATAATTGTATCCAAAACCATTTCTTAAGTCCTAAAGTTATTAACACAGTCACAAGTCAATTTTTTCTATATGACGACGCAAAATTTAGAGAACAGTGTCACGAGCACTATCTAGGCAATAATTCCGTTACCAGGGATCAGGTGGTGGCAGGTAGGCACAGTGCTTAGTAGTCTGATCACTCCTCTTCAGGAGCAATAAATCATAACATCATTTAATACCAAATTCGATTTTTTATCGAATTAGGACAAACATTTACAGATAACACGAGATATACAGGTAGGTAGGTGATCTAAGCATCCACCCACTCTTAACGCAAGGCCTTGCGAAGGAGCTACATGTGCTAATCAGTTTTGTTTAACTATATTCTCCAGATTTTATACATTGTGATCCAAACTGTTCTCCCCCGTCCAATGCTCTATTCTGCAATCACAATCAATCATAAGTTCATTCTAATAGTTAAAACTTTGTTTTTTGGCTCAAGTATACATCTTAGATTTGTATTTCTGGAATATAGGTATCACTTGTTGGAATGCTTCCAATTATTGAAATAACACCAAATAAATTTTTTATACATGTTAATCTCATGTAATACAATAATACAATTAACAGGGTATTCTAGAATCAAGGAAATAATATTTGATAATAAGATCGCTTACGCGTTTACAAGTCCATGTTCGAACGAATCCGAACTTATGTAGTGCTCCGCTCCGCGTTGGCACTATATAACAAGAGATATCGGTTTGCTGGCTCGAGAAGAAGCCTTCACAAAGAGCTCCTTGTTAAAAAAGAAGATGATTGATCTTGGTGAGTGGGCAGAACTGCATTCTTCGATTCTTTCACGCCTAATAAAGAAATCTGGTTTTTCAATTGCTTGTTGCTAAGAAGATTAATGTTCATAAAAAAAATGCTAGACTTGACCATGTATGCTTAATAAGAGAACTTGTATGCTTGTCAATGAAAGAACCCTACCATGCTAAGTCAAGAAAAGAATGTTGCATGCTAAGTACACTGGCACTACTATTGAACGAACCATTGCTATGCTAATGAACAAGAGTAAAATAATGTCTACATGTCCCAATCGTATTGCTAATAAACAAGAGTAAAAGTATGCTTGAACATGTTCCTTATCGTATGCTAAACAAGAACAAAAATGCATGCTTAGTGACAAGAGATAGCAGCACTGTTGTCATGCTTGTTCAACTAGAGATTGTTTACATATTTTAATTATCGCTGCTATAAAGAAGGATTTGTATGAAAATATTTGTCTTGTAAAGAAACGATAAGAGGTAATAATAGTGTACCCTGAGGTACGGTCCTTGTGATCTAGTGTGGTATGTTATTAGATAAGAAAATGCACTAATAGCGCACCCTGAGGTACGGTCCTTGTGATCTAGTGGGGTGTGTTATTAGATAAGAGAAGGCACTAATAATGCACCCTGAGGTACGGTCCTTGTGATATAGTGAGTGTAGCTATTATATAAGTAAAGAGAAGATAGAAGTGTGTGCTTGTGTTCAGAGCTGTGCCTGTGATATATTTTATCTGATATAAGTTCATGTCTTGCATCGACCTCGGACAACTTGTGCACAAGGTAATAGTCTCTCGCCTGGGGCACTGAAAATCGGTATGTCTGGAAGAGATTGTGATAGAACCCTGAGGGATAGTCCTTGAGATCTAGTGGGGTGTTGTGTCCATTAATGCAGAGTGGAACCTTGAGTCACCGCTGCTAATTCATGAGGAAGAACTCTCATGGGCCATCATGTAGTTAGGTAGCATGCTAGATGCAACCTTCTTGCAAGCCTAACCGATATATGCCAAGTCCCTTGAGATATAGATGCCAAGTCCCTTGAGATATAGATGCCCAGTCCCTTGAGATCATTGATATATGCAATTTGTGGCTAACTTGTATGTTTGTTGCAGGGATAACCGTCCGACGAAGGGTAAGCATCACTGAATAAGTGATGATCATATTATTATGTTTTATGTTGCTTCTAACAACAGTCCCTATTATAAGAAATGTTGCCTTCCTGTTCACATGAGTTGTCGCTATTATTCGTATATATTAGGGTAGAGCTGAAGCCGAGTTACAGCTCCTAACATTCACACATACTAGTGCAGAAAGAAGTTGCCTCATAAGAAAGGATAATATCATGCTTATAGTAAAAACTGAATAATCAATGCTACTTCTTGTCCTTATGATAACGAATATGTCTCATGAACACGCTGCACACATCAGTATAAAAATGTAATAACTATCGTGCATGAACTCTCCCTATTGTATGCTTGAATGAAATATATATATGAAAGTTGTTTTAAAGATATTTTCAAAGAAGTACAAACTGACTCTGATCTTGTACTGCATGAAATGAGCATAGGTAAAAGTAGCAAGATCACTAATAATGAAATATTTTATAACATGATGACTTAGTGTTGGTTTCAGAGGGTGTTGCTTCTGTTCGTTGCTTTTATACTCACCAGTACTTTCCCCAAAGTGCACCAGTTCTGTTTGCAGGTGTTGGATTGTTCGAGAAAGCAATAGCAGATCCTCATCCTCAAGAGCCGAAAATCAGGAGATGCCATGAGATGCCTTGAGAAGCTTTGAGATATTTTTTTTATAAAGGGATGTAATGTATGGAACGATGTCAGTGTATTATGTATAGCTCAAGTGAGTTGTAAGCCAATTGGCAATGTAATGACAGCCTTGTAATTATTTCAAATTGTTAATAAAGAGATTGTTTTCTTATACCGTGATGTTCATTCAATTTCTGCAATATTGTGTCGCTTTCTAACCCTGAATAGCTTATTTTGTTATTGTACAAGCCTTGGCTTTGTGCAAGCGTAACTTAGGCTTGCACGATATTATGCCCAGTGGTGACTTTCGGTCCTCCGGGATCGGGGCGTGACAAAATGGTATCAGAGCAACTCGATCCTTTGGCCATTTTGTTCTTCGCTCCAACTCAAGATATTCTCTTGTCGCTTGATATCATTGTTGCAATAAGCGTTCCATATAATAAGTCCGTAAATATTTTTAAAGATGCCGACAAAAGTTTTATGGATTATTTTATTGCTTGAGAGATATGATTTCCTGATGTGCTAGAGTTTTTGATTGATGATGGCGAGGGATGAGGACTATCGCTGCTCTGGATATTGTAAGTTTCTCCTTGAAGTTTCGAGGACGAAACTTTTTCTCGGTGGGTAATTATGTAGTGCCCCGCTCTGCATTAGCACTATGTAACAAGAGATATCAGTTTGCTGGCTTGAGAAAAAGTCTTCGTAGAGAGCTTATTGTTGAAATAGAAGACGGTTGATCTTGGTGAGTGGGCATAACTGCATTCTCTGATTCTTTCACGCCTAATAAAGAAATCTAGTTTTCCAATCACTTGTTGCTAAGAATATTAATGTTCATAAAGAAGAATGCTAGACTTGACCATGTATGCTTAATAAGAGAACTTGTATGCTTGTCAATGAAAGAACCCTGTCATGCTAAGCCAAGAAAAGAATATTGCATGCTAAGTACACTGTCACTGCTATTGAACGAACCATTGCTATGCTAATGAACAAGAGTAAAATAATGTCTACATGTCCCGATCGTATTGTTAATAAACAAGAGTACAAGTATGCTTGAACATGCCCCTTATCGTATGCTAAACAAGAATAGAAATGCATGCTTAGTAACAAGAGATAGCAACATTGTTCCCATGCTTGTTCAACTAGAGATTGTTTACATGTTTTTGTTATCGCTACTATAAAGATGGATCTGTATGAAAATATTTGTCTTGTAAAGAAACGATAAGAGGTACTAATAGTGCATCCTGAGGTACGGTCCTTGTGATCTAGTGTGATATGTTATTAGATAAGAGAAGGCACTAATAGCGCACCTTGAGGTATGGTCCTTGTGACCTAGTGGGGTATGTTATTAGATAAAAGAAGGCACTAATAATGCACCCTGAGATACGGTCCTTGTGATCTAGTGGGGTGTAGCTATTAGATAAGTAAAAAGAAGATGGAAGTGTGTACTTGTGTTCAGAACTGTGCCTTTGATATATTTTATTTAATAGAAGTTCATGTCTTGCATCGGCCTCGGACAACTTATGCACAAGGTAATAGTCTCTCGAACGGTTCCTGGGGTACTGAAAATCGGTCGGTCTGGAAGAGATTATGATAGCACCCTGAGGGACGGTCCTTGAGATCTAGTGGGGTGTTGTCAATTAGTGCAGAGCGGAATCTTAAGTCACCGCTACTAATTCATGAGGAATAACTTTCATGGGCCATCATGTAGTTAGGTAGCATGCTAGGTGCAACATTCTTGCAAGCCTAACCGATATATGCCAAGTCCCTTGAGATATAAATGCTAAGTCCCTTGAGATATAGATGCCAAGTCCTTTGAGTTATAGATGAGATATAGATACCAAGTCCCTTGAGATATAGATGCCCAGTCCCTTGAGATCATTGATATATGCAATTTATGGCTAACTTGTATGTCTGTTACAGGGATAACCATCCGACGAAGGGTAAGAATTATTGAATAAGTGATGATCATATTATTATGTTTCATGTTGCATGTTGCTTCTAAGAACAGTCCATGTTATAAGAAATGGTGCCTTCCTGTTCACATGAGTTGTCGCTAGTATTCATGTATATTAGGGTAGAGCTGAAGCCGAGTTACAGCTCCTAACATTCACGCATACTAGTGTAGAAAGAAGTTGTCTCATAAGAAATGATAATATCCTGCTTATAGTAAAGAACTGAATAATGAATGATGTTGCTTATCCTTATGATAATAAATACGGCTCATGAATACGCTGCGCACATCAGTATATAAATGTAATAACTATCGTGCATAAATTGTCCCTATTGTATGCTTGAATAAAATGTATATGAAAGTTATTTCAAAGATGTTTTCAAAGAAGTGCAAACTGACTCTGATCCTGTACTGCATGAAATGAGCATAGGTAAAAGTAGCAAGATCACTAATAATAAAATATTTTATAACATGATGACTTAGTGTTGGTTTCAGAGGGTGTTGCTTTTGTTCATTGCTTTTATACTCACAGTGCTTTCCCTAAAGTGCTGACCCACCACTAGTTCTATCTGCAGGTGCTGGATTATTCGAGGAAGTGATAGCAGATCCTCATCATCAGGAGCCAAAAATCAGGATATGTCATGAGATGTGTCACCCTCACTTTTCCAAATGAGGATAAATTAGTCATTTGGCATAGTTATTTTATTTTAGTGATTTAATAATAATTGGTTTTCTATTTATTTAATTGTACATTGTGCTATTTATTTATAGTTACTGAGCTAGCATATTACTTAGACTTGACACTAGTGAACCCAATTAGACTTGTCATGACAACTATTGAGCCCAACATGGACTAAGCCCAAGTTAGACTCACCCCTTAATTAATTAAAATGATTAAGACTAATTTGTATTAGTTTAGAGACTTTCCATTATATCCTTCCTTAATTATTCTTCATAGTTAACCATTGCGGGCAACTTAGAATTTTGTTGTTGCTTGGGAGAGAAGTCAAGGGGGGCGGCCACTAGAAGAGGGGTCTCCTCTCTCTCTTCTCTTCATTTGCGCATTTATTTTAGATCCCCAATTTTCTAGATCCCCAATTCACTTTATCCCTCCACCAATTCACCTTATCTCTCTCTCATTTCATCAAGCAAGAAGCATTGGAGCTTGAATTTGCAAGGAACACTTCAAGGAAGAGAATTTGACAAGGAGATCGTGTCTTAATTGTGTCCATTGAGCATTTCATTGGGATTCCATCTCCCAATAGATAAATTCTGAATTTAACCCTTAAATTAGGCTCTAATTCATGTATTTAACCATTAAAAATCACCCCTTGGCTTAGGGCTACCCATAGGATCAAGAATTAGGTCCATATGACTTGTATTATGAAAGTTATATGGTAATTTGTGTCCAAATAGGAAGAATTACGAGATTGATACTTCAATCGTGTGTCATGAGACCAATTAGATCTAATTAGACTTAGATCGGGGTTGAGGGACTAGCTATGTGTCCACAATTGGACATAAGTAGGCCGTATCACGATACAATGTGATACTTTGTGATACGTGACTCATTTTGGGTGATTTGGTATAATTCTCTTTAATTCTTATTGCAACTAGTTATAATAGCTACTATTATGTGTATTTGTTATGTAGGAATAATTATTGTGGGGAATTGGGAGTTTTGGTGTTTCAATTGAGTGTGTATCATAGTGTAGTAGATATTGCACACCTAGTATTTGACTTAATGTCTAGTGTATATATATATATATATATATATATATATATATATATATATATATATATATATATATATATATATATATATATGTGTGTGTGTGTGTGTGTGTGTGTGTGTGTGTGTGTGTGTGTGTGATTTATAAGTATATATATATGTATTGATGATATGTATATATAATTGAGGGTGTGGTTGTGATGTTGGACTGTGAGGAAGGAGTGAGTGTCAGTGCATTGTGTGCATTGACCTGATGATGCAGCATCAAAATTTGCACCTGGGTGAGTGAGGGTTCCTGCAACTCTGTGATGAAGTGATGAGCATGAAGGCTAAGTGTAGGGGAGCATTAGAATGCAGGTGTGTGTGCACTTGCACACAGATGAAGGTTAGTGTACTGGGCTCATCTCGAGCAGGTAAGTTAAGGGGTGTAAACAACTACAATCTGATGTGTTGCCTTCAATTGAAGGGATAAACCAGAGATAAGTTGTATCAGTGATAAAGAAGTGTGATTGTATGATTATGTGACACCGGTGTCTGTGTGTGCAGACACTGAAGATGTTGTTGTGCGATATGAAGTGAACAACCGAGTAGTGATGGTGTAGTACTGGTGCAGATGAGATCAGTTTGGGAAGGAGAGGGATTTCTGTTACCAAAGTATAAAGCAAGAGGGAATATATGGCAGTACAGTTGTGACTGTTGATGTGTGTGCAGATGAAACACATATGCCTGTGACTGTGAAGGAGTGTGAGGGATGTATGTTGATACATTCAAATTACAGTGAGTGTTCAGTGGGTGTTTGAGGGCATGGCACTGCAGTGAGTGAGTGAGAGGGCATCCAGTGTTGGAGTGGAATAAGTATATCCCTAACTTATGAGTGTATTAGTTACTATTATGAGTATTAGTACCTGTGTACATTAGGGGCAGTAGGGTACTAAGTTCAGTTAGGTGAGATTTTAGTGATGGGTTTAAGTGTGTAGACTCATGAGTATCAGTTGCTTGGTTGAGTATCAGATATACTGATATCAGTTGGGGGTATGTTAGATAAGTGCTAGTGTGTGACATCAAGTGTATCCTAGTGCATCAGTTAAAGGTTATCGGTAATCAAATAGAGTTAGTTAGTGTATAGTTAATTAGTTAGTTTAGTTAGTAATATTAGTTGTTATATTATTTTTAGTTGTGAGTATGTTTCAGATATCAGTTATTAGTTGTGTCAGTTAGTCTCTAACATAGTTAATTGCCTTGTATCAGTTAGCTTATTACCTAGTAGTATATATAGGTAAGATAGCGTATATAGATAGGTATAGTATATTGTTATATAGTTATTAGTGTTATTAACTAATATAGCTAGTGCTAGCTAATTAGTGACCTAGTTGACTTATATTGACTAATTAACTTAGTATGAACATAGTTTAGCTAGAAATGACCTAGAAGAGCATGTTTTAGTGCATTTTAACTCATTCTTCTTTCATTATACCATCTGATATGATATTCCTAAATAGGATTGTGTGACACCAGCTCGAGCATCGAGATATACCCTTTGCTCAGGACCAGAGGCGAGTACATCTCTTTGTTAGTTTTTATTTCATGATAGTGTATATATCACTTATTCTAGAACTGTATACTTGATTTTGACACAGTGGTTACACGGACTGGTACTATATGGATCTTGTCAGGAGATGTTATTCCCTTACCGTGTTCAACGGGTACTCCTTCACATGTATTTTATCGTGTGCATCGGGTATTGATTATCGTATACTTCGTGTTCACATACTGCTCGTGTATAGTATGTCCATAATACTCGTATTCGTAATGTGTCATGATCGGATCCATGAGTATTGGTTGGGGGCGGGGGAGTAGTAGTTGGTTATGTGATCAAACCCTATTTACCTCATGTATATGTCGATTATACACCCCACGTATAATCGAGTTATCCTATTTACCTCATGTTCAACCCAAGCCGATCACATAACGAACTTGTACTCTAAGACACAATAGTTAGTATTATCTATTTTCATTACTTGCAGTTATTTTATATTGCCTGTTCTTTCTTTTCCAGTATATTTCATGCTTATTCTAGTTCATTTCCATTTTTTAGTTACTTGTACATCTTTTATTCTTTTTATTACTTATCATATATGTTCAACCATGTATTTGGAACTGCTTTTAGAGTTTTGTACTTTGCTCCAATCCTGATTGGATATATTTTTCAAATGACTGGTTAGCGGAGATGTGTCCCACATATTACGGGGCACAAGATGGTGAGCCAGCAGGAGAAATATCACCTCTAGTACAAGAGGACGTAGCACTAGCCACAGAGGAGATTTAGCTTTTAATATTGCTTTGTATTTGACTCTTTAGAGCCTTGGAATGTATTATTATTTTGGAGACTATTGTGTTGTGACTAGATGTTAGACTTGGACTTGTATTTTGTGACTCTTGTACTTCTTTCCTCTATTACATATCGTGTTATTTCTTTCTCTAGTTTGATATTATGATTAAATATTAATTTATTATTATATTATTATATTGTTCTTCTATTTGGAGTTGAGATAACATGACAGGTACCCTATATATATAGTGTGAGATATTTAGATAGTATTGTTGACCGAGACAGCGTTCTACGTCGTTGTTACGATATAGGCTGGACGTGGTTCACGTACTTATGCCCTTATTCCGGGTGCGGGTCATGACAAGATGCCTTGAGAAGCTTTGAGATATCTTCTATATAAAGGGATGTAATGTATGGAACGATGTCAGTGTATTATGTAGAGCTCAAGTGAGTTATAAGTCAATTGGCAATGTAATGACAGCCGATAATTATTTTTAATTATTAATAAAGATATTATTTTCTTATACCATGGTGTTCATTCAATTTTTGCAATATTGTGCTACTACTTCTAACTCTGAATAGCTTATTTTGTTATTGTACAAGCCTTGGCCTTGTGCAACGCAACTTAGGCTTGCACGGCATCACGTCCAGTGGTGACTTTCGGTCTTCCATGATCGGGATGTGAGAACTTAGACAGTTAGCCTCTAGGTATTCCTAGAATTATCGTTACTCTGTTTCCAGTCGATATACAGTTATCTATATTTAGGTTTCAGTACGATACTACGGCATTTAAGCTTCGAAATTAGATTATCTTTCGAAATCCTTAGACTTTCGGACATAGTCTCCTTTGTATTTCGAGCTCCAAACACAGCAATATATCTGACCCAGAGTAACTCTCTATAGAATTGACATGGGTCAAAGCCCCTTCGGTGGAATAACTTTACACCGGACACACGCAGTTAATATGATAGATAATAAATGCATAAAAGCACAAAACCAAATTTCATAAAAATTCTAACATATACACCCTACTTTGTATAGAGCATAACTCATATTATATGAATCCAAATACCATAAAATTATATTGTCGAAAAGCTTATCGAATCCTCTTCGATTTCTGTTTAGACATTATCGAATTTTGACAATGTTTAATAGGTCATAACTGGTCTATGGAATAATATATAAAATATCCCAGATTTTGTTTCCAGAATTGTACGTCGATGATACACGGACAATAAATCCTATTATATACACATGAATGCTATTATATCATATATGGATGGAAAGATTATCGAATACTCTTCAATTTTTGTTCAGACATATTATGGTTTTGAAGAAGTTTAATAGATCAAATCTGGCCTGCACAAAAATGTGTACATAGATTCCAGATTTTGATTACATGATTCTACACCTCTATTGCACGACCCATAACTCCTATCATATAAATTTAAACCCTATCGTATCATATACCGTTGGAAATATTATCGAATTTTCTTTGATTTTTGTTTAGACATAATTAAATTTTGATAGGGTTTAGATGATGAAAACTTACTCGAAAAAATATTGCGCCGTAGGAACGAATTCAGCACGTATGAACATAGTTCTATCTCATGTCCAAGCCTCCTACGGGTGTGTCACCTTAACAAAAAACTCTTAGAAATATGTTCTAAACCACATATATTAATCTCAAAATTTATCTAAAATAAACACTTTACTTGAATTAATAGAATAACCAAGAACAATATAGAAAAATACATAAAAAATGAGATTTGTGTAGAGAAATGAAGGACTTGTCTTGATTCTATAGGATTTTAAAATTATGGAGGGGTGGAAAGATGGTTTGGAAGGAGGTAGGAGAGAGTTGGATGAAGAGGATGAGTGTAAGGAAGGTGAAAGCTTTTTATAAGGAAAGTAAATAACTTAGTTTATATATAAACTAATTTTTTAAATACTAAAACCCTTGCTCCCTTATCCATTCTAGATATTTATGTATAAGAAAAAGACAAAATGAACCCACACATCCCTTAAAGGGCCGGCCACATGCCTTGGTTTCTTAAGGAAGCCAAGGGTTAAGGGTTAATGGTGTTTTGGTCATTTATAGGTTAAAGTTATTAAGGGTTTTAGTTAATAATAATTAACTCCTAATCCAAATCAAAATTTTACACCAAGTAAATTCCTAATCCACATTGACAAGATACACAACTAATACTTCAAATACAATCATAAATTTTTTTTGTAAAATAAATAATAATATTATATTAAAATTTTGAGAACTCGAGAAATTATATTATTAAAATAATATATTTTTTCTCGAAAAGCTATTTTCTCGTAAAACTTGTATTTCCAAATAAATAATTAATATTATTAGAAATAAATTTTGAAACCAACTATGACATTGATGTAGGATGAAAGAATTTTTATGATAATTTCTACAGGTAAATTTTTTTCTCTCTCATATTAATTAATATTGAGTCATACTTTCAAAGTAAATCATTAAATTGACCTTTTTATTTTCTGCCACGTAGGATAGAAATTGAGAATCATTGGAGAGTATTTTTTGAGTAAAACTTTGATACAGATGGCTGTATCAAAAAATTGATACAACTACTGTATAACATGGGAGTCCTTTTCTCTCTTCGTAAAGCGTGCAAGCATTATATATATATATATATATATATATATATATATATATATATATATATATATATATATATATATATATAGAGAGAGAGAGAGAGAGAGTGTCACGCCCCAGTCCCAAAATACGTAGGACTAGGACACGTAAGCATGCCAGCCGCCTGTATATATGGCAACTCCAATATATGGAAACCATAATACAAGCGTACGCTGTATAATGAACAATAATTCATAAGTGGTAAAACTAATCACAAGTCACAGGATAATATCTAAATCTCATCCACAGAAATCACATATACATGAATAACCAATAACCAGGTAACTAGATCTTGATACAGAGTATCTAAAGAATGACAGTCGGATGGAAACAAATCCACTGCCGAAATAGAATATAAAAGGAACCAGATACACACCATATAAATACAACATCTAACCAACACGAGGCTCGAAGATCTCCTCGAAATATAAGTAGCCTGTCCGGATCTTCGCTCCCACGAATACTCAGGAACATCTACACCTGGAAAGGGACCAGGTCCTCAGAGGAACATAACAAGATACAGAAAAATAACATGCCATGTATGTAAATACTGAATAAATAAATAAATACAGGGTGTGCTAACCATCTAAGTGAATGTAATGTAAAGACCTTATAATACGCATGGGAATGTGTAAGCTTGACATATGCTGACGTAATTCACCAATCGTCATGACTGGCTAGTATATGTGTCATATGCCCCCGGACACACGGGTAGCTCTGCAATCGACCATCTCCGAGGAGCATGGTACGAAGGATAAAAGACTCAAGGAGGGGGTGTCCTATACGTCTACTAGTATCTTCCCCGCCCAATATAGATGTACAAGTCGTAAAAATGACGTGGACACCTCCTACTATGATGCAAGTCTCAATAAAATAAATAACTAAGCTACATACCGTTATAGGTGTTGCTCACACTGATGGCCAGTCGCGCATGAAACACGCGTCCCTACATGAACTCACTCTGTGACGTGTAATGATATATGTTAAGGCCTGGGAAGTCATACCAATAACTCCACAACTTTATGTGGGTCTACTAGACACTAGGTCAGATACAAATCCTAACGTCAACGCCTTCGTTGACTGCACCCGAGTTTTCTCGGACGCGCACATTTATATCATTTTAAAATAAATAAATATGTAACTACAATAATTGAATTTAAACAGTACAACAAGGCAAGATATACTTACCTGGCAAGAGAGCTGCAAAAATATAACGTCCAGATGTCAAATGTCAAAAGTCAGAAACTATGGCCTCAGAATAAATGCCTCCGGATGCTGAAATACACATCACCAACAGTCTCAGAAAATATCAAATAGTTAGAAACGCTTGTCCTTAAGTCCAATTTGGACACAGGGGCTAAAATGACAATTTTCGGTCAAAGCGGGGTCCAAATGTGGGCTACTTTGCTCCGAAAAACGTGTCAGGGTCAAAGGTCTCCAAGTTTGCCAAACTTAGTGTCAACAAGTCCAGAACGTCGATACGAACCCAACGGAATATCCAAAACTGGATTCTGATGTGCCGATCACAAAATTGCCCGTCAAGTGGAGCCTGTGGGGCCCACGATACGGGATTTTGTCAACGTTCTCAGAATCGAACCAAACTTGAGTCACAGGACCAACGTATTGCTACGAGTCCGATGGCGCAAGTTTTGTTTCGATCCGACGTGTTTACACAAAGTTACAGTGTATTCTAGAACAGGCGGATATGGGACGTTGTCGGCGGATACGTGTTGATTCTGGTGTGCACGCACATCTAAATCAACTTCTGTGAAATCCCGTACGTCCGTATCAACGGCACGGACGTTTCGGTGAAGACCACGTGCGACCAAGTCGTCCCGTTTGGCGGGGCATACTAGGTTCCGGGATGAAACGGGGTATTATTTTTCCTGTGTTTGGATCGCGGTTCGCGATCGCCACAGGACGCGATGCACCGAGCGGGTTACACGGGCATCGAGAGGGTTACATAGCCTACGTGTCACAACCGACGGAATAAAAAATGGAACAACGAGGAGAGAGAACGGGTTACCTAAACAGGGCTCCGTTGAATGAATTCTCTTCGTGTCCGGTCACTGTGCTGTGTCCTGATTTGAATCGGTCGTGCCCGGGTCAGCCGCTGCTGTGTCCGAGTTCTGTAGGGCCGCTGTGTCCTGGGTTAGGGTTCAGTCGCGTCCGTGTCAGAGTCCAAGCGGAGAGTGGAGCGAGTTCAGGGTGGCGAGGTCGGGCTGCGAGTCGTCTTGACACAACACGACACAGTGTCCGGGCTATGTCCGGGCTGTGTCCAGTACTGTCGTGTCTGGTACTGCGCCGTGTCCGGTACTGCTCGAGTCGGGGTCGCTGCGGGGTGGTCCGGAGCCGCTGCGGGTCAGTCGGCCGGACGAGGGAGTTTGCACGGTGGAGATGATCGGCTGGGGAGGAGGAGGTGACGTCAGAGTGGCTGTGCACAGGCCGGTCGGGGGAGGAGAAGAGGGGAGAAGTCGGCCGCTGGGGGGGGGGGAAGAAGTCGGACCGGAGCTCGGGGATAGCATCGAGCTCGAGGGAAGGAGGTCGGGGACGATGATGATGGTGGTGGGGTTGGCTGTGATGGGGTGGCGGTGGTGGCGGAGGGGAAAGGGGGCTCGGGGGAGGAGAGGAGCGGCGAGATCGGGTGGCGGAGGAGGTGGAGGAGTGATTGAGGGCTGGGAGAGGGGAAAGAGGGCTCGGGGAGAGGGAGGCTAAGGCGGAGTGGAGGAGGAGGAGGTCGAGGGTGGCGGGCGGAGCTCTCCGGCGGGGTCGACTCGCTGCGGGGGAGGCGGCTAGGTCAGGGAAAGGGGGGGGGGACCACGGTGAGGAGGAGGATGAGGAAGAGAGAGGAGCTGCTGCTCCGACGGGGGTCGGCTCGCCGCGGGGGGGGGGGGGGGAGGCAGAGCTGCTCCGGCGAGGGGGGGGGGGGGGTCGGCTGACGGCTAGGTTAGGGATTTGGGTTTTCTTTTAGGGATTTTGGTATTATATAATAAATAAATTAGATATTTTAATAAGTAAAATATTTATAGATATTTACAGGATATTTTTGTAGATATTTATGGTGGGTCACACTGCCAAATGGACGGTGCAGGTTCACCCTCCAATGAGGGGGTGACACCTCACACTGGATATTTGTAAGAAAGACCCTGTAATTTCATAAATTGCATAAAGGTCCTATTGTCACGTCCCAGACCCAAAAATACGTAGGACTAGGACACGTAAGCATGCCAGCCGCATGGATATGGCAACTCCAATATATATATGGAAACCAAATCCACACGTACGCTGTAATATGAATATCAACAAGTGGTATAAAACATATGTCACAAGTCACAGGGTATGATCTAAATCTCATCCACCAAAATCAAATATAAATAATAACCAACATCTATGAAACTAGATCTCAATAAGAAGTATCTAAGGATGATAGTTGGATGGAAACAAATCTACTACCAACTCGAATATAAGAGCAATACAAGATGAGTACAACACAATAAACACTATATAAGTATACCAGCTATCAATCACGGGCTCGAAGAGAAAACATCCACGAAGCATCTATAACCATCCAAATCTGCGCTCCTGCAAATATTCAAGAACAGGTACACCTGGCAGCGGACCAGGTCCTCAGAGGGACATAACAAGATACTTAAACACATGCCAATAAAGTACTGAAATAAATATCCAATGGGTCGCCTAACCGGCTAAAGTGAATGCAGTTTAAGAACAACTTTCCCCACAAGTGAGCTATCTGGCTGAAAACCTGGGATTTGGCATGGTTCTCTATTGGAGATCCAGGGGCCTAAAAAGGCACGACAACTTTCGAACGCCGGAGGCCCGCCTGATAATAATATAATATATAGTGGTCATCACCACCCGTATCTCCGGCGGAGAATCCGGGCGCACAATAGAAAAAGTATAAAGGAGCTCAAATGCGGTACTTGTTGTTCTCCCCACCCAATGCTCTAAGCATGTCATGTCCATGGCACGATAAACCTCTAATAACTGCCAAGTCCACTAACATACAAAGTTTCTAACAACAGCTATTCCTAACGCACGGCCCCTACGTACAGGAGGCCAGACCTGTCACACAGTCCGTGATCTATATGAGACTCACACTCGTGTAACAACTATGTCATGGACAATGAACCTAATGGTGCTACATAATAATGGGGTAGTCTCATGAACAAGGTCAATGCAATACATAATAAAAATATATCGCGACGTCACCGTCGCACGCATTTTATATAACAATTAAAATATATGAACTAAAGACAGAAAATAGGGATGCATGCAACGTAGGGAATATGAATAACAGTACAATGGCAAGGTATACTTGTCTGGTAAGGAAGCTGCGATGTACCAATAACCTGCTCCAGAAATTGCGCAGAACAAATCCAACATCCTATGCACATATAATATAATGCAAATATAATCATTAGTCATTACACTAGTGCACACACAACAATATTTACACTGGACTCAGGGGGTATACTAGGGGTAATACTAGTCATCTAACATGGTAAATCATGCGTTGAATTACGCGGGTGTCCTAAATTAAATATTGTAGCACAGTCAGTCAAAATAACATGTGCCTAGGCCAGTACATAATTGTACACAAGACAGTCATCTAGCATGTCCTTAGGATCAACATGGTCAAGGTAAGTATGGGATAGTCCACGGTGTCCTAGGGTCGTACAGTCTGAATATTTAGTCATAATTATCAATTAGCATTTACTTACATATATATTCATATAACTATATATTAATATAACCCTCAATTTATTTACATAATTATTGGAATACATATAGTAATTACGTACATAAATATATATACCAAACTGAATAATATTTGCGTACGTAAAAACGTATGAACGCACATTGGGTTCTCCGACTCAGGGTCTGATGTAAACTAACTGTGGTAACGAAATGCTACTGGCCTACTGAAACACACACAACATACATAAAAGGGGAAGACAGACAGGTTCATACCTCGGAATACGTGCACGTGTACGACGGTGAGATTGACGAAGATGACGACGAGGCCTCGGAGTTAATGTTATCCATGGTTGTTACTCTCAGCTGTGGAAGGATCATTTGAGAGTTTCTCTGCTTATTTTCCATGACAACTTCTTGCATGAGCCGGTAGCAATTGGCAATTCCCTCCTTGGTTAGTCCAATGCACCATGCCATAGCCCATTCGGAGTCGATCAAAGCCAGCCCAGGAGTCTCTTCGACAACACATACCATTGCAGCAGCAGCCACAGATGATGTCAATGATCCAAGAACTCCATATCATGAACTGTTGCTAGAATAATCTTGGAAGCGCAAGAAACCAAATATCTAGAATAGGTTCTGGTGGGATCAACCTTGCACGCGAAGAAATTAATGAAAGTAAAGGGCGTCACCGATCTGAGCCTCCATTTCAACGCAGTGGGCACGAGCAGCTCCATCTTGCAAATCGTATGCGGCTCGAAGATGAATCTTGCAGTACCCTCCACCGGCAGACGGTGGGCAGTGAGGAACCTGTCCAGGTAGTTGACGGTGAGATACGCCGTTATTGGCTGGAAATAGAAATATTCATTCACCTTGAGGATCCATCCGGCGGAGTCCGCGCGCGCGGAGGGGTCGAGCGAGAGGGAGCGGAGCCTGGCGGAATAGCCGGATCCCGGCGAGTAGTCGGTGGTGCTGCCGAGGAACTCGGCGATGGACTCGTCGGAGTCGTCCGGGAAGGAGGGGCGGCGCGGGGGTGCAGCGGATAGACGTCGACGGAGGAGAGCGCGCCGACGGCGTCCTCTCCGCAGAGGAGGTCGGATAGGGCAAGCCGCATCGGGGGGTCATTGGGCATTCATCTTCTCTGTGGAACACCAGACCGCCGGGGATGGAGAAGGGGAGATGGAGGTGATGAATAGGGAGTTTGGGGAGAAGTTCGGCGGAGTAATAGTTTAGGTTTAGGGTGGTTTAGAAAAGAAAAAAGGAAGAAAGTTGTATTTATACACATGTGGACTTGGGTTTGGGGGTTTGACCTAGGAATAGGGTTTGGTCAACACTCCTTGGGGTGGGCCTTGGGCTATAATCCTTGGGGTCTTGGCCTCACATGAGGATGTCGGGGCTATAATTTATACTGTCTAAATTGCAAGACTAGAATTAAATTGATGGGGCGATGTTGTGCATTGCACATCCAGAAAATTACGGAAAAAAATCTACGTGAAGGGAACAATAGATTTCTTTATGAATTGTCCAACGGTGGGGGCACCTCAGTGCATTTTTGCATAAAAGCCCCCAACAATTGGAAAATTGCACAAAGGCAGAAATTGGATTTAATTAATTTAATCGGAACGCGCACGATGTTCTAGAATTAATTAGGAGTACGTGGGATTAGATTTAGGCGGGGCACAAGTGTCAGGGCATAGAGGGGACAGTGCAGAATATTAATAAAATTCGGTTTGCACAAAACGGTCAAGATTGTGTCCCCAATTTCGATTGGGACGCATAAGGGTACAAAATTAGAATTTATATCGAATTAAGAGATAACGTCCGCGACGTTTATTGTGCGACTAAAATGTAGCACCAGAGGGCAATATTATGAGTTGCACAAGGGTCAGAATAGTAGGCGGACATGTCTAGGATGGGGTTGTGAAGTTTGTAGATAGGTACGGCTAGTGAGGTGCTTTAATTATCGCAGCACAGTAAGGTGCACTATACGATATAATTATTGCATTATTAAATAAATGCCGTGTTCTAAATTTTAATTGGTTCAAACTAGCCCTAATTTCACTATCTAAGCTAAGTATGCCTAATTTTGGGTGAGGGGGTTTACACCTATTTTGGGAAATTGCACAATTACGCAATTGTCTGGGAAAAACACCCGATTCCTGAAAATGCTAAATTGCACAGAACTGAGGGAAATTGCTGTGTGAGGGCCCTGAGGGGGGGTGGGGATGAGCCTGGACAGGGCCTGGGCCTGATTTTCTTGGATGATACGGGCCATCGTATTAATTAATTAATAATTAATACGCACGGTGTTCTCTAATTATTTAGAGGCAGGTAGGGCCATAATTTTAGTACGGTGTCAATATACTAAATGTAGTATACTCAGGGTAGAATAATAATGTATTTTTGTTTGGGCAAAATAGGTGCATGTTGGGCCTCAAATCTCTATTGGTACAGAGGTGGGTACAGATCTGGGAATTTAAATACGTACGTTTGTAATAATATTTGTGTGTCTAAAATGAGGCACAAAACAGAGTATCTGGGAGTTGCACAAGGTTCAGAAAAATAGACTAGCATGTCTATGAGAGGTATGTGAACTTTGTTCGGGGATAACATTCAAGGTAAAGCTCCAAATAATTCGGTGATGGACAGGTGCACATATCAATAGGATATGTAAGCAAAATAAATTAGAATATTGCAATAAATCCTAAATTGCTAAAATTAATCCTAAAAATGCTGAAATCTGGTCGAGGGGATTTATAATCTACCCAACTTATAAGAATTTTGTCCTCGAAATTAAAACTAAGCCACGGTAGAAGTCAAAGACGACATAAGATATAATTTAATAAAGTAATTTATATCTTGGTTTACGAATAGGTTCAAAAAACGTTTACGCATGTCGTCCACACGCTCCCAAGTAGATTCTCCTGGCGTGCCATGCTTGTAAACACCCTAAATTTCAGAAATAAGATTTATAAAATTTTCCCTATTTTTGGTATTTTTCTGGAATTTATCACTGAGGTTTGTGGGTTAAATAATTTTATGTGTGGCTTAATGGAGTCAAAATATTCTGGAAGTAAAAATTTATTGTGTATAATGGAGAACCGGACGCATGGCATTTTTCGGTGAATTTATTGGACCCCGGAGCATTGTATCGAGGACCTTTAGCTATTTGGATGATTAAACCAAACACCCCTGCCTAAACCAACCCAGGCTGAACCAAACAGTGGATTGGGTCGGGTCGGACCCAAGCCAGACCCGACCCGGATTCGACATCAGGGGGAAACCCTAAACTCTCCGCCGGAAACACTGTTCACAACCTATATATTCTCCTCGATATTCGTGTAGCCACCGCCGCCACCCTAATTCCCTTTGTCATCTCCGCCGACCCCTACCTCCAGTCGCTCCGCCGCTCTGTTAAGCAACGCCGACCGGCCGCCATCGTCAGCGAGTACCCCGACTCGCAGAACCCCGTCCACCGATTCGTCCTCCTCCACCGCGGACATCCACCTCGTCGAACCCAGAGACCCCCATCCCGACCCGGGCCACCGGTTCAGCCGGTCGACTCCCGCTCGCCGCCGTTCGACGCCATCGCTCGTCGACCCAGGGACCCTGCTCACCGCCTGCTGCCAACGCCGCACGACCCCTCGCCGGACCGACCCACCCCCTTTGCTCGAACCTACCTCCACCGCGCCGTCCAGCCTTCGACTCCCCGTCGACTCCACCGACGTCGACCAACAGCCCGCAGCTGCCCTAGGCCGAGACGCCCTCTGCCGGCGAAGTCGACCCCTCCGTCTCCAGGCACAGCCCTAGCGGACACGGTAGACCCTCGACCAGGACACAGGTTGGACTCTTGGACACGTGAATCTCAGCATTCACGGGCCCTGTTCAGGTATTGATTTCTCCCAACTCGCAACTCCGTTTTCAATTCCGTCGATTGCTATGCGTAGACTGTATAACCCTCTCGGTGCCCGTGCAACTCGCTCGGTGCATCGCGTCCTGTAGTGATCGTACACCGCGATCCAAAACAAGGAAAAAACAACGCCCTATTTCACCCCGGAACTGAGTCCGCCCCGCCAATCGGGATGACTTGGTCGCACGCGGTCTTTACCAAACTGTGCGCGACGTTGATACGGTCGTGTGGGTTTTCGTAGAAGTCGATTCGGAGGTGCGTGCACCCCGGAATCAACGCGTATCCGCCGACGACACCCCGTATCCGTTGATCCTGGAACACGCTGTAACTTCGTGTATACACGTCGGATCGAGACGAAATTTGCGCCATCGGATCCGTAGTAATACGCTGGTCCTGTGAGCCAAGTTTGGTTCGATTCTGAGGACGTTGACAAGATCACGTATCGTGGGCCCCACCGGCTCCACTTGACGGGTGATTTTGTGACCGGCTCATCGGAATCCAATTCTGGAAGTTCCGTTGGGTTCGTATCATCGTTCCTGACTTGTAGACACTGAGTTTGTGGAATTTGGAGACCTTTGACCCTGACGCGCTTTTCGGTGCAAAGTGGGCCCACATATGGAACCCGCTTTGGCCCGAAAATGACCTTTTTGCCCCTGTGTCCAAATTGGACGTAAGGACAGGCATTTCCAGCTATTTGACATCTTCTGAGACTGTTGGTGATATTTATTACAGCTTTTGGAGTAGTTCCCACCGGATCCACAGATACCAGGGCAGTTGTTGAAATTCGGACATCAGGCAAGTGTACCTTGCCAAACTCTGCAGTTTAGTTATCTATTTTCCTTGTTTTATATATATTGCTGTGCATGCTCAACCTAGGACCGTGTGACGTACTTAGCGTCCGATTATCAGTCGGGTGCCGACACTGTACGCAGTGTTGGGTACGGTCATCTAGAGATGGACATCCGTGACACTTTATATTCTCGTACTTGTCTTATCAAGTACCATATGACCCAGGACACTTGACACTATTCATGAGACAGGATTTTCCCGAGATATTCGTGGTGATTCTGTATAGGATACAGGACATGGACATTATATTATTAGATACTTATGACTGGTTGCATTTAGCTATGATCGCGCTTGACATGGGCATGAGACGTTGTGGTCATGATATGCGTGGTTACATTGGGTGGGGAGACACACACAGGCTACAGGCTGTATTTATGTATATCTTCTATTATTGAGAGGTCGTAGACTCTCGTAGCAGAGCTAGACCCACTACCGGTTATTACCGCTACCGGCTCCCCGACACAGAGCTTGTAGTGGCTCAGCCTGAGACTAGTGATGCTCTCACTTGCATTTACACTTAGATGGTTACATATTTACCCCATTGTTCATTTAGTTATTTATTTGCTGCACTGCTTATCTGTATTTATTGGCATGAGCTTTCTTGTACCTTGCTATGTCCCCTGAGGACCTGGATCCGGATTTTGTTCCCCAGATTTTACAGACGTGGTTTATCCCGAGATCTACGGGACTGGAGCAGGAGCTGATCCAGGAGTTGTACCACCATCTGAGGACGAGGTCTTAGCTGAAGACTTCTCTTGAGCATCCATGTTCATGCTCGGCTTTCATTTATTTATTTCAGTCTTTCACATTCTGGTCAGATGAACCATTGTACTAGATATTTATCGGGTTGTTCCCCGAAGTACTTTGTGAGACTTGTTGATGATTTACACTCATTATTATTCTGTGGATCATATTTTATATCTTGTGTGGATGAGATTAGTTGTACCTTGATTATCGTAGACTTGTTTTACAGCTTAAGTATGCCCTGATGGATCCTTTATAGTGAGTTGGTCCATCGGTGCGTACTGCTGGCCGTTGCCACGCGTCTGGTCCCACGGTATTTTGGGACTGGGGCGTGACATGGTTTTTGTGGTGGCCCATGCAGGTCTACGTCTAAATAGTTCGGTTTCAACTTAGGGACCGGACCAGCCTGCCCTAAGGATAGTATAAACTATAGGATCTCATCCATCATTTAACCATTTGTTGAACTCTATATCGAACTCGAAATTTGTTACTTGAACTGCATCCTGTATTGATTCCTCTGAGCGTTCTCACAGTTTATATTTTGATTTCAGAGCAATGGATTCCGGGAACAGAGATGATATCCCTTTGGAGACACCACACGACGCTGTGGTTACTTATGGAGACGAAGTGACACCAGGGGATGGTGGACAAGCATCGCAGAGTGATCAAACCGGGCAGCCTAATCCAAGGTTCCGGAGAGACGATATCCCACCTCCACCACAGTTCACTCCCCAGGTGCCAGTATTCCCGCCAGGACAAGCCATGGACGGGCAACAGATGTTCCAGATGATGTATGCTATGATGCAAGCACAGCAACAGATTCAGCAAGAGGCCCATCGGCAGGAGGCCGAGTATCTGAGGACCAGCCTGGTATCCGCATTGGAGCAGGCAAATCCGCCAGCAAGGCGAACATCGACGGGATCTATCACCGACTTCCGTCATCTCAAGCCTCGCACATTTTCTGGTAAAGAAGGGCCAACGGAAGTTCATGAGTGGCTCACCAACATTCAGCATCAGTTGGAAGCCGCTGAACTTCCAAGAGAGAAGTGGATGACTGCCGTCAGAATGCAGTTAACTGATAACGCGCATCACTGGTGGTTAGCAGAAGAAAGGAGGCTTGGACAGGACCGAGTCACCTGGGAAGAGTTATCTAGACTCTTCCAAGAGATGTACATTCCAGCCATTGCACGGTCAGAGCTCAGAGACAGGTTCAACCGCCTTATCCAAGGCAGCATGTCAGTGGAGGAATACAATGCAGAATTTATTCGCCTGAGCCGCTTTGCCCCAACACTGATTTCAACGGAGGAAGAAAAAGCAGAGAAGTTCTTTGACGGCTTGAAGTTCGAGCTTCAGAAAGTGATTGGAACGGTAGCACCTACCTCTTATACCGATGTCCTTGCAGCAGCCCGACGCTTGGAGCGCGTCACCAGGAGGGAATCTAATCTGAAGAGGCCTATCACATCAGCACCATCCAGGCCAGCACATGGGGATTCAGCAAAGCGAGCCCAAAGGGGTATGCCAGATAGAGCAGCACAGAGAGACAGACCCCTTCCTACTTGTCACCACTGCGGCAAGGTAGGACACATTGAGAAGGAATGCCGGCGTAAATTGGGACTATGTTTGAGCTGCGGATCCAACCAGCACTTTTCCAGGGACTGTACTGAACGCCGGGACGGAGCACCAAGACTAGCATTACCTGCACCACGACCAGCTTATCCAGCAGCAGGAGGCCAGCAGACAGGAGTTGGTGGGGTCAGACCACCAGCCCCAGGAGGGAATCAGCAGAGACCACCACTGGCACCACAGGCAGCCTTATTTCAGCAGGCTCAGCAGCAGCAGAGAGGTCCAGCTCAGGGACGGGCACAGGCATTCCCACTAGCTGTTGAGGAGGAGGCTACAGCAGGCGAAGTCATCGCAGGTACTATTTTAGTAGCTTCATTACCTGCAGTAGCTTTATTTGATTCTGGAGCATCGCATTTATTTATAGCAGCTAGCTTTGTAGCCACCCATAGAGTAGCTACCGCACCCCTTCCGAAGATGAAGAGGATTCTTACGGGAGGAGGTATTATTCCGGTTAGTGATGTCTGTAGATCATGTTCTGTAGTAGTTTGTGGCCGAGAAATGCGAGCTCAATTTTTAATCTTTTCCATGCCGGATTATGATGTCGTACTTGGTATGGACTGGTTAAGACAGTACCATGCGACTCTTGATTGCCGACTTGGGCGGGTTATATTTAGACCGCCAGGACATCCAGAATTTGAGTTTCTCCGAGGAGCAGTAGAGCAAGGAGTTCAGCCTACTCTTAGGGTATTATCTGTAGAAGAGGAGA
Source organism: Iris macrosiphon (assembly GCA_036927795.1). NCBI lineage: Eukaryota > Viridiplantae > Streptophyta > Magnoliopsida > Asparagales > Iridaceae > Iris > Iris macrosiphon. The sequence goes on along the minus strand of JAYESA010000018.1, from coordinate 896,908 downwards.
CAGGTTACCCAAGAGTCATATCAGAATTTGTGGATGTATTTCCTGATGATCTTCCAGGTTTACCGCCTGATCGGGAAATAGAATTCACAATAGACTTAACTCCAGGAGCAAAGCCAATCACTTCATCAGTTTACCGGCTAGCACCTAAGGAGTTAGTGGAATTGAAGGAACAGGTTGATGATCTTTTGGAGAAGGGTTTCATTCGGCCCAGTGTTTCACCTTGGGGAGCACCCATCTTATTTGTGCCGAAGAAGGATGGAACAGTACGGTTGTGTATTGATTACAGGGCACTGAATGCCGTGACCATCAAGAACAGGTATCCCTTACCACGCATTGATGATCTATTCGATCAATTGAGTGGTGCAAGGGTATTCTCGAAGATTGACCTTAGATCCGGCTATCATCAGATCAAGGTGAGGAAGGAAGACATCCCGAAGACAGCTTTCAGGACGAAGTATGGGCATTATGAGTTCCTGGTGATGCCGTTTGGTTTAACCAATGCGCCAGCAGTGTTTATGAGTTTGATGAACAGAGTCTTTCATCAATTCTTGGATAAATTCGTAGTGGTATTCATTGATGACATTCTCATATATTCCAAGAGCCCTGAAGAGCACGAGGAGCATCTCAGAATCGTGTTAGAGACCTTGAGGCAAGAGAAGTTATATGCCAAGCTCAGTAAGTGTGAGTTCTGTATGGACAAAGTGCCTTTCTTGGGACACATCATATCAGGAGAAGGACTTTCAGTGGATCCAGAGAAAGTTGCGGCGATAGAGACTTGGCCTACACCTACATCAGTTGCAGAGGTAAGAAGTTTTCTAGGACTTGCGGGATATTACCGAAGGTTCGTAGAAAATTTCTCAAGGATTGCAGAACCAATGACAAAGCTAACACGAAAGGATCAGGAGTTTATATGGACAGAAGACTGTCAGAAGGCTTTTGAAGAACTGAAGAGAAGATTAACAACAGCACCTGTCTTGACTCTTCCTTCAGGGTCAGGAGGTTTTGTTGTATACAGTGATGCATCCGGCAGTGGACTAGGATGTGTTTTGATGCAACATGGCAAAGTCATTGCTTGTGCGTCGAGACAGTTGAAGGACCACGAGAAGAACTACCCCACGCATGATCTGGAGCTAGCAGCGGTGATATTTGCATTGAAGATATGGAGGCACTACCTTTATGGAGAGAGGGTAGAAATCTTTACTGACCATAAGAGCCTGAAGTATGTGTATACTCAGAAGGAGCTTAACATGAGACAGAGACGTTGGCTGGAACTGATGGTAGATTTTGACATCGATCTGCAGTATCATCCGGGAAAGGCGAATGTTGTTGCAGATGCACTCAGCAGGAAGCCTACGGCTTATTTCTTGACAATGCAGCCCGAGTTATTGAAGGATATACAAGAGCTACAGATAGAGGTTATCGTACCGGGACAGAATGGACTGATGGCTAACCTTGAGATTCAGTCATCACTCGTGGAGAAGATTAAAGAAGCATTGCCCACCGATGCTAGATTCCGAAGACTCAAAGAAAGGACAGAAGCAGGTATTCAGACAGGACTTCGCATTCACGAAGACGGGACATTGAGATTTGGAAACCGCTTGTATGTTCCAAATGGAGAATTGAGACAAGAGTTAATGACTGAAGCGCATAGCTCTATGTACTCTGTTCACCCAGGAGGAACTAAGATGTACAGAGACTTGAGACAGTATTACTGGTGGCATGGAATGAAGAGAGAGATCGCCAGATTTGTGGCCAAATACTTAGTCTGCCAGCAAGTAAAGGTCGAGCATCAGAGGACTGCAGGTATGTTACAACCGCTCCCGATACCGGAATGGAAGTGGGAGCATATCACGATGGACTTTGTCACAGGATTTCCGAAGAACCCCAGCGGAAGAGACGCAGTATGGGTGATCGTGGATCGACTCAGTAAATCGGCACAATTCTTGCCATTTAGAGTTGGACAGTCCACAGAGGTACTAGCTGACATGTATATGCGACAAATCGTCAAATTACATGGAGTACCTGTTAGTATTGTATCGGATCGAGATTCGAGATTTACATCTCATTTCTGGAGAAGCATGCAAGAGAGTCTAGGCACCAGACTCAAGTTCAGCACGGCGTACCACCCGCAGACAGATGGCCAATCGGAGCGCACCATTCAGATATTGGAGGACATGTTGAGATCATGTATGCTAGACTTTGGAGGATCTTGGGAAGATCATTTGCACTTAGTAGAGTTCTCCTACAATAACAGTTATCAGGCCAGCATTCAGATGGCGCCATTTGAAGCTTTATACGGAAGGAAGTGCAGATCACCTGTGTGTTGGAGTGACGTTGGTGAACGTCAAATACTGGGTCCAGAATTGGTCACCCAGACAGTGGAGAAGGTGAAGCAGATTCAGAATCATCTGCGAGCAGCTCAGGACCGACAGAAGCATTGGGCTGATGCACACAGGCGTCCCCTAGAGTTCAAAGAAGGAGATCACGTATTCTTGAGGATTTCGCCCACTCGTGGTACTATCAGATTCGGGAGCAGAGGCAAGCTGAGCCCAAGGTATATTGGGCCATTTGACATTCTAGAGCGCGTTGGTGAGGTGGCTTATCGTCTTGCATTACCTCCATCCTTAGAGGGAGTGCATGACGTATTCCACGTCTCCCAGTTGCGAAGGTACGTGACCGACCCAAGTCACGTAGTCGATCATTCAGAGATCGCAGTAGGCCCGAGCTTGAGGTATGAGGAACAACCAGTTGGCATCCTCGACGTCAGTGAGAAGACACTACGGGGACAGACGATCAGACTGGTTCGTGTAGCATGGAAACATCATTCACCAGGCGAATCAACTTGGGAACGAGAAGATAGTATGCGTCAGCGATACCCCCACTTGTTCGAGGAGGCAGTTGTAAACTAGGCCACCTTGTATTTCCATAACTCTTTCTTTAGTAGCTTATTCTTTGATTGCGAGGACGCAATCCTTTTAAGGAGGGAAGATTGTAAACACCCTAAATTTCAGAAATAAGATTTATAAAATTTTCCCTATTTTTGGTATTTTTCTGGAATTTATCACTGAGGTTTGTGGGTTAAATAATTTTAAGTGTGGCTTAATGGAGTCAAAATATTCTGGAAGTAAAAATTTATTGTGTATAATGGAGAACCGGACGCATGGCATTTTTCGGTGAATTTATTGGACCCCGGAGCATTGTATCGAGGACCTTTAGCTATTTGGATGATTAAACCAAACACCCCTGCCTAAACCAACCCAGGCTGAACCAAACAGTGGATTGGGTCGGGTCGGACCCAAGCCAGACCCGACCCAGATTCGACATCAGGGGGAAACCCTAAACTCTCCGCCGGAAACACTGTTCACAACCTATATATTCTCCTCGATATTCGTGTAGCCACCGCCGCCACCCTAATTCCCTTTGTCATCTCCGCCGACCCCTACCTCCAGTCGCTCCGCCGCTCCGTTAAGCAACGCCGACCGGCCGCCATCGTCAGCGAGTACCCCGACTCGCAGAACCCCGTCCACCGATTCGTCCTCCTCCACCGCGGACATCCACCTCGTCGAACCCAGAGACCCCCATCCCGACCCGGGCCACCGGTTCAGCCGGTCGACTCCCGCTCGCCGCCGTTCGACGCCATCGCTCGTCGACCCAGGGACCCTGCTCACCGCCTGCTGCCAACGCCGCACGACCCCTCGCCGGACCGACCCACCCCCTTTGCTCGAACCTACCTCCACCGCGCCGTCCAGCCTTCGACTCCCCGTCGACTCCACCGACGTCGACCAACAGCCCGCAGCTGCCCTAGGCCGAGACGCCCTCTGCCGGCGAAGTCGACCCCTCCGTCTCCAGGCACAGCCCTAGCGGACACGGTAGACCCTCGACCAGGACACAGGTTGGACTCTTGGACACGTGAATCTCAGCATTCACGGGCCCTGTTCAGGTATTGATTTCTCCCAACTCGCAACTCCGTTTTCAATTCCGTCGATTGCTATGCGTAGACTGTATAACCCTCTCGGTGCCCGTGTAACTCGCTCGGTGCATCGCGTCCTGTAGTGATCGTACACCGCGATCCAAAACAAGGAAAAAACAATGCCCTGTTTCACCCCGGAACTGAGTCCGCCCCGCCAATCGGGACGACTTGGTCGCACGCGGTCTTTACCAAACTGTGCGCGACGTTGATACGGTCGTGTGGGTTTTCGTAGAAGTCGATTCGGAGGTGCGTGCACCCCGGAATCAACGCGTATCCGCCGACGACACCCCATATCCGTTGATCCTGGAACACGCTGTAACTTCGTGTATACACGTCGGATCGAGACGAAATTTGCGCCATCGGATCCGTAGTAATACGCTGGTCCTGTGAGCCAAGTTTGGTTCGATTCTGAGGACGTTGACAAGATCACGTATCGTGGGCCCCACCGGCTCCACTTGACGGGTGATTTTGTGACCGGCTCATCGGAATCCAATTCTGGAAGTTCCGTTGGGTTCGTATCATCGTTCCTGACTTGTAGACACTGAGTTTGCAGAATTTGGAGACCTTTGACCCTGACGCGCTTTTCGGTGCAAAGTGGGCCCACATATGGAACCCGCTTTGGCCCGAAAATGACCTTTTTGCCCCTGTGTCCAAATTGGACGTAAGGACAGGCATTTCCAGCTATTTGACATCTTCTGAGACTGTTGGTGATATTTATTACAGCTTTTGGAGTAGTTCCCACCGGATCCACAGATACCAGGGCAGTTGTTGAAATTCGGACATCAGGCAAGTGTACCTTGCCAAACTCTGCAGTTTAGTTATCTATTTTCCTTGTTTTATATATATTGCTGTGCATGCTCAACCTAGGACCGTGTGACGTACTTAGCGTCCGATTATCAGTCGGGTGCCGACACTGTACGCAGTGTTGGGTACGGTCATCTAGAGATGGACATCCGTGACACTTTATATTCTCGTACTTGTCTTATCAAGTACCATATGACCCAGGACACTTGACACTATTCATGAGACAGGATTTTCCCGAGATATTCGTGGTGATTCTGTATAGGATACAGGACATGGACATTATATTATTAGATACTTATGACTGGTTGCATTTAGCTATGATCGCGCTTGACATGGGCATGAGACGTTGTGGTCATGATATGCGTGGTTACATTGGGTGGGGAGAGACACACAGGCTACAGGCTGTATTTATGTATATCTTCTATTATTGAGAGGTCGTAGACTCTCGTAGCAAAGCTAGACCCACTACCGGTTATTACCGCTACCGGCTCCCCGACACAGAGCTTGTAGTGGCTCAGCCTGAGACTAGTGATGCTCTCACTTGCATTTACACTTAGATGGTTACATATTTACCCCATTGTTCATTTAGTTATTTATTTGCTGCACTGCTTATCTGTATTTATTGGCATGAGCTTTCTTGTACCTTGCTATGTCCCCTGAGGACCTGGATCCGGATTTTGTTCCCCAGATTTTACAGACGTGGTTTATCCCGAGATCTACGGGACTGGAGCAGGAGCTGATCCAGGAGTTGTACCACCATCTGAGGACGAGGTCTTAGCTGAAGACTTCTCTTGAGCATCCATGTTCATGCTCGGCTTTCATTTATTTATTTCAGTCTTTCACATTCTGGTCAGATGAACCATTGTACTAGATATTTATCGGGTTGTTCCCCGAAGTACTTTGTGAGACTTGTTGATGATTTACACTCATTATTATTCTGTGGATCATATTTTATATCTTGTGTGGATGAGATTAGTTGTACCTTGATTGTCGTAGACTTGTTTTACAGCTTAAGTATGCCCTGATGGATCCTTTATAGTGAGTTGGTCCATCGGTGCGTACTGCTGGCCGTTGCCACGCGTCTGGTCCCACGGTATTTTGGGACTGGGGCGTGACAATGCTTCTATGCCACGCGGACCAAGGGAAATAGACTGATTCCTCAATACCTTTTCTCGATGATCAAGGATTCCCACGGGTTGCTCTTGATACGACAAGCTCGACCTAATGGTGATCTCCGAATGGTTGAGAACATGACTGCTGTCTGTCACATATCGCCTGAGTTACAATACGTGGAATACATCAAGTACTCCCTCAAGTGAAGGTGGTAGCGCAAGTTGATATGCCACTACTCCCACCATTTCTAGCACGTCAATGGTCCAACATACCTTGGACTCAACTTGCTGCGTCCTCCGAATCGAATGGTGCCTCTAGTAGGTGATATCCTTAAGAAGACATGATCGTCCTCTTTGAATTCCAAGGGACGATGATGACGATCTGCCCACTGCTTCTGTCTGTCTTGCACTGCTCACAAGTGTCCTTGTATTTACTTAACTGTCTCTACGGTGTTGACCACCACTCTGGTCATGCGAATTCTTGTCTGGTAAAATACTGACTGGTATGCCGTAAAATCCTATGATTTATCTCATATATAAGTTGGCTAAAGCTTCTGCAGACTGGCCAACTCTAAAGGTAAGAAATGTGCTGACTTGGTGAGTCGGTCCATAGGAATTCTTAATCCTTACAAGTCAACCTAGTCATAGGTACTGCTATCTATTCAGGAGTCAGTCAATTGTTCATCCAGGTAAAATCTATTTAGACCTCTGACAGCAAAATGATACATTCTTTATCGTAATACTTGAGTTCTGAACTTGACCCAAGTTACGAGGCAAAATTTTTACACTGTCACAGTGATGCATGTATCAGAAAAGTAGGTAGGTAGTGAAGGGTCATCTAAAGGTAGCACAATTTATATACTGAAATCAAGTCTAATAATAGGGTTTGGTAATTACCCAAGAAACAAACAGAAATGGCTACAGAAACAGTACACTTTTCGTGCTTATACTAAGCACGAGGTTTCGCCTTTCTGAAATAAGGGAAGACGGAAAACAATAATCAAGAGTTCAAGGGGGAGGTAATAGATTAGAAGTATGGGGATTCAAGGTGTTTAAAGAATTCAAATGGGAATTGTCAAGGCAGTTGTGGATTGAAATGCTATTCTGGTAATCCCTATTCACATATTCATATCAGCACAGTTAGGTAGCTGATACGATATGCTCAGACATATCTAGAGGGTAAGTACATTCGTCTACTAATCACTATATATCTCAATCCACGTAAAGTAGTTATGCGAAGGGCGAACCAAGTGCACTATGGTTGATCAGACCGTAATACACTGATTCTGAAATGTATTATTGTAGTACTCCAATAATACATATATCATGAACAAGCTTGATAAAGAATAAGCTTGCAAAACTAGGCTATAGTAGCAGTATAAGTCAAGGTAGTATAGTAAATATAAGTACGCTAGATTATGATATGAGAAATTACAAAATAAATCAAATTCACAAAAAGACTAGACTCTACCATCTCTACAGTTATTATTCTAACTCCTTGTCTAAGTTGCTAGTTGACCAACAAGAGGTATGGCCTTCTAAGTTCTACAATCTTAGTAAACACTATAGGCTGTCTGCCTAAAACAGAGATTTCAAGAAAGTCCGCATAAAGTAGGGGTTCAAGGTTGTCTGCGTAAAGCAGAGATAAAATAATTTGGCGTAACGCATGACTTCAGAGCTATCCGCGTAAATCAGAGAAGCGTAAGGTAGAGCTTCAGAGCTGTCCGCGTAAAAAGTCTGTGCGTAGAAATCTGTGCGTAAATATCTCCTGTGTAAAGTCTAGCATTCGTTGCAGCGTAAAGTCGTACGAGAAACTCATGAGTTTGTCAGTCAAAATTAGTGAATCCTGATATCTGACAAAAGTACTTGCACAACGATCGAGTGGACGGTTTGTGATGATAATTTTGCACGGAGTCCCAGGTTGTCGTTTAGTGACTTTATTGGATACAAGTCATTTTTTACGCCCTAGGTGAGACAAAATCAGATGTCCCGTCAAGAAGCTGTTTCTTTTTGCACGGGGCTCGAGGCGTATCTCTGCATTTAATACACAAGATTTGGTCATGCCTGGGAAAAGCTAAGGCTGTAACAATTATGCTCACATCTATCCTTATATTATGCCTAATCAGGTTACTCTACGCTGGTTATCTATTATTCATTAATTATCAGGTTTACGCAGGGCAGTTACCTATGTGGCTTGTATGACGCAGGATAAGGAAGACTAAGGGATCGTGGGTAGCGGTTGTCATAACTGCGGCATAAAGGAGACAATCTCCTGCATAATTTGGCTTTTACGCCAATCAAGAAAGTCATTTGGCTTTTACGCCAACTAGGCAGTTTGTTTGGCTTTTACGCAAACAAGAGTCAATTGGCTTTTACGCCAACAAGGGTAAAGGGTTCTGGCGTAAAACTGGGTTTATCCAAACATAGGATGGGGTTTCAGTCTTAGTATTCAACCTTGGATTTCTATTGGTTTCTCAAGACTAGGGTCAACACTATGGTCAATTCTCTAACTAATCCTAGTAGTGTTTATACTACTCTCAAGCCATACATAAATACGTCAAGGGACACTGGTAAGTTAATCTATAGGTAGTGATGCTATGGTTCATTAGGTAATATGGAAGACTAGGGTTCATTAGGTAATATGGAAGACTAGGGTTCATTTAGTAATATGGAAGACTAGGGTTCATTTAGTAATATGGAAGACTAGGGTTCATTTAGTATCCTAGACTTAGTGATGTGTCAAAGCCCTAGTTGTATTCTAAGTAGGAATATTACCCTAAGTATCATTCTATCAACAGGGATTCCTCTACTCTAGCAGGGGCTATACTCAAAGAATTATTAGGGAAGCACAAGATTCAAGCAAGATGCAATTTATTCAAATAGAATAGATTGGAAGAAGGATGAGTCATAGTCAATTGGATGAGATCCTATACTCTAATCCTAGGTGCAGGCTTGCTCGGTACAGTAACGTAACCGAGACAATATGCTCTGACCTGCATGGGCCACCACTAAAAATATATCACGCCCCAGTCCCAAAATACGTAGGACTAGGACACGTAAGCATGCCAGCCGCCTGTATATATGGCAACTCCAATATATGGAAACCATAATACAAGCGTACGCTGTATAATGAACAATAATTCATAAGTGGTAAAACTAATCACAAGTCACAGGGTAATATCTAAATCTCTTCCACAGAAATTACATATACATGAATAACCAATAACCAGGTAACTAGATCTCAATACAAAGTATCTAAAGAATGACAGTCGGATGGAAATAAATCCACTACCGAAATAGAATATAAAAGAAACCAGATACACACCATATAAATACAACATCTAACCAACACGAGGCTCGAAGATCTCCTCGAAATATAAGTAGCCTGTCCGGATCTTCGCTCCCACGAATACTCAGGAACATCTACACCTAGAAAGGGACCAGGTCCTCAGAGGGACATAACAAGATACAGAAAAACAACATGCCATGTATGTAAATACTGAATAAATAAATAAATAAATACAGGGTGTGCTAACCATCTAAGTGAATGCAATGTAAAGACCTTGTAGTACGCATGAGAATGTGTAAGCTTGACATATGATGACGTAATTCACCAATCGTCATGACTGGCTAGTATATGTGTCATATGCCCCCGGACACACGGGTAGCTCTGCAATCGACCATCTCCGAGGAGCATGGTACGAAGGATAAAAGACTCAAGGAGGGGTGTCCCATACGTCTACTAGTATCTTCCCCGCCCAATATAGATGTACAAGTCGTAAAAACGACGTGGACACCTCCTACTATGATGCAAGTCTCAATAAAATAAATAACTAAGCTACATACCGTTACACGTGTTGCTTACACTGATGGCCAGTCGCACATGAGACATGCGTCCCTATATGATCTTACTCTGTGACGTGTAATGATATGTGTCAAGGCTTGGGAAGTCATACCAATAACTCCACAACTTTATGTGGGTCTACTAGACACTAGGTCAGATACAAATCCTAACGTCAACGCCTTCGTTGACTGCACCCGAGTTTTCTCGGACGCGCACATTTATATGATTTTAAAATAAATAAATATATAACTACAATAACTGAATTTAAACAGTACAACAAGGTAAGGTATACTTGCCTGGCAAGAGAGCTGCAAAAATATAACGTCCAGATGTCAAATGCCAAAAGTCAGAAACTATGGCCTCAGAATAAATATCTTCGGATGCTGAAATACACATCACCAACAGTCTCAGAAAATATCAAATAGCTAGAAACGCCTGTCCTTAAGTCCAATTTGGACACAGGGGCAAAAATGACAGTTTCCGGTCAAAGCGGAGTCCAAATGTGGGCCACTTTGCTCCGAAAAATGTGTCAGGGTTAAAGGTCTCCAAATTTACCAAACTTAGTGTTAACAAGTCCAGAACGTCGATACGAACCCAACAGAATGTCCAGAACTGGATTCCGATGTGCCGATCACAAAATCGCCCGTCAAGTGGAGCCTGTGGGGCCCACGATACGGGATTTTGTCAAAGTTCTCAGAATCGAACCAAACTTGGGTCACAGGACCAACATATTGCTACGAGTCCGATGGCGAAAGTTTTGTTTCGATCCGACGTGTGTACACAAAGTTACAGCGTGTTCCAGAATAGGCGGATACGGGATGTTGTCGGCGGATACGCGTTGATTCCGGTGTGCACGCACATCCAAATCAACTTCTACAAAATCCTGCACGTCCGTATCAACGACGCGCACGTTTCGGTGAAGACCGCGTGCGACCAAGTCATCCCGTTTGGCGGGGCGTACTCAGTTCCGGGATAAAACGGGGTATTATTTTTCCTATGTTTGGATCGCGGTTCGCGATCGCCACATGACGCGATGCACCGAGCGGGTTGTACGGACATCGAGAGGGTTACATAGCCTACGTGTTACAACTGACGAAATAAAAAATGGAACAACGAGGAGAGAGAACGGGTTACCTGAACAGGGCTCCGTGGAATGAATTCTCTTCGTGTCCGGTCACTGTGCTGTGTCCTGATTTGAATCGGTCGTGTCCGGGTCAGCCGCTGCTGTGTCCGAGTTTTGTAGGGTCGCTGTGTCCTGGGTTAGGGTTCAGTCGCGTCTGTGTCAGAGTCCAGGCGGAGAGCGGTGCGAGTTCAGGGTGGCGAGGTCGGGCTGCGAGTCATCTTGACACAACACGACACAGTGTCCGGGCTGTGTCCAGTACTGTCGTATCTGGTACCGTGCCGTGTCCGGTACTGCTCGAGTCGGGGTCGCTGAGGGGTGGTCCGGAGCCGCTGCGGGTCAGCCGGCCGGACGAGGGAGTTTGCACGGTGGAGATGATCGACTGGGGAGGAGGAGGTGACGTCGGAGTGGCTGTGCACAGGCCGGTCGGGGGGGGGGGGGGAAACTGAACCAGAGTGGGGGGGAAGCACCGCACGGGGCTGGTCGAGGGGGGGGGGGGGAAAGCACCGTACGGGGCCGGTCGAGGGGGAGGGGAAAGCACCGCACGGGGCCGGTCGGGGGAGGAGAAGAGGGGAGAAGTCGGCCGCTGTGGGGGGGGGAGAAGAAGTCAAGCCGGAGCTCGGGGATGGCGTCGAGCTCGAGGGGAGGAGGTCGGGGACGATGATGATGGTGGAGGGTTTGGCTGTGATGGGGTGGCGGTGGTGGTGGAGGGGAAAGGGGGCTCGGGGGAGGAGAAGAGCGGCGGGATCGGGTGGCGGAGGAGGTGGAGGGGTGATTGAGGGCTGGGAGAGGGAAAAGAGGGCTCGGGGAGAGGGAGGCTAGGGCGGAGTGGAGGAGGAGGAGGAGAAGGTCGAGGGTGGCGGGCGGAGCTCTCCGACGGGGTCGGCTCGCTGCGGGGGAGGCGGCTAGGTCAGGGAAAGGGAGGGAGGACCACGGTGAGGAGGAGGAGGAGGAGGAAGAGAGAGGAGCTGCTGCTCCGGCGGGGGTCGGCTCACCGCGGGGGGGAGGCGGAGCTGCTCCGGCGAGGGGGGGGGGTCGGCTGTCGGCTAGGTTAGGGATTTGGGTTTTCTTTTAGGGATTTAGGTATTATATAATAAATTAGATATTTGAATAAGTAAAATATTTATAGATATTTACAGGATATTTTATAGATATTTATGGTGGGTCCCACTGCCAAATGGACGGTGCAGGTTCACCCTCCAATGAGGGGGTGACACCTCACACTAAAAATTTGCAGAAAAGACCCTGTAATTTCATAAATTGCATAAAGGTCCTATTTTGGAAAATTGCGCAATCACGCAATTGTCTGGGAAAAACACCCGATTCCTGAAAATGTTAAATTGCACAGAACTGAGGGAAATTGCTGTGTGAGGGCCCTGAGGGGGTGGGGGTGAGCCTGGGCAGGGGCTGGGCCTGATTTTCTTGGGTGATACGGGCCATCGTATTAATTAATTAATAATTAATGCGCACGGTATTCTCTAATTATTTAGAGGCAGGTAGGGCCATAATTTTAGTACGGTGTCAATATACTAAATATAGTATACTCAGGGTAGAATAATAACGTATTTTTGTTTGGGCAAAACAGGTGCATATTGGGCCTCAAATCTCTATTAGTACAGAGGTGGGTACAAATCTGGAAATTTAAATACGTACGTTTGTAACGATATTTGTGCGTCTAAAATGAGGCACAAAACAGAGTATCTGAGAGTTGCACAAGGTTCAGAAAAATAGACTAGCATGTCTATGAGAGGTATGTGAACTTTGCTCGGGGATAACAGTCAAGGTAAAGCTCCAAATAATTCGGTGATGGACAGGTGCACATATCAATAGGATATGTAAGCAAAATAAATTAGAATATTACAATAAATCCTAAATTGCTAAAATTAATCCTAAAATTACTGAAATCTAGTCGAGGGGGTTTATAATCTACCCAAGATAGGTGTTGGACAAAACATGTTTGAAAGAAAAGAGTACAATCTTTAGGATGACTTAGATAGGTGTTGGACACGCTTATTGTTGCCTCATTAAAACCTTATCAAGAAAAATCCAATGGAAAAAAATCCATGACTAAGGAATGTCACGTCCCGGTCCCGTAAGGGCCGATCGTCCTCGCTTGGTCCCTATGGAACTGATCGTCCTCGCTTGGGCGCGATGTCGTGCAAGCCTAAGTTGCACTTGCACCAGGCATAGTACCTACACAAGATACAAGTTAGACAAAAATATACATATATTGGCACAGAATAAAATGCAGAGAACCAAAGTTGAACACATTTGATAGGAACACAAATTACTTTCTTAATTTATTGAATACTTAAAGATTTGGATTACAAAGTACTTGCTTGGCTGAGTTACAAAATATGCCATAGAAGGCTTACAACTCTTTTTACAATCCCAAAACTAGCCACAACGTCCATACATTATATCCTTTTAGTATGACCAAAATCAAAATAACTAATCGAAGAGAAGTTTGCACATAGGAGAGAAAAGCTAAGAAAGCAGCATGAGCACGGTCCCACTGGAAAGATGCGCTAACACTGGTTCAAAATGCTTGCCAAGATCTCGCTACCAGAACCTAAATATTTGCCCACAAATGTGGGTCAATACTACAACATGTATTGGTGAGCGACCGTGGCCAAACTCACCTAGAAATCCATACTAAGTAAGCATGTGAAGCTAACATTATTAGGTGATCTTTCTAGTTGTCTAGTTTCTTTTTAACAATTCATGCAAGAAAATAAACAATAGATTGACTTATGCATATGATAAATCTTACCCACGATTGAGCGGTTATCCCTACAGCAGACACACAAGTTAGCCATAACTTGCATATATGAATAAACTTATGAATCAATCTTGGCATCAGGTGTTAGGTATGCAAGAAGGTAAACCTAGCATGCGCCATAACTATATGATGGTCCATGGGTATCCCCATGATTAGCAGTGGTGACTTAAGGTTCAGCTCTACACTAGCACGCGCGTGTATCGGCAGCTGTGACTCAAGGTTCAGCTCTTCACCAACACACACGAGTACTAGCAGCTATGACATCATAGGTTTCGTACAACACTAATGGACACATCACCCCACTAGACCCCGTAGGACCGTATCCTCAGGGTGAAACAAAAATTTCTTCCGGACCGAGCGAGTCCCAGTGCCCCAGGAACCGTTCGAGAGACAGAACCTTGTGCACAAGTTGTCCAAGACCAATGTATGAAATAAAACATCTAGCAGATAAAACACTACAATGCATAGCTCTAAATAACAAACACAAGATTTGCATCTTCTTATTCTTATCCCACATATCATGTTCAAAACATAAGAACTTGCCAAAAAAATTAGGTTACGCAGCATAGAAACGAGGAACATGCAACATAATTGATAGTAAGGCATAATTCTAATACTTCAAGCATGTAGTTCATTTCTTTTGACTTATCTTGTTAGTGAGGCAACATTTATAAGTGAACTAGAGATTCTTTTATTAGGCATGCAGACTAAAGGATTCATCAAAGGGCCTAAGTCACTCATCGATTGAATCGAACGAGAGGTTGGGAAAGCCTTATGCAACGATCACTCTTTGGTTATGCATCCTGAAATTATAATAATACTTGGTTAGCATCCTTCGATCTCTTTCCCTTACGATTCGAAAAGAATACACAAGCAAGAAAAGCGAATCATGAAAACCAAGTCATCGAAAGCAAGACAAAACACAAAGCAACACAAAACCAAGAAGCAAAACAACCAACGAAAACTCTTGAACTTATTTCAATAGAAGCCGTTCCATCAAGTTTAAGGGTTCATTGTATTTCTTCCGTGTTGATTTGGCAGTAAGGTTTTCTCGAGACTCAATTCTCAACTGAGTCAAAGTAACAAGTGTTCCATAAGTAACCCGCTAGGAGCGGGGTATTACAAGGAAAAAGAGTACAATGCGTTATAGTCCATACAAAATGTATCTTTCCCTGAAAATAATCACTCCCCCTGATGATGTTGATCATGAACAGTCAGTTGATGAAGACGTCGTATTCCAATTCCATGAACTAGTTTCTGAAAAGTTGACTTTGGCAACGATTTGGTGAAGTCTGCAAGATTATCACTTGAGAGAACTTGTTGGACGTCAATATGAAAGTTCTTCTGAAGATCATGATTATAGAAAAACTTTGGTGAGATGTGCTTGGTCCTATCTCCTTTAATGAATGCACCTTGAATTTGTACAATACATGTTGCATTATCCTCATGAATAACAGTTGGAGTATCTGTGGTAGGGGAAATATGACAGGAGCTACGAATGTGTTGAATAAACGATCTCAGCCAAATACATTCTCTACTTGCTTCATGGAGAGCCAATATTTCTGAGTAATTTGAGGAGGTAGCAATCATTGTCTGTTTTGTTGAATGCTAAGAAATACCTGCATTGCTATTAAGAAACATATATCCAGTTTATGAATAACCTTTATGGGAATCAGATAAATAACCTGAATCTGCAAAGCCAACTAGATTCGTGATGTTAGATAAACCACAAGTATAAAATAATCCCATGTCGGTAGTTTCACGAAGATATCTTATCACATGTTTAATGCCATTCCAATGTCTGCGAGTTGGCGCCGAGCTATATCTAGCCAACAGATTGACAGAGAATGATATGTCTGGCCTTGTACATTATGATAGATACATTAATGCCCTAATGACACTAAGGTACGGTACTTCGGGTCCTCGCATTATTTCATTGTCGTCCTTAGGACGAATTAGATCTTTATTGATATCTAAAGATCGAACAACCATTGGAGTGCTAAGGCGATGAGCTTTATCCATATTGAACTATTTTAATATTTTTTTGTGTATTTGGATTGATGCACTAAAATTTCATTAATGCAATGCTCAATTTGTAATCCGAGATAATATTTCGTGTATCCGAGATCTTTCATCCCGAACTTCTTTTTCAGATAGTTTGCAGTCTCATTGATTTCATGTCTTGTCCCAATCAAGTTTATGTCATCGACATATACTGCAACTATAGAGAAACCCTCCTTAGATTTCTTTATGAAGACACATGGGCATATATAATTATTCTTATATCCCCTTTTTTTTATATTCACTAAGACGGTTGTACCACATCCTTCCGGATTATTTAAAATCGTACAATGAACGTTTTAGCTTTATGGAATGCATGTTCTTAGCTTTTAAGATGGGTAGATTAAATCCATCTGGGGTTTTCATATAGATATCGCTATCTAAATTACCATCCAGCTTTTTCTCAACTGTCAGACTTACCAAATAACGAAACTTTGTTGGATCCATTACGGAAGAATATGTCTCTTCGTAATCAATCCCGGGTCTATGAGAAAACTCTTGTGCCACTAATCGTGCCTTAAATCGAGCAATTTTTTTTTATTTTGCTTTCTTACAAACACCCACTTGTAACCTACCAGTCTGACATCTTTTGGTATTTGTATTATAGGTCCGAACACTCCACATTTATTAAGAGAATCCAATTCTGCTTGAATAACATCCTTCCATTTTGGTCAATCTTTTCTTTGTCGACATTCATCGATGCTACGTGGTTCAGTGTCATCAATGCCCTTAGATATTTCAGTAGCTACTGAGAATGAAAATATATCATTTATTGTTATATCTTTGCAATCCCATACATCTCTTGTATATGTATAAAACATAGAGATATCTTTGCTTTCAGGTACCCGAGCCTCCTCTTGGGCTTGTGTCTTTTCCAAGACAATAACCTCTTCTGGGTTTTTAGAGAGTATGGATCTACCATTCATAACCTCTTCTTGAGTGTTATGTGTAACCTCCTTAAGAGCATTACTTAGGAATTTTCTCTTTCTAGGGACTAAGTCCTTCGAACCTATAGGTCTACCACACTTCTGGCGTGCAATAGATTCATTAGCCACTCTGCTATTTTTCCTACAGGGATATCAATTTGAGCTGGCGCATTTGCATCGAACACATATGATTTAATCACTTTAGCTGCATCAGTAAATGCATTTGGTATTTGATTTGTAATCTCCTGTAGATGCAATATCCTTTGTATCTCAGTTTCACATTGATTAGTACGAGGATCTAGATAAGACATAGTGAGATTATCCCACGATAATTCATGTTATTTATTTGTGGCGAATTATAAACTCCTTGAATTTTTCAAAATTATTAAAACTTGGATTTTCCCAATTTTCTGGAATTTTCTGGAAATTTTCTGTAATTAAAATCAAGGTTTTAATTATTAAATAATTTTTAATTGTTAATAAATAATATTAAAATATCATAGAAATAATATTTTTGGGTGTAAAATAAAAAACTGGACTTAGGGTAATTTTTCTGGATTTTTTTTGGGCCTCAGACCTATTTTTAAATGCCTAAAAACTATTTTAATTAATTAATTAATTAATTAAATGAATTTATTATACTTATTATTATTATTATCATTTTTTTTATTTTTTTTATTCTGTTTTGGGCCGGCCCGGCCCAGTGGACCGGCCCAACAACCCAGCCGGCCCAGCCCCAACCATTACCGGGTCGGGTCGGGTCAGACAACCCGACCCGCTAGCCGCCCGCACCCGCTGACCCGGTCTCCCCAGCACCCCCCACGACCCGGCTGACCCGCTCCCCGCTCCGCTTCCGCCGGCCGCGCCACCCGCCGCTCCACCCGGCTCGCCCCGCCCTCCGCGGCCACGACCCCCCTCGCCCCCGCCTTGGCCGGCCCCTCTCCCCTTTATAAACCCCGAAAACCCCCCCCTCCGGCCAACACACCCGACCCCGATCACCGCCTCGACGCCGGCCGACCCTGCCGCCTTGCCCCCGACCTCGCCGCCTTGCCCTCGCCCCTCGCCGCCGCAGTCCCCTCGCCGCACCACCGCACCAGAGACCCCCGGCCGCCTCTCCTCTCCATTCGAGCAGCAGCAGCCGCCATTCCCGGCGTAGCCCCGCTCCGCCGTGCCTCCGCCCGGCCTCGCCTCAGCGTCCCCGACCACCTCCGGCCAGCACAGCGCCGATCAGCCCCGCCGGCGGCCATCGCCTGAACCCTAACCCTAATCCCCAATTTCTCGTGTCGTGTCGGGCACGACACAGACACAAGATTCCCTGTTTCGAAGAGCCCGGTTCAGGTACTCGTATCTTGCACCATGTATCTCCATTTTTAATTTCGTAAATTGCGTTGCGAAGCCTGTATGACCCTCTCGGTGCCCGGACAAACCGCTCGGGGCATCGCGTCCTGTGGTGATCGCACACCGCGATCCAAAAACAGGAAAAACCAGACCCTGTTTCACCCCGGAACTGAGTACGCCCCGCCAAACGGGACAACTTGGTCGCGTGCGGTCTTCACAGATACGTGCGCGCCGTCTATACGAACGTGTGAGATTTCGCAGAAGCTGATTCGGGTGTGCGTGCACACCGAAATCAACGCGTATCCGCGGACATCGCCCCGTATCCGACTTTTCTGTAATTCGCCCTAACTTCTTGTACACTCGTCGGATCGAGACGAAACTTACGCTATCAGACTCGTAGCGATACGCTGGTCCTGTGGGTCAAGTTTGGTTCGATTCTGAGAACGTTGACGAAATCGCGTGTCGTGGGCCCCACAGGCCCCGCTCGACGGGCGATTTCGTGATCGGCTCATCGGAATCCAATTCTGGAAGTTCCGTTGGGTTCGTATCATCGTTCCTGACCTATTGACACTAAGTTTGGTAAATTTGGAGACCGTTGACCCGGACACGTTTTTCGGTGCAAAGCGGGCCCACCGGCGGATCCCGTTTTGACCCGAAACTGCCATTTTTGTCCTTGTCTCCAAATTGGACCCAAGAACAGGCGTTTCTAGCTATTTAACATCTTCTGAGCATGATGGTAATACTTATTTTAGCTTTTGGACTCATTTCTGGAAAATTTTCCCGAGATACAAACTATATTTGGATCCAAACAACAGGCAAGTACCTGCACTTCAAGTTTAATCTTTATATTGTGATAATTAATTCCCTGCTCTACTAGTACCCTTGATGATTACACATAGTGTTAATTAGAATACTGGAATTTATGTCTTGAATACTGGAGTTCATGTCTTGTTTTTCATGTCGGGTGGGAGAATACTAGAAGGCATGTAGTTTACCCTTTCCCCTGCCGTGTTTAATAGTTGTTGGTACGCGACTGTACCCTCAGCCGGATCTCGATTATTCCTATTTAATAGCCGTTTATGACGGCCGGATTAGCCTTATAAACCCCTACATGCCAACTATGTATTCTAAAACAAACACAAGTTCACACAGATAGCTTCTGGTCTTGTTATAGTTCTTACTGACTGTTGTAGTTTCATTTCCTGTCTCATTTATTTCTGCTTTCTCATATTCCTGTTTATAGCATTAACTCTGAGATATTGTTGTTTCTTTTATGCATATTCTCAATATGATACTCAGTCTAATTGTCATAAATATTTAGTTTAATCTTGTTGTGCATTGTGTACTTTGCTCCTTTCCTGACTGGATCCGTTGATTTAGGCGATGATGAGGACCTTGCCCCTACATATTATGGCCCCTATGAGGGAACAGATGACACTTATGAGGAGCCAGATCCCACCCAGGAGACCACTGCTGCAGAGTAGTTAGCAGTAGCTATTTTATTTATTGCTCTTTATCTTAGTAATCGGGTTTGTCCCCGATTCCATTTCTGGATTCTGTATTAAATATTTGAGCTGTTGTCACATTTATTTCCTTTGAAATCTTAAGCATCTTTTTCCCATTATTATTATCTTGCCTATTTTATTTGTGAATGAGCTAGATTAGTTAACTGTGGATTTGACCTAGACAGCGTACTACCGCCGACTCTGCGGCGTAGGCTGGACGTACCCACGCACTCGTGCCCGAATTTTTGGGTGCGGGTCGTGACACGTTTTTATGGTGGCCCATGCAGGTCTAGTATCCATAAATAGGGTAATACCCTAGGACAGGGTATGGAATAGGATTGAGGATTCTAGGAAAAGCTCATTCACATAATAGGATCTTCATTTCAATTCTTGATATCATTTCTGATCAATTTTCCTATCGTCCTTGATTTCCAAGTGATCTATTCTGATCTTCCTATCCCTTAATCTTACAGAATGGTCCAGACAAGGAACACAGTAGGAGGCACATCAGAACCAGCTGAGCAGAATGTGCCCGAAACTCTTGCACTCCCACCGCCTCCATCTACTCCAGCAGTTACTCTAGATGGGGCACAACTACTCGGAGTGTTCCAGGGACTCGTAGAATCCCAGAAAGAACAGACTGCACTTCTACGAACCAGCCTCTCAGAAGCTCTTAGGTCCCAGGAGTCACCACACAAGAGGCCAGGGAGTGCCAAAGACTTCAAGAACTTTAAACCCCTGGAATTCTACGGAACTGAGGGCATTCTCTATGCCGATGAGTGGATAGAGAATGTCGAGAGACTCCTGAAGACTGCTCGGGTCCCTGATGATCTCAAAGTAGAGTCCGCAAGCCTGCAACTGTTCGACATAGCTCGGACCTGGTTCAGAGATGAACCCCAACTATCTGCTCCCGACCTCACCTGGGAGGACTTCAAGAGGCTATTCAAGGAGAAATTCTACCCCGAAGTGGCTCGGGAAGCTCTCGAAAGCCAATTCGAGAGACTGGAACAAGGTAACCTATCTGTTGATGAGTACACTGCTGAATTTAGCAGGTTGAGCCATTTTGCAGAGTACATGGTTTGTACCCCGGAGGACAGAGCCCGTAGATTCAAGAAGGGGCTGTCTCCGAATATTCGCCTTGCTGTCACCACTAGCCGAGCTCGCACCTACGAGGAAATCCTGAGCGTGGCACAAGGCGTTGAGAGAGACATGGGGCATAAACTAAAGTGAGAGAGAGATACCAGAAATGCAGGACCCAACAAACGCCCATTCCAACAACAACAACAACAACAGAGGGCCCCGCAGCAAACTCAGCGTCCTCTCCCTCGAGCTCCAGCACCCCAACACCAGACTCAAGAACAGAACCAACAAGCTGCCGCTTGTAACTTTTGCCAAAAACCAGGTCACACTTGGCAAGTCTGCAGGAAGAGACTAGGTGCCTGCCTCTACTGCGGCTCAGCAGCGCATCAAATGAGGGACTGTCCTGCTGCTCAAGGACGTCCAGCCGCACCAAAGGCTCCAGTCCAGGCCAGGCCCCCAGCAGCACAGCAGAGGGGACCCCCGCTTCCAACTCAACAACAACGCTTTGCTCAGCACCAACAGCAGCAACAGAGGGGTGCACCGCAGCAAGGCCGTGCTTATGCAATGACTCTGGAAGAAGCTGAAGCCACAGCAGACGTGATCACAGGTTCTGTGCTTATAAATTCAATACCAGCCATTACTTTATTTGATTCTGGAGCTTCACATTCATTCATGTCAGTAGATTTTCTTATGAAGCACAGCTTAATCACTGAACCCCTTAGGAATTGTTATAAGATCATTACCGGTGGAGGAATCATCCCGGTTAGTGATGCATGTAACAATTGTCCTATTACATTATGTGGAAGACAACTATATGCTAGGCTACTCGTAATGCCAGTTCCCAGTTTTGATATTATACTGGGTATGGATTGGTTGAGTCAACACCATGCCACTATAGACTGTCACAGAGGTAGTGTAATCTTCAGGCCCCCTGACAAGCCAGAATTTGAATTTGCTAAAGGTTCTAGAGAAATGGGTAGTAACAAAATTTGTGGAGACCTAGTAACAGAATAATTGCCACTACCTATCATCTCCGAATATCTTGATGTCTTCCCTGAGGATCTCCCAGGATTACCCCCAGACCGAGAAGTTGAATTCTCTATTGACTTAGTGCCGGGAGCAGCGCCAGTATCTCAAAATCCCTACAAAATCAACAAGAAGGAGATAATAGAACTAAATGAGCAAATAAAAGAGTTAGAAGACAAATGCTTTATTAGGTCTAGTGTCTCACCCTGGGGAGCTCCAGTATTATTTGTGCCCAAGAAGGACGGAACATCCCGAATGTGTATTGACTATAGGGCCTTGAATGCCTTAACAATTAAGAATAAGTATCCCCTACCCAGGATAGATGACTTATTTAATCAATTAAGTGGAGCTCGGGTATTTTCAAAGATTGACTTGAGGTCTGGTTACCACCAAGTAAGGGTGAGGAAAGAAGATATCCCTAAAACTGCTTTCAATACCCGGAACGGACACTACGAATTCTTAGTGATGCCGTTCGGGTTGACGAATGCTCCAGCAGTTTTTATGAACTTAATGAACAGAGTCTTTCAGCAATATCTAGACAAATTTGTAGTGGTCTTTATTGATGATATTTTGATCTACTCCAAGACCCCCGAAGAACATGAAGAACACTTGAGGCTAGCATTGGAGACTTTGAGGAAGGAAAAACTTTATGGAAAATTATTTAAATGTGCATTCTTCCTAGACAAAGTAGAATTCTTGGGACATGTTGTGACTGGAGATGGGATAGCAGTAGATCCCAAGAAGATAGCGGCAGTAGAATCATGGCCCACTCCAGACTCTGTAGCGGAGATTAGAAGCTTCCTGGGACTAGCTGGCTACTATCGGAAGTTTGTGAAGGACTTTGCTAGAATTGCTGAGCCCATGACAAAATTAACAAGGAAGGATGAAGAGTTCACCTGGACTGATGAATGTCAGCATGCTTTTGAGGAATTGAAGAAAAGGCTGACTACTGTCCCTATTCTGACCTTACCTTCTGGAACCGGAGGATTCGCTATATATAGCGATGCTTCTGAAAAAGGTCTAGGTTGTGTATTGGAGCAGAACAAGAAAGTAATAGCGTATGCCTCCAGACAGCTTCGACCTCATGAAAAGAACTATCCAACTCATGATTTAGAATTGGCAGCTGTCATTTTTGCTCTTAAGCTATGGAAGCATTATCTTTATGGAGAAAAGGTGGAAATATTTACAGACCATAAAAGTCTAAAATATATCTTCACTCATAAAGAGCTGAACATGAGGCAAAGAAGGTGGCTGGAACTAATGAAAGATTTTGATATCACCCTTCAATATCATCCTGGGAAGGCCAATGTAGTTGCTGATGCTCTAAGCGGATATCCTATGGCGATGTACTTGACTATGGACCGACACTTGCTCGAGGACTTGGAAAGTTTGGGTATTGAGGTAATTATCCCAGGAAAAGAAGGCCAAATGATGAACTTGCAGATTCAGTCTACCTTAATAGATAAGATCAAGGAGACTCAGTTTCAAGACGAAGGCCTGTGAAGCCTTCGAGGTCAAGTGCAAGCTGGATTAGTGGAGGACTTCAAAATTCATGAAGATGGATCACTGAGGCTTGGAGATAGATTATGTGTACCTCAAGGAGACATAAGAGAAGAAATTATGCAAGAGACGCACCGATCGCAATACTCTATACATCCAGGAGCCAACAAAATGTACAAAGACTTGAGGACGCATGTTTGGTGGCATGGCATGAAAAGAGAAGTAGCCAGGTTTGTATCTCGTTGCTTAGTGTGCCAACAAGTCAAGGCTGAAAGACAAAGACCTGGGGGATTGCTTCAACCACTACCCATTCCGGAGTGGAAGTGGGAACATATTACAATGGATTTTGTTTCTGGACTTCCAAGGACACCTAGTAGAAAGGATGCAATTTGGGTGATAGTGGATAGACTGACCAAGTCTGCACATTTTCTACCCTTCAAAGTAGGGCTATCTACAGAAAAGTTGGCAGATTTATATATCAGACATATTGTTAAATTGCATGGGGTTCCAGTAAGTATTGTCTCCCACCGAGATTCAAGATTCACCTCTCACTTCTGGAAGAGCTTACAAGCTTGCTTGGGGACGCAACTCAAATTCAGCACAGCTTATCATCCCCAAACCGATGGACAATCTGAACGTACAATCCAGACACTTGATCCGTACATGTGTTCTGGATTTTGGAGGATCCTGGGAAGACTATCTACATCTTGTGGAGTTCTCTTATAATAACAGTTACCAAGCAAGTATTGAGATGACTCCATTTGAAGCTCTGTATGGTCGAAGATGTCGTATCCCGCTATCATGGGACGACGTTGGAGAAAGAGCCCTACTGGGACCAGAGATGGTGGTCGATTCAACTGAGAAGGTAAAACAAATAAGGGAAAGACTTCGGGTGGCTCAAGACAGGCAACGACATTGGGAAAACAGCCACCGAAGGCCCTTGGAATTTGAGGTTGGAGAACTGATATTCTTGAAGATATCTCCGACACGTGGCACCATTAGGTTCGGAAGGAGTAGAAAACTCAGCCCGAGATTTATTGGACCTTTTGGCATTCAGGAGAAAATCGAAGAAGTGGCATACCGTCTGGTATTGCCACCCTCTCTGGATGGGGTCCATAACGTCTTCCACGTGTCGCAGCTGAGAAAATACGTGTCAGATCCCAGCCATATTTTGGATCACTCAGAGCTCGAAGTAGGCCCAAGTTTGACTTACCAAGAGCAACCCGTGGAGATACTGGATCGATCGGAGAAAGTTTTAAGGAACCAGGTTATTTCCCTCGTTCGTGTAGCTTGGAAGCACCACTCTCCCGTCGAATCCACCTGGGAGCGAGAAGACGAGATTAGAGAGCGCTACCCTTATCTTTTTGAACCCTGAGGTATATTAATTCTCGGCCCTTCCTTTCGTGCCATTGTTATTCTTAAATTTCGAGGACAAAATTTTTATAAGTTGGGTAGATTGTAAACTCCCTGAATTTTTCAAAATTATTAAAACTTGGATTTTCCCAATTTTCTGAAATTTTCTGGAAATTTTCTGTAATTAAAATCAAGGTTTTAATTATTAAATGATTTTTAATTATTAATAAATAATATTAAAATATTATAAAAATAATATTTTTGGGTGTAAAATGAAAAACTGGACTTAGGGTAATTTTTCTGGATTTTTTTTGGGCCTCAGACCTATTTTTAAATGCCTAAAAACTATTTTAATTAATTAATTAATTAATTGAATGAATTTATTATACTTATTATTATTATTATCATTTTTTTATTTTTTTTCTGTTTTGGGCCGGCCCGGCCCAGTGGACCGGCCCAACAGCCCAGCCGCCCCAGCCCCAACCATTACCGGGTTGGGTCAGACAACCCGACCCGCTAGCCGCCCGCACCCGCTGACCCGGTCTCCCCAGCACCCCCCACGACCCGGCTGACCCGCTCCCCGCTCCGCTTCCGCCGACCGCGCCACCCGCCGCTCCACCCGGCTCGCCCCGCCCTCCGCGGCCACGACCCCCCTCGCCCCCGCCTTGGCCGGCCCCTCTCCCCTTTATAAACCCTAGAACCCCCCCTCCGGCCAACACACCCGACCCCGATCACCTCCTCGACGCCGGCCGACCCCGCCGCCTTGCCCCCGACCTCGCCGCCTTGCCCTCGCCCCTCGCCGCCGCAGTCCCCTCGCCGCACCACCGCACCAGAGACCCCCGGCCGCCTCTCCTCTCCATTCGAGCAGCAGCAGCCGCCGTTCCCGGCGCCGCCCCGCTCCGCCGTGCCTCCGCCCGGCCTCGCCTCAGCGTCCCCGACCACCTCCGGCCAGCACAGCGCCGATCAGCCCCGCCGGCGGCCATCGCCTGAACCCTAACCCTAATCCCCAATTCCTCGTGTCGTGTCGGGCACGACACGGACACAAGATTCCCTGTTTCGAAGAGCCCGGTTCAGGTACTCGTATCTTGCACCCTGTATCTCCGTTTTCAATTTCGTAAATTGCGTTGCGAAGCCTGTATGACCCTCTCGGTGTCCGGACAAACCGCTCGGGGCATCGCGTCATGTGGTGATCGCACACCGCGATCCAAAAACAGGAAAAACCAGACCCTGTTTCACCCCGGAACTGAGTACGCCCCGCCAAACGGGACAACTTGGTTGCGTGCGGCCTTCACAGATACGTTCGCGCCGTCGATACGGACGTGTGAGATTTCACGGAAGCTGATTCGGGTGTGCGTGCACACCGAAATCAACGCGTATCCGCGGACATCGCCCCGTATCCGACTTTTCTGCAATTTGCCCTAACTTCTTGTACACTCGTCGGATCGAGACGAAACTTACGCCATCGGAATCGTAGCGATACGCTGATCCTGTGGGTCAAGTTTAGTTCGATTCTGAGAACGTTGACGAAATCGCGTGTCGTGGGCCCCGCAGGCCCCGCTCGACGGACGATTTCGTGATCGGCTCATCGGAATCCAATTCTGAAAATTCCGTTGGATTCGTATCATCATTCCTGACCTGTTGACACTAGGTTTGGTGAATTTGGAGACCGTTGACCCGGACACGTTTTTCGGTGCAAAGCGGGCCCACCGGCGGACTCCGTTTTGACCCGAAACTGCCGTTTTTGTCCTTGTCTCCAAATTGGATCCAAGGGCAGGCGTTTCTAGATATTTGACATCTTCTGAGTATGATGGTAATGTTTATTTTAGCTTTTGGACTTATTTCTGGAAAATTTTCCCGAGATACAAACTATATTTGTATCCAAACAACAGGCAAGTACCTGCACTTCAAGTTTAATCTTTATATTATGATAATTAATTCCCTGCTCTACTAGTACCCTTGATGATTACACATAGTGTTAGAATACTAGAATTTATGTCTTGAATACTGGAGTTCATGTTGTCATGACCCAATTCCGTAGAATCAATTGAGGCGTCCCCCGAATCGTGACCGCCGTGCGGGCCTGGGATTTGCGCCCGCATAAGGCTTTAATGATTTGCATAGCAAGCACATATTTAGAGTACGCAGATGAATTGAAACACAGATTTTGAAACATGGAAAAGTTTTCTTTATTGATAATGAACATCTATTACAAACTCTTGAACGAGTTAACTAATATGCCGAACGGCTTACAAAAGAGATGACTCAAAATAAGATAGCAGTCCTGTACATTACATCTCTTTATAAACTCAAAACGATAAAGACCTCCAGGCTGGAGGATGGCTTTGCCACGGAGCTGCATTTGTGTATGAAGAGTTGCAGCTTCTGGCTTCAAAATGCTTCGAGGGCGCGGTGAAGATGCGCCAACAGCTGGACTGGATCGGGAAGACGACTTCAGATCCTCGCTCGGTTTGCCTTGGTGCGGAGAACCTGTTTCAACGAGGGTCAGCATATTGAAACATGCTGGTGAAGGCGAGCTAGCCGAACTATACCAATCAACACGTTGTTTAGTGAAGCATGCATATTTTGTGGGTTTCTATCTTGCCTTAGTTCATTTACAAGTAAGCAGCATATAGAATTTACTGAAATGAACGTGCCACCGTTCGGTGGATTTTACCTGCCCGTCTGAATTACCTGTACAATACTTACCATACCTTCCCTGCCACGAAGACACAAGTTAGTATGCAACAGGTTTAAATATACACGTTGAACACACGATGCATTGCAAGCCATATTCACACGATAAACACACGAGGCGTTGCAAGCATATACACACGAGGATCACTGGCTTGATGCCATAATGGACTAGTCAAGGACAAGGATAGCATGCAACGGAAAAACACGAGGAGCTCAGAAAACACGATGCGTTGCAAGTTATCCCGTCCGCACACGATTGACTATAAACACGAAGTCTGCCCGGATCGGATCGGTGCCAGTGCCCCAGCGACCGTCCGCAGGACTTATATCCTTGTGCACAAGTTGTCCATGATCGAACACACGATATTTAGTTAAGTTATCATTTCACGCAGTTGAGGCAACACGAGTAATGCATGTTTCATTTTGCATAGCCTCTAGGAACAGTTATGCACATACACGATATGATTCATAAATAGCACAATTTATAGAAGAAGTTATATTCTAACTACAATTTATGCATATGATGAACATTCCGAACGAACAAGCATGCAAGTAAGTAACCGTTCACGAGTTTGATTGATAAGTAGTAATAACCAAGTCTATTCTCTTTTATCTTGGTTTCTTTTATTATTACTTGGTATCA
Organism: Iris macrosiphon; assembly: GCA_036927795.1. NCBI lineage: Eukaryota > Viridiplantae > Streptophyta > Magnoliopsida > Asparagales > Iridaceae > Iris > Iris macrosiphon. Next base: position 869,150 of record JAYESA010000018.1, on the reverse strand, counting down.
TTTGATCGGGGCGAAGAGAATGCAAGTGTTTTAGCTGTGAAGCTAGGAAGCAGGGCTAGCTAATTGGGTTGGTAGCCACTCACTTGGTTGGAAGAAAAGGAGAAGGAAAGAGGCGCTTCACGACTCCGCTCGCAAGCCGCCTACTGCTCGTTCACCTGCACACGAACAGCTCGATTAATACTTCTTCCTCTCTTTCCAATCTCGGAATAGAAGTGCAGTTCAATGAACGAAAATAATGAAAACCATCGAAATCGTTCAAGGAAAACAAGCAAATCCCAAAACCAACTTAAAGCACGAAAGCAACAAGCGGCATCGAAAACCGAGGCAATAAAAGATAGCAGCGGAGAGGTCCCTCCTGACTCTGTCGCTAAGCCGATCCTTGGGCGCAGTTCACTGAATATGGGAATCGATTCCGAAGAAACAAATCCATAACGAGGACGAGTTCTTAATTCAATCTATCCCGATCGAACGATACCGACTTGTGTTTCTTAGCCGCGCTCCCCGCACCGGGGGAACGGGGCGTTACATCCTACCCAACCAATTGGAAGTTTCATCCCGAAACTTAGGAATAATGCTTACCGTTAGGGGTTATTACGTTGCGGACGATGAACAGGAAGGTTCGGGCAGGAATTTATGGCATGGCCTAGATTGCCACAAGCAAGACATAACCCAAGTCTCTTACGACATTGATTGAAGGAGTGCCCACGTTTGTTGCAGTATCGACGTACTTGGTTGGGATTTTCCCTGTGCTGACCACCGTTGTTTCGGCACTTTGCAGCAGTGTTTCCTCCATCGTTGCCTTGGCGTTTGTGATTGTAGGTATGCACAGCGCCGGTGGAAACGTGAGGATACTATGGTTCTAGCGATAAGGCGTGATTCATGACTTCACGCATTATCCCATACTGATTATTGACCACGTGCGAATGGATGGTAGGGCGTAGTCCACCTTCAAACCTTCTGGCTCGACTCGCTGCATCAGGTAAATAGGCCCTAGCGAATTTGGAGAGTCGGTTGAATTCGGCGGAGTACTGCTTCACAGTCATACTGCCCTGCCTCAGTTGCACGAAATTATTTTCCATTTGACGTTGCACAGGAGGGGGAATAAACTCCTCTTCGAACGCGACACGAAAGGTCATCCACGAGATCGCCTCCTCTCCGTGATCAAATTGGAGAGATCGTCGATGCACGTTCCACCAATCGTGTGCGTTGAGGCAGAGCTGTAGTTGCGCGCAGGTGACGCGCTTATCTTCGGGGACCTCTAGCAGAGCGAAGTAATCTTCAAGCTCGGCTAGCCAATCTAGAGCTATCACTGGGTCCTCAGTCCCGTTGAATGGGGTGTTGCAGACTTTCTTGAAATGGCCCAAGTTGAAGGCAGTCACGTCCCTCGATCTTGGGATTTGAGGCGTCTCCACTTCAAGCACGGGCTGTTCCACCGGAGTCGTTGCTGTTACGGCGGAATGGTTGGCAGCCAAAGTCTGAACGATCTGTTGCAGGGCATCTACCTGCTTTTGTTGGACTGAGAATCGGGTCTCTAGATTGCTCTCGAACTTGGCTTGGCGAGCTTCATCTCTTTGTCGTTGCGATTCTAACATTTGTATTACCCGCTCAAGCGGGTCGACTTGAGATATGCCTCGCTGGCTCCGAGAGCTACCCGAAGTTCCCGAACTGCTTTCTTGTGTTTCGTTCGGTGCTTGCGCTACAGATTGCGCTGGATCCATTCCTTCAAAAAGAAGGTAAATTATATTAGGATCATAATGTATTATGGACTTATTGCATGAACGTATCTCATTTTGGCCTAGCGAGTTCAAGAGTTCGCACAGGAATTTGATCATTAAAGGAACTTTTCCAGCACGAAGTCTAAGAAACTTTGAATCTGTGCTCTGATACCACTATGTCACGACCCAATTCCGTAGAATCAATTGAGACGTCCCCCGAATCGTGACCGCCGTACGGGCCTGAGATTTGCGCCCGCATAAGGCTTTAATGATTTGCATAGCAAGCACATATTCAGAGTACGCAGATGAATTCAAACACAGATTTTGAAACATGGAAAAGTTCTCTTTATTGATAATGAACATCTATTACAAACTCTTGAACGAGTTAACTAATATGCCGAACGGCTTACAAAAGAGATGACTCAAAATAAGATAGCAGTCCTATACATTACATCCCTTTATAAACTCAAAATGATAAAGACCTCCAGGCTGGAGGACGGCTTTGCCACGGAGCTGCATTTGTGTATGAAGAGTTGCAGCTTCTGGCTTCAAAATGCTTCGAGGGCGCGGTGAAGATGCGCCAACAGCTGGACTGGATCGGGAAGACGACTTCGGCTCCTCGCTCGGTTCGCCTTGGTGCGGAGAACCTGTTTCAACGAGGGTCAGCATATCGAAACAAGCTGGTGAAGGCGAGCTAGCCGAACTATACCAATCAACACATTGTTTAGTGAAGCATGCATATTTTGTGGGTTTCTATCTTGCCTTAGTTCATTTACAAGTAAGCAGCATATAGAATTTACTAAAATGAACGTGCCACCGTTCGGTGGTGTCACTACCACATTTTAGGAAAAAAGGTATTTTAGTAATTTCCTATTTAAATAAATATTGTGCATGGTAAATAATTTTTGTTGTATTATTTAATGGTTGTTGGATGTTATTTAATTATTTTGGACTTATTTTAGTGGACCCAACTAGTGTAGTTTGGACCCATGGACCAACATGAATTAAATAGTTAGACTCGGCCCATTTAGAAAGCCCATGGTTAAGGAGATGGATTAAATTAATTAAGTGATTAGACTAGAAGCTTCTTTCCTTAATTATTTCTTCATGAGAGGCCCCAAGGGATACATTGGACATTTTACAATTGCTTGGGGAAGGGGCATGGCCGGCCTATATTAGAGGGGGGGAAATTTCTCTCTCCTCTCATTCTCATTCCAAATCTAGATCTAGAATTTCCCACTCCCAAATTCCCTCCATTCCCATTCCAATTTCCCACCAAATTCATCCCAAATTCTTCCCAATTCACCATTAGAAAGTTGAGAAGCAAGGATCTAGAAGGAGGAAGCAAGGATCTACAAAGAGGAGCAAGGATCTACAATTTGGAAGCAAGTTCATCTCAATTGGAGGTTTCATTGGGAATCCATCTCCCAATAGGTATAATTCAGTTTTTCCCATTAAAATAGCTTCTAAATCTGAGATTTAATCATGTAAAATTAACCCATATGTATGTACTACCCATAGAAATTTATTTTGTGTTCATAGGAGACCCATAGAGAAAGTTATGGTGCTTTTTGTGTCAATTTTGTTGGAATTCCGAATTTACATTTTGTTGTGTGTGTCAATTGATCCTATAGATCAATTGGGCATGTGCTTATGTGTTTGGGGCTTGTGTCGTGTCCATATTTGGGTACATGTGGTTCTTATCCCAACTATTTGGTGATACGTGTTATTTTGGGAGTTTTCCTCCGACACGGGGCTTTGTACATGTTGTATTTTGACACGGACACATAGATCTACTTTTGACACTTTGATTTATTCATAAATATTATTCGTGACTTGTTTATGTCCTTCGGGGTGCAATTGGTTGTGTGTTGGACTCGTGTCACATGCGTATCCTAGATCTAGTGGGATACGGTGTGAAATTTTCCAATTTGGAGTATTTATGTGTAGATCTAATTATTTATGCTTTAAATTCTTTATTTATAATTAATAAATATATATAGATATTATATATTATTTTAGTGTATTTTTATGGTATTTATTGTAGTATAGATCTATAGATATTTCTATGTGTTCTAAAGTGGTGTATAAATATATGTATGTAGCTTTCTTGCATACAATTATATATGTTACTACTTGTTAATAAAATAAATTATACATAAATATTTTATAAAATATATTTATGTGTTTAAATGTGTAATTATATTAAATATAATTATTATATAATTATTTGGATTTAATGAATGTATTTTTGTGTGTGCTTCTAGCCATGTAAAAATATGTACATTAATATGTGCAATGTGTTTTGTAACTATTAGTATTTGATTGTGTAAGTTATGTGTATATGTATATATAAGTATTTATATTATTAATTGTTTTATATATGTATATATATATTGATTTATATATATATATATATATAGTTATATATTATATATTTCTTTTGGCGACAACAGCTTTTAATGACAGTTTCTGTCATTAATATACCGTGGGCAGCAGCAGCCGCTGTAGCTATTAATGACAGTTCTGTCATTAATAGCAGCGGGCGGGATTTAGACAGCGGTATTTGCGTCATTTTTCTGTGACAGTTGTTTAACTGTCACCAATTGAGCAGCAGTGGTTTATATATAGAGTTTCTGCGACAGATTTTCTGTGACAGTTGAGACTGTCACTATAAGCTATTTTATTTAAATTATATTTTTAGCTCACTGTTTTCAGTGACGTTTTGGCAGATTTAATTTATATATTATATATTATATTTGTATATATATATATGTATATATATATAGGTGTTTTGTGAGATATAATACTAATAATAATATATTGTTTTATTTGTATAAATATTGGTTTGTATATATATTATTTAGAGTGTATAATATTGTATTATTAGTATACTTTATGTGGGTATCAATTGGGATTTAATTTTGATTCCTAAATTGTTGTATTTTATTTTCTATATTATTTATATAGATGTCTTGTGAGGTTGACCTTGGTTTGACCATGTTTGACTTTAGTTGACTTTAGAGTTGACCATAGTTGACTTTTGATTTAGAATTGATTTATTGACCTAGAAGTTGACTAGTTTGACTTGTTCTCTTTCCGGGACCTTGTATTAATGTGGTATTCCATATCTAGGTCTTCGAGGCACCGAGTCAGACATCTGTGAGACTGTTCTTTGGACTTCAGGCGAGTACATTCTTTGATAGTTTCTCATTTATGATATCCTCTATGTTCGTTGTATCTAGTGTAGATATACATGTTTCTCTTGACACTATGGTTACACGGATTGGTATATCCGGATCTCGTCATGAGATGTTATTCCTTGGTATATGGTGTATATGGTGCAAGTATTATTTCATTGGTTATCTTGTACATGTACAGACACTGATTTTCGGGAGGAGTCGCTCTCTTCTTGGGAAATCTAGTGCCATAGCATACCGTGGTTGGATCTATTATACCAGTTGGGGGTGGGGAGTATTAGTATAGATATGTGATCAAATCCCTATTGAATAAAGTATTGGTAAGCGAATAGTGTTGATTATGCACCGCACGTATGATTAGCCAGGCCGCATTGTATCTTGCCCAAGCCGATCACATGTTAAGCTAGTACTCACACACTTAGTCATTAGTATTATTGTTTCATTGGCATATTGTTCATTATTGTATTTCTTTCCAGTAGTTCTTTATTGTCTATATATCTCTTGTATCTATTTTGTGCATCTTGTTTATCCACAGCTATTTACTGTTACATAGTTTTTATCATGGATTAGAACTGCTGTTAGAGATGTACTCTGCTCCTTTCCTGACTGGATATATTTTTTCAGATGACACTGAGGAGTACCCTACCTATTATGGACCCCAGGATGTTGTGGGTTTAGATTCGGAGACCCTGGCTCAAGAGGGACTTATCCCAACTGAGACAGTTGACCCTGGAGTGTAGCTTTGTAGTATGATAGTATTCTTTTGTACTGAATTTGTCTCCAGCTTATTTTTGTTACTCTTCAGACTCATTGATGTATTATTTTAAACTCATGAGTTGTATGATGACTATTCTATTCTTATCTGATTTCGTGCTCATTCTATCTTAGTTCTGTGATTGAGTATTCTATCATTATTGGTGGTTCATTACTTTAGATAGACTATCTAGACAGTGTTCTACCGCCGATTCTGCGGCGTAGGTTGGGCGTTGTTTTCGACTAGTATCCTTACATCGGGTACGGGTCGTGATACGTTTTTGGTGGTGGCCCATGCAGGTCTAGCTTCACAAGTATGTGATGTCGTGGTAGTGCGACAACTTAGTTGTACTACTGCGAGCCTGCGATAGGATATAGGATATAGGCTAAGATACTCAATCACATCTAGGAAAATTCTTTTGATTCAACTATTCTCCTTTGACATTGATACTTGAACTCTTAAACTGTCCTTTCCTTGATGTCTTACATCTTGTGCCATATTGATCCTTATTCCGTCTCTTTATGAGACATACTCGGAGATACTTGCGGAGGCACGCAAGGTTGAGCGAGATCTGGGTTTGAAGACCAAGAGAGAACGTGATTCTTTTTTGGGGGCCAACGGCAGTGCAGTATCTGCCAAACGTCCTCATTTCCAGTCCAGACCTTTCCAGCAGCCACAGCAGAACCAGACTCCAGCTAGAGCGCCTTTTCACCAGGCACCTCAGCAGCAGAGACAGTTACAACAAGCTCCATGCAACTTCTGCAAGAAGCCTGGCCACATCTGGGAAGTTTGCAGGAGGAGGCTAGGAGTTTATTTGTATTGTGGTACTGAAGGGCATCAATCAAGGGAGTGTCCTCGTCGTGCAGTTCAGGGAGCAGCTCCAGCTCCGAGGACACAGACGAGACCACCTGCAGCACAGCCAAGGGGACCGCTTCCGACACAGCAGCAGCATTTTGTCCAGCATCAACAGCAGAAAGGTGCTCGACAGGGACGAGCGTTTGCTATAACCGTCGAAGAGGATGAACCTACCGGAGATGTTATCGCAGGTTCTATTCTTCTTGATTCTATTCCAGCTTTAGCTTTGTTTGATAGTGGTGTTTCCCATAGTTTTGTATCTGTTTCTTTTGCTCTGAAGCATGGTTTGGTAGCTGAGTCTTTGCTTAGGACTTGCAAGATCATGACCGGGGGAGGCATTATCCTGGTTAATGATATTTGCAAGGATCGAAGAGTTACTCTGGGAGGCCGGGAGTTGAGTGCGTGTCTACTTGTAATGCCACTTCTGAGCTACGACATTGTACTTGGGATGGATTGGTTGAGTAGGCACCATGCTAGCATAGACTGTAGAGGAGGTAGAGTTTTGTTTGGTTCGCCAGGAGAGCCAGAGTTCGAGTTTGCTAGAGGAGCTGCGGAGCAGGGAGAAGGCATTATTTGTGGAGCTATGGTAGAAGACAAGGAGTTGCCACATCCGTTGATAGCAGAATTCTTGGATGTGTTTCCTGAGGAATTGCCAGGATTGCCGCCAGATCGAGATGTTGAATTTTCTATAGACTTGGTGCCAGGTGCAGAACCAATTTCGCAGCATGTCTATAGAGTAAACAACAACGAGCTGGTCGAGTTGAAGAAGCAGGTGGACGAATTGCAGGATAAGGGATTTATCAGATCGAGTTCTTCACCATGGGGAGCCCCGGTATTGTTTGTACCGAAGAAGGATGGATCGGTGCATATGTGCATTGATTACAGGGCTTTAAATAATCTTACTATCAAGAATAAGTATCCTTTGCCACAGATTGATAATTTGTTTGATCAGTTGAGTGGTGCGAAGGTATTTTCTAAGATAGATTTGAGATCAGGCTACCATCAGGTGAAGGTGAAGCCGGAGGACATACCGAATACTGCTTTTAGAACTCGGTATGGTCAGTACGAGTTTATGGTGATGCCGTTTGGTTTGACTAATGCACGACGGTATTTATGAACTTGATGAACAAGGTGTTCCACCAGTACCTTGACAAGTTTGTGGTGGTGTTCATCGACGACATACTCATATACTCGAGGACACCGGAGGAGCATGAGGAGCATTTGAGGATTGTGTTGGATATGCTGAGGAAGGAGAAGCTTTATGGGAAGTTGTCCAAGTGTGAGTTTTTCCTGGACAAGGTTGAATTTTTGGGGCATGTTGTGACTGGTGATGGTATTTCAGTGGATCCGAAGAAGATTTCAGAAGTAGAATCTTGGAAGACTCCGAGTTCGGTAGCAGAGATCAGGAGTTTCTTGGGATTGGCAGGCTACTACAGGAAGTTTGTGCAAGATTTTTCGAGGATTGCCGAGCCGATGACCAGACTCACGAGGAAGGATGTGGAGTTTGTTTGGACAGAGGATTGCCAGGTTGCTTTTGAAGAGTTGAAGAAGAGGTTGACGTCTGCTCCTATTTTGACGTTGCCATCAGGGTCCGGAGGTTTCACTATTTATAGTGATGCATCGGGAAAGGGTTTAGGTTGTGTTCTTCAGCAGCATGGGAAAGTGATTGCCTATGCATCCAGGCAATTGCGTCCTCATGAAAAGAATTATCCTACCCATGATTTGGAGTTGGCAGTTGTCATATTCGCCCTGAAGTTGTGGAAATATTATTTGTACGGAGAGCGTGTGGAGATCTTCACAGACCATAAAAGCTTGAAGTACATTTTCACGCAGAAGGAGTTGAACATGAGGCAGCGTCGGTGGTTGGAACTGATGAAGGATTTTGATATCTCTTTACAATATCATCCTGGAAAAGCTAATGTAGTTGCCGATGCTTTGAGCAGGTATCCGGTAGCTATGTTCTTAACGCAGGATCGATATTTGTTGGAGGACTTGGAGAGCTTGGGCATTGAGGTGATTGTTCCTGGGTGTACTATACAGATATAGGGATTGCAAATACACTCAAATTTGATGGACAGGATTAAGGCAGCACAGTATGATGATGTATCTTTGAGGAGTATCAGAGCTCAAGTGAGAGCAGGATTGGAGGATGATTTCACTATTTCAGAGGATGGATCTTTGAGGCATGGAGTTAGATTGTGTGTGCCTAGTGGGAAGTTGCGTGAGGAGGTGTTGCAGAAAGCACATCGCTCTCAGTATTCCATACATCCAGGTGCTAACAAGATGTATCGGGTTATGCGAGAGAGTGTGTGATGGTATGGCATGAAGAGGGAAGTGGCACAGTTTGTATCCAGATGCTTAGTGTGCCAGCAGGTGAAAGCTGAGAGGCAGAGGCCAGGAGGGTTACTTCAGTCATTACCCATTCCAGAGTGGAAGTGGGAACACATTACTATAGATTTTGTGTCCAGACTTCCACGATCTCCAGGAGGAAAAGACGCGATTTGGGTCATTGTTGATAGGTTGACCAAGTCGGCCCATTTTTTGCCTTTCAAGGTGGGTTTGTCTACGGAGAAGCTGGCAGAGATGTATGTGAGGCAGATCGTTAGGATACATGAAGTTCCCGTCAGCATAGTCTCAGATCGGGATAGTCATTTCACTTCTCATTTCTGGAAGAGTTTGCAGGAGAGTTTGGGCACTCAGCTCAAGTTCAGTACTGCATATCATCCCCAGACAGATGAGCAGTCTGAGCGGACTATCCAGACTCTCGAGGATATGTTGCGCACTTGTGTACTAGATTTCGGGGGTTCTTGGGAGGACCATCTCCATTTGGTAGAGTTTGCTTACAACAACAGTTACCAGGCCAGTATAGAGATATCACCTTTTGAAGCTTTATATGGTCGGAGGTGTCGTACTCCTTTGTCTTGGGACGATGTTGGAGAGAGAGTTTTGCTTGGGCCAGAGATGGTTGTGGATGCAGAGGAGAAGGTTCAGTTGATCAGAGACAGACTTCGAGTGACGCAGGACAGACAGCGGCATTGGGCCGATAGCCATCGGAGACCTTTGGAGTTCGATGTATAGTTTAGATTTTGTTTGTGCTTGTTCTTGTTTGTTATAGATTAAGTTCTTAAGATGGTATTTTGTTCTAGGTGGGTGGTTTGGTGTTTCTGATAATTTCTCCGACACGAGGCACGATTCGCTTCGGTGGAGGCGGAAAGCTTAGTCCGCGATTCATCGGACCTTTCACTATTCTAGAGAGGGTCGGTGCAGTTGCTTATAGACTAGACTTTCCACCTGCATTGGAGGGAGTGCACAACGTGTTTTATGTGTCGCAGTTGAGACGATACATGGCAGATCCTAGTCATGTATTGGATCACTCAGAGATAGAGGTAGGCCCTACTCTTAGCTATCCAGAGCAGCCAGTTGAGATTCTGGATCGGAGAGAGAAGGTGCTGAGGAACCAGACTATTCCTTTGGTACGCGTCGCATGGAGGCATCACTCTCCAGGGGAGTCTACCTGGGAGAGAGAGGATGACATGCGAGAGCGTTATCCATATTTGTTTGTACCTTGAGGTATGTTAATTTCTAGTTATGTTCTGTTCATTAGTTAGTTGTGATTCTTTAGTTCTGTTCTGTGATTTTCTGGGGGTAGTTTTCATCTTTAAATTTCGAGGACGAAATTATTTTAAGGAGGGTAGACTTGTCACTACCACATTTTAGGAAAAAGGGTATTTTAGTAATTTCCTATTTAAATAAATATTGTGCATGGTAAATAATTTTTGTTGTATTATTTAATGGTTGTTGGATGTTATTTAATTATTTTGGACTTATTTTAGTGGACCCAACTAGTGTAGTTTGGACCCATGGACCAACATGAATTAAATAGTTAGACTCGGCCCATTTAGAAAGCCCATGGTTAAGGAGATGGATTAAATTAATTAAGTGATTAGACTAGAAGCTTCTTTCCTTAATTATTTCTTCATGAGAGGCCCCAAGGGGTACATTGGATATTTTACAATTGCTTGGGGAAGGGGCATGGCCGGCCTATATTAGAGGGGGAGAAATTTCTCTCTCCTCTCATTCTCATTCCAAATCTAGATCTAGAATTTTTCACTCCCAAATTTCCTCCATTCCTATTCCAATTTTCCACCAAATTCATCCCAAATTCTTCCCAATTCACCATTAGAAAGTTGAGAAGCAAGGATCTAGAAGGAGGAAGCAAGGATCTACAAAGAGGAGCAAGGATCTACAATTTGGAAGCAAGTTCATCTCAATTGGAGGTTTCATTGGGAATCCATCTCCCAATAGGTATAATTCAGTTTTTCCCATTAAAATAGCTTCTAAATCTGAGATTTAATCATGTAAAATTAACCCATATGTATGTACTACCCATAGGAATTTATTTTGTGTTCATAGGAGACCCATGGAGAAAGTTATGGTACTTTTTGTGTCAATTTTGTTGGAATTCCGAATTTACATTTTGTTGTGTGTGTAAATTGATCCTATAGATCAATTGGGCATGTGCTTATGTGTCTGGGGCTTGTGTCGTGTCCATATTTGGGTACATGTGGTTCGTATCCCAACTATTTGGTGATACGTGTCATTTTGGGGGTTTCCCTCCGACACGGGGCTTTGTACATGTTGTATTTTGACACGGACACATAGATCTACTTTTGACACTTTGATTTATTCATAAATATTATTCGTGACTTGTTTGTGTCCTTCGGGGTGCAATTGGTTGTGTGTTGGACTCGTGTCGCATGCGTATCCTAGATCTAGTGGGATACGGTGTGAAACTTTCCAATTTGGAGTGTTTATGTGTAGATCTAATTATTTATGCTTTAAATTCTTCATTTATAATTAATAAATATATATAGATATTATATATTATTTTAGTGTATTTTTATGGTATTTATTGTAGTATAGATCTATAGATATTTCTATGTGTTCTAAAGTGGTGTATAAATATATGTATGTAGCTTTCTTGCATACAATTATATATGTTACTACTTGTTAATAAAATAAATTATACATAAATATTTTATAAAATATATTTATGTGTTTAAATGTGTAATTATATTAAATATAATTATTATGTAATTATTTGGATTTAATGAATGTATTTTTATGTGTGCTTCTAGCCATGTTAAAATATGTACATTAATATGTGCAATGTGTTTTATAACTATTAGTATTTGATTGTGTAAGTTATGTGTATATGTATATATAAGTATTTATATTATTAATTGTTTTATATATGTATATGTATATATATATATATATATATATATATATATATATATATATATATATATATATATATATATATATATAGTTATATATTATATATTTTTTTTGGCGACAACAGCTTTTAATGACAGTTTCTGTCATTAATATACCGTGGGCAGCAGCAGCCGCTGTAGCTATTAATGACAGTTCTGTCATTAATAGCAGCGGGCGGGATTTAGACAGCGGTATTTGCGTCAGTTTTTTGTGACAGTTGTTTAACTGTCACCAATTGAGCAGCAGTGGTTTATATATAGAGTTTCTGCGACAGATTTTCTGTGACAGTTGAGACTGTCACTATAAGCTGTTTTATTTTAATTGTATTTTTAGCTCACTGTTTTTAGTGACATTTTGGCAGATTTAATTTATATATTATATATTATATTTGTATATATATATATGTATATATATATAGGTATTTTGTTAGGTATAATACTAATAATAATATATTATTTTATTTGTATAAATATTGGTTTGTATATATATTATTTAGAGTGTATAATATTGTATTATTAGTATACTTTGTGTGGGTATCAATTGGGATTTAATTTTGATTCCTAAATTATTGTATTTTATTTTCTATATTATTTATATAGATGTCTTGTGAGGTTGACCTTGGTTTGACCATGTTTGACTTTAGTTGACTTTAGAGTTGACCATAGTTGACTTTTGATTTAGAATTGATTTATTGACCTAGAAGTTGACTAGTTTGACTTGTTCTCTTTCCGGGGCCTTGTATTAATGTGGTATTCCATATCTAGGTCTTCGAGGCACCGAGTCAGACATCTGTGAGACTGTTATTTGGACTTCAGGCCAGTACATTCTCTGATAGTTTCTCATTTATGATATCCTCTATGTTCGTTGTATCTAGTGTAGATATACATGTTTCTCTTGACACTATGGTTATACGGATTGGTATATCCGGATCTCGTTATGAGATGTTATTCCTTGGTATATGGTGTATATGGTGCAAGTATTGTTTCATTGGTTATCTTGTACATGTACAGACACCAATTTTCGGGAGGAGTCACTCTCTTCTTGGGGAATCTAGTGCCATAGCATACCGTGGTTGGATCTATTATACCAGTTGGGGTAGGGAGTATTAGTATAGATATGTGATCAAATCCCTATTGAATAAAGTATTGGTAAGCGAATAGTGTTGATCATGCACCGCACGTATGATTAGCCAGGCCGCATTGTATCTTGCCCAAGCCGATCACATGTTAAGCTAGTACTCACACACTTAGTCATTAGTATTATTGTTTCATTGGCATATTATTCATTATTGTATTTCTTTCCAGTAGTTCTTTATTGTCTATATATCTCTTGTATCTATTTTGTGCATCTTGTTTATCCACAGCTATTTACTGTTACATAGTTTTTATCATGGATTAGAACTGCTGTTAGAGATGTACTCTGCTCCTTTTCTGACTGGATATATTTTTCCAGATGACACTGAGGAGTACCCTACCTATTATGGACCCCAGGATGTTGTGAGTTTAGATTCGGAGACCCTGGCTCAAGAGGGACTTATCCCAACTGAGACAGTTGACCCTGGAGTGTAGCTTTGTAGTATGATAGTATTCTTTTGTACTGGATTTGTCTTCAGCTTATTTTTGTTACTCTTCAGACTCATTGATGTATTATTTTAAACTCATGAGTTGTATGATGACTATTCTATTCTTATATGATTTCGTGCTCATTCTATCTTAGTTCTGTGATTGAGTATTCTATCATTATTGGTGGTTCATTACTTTAGATAGACTATCTAGACAGCGTTCTACCACCGATTCTGCGGCGTAGGCTGGGCGTTATTTCCGACTAGTATCCTTACATCGGGTACGGGTCATGACAGGTGGATTTTACCTGCCCGTCTGAATTACCTGTACAATACTTACCATGCCTTCCCTGCCATGAAGACACAAGTTAGTATGCAACAGGTTTAAATATACACGTTGAACACACGATGCATTGCAAGCCATATTCACACGATAAACACACGAGGCGTTGCAAGCATATACACACGAGGATCACTGGCTTGATGCCATAATGGACTAGTCAAGGACAAGGATAACATGCAACGGAAAAACACGAGGAGCTCAGAAAACACGATGCGTTGCAAGTTATCCCGTCCGCACACGATTGACTATAAACACGAAGTCTGCCCGGATCGGATCGGTGCCAGTGCCCCCGCGACCGTCCGCAGAACTTATATCCTTGTGCACAAGTTGTCCATGATCGAACACACGATATTTAGTTAAGTTATTATTTCACGCAGTTAAGGCAACACGAGTAATGCATATTTTATTTTGCATAGCCTCTAGGAACAGTTATGCACATACACGATATGATTCATAAATAGCACAATTTATAGAAGAAGTTATATTCTAACTACAATTTATGCATATGATGAACATTCCGAACGAACAAGCATGCAAGTAAGTAACCGTTCACGAGTTTGATTGACAAGTAGTAATAACCAAGTCTATTCTCTTTTATCTTGGTTTCTTTTATTATTACTTGGTATCGTTTGATCGGGGCGAAGAGAATGCAAGTGTTTTAGCTGTGAAGCTAGGAAGCAGGGCTAGCTAATCGGGTTGGTAGCCACTCACTTGGTTGGAAGGAAAGGAGAAGGAAAGAGGCGCTTCACGACTCCGCTCGCAAGCCGCCTACTGCTCGTTCACCTGCACACGAACAGCTCGATTAATACTTCTTTCTCTCTTTCCAATCTCGGAATAGAAGTGCAGTTTAATAAACGAAAACAATGAAAACCATCGAAACCGTTCAAGGAAAACAAGCAAATCCCAAAACCAACTCAAAGCACGAAAGCAACAAGCGACATCGAAAACCGAGGCAATAAAAGATAGCAGCGGAGAGGTCCCTCCTGACTCTGCCGCTAAGCCGATCCTTGGGCGCAGTCCACTGAATATGGGAATCGATTCCGAAGAAACAAATCCATAACGAGGACGAGTTCTTAATTCAATCTATCCCGATCGAACGATACCGACTTGTGTTTCTTAGCCGCGCTCCCCGCACCGGGGGAACGGGGCGCTACACATGTCTTGTTTTTCATGTCGGGTGGGAGAATACTAGAAGGCATGTAGTTTACCCTTTCCCCTGCCGTGTTTAATAGCTGTTGGTACGCGACTGTACCCTCAGCCGGATCTCGATTATTCCTGTTTAATAGCCGTTTATGACGGCCGAATTAGCCTTATAAACCCCTACATGCCAACTATGTATTCTAAAACAAACACAAGTTCACACAGATAGCTTCTGGTCTTGTTATAGTTCTTGCTGACTGTTGTAGTTTTATTTTCTGTCTCATTTATTTCTGCTTTCTCATATTCCTGTTTATAGCATTAACTCTGAGATATTGTTGTTTCTTTTATGCATATTCTCAATATGATACTCAGTCTAATTGTCATAAATATTTAGTTTAATCTTGTTGTGCATTGTGTACTTTGCTCCTTTCCTGACTGGATCCGTTGATTTAGGCGATGATGAGGACCTTGCCCCTACATATTATGGCCCCTATGAGGGAACAGATGACACTTATGAGGAGCCAGATCCCACCCAGGAGACCACTGCTGCAGAGTAGTTAGCAGTAGCTATTTTATTTATTGCTCTTTATCTTAGTAATCGGGTTTGTCTCCGATTCCATTTCTGGATTCTGTATTAAACATTTGAGCTGTTGTCACATTTATTTCCTTTAAAATCTTAAGCATCTTTTTCCCATTATTATTATCTTGCCTATTTTATTTGTGAATGAGCTAGATTAGTTAACTGTGGATTTGACCTAGACAGCGTACTACCGCTGACTCTGCGGCGTAGGTTGGACGTACCCACGCACTCGTGCCCGAATTTCCTGGTGCGGGTCCTGACACGAATGGTTCTGTAAGTGTAGTGTCCCGCTCCGCTTTGGCACTATGTACAAGAGATATCGGTTTGCTGACTCAAAAAAGAAACCTTCTTGAAGAGATCCTTGTTGAACCAAAAGATGACTGATCTAGGTGAGTGGACAGAACTTTATTCTCTGATTCTTGCACGCCTTAATAATAAATCTGAGTTTTTGAAATGCTTGTTTGCTTAATAAGATAATATTCACATTGAGAATGATAGAACGAGAATCTGCATGCTTAACTAGAAAACGTGTATGCTTGTCTAAAAGAAATAGAACCTTTGTCATGCTAAGTTAAAGAATTGAATGTTGCATGCTTAGTTACACAGACACCCCTATGGAACGAACCTTGCCATGCTAAAGAAATAGTAGAACTGCATGCTAACTTGAAGAGATAAATAGACCCGTGCCATGCTTGCTTATATTAAAGATCGTTCATACGTTTGCTTGTCGTCGTGTATATAATTGCTTGTCTTGGATGAAAAAGCTTGATTGAATGTATGCTTATTTTGTTATAAGAGTAAATGGCTTGTCTTGTTAGAGAAGAGACTAGTAGTTCGTCCTGATGTTCCGGTCCTACGGGATCTAGGGGGGTACGGCTATTAGATAAGAGATAAATGGATTGAAAGCTTGTATTGTCACGTTGTGTTATGATTGTGATATACTTGTTATCAAGGAGCTTGCGGGGATGGAGGATAAATGACAAGTTGGAGACTAATAGTGCGTCCCGATGTTCTGGTCCTACGGGATCTAGGGGGACGTGGCTATTAGAATGGTGGATGGAGATTGATGGGGTGAGACTAATAGTGCGTCCTGATGTTCCGGTCCTACGGGATCTGGGGGAACGTGGCTATTAGATGGGAGGCGGTGCTTCTGTTGGAAAGAGTTTGAGAAGTTAGCTTGTTCATGGAGATAGCTACATTCAGATAGTTAGGGCGCATACTAGGCTAGCCTTCTTGCATACCTAACTGTTTAATGCAGAGACGGACAGGAAAAGAGAACCTTGTTTATATGTGCATATGTTGCTAACTTGTATGTCTGCTGCAGGGATAACTGCTCGGCAAGGGGTAAGAATCACAAAAAGTATATATATATATAGCTTGCTTGTTCAGATCATATGCATATTAGAGTTTATCTAATAGTGTTTTATGCATTCACATCGGTCAGACAATAGCTATTAGTGCAGAGCTGAACCTTGGTCCCGGCTGCTATTTTGAGCATATTTTAGTAAAGAGCAACCATGAATCACAGTTGCTAATAGCATCAGATAAATGAGTCATTAGTTAGCTGGATTACCGCTACTGATCCTGAGATTCTCGGGGACCGACATCTTATAGATAGTTTATCTTGTTTGCTTAATTTAATGATAGTTCCTTGATGTTGCTTTGTCCCTAGAGTCTTTAAGTATAGTTCACGAGACACGCTGGACACACCCTGATTTGTACATCGTGCTTGAACTATTTTTCTTGTATGCTTGGTTGTATTGAACTGAATTCTGTTTTAAAAGATATTTCCAAAAGAAGTAATATGACTCCGTTCCTGTACTGCATGTAACGAACCTAGGTAAAACTAGAAAAATCACTAGTAATGTAATATTTTATAACATAATTACTTAGTGTTGGTTTTAGTGAATGTTGCTTCTGTTCGTTGATTTTATACTCACCAGTACTTTCTCCAAAGTGCTGACCCACCAACAGTTTGCTTGTTCGCAGGTGCTGGATCGTCCGAGAAAGCGATAGTCGTGCCTCATCCCCAGGATCTGAAAATCTGGTGTCGATGACTTGAGTCGTATCGAGATATTTTGAGCTGTTTTGTATAGAGGGACATAATGTATGGAACGATGCAATTGTATTCAGAGAACCCCGTGCCTTGAGCTTTGCCCCGTATACTCAGATGGATTATTGTTTGCAATATTGCCCCTTCGCTGCGTACTCGATCGGTTCGATGATAGACACAACTTTAACGATGTTGTCTTGTGCGAGCATAACCCCAGGCTCGCACGATATCACATCTTGATGGCAAACGACATACGCCTCGCAGGAGCGCCGCGGCGCGGTGGTTCGCGCCAGACGGGGTTGCTGTCGGGACCATCAGGATCGGGGCGTGACAGTAAGAACGTTCTTTTCTTTCTTATCTTCCCCTAACGGTGGGAATTTAGTCTCATCAAAATGGCAGTCTGCAAATCTAGCAGTAAAAACATCACCAGTTAAAAGTTCCAAATATTTAATGATTGAGGGCAAATCAAAACCAATATAAATTCCTAAACGGCGCTGAGGTCCCATTTTAGAGCGCTGAGGAGGGAGAATAGGAACATAAACAACACAACCAAATTTACGCAAATGGGAGATGTTTGGTTGATGGCCTGTCACAAGTTGTGATGGTGAAAATTCATGATATGTGTCACGACCCGCACCCGGAAATTCGGGCACGAGTGCGTGGGTACGTCCAGCCTACGCCGCAGAGTCGGCGGTAGTACGCTGTCTAGGTCAATTCCAGATTTACTAAACTAGCTCATTCACAATTAACATAGGCAAGATAATAATGAGAACAGAAACTTAAGATTGCAACTGAAATAAATACGACAACAGATTCAAATGTTTTAGTACAGAAATTCAGAATGAAATCGGGGACAAACCCGATTACTAAGATAAGAAACAGAAATAAAAGATAGCTACTGCTAGCTACTCTGCAGCAGGGGTTTTCTGGGTGGGATCTGGCTCCTCATAAGTATCATCTGTACCCTCATAGGGACCATAATATGTAGGGGCAAGGTCCTCATCATCGCCTAAATCAACAGATCCAGTCAGGAAAGGAGCAAAGTACACAGTGCACAACAAGATTAAACTAAATATTTATGACAATTAAAATGAATATCAGGTTGAGAAACTGCATAAAAGAACATCAATATCTCAGAGTTAATACTGTAAACAGGAATATGAGAAAACAGAAATAAATAAGACAGGAAGTGAACTACAACAGTCAGCAAGAAATATAACATGACCAGAAACTATCTGTGTGAACTTGTGTTTGTTTTTAGAATACATAGTTGGCATATAGGGGTTTATAAGGCTAATCCGGCCGTCATAAATGGCTATTAAACAGGGGAAATCAAGATCCGGCTGAGGTACAGTCGTGTACCAACAGCTATTAAACATGGCAGAGGAAAGGGTAAACTACATGCCTTCTAGTATTCTCCCACCCGACATGAAAAACAAGACATGAACTCCAATATTCAAAACATGAAATCCAGCATTTCTAACACTAGGTGTAATCATCAAGGGTACTAGTAAGGCAGGGAATTAATTATCACAATATAAAGATTTAACTTGAAGTGCAGGTACTTGCCTGTTGTTTGGATCTGATTAATTGGTTCTTGGGGAAATTTCCAGAGATGAGTCCAAAAGCTGAAATAGACATTACCATCACGCTCAGAAGATGTCAAATAGCTAGAAACGCCTGTCCTTGGGTCCAATTTGGAGACAAGGGCAAAACGGCAGTTTTGGGTCAAAACGGGGTCCGCCGGTGGGCCCGCTTTGCACCGAAAAATGTGTCAGGATCAATGGTCTCCAAATTCACCAAACTCAGTATCAACAGGTCAGGAACGCTGATACGAACCCAACGGAACTTCCAGATTTGGATTCCGATGAGCCGAACACAAAATCGCCCGTCGAGCGGGGCCTGTGGGGCCCACGACACGCGATTTCGTCAACGTTCTCAGAATCGAACTAAACTTGACCCACAGGACCAGCGTATCGCTACGAGTCCGATGGCGCAAGTTTCGTCTCGATCTGACGAGTGTACAAGAAGTTAGGGCAAAATGCCGAAAAGTCGGATACGGGACGATGTCCGCGGATACGCGTTGATTCCGGTGTGCACGCACACCCGAATCAGCTTCCACGAAATCTCACACATCCGTATCGACGACGCGCACGTATCTGTGAAGACCGCACGCGACCAATTCGTCCCGTTTGGCGGAGCCCACTCAGTTCCGGGATAAAACAGGGTCTGGTTTTTCCTGTTTTTGGATCGCGGTGTGCGATCACCACAAGACGCGATGCCCCGAACGGTTTGTCCGGGCACCGAGAGGGTCTTACAAGCTTCACAACGCAATTTGCGGAATCGAAAACAGAGCTACGAGGCAAAAGTTACACGCACCTGAAGGGGACTCGAAAACCGGGGGTCGAACCGTGTCCGACACGTGTCCGACTCGTGTCGGACACAGGGAAATCTAGGGTTAGGGTTTGGTCTGGGAGCTCCGGCGGAGGGGCGGCCGGCCAGAGGCGGCTGGGGCAACGCTGGCGACGGGGAGGCTGGTCGGCGGCGAGGGGCAGGCGCCGGAGGCGGCGGTCCGAGGCTGGCCGGGGTCGACTCGAGCTGCTACGGCCGGCCTCGGCTGCTGTCGGGGTCTGAGGCAGGCGGAGGAGGAGGAGCAGAGGAGGGGCGGCAGCGGCGAGGGGTGCGGCTGGTCGGCCGGCGGTGAGGGGCGCGGCTGGGGCTGCGGCGGAGTACGGCGGCGAGGCGGGGTGGTTCTGGGGAGGTGATGTCCGGAGGGGAGAGGCGGCTAGGGTTATTTATAGGGGAGAGGGCGGTTGGGGGGGCCGAGCTAGGCGGGGAAGAGGGGCTCGTGGCCGCGGAGAGTGGGGCGAGCCGGCCGGAGCGGGCGGCGCTGCGCGCGGAGGCCGGTGCTGGACGCGGGAGGCGTGGGGCTGGGGAGAAGAACGGGTCTCCGGGTTGGCGGGTCGGGTCTCCGGGCAGACCCGCCCGACCCGCAAGGGAACGGCTGGGCTGGGCTGGGCTTCGGCCCACTGGGCCGGGCCGGCCCAGAAGAAGAGAAAAAAATTAAAATAATAATAATAATAAATAATAATAAAAGAAATCAGTTAATTAAATAATTAATTAAAATTAGTTTTTAGGCATTTAAAAATAGGTCTGAGGCCCAGAAAAATCCAGAAAAATTACCCTAAGTCCAATTTTTCATTTTACACCCAAAAATATTATTTCCATAATATTTTAATATTATTTATTAATAATTAAAAATCATTTAATAATTAAGAACCTTGATTTTAATTTCAGAAAATTCTCAGAAAATTCCAGAAAATTGGGAAAAATCCAAGATTTAATAATTTTGAAAATTCAGGGGGTTTACAATATGCAGTTGGCCTAACAATGATCAATTTAGCAGCATATAATATGATATGTCCCCAAGCTGAAACGAGTAAGTTTGATTGCATGTGTAAAGGCCTTGCTATGTGCTAAAAATGCTTAATCAAGGACTCCGCTAAACCATTTTGGGTATGAATATGAGGGACAAAATGTTCAACTTCTATTCTGAGGGACAGAATGTTCAACTTCTATTCCTATGGAAGCACAATAATCATCAAAAGTACGGGAAGTAAACTCAGCTGCATTATCAAGTCGAATCATTCTAACATGTTGGTCAGGAAAATGAGTCTTAAGCTTAAATATCAATTAAAAAAGTAGCTTGGAGAAGGTAAAATTTATAGATGAGAGTAAGAAAATATTTGACCATCGACTAGAAGCATCTATTAGAACCATAAAATACCTGAAAGGTCCGCTAGCAGTCCATAAATATCACCTTGTATTCTCTGAAGAAATGGTGGTGATTTAGAAGCTATTTTGAGAAGTGAAGGTCTTGTAATGAGTTTACCCTGTGAATAAGCTACACACAAATGTTCAGTATGAAAGGAAAGACTTTGGTATGATAAATTATGTCAATTAGTATTGTTGATGACCTTTCTCAACATAGTCGATCATGGATGACCCAATCTGTCATGCCAAAGGATTAGATTCCTTGGATCCTTTAGCCTTTTGCTAGTGATGGGGTAAGAATCTACTATCTTCAGAGTAGTTTGATATAGCCCCGAGGAGATTAACTTGCACTTTTCTAATGTGAGCTTATTGCTTCCAACATTAGAGGTGATACAAAGATACTATTTGCTATCATCGTTCATGGTTTCAACATGAAACCAGTTCATTCGAATATCTCTAAAGCTGAATAAATTTCTACTAGATCTACTAGAGACTAAAGTATTTCGAATGACTAAGTGTGTTACATTTGGCAACACAACATCGACCTTACCATAACCTTCTATAATCTGCACAGGTCCAGCAATGGTGGTCACCTTGGTAGTGTTTGAGGCATATGTTGTAAAGAACTTCCTAGTTTTCAATATAGTGTGAGTTGTTGCACTATCTATCAAGCATATACCATCATCATTGTCCATACCTTTAAAAACAAAAATTAATAATATATTAATATGCTACTAAATAGTTAAACTTGGCATATTGCCAATTATTACAACTTGATCTAAATCTAAATAAAATTGCTTCAAAGAAAGTAAACTACCTAGACTATTAATCATATAATCACCAATTTATTCAAAGTGAAAATTAAATAAACTTAGATAAGCATACAATAACTATTCATTGACTTCGCTTATCATAACGTTGAACTGGTCTTCCGAAATTGCGTTTCCATCCTTATCTTGGAAGAAATCATTAAAATCTATTTGTGTTGTACCCTCCATGCGATTAGTCTCCACACCCTTTGAGGTTTCATACTCGTCCACTTACTTTTGTGAGGTTCGACATTTTCGCATCCAATGACCAGCTCTTCCACAACGTTTGCAAATATCAGTTGGAGCAGCTAGATAGAAAATTTGGGCATGTTTCTTCAAGAATTAAATCCCTTATTTTTGAACTGTGTATCATTCCTTGGACCCGGATTGCAGCTATTTCTTTGTCTTCAACGGCGTCCATGCCCTTTACCTTTGTAATTTTTTCGACCCCTAGTGTTGGTCACATTTTTTCGAGCACTAGTCGCATTCACTTCGGCTGGAATTGGTGCAGACCCAGTTGGTCTACTAGTGTGATTTTTGATTAATAACTCATTACTTTTCTCGGCCACGAGTAAGACAATAATGGGTTCAAAATACTTCTTAAAATTTCTCTCCCTATACGTTTGTTGTAGGGTCATATTAGTCGCATGAAATATGGTGAATGTTTTCTCTAGCATGGAATGATCTGTCACTTCTTTACCACATAACTTCAATTGTGAAGTAATCCTGAACATAGCTGAATTATAGGCTGCAACTTTCTTATAATATTGGAAATGTAGATTGACCCATTCATGGAGTGCACCCGGTAGTATGACCATTTTCTGGTGATCATATCTCTCAGTTAGAGAATTCCATAGCACCAAGGGGTCCTTAATTGTTAAGTACTCAGCCTTGAGATCATCATGGATATGATATCTTAGGGAAATTAAAGCCTTCACTTTATCTTGTGCAGATATTGGCTTATCAGCCACAATTGCGTCACCTAAGCTTTTGGCTTGAAGGTGCAATTCAGCATCCAATATCCAGTTGAGAAAGTTCTAGCCTTCTAAGTTTAGAGGCTTGAAATCATGCTTTGTGAGGCTCGACATATTCCTGTATAAGATCAATAATAACAATTTAACATAAGAACTTAGTAAATCACTTCATGGTGTATGTTTCAAACAATGATGTTTCAGAAGTCTATTTATACCAAACAAATCTTGTTCATAGTATGCTTCGAACAATGATGTTCCAGAAGTCGTAGGTAAATACCAAACACTAGATGTTCATGGTATGATTCGAACAATGACTATGTTCAAGAAGTCTTTCAAAAATACCACATATGGTATGCTTCGAATAATGATGTTCCAGAAGTCTTATATATATTGACCAAACAATTCATGTTCATGGTCATCAGATCTCTGATGGTTTTGATCTGAATGTATTAACATATATAAAAGAAAGAAAGAAAGAAAGAAAGAATAATTCCAGCGTTCTCTCCGAGAGATCTGTATGCGATTAACATCAAAGTGCTATTACTGAAGTAGAGAATCCGCAAATGACGGCTTCACTGAGATGCTCTCGCTTATTTTCTCCTGTTAGAACTTCGTGCTGATAACGTATTAGAATAAACGTAGAAGGAAGGAGAAAATATGATAAAAGATATCTTATTCGTGTAATGAGACAAATGTCTTATTTATACAACCCAATGAAGATATAATACTAATATCTAATCAATGTAGGACTAAAATACAAAGTGAAAATTAAATTATTTAGTAATTCATCGTTATAACATTTAAAAAGATATTCAAAATTATACTTACACTATTTTTTGAGATTTTTGAGCCAACACAACAAACTCATTGTTTTTTTTTTTTTTTCCCACCGAGTAGAGTATTTTAAACCCTTCATAAACAACGAACTAAAAAACCCTTAGAACCGATGAAAACACGGTTGCCAAGTAGAAAGAGATTTTGAAGAATGGCTTTCTCTTCTCCTTCCCCGTTCCAAAATCAGCAGCAGCAGCAATTCTTCCCTCAATTTCAGCAGCAGCAGCAGCAGCAGCAGCACTTCCAATTCCAACAACCACAGCAGCAGCAGCACTTCCAATTCCAACAACCACAGCAGCAGCAGCAGCAGCAGCTGTTCCTCTACACCACCGACAAGTCTCCGGCCACCTACGGCACCAAGTGGGCGGACCTCCATCCCGACTCCCAGAAGTTCCTCCTCCAAATCGAGTAATTTTAGGGTTTTCTTTCTTTCTTTCTCTTCGATTTGGTTGATTGTTTTGCTATGTTTTCGATTAGGGTTTTGATGATTGACTTGATTCACAGGGAGAAGATTCTGGAGTACAAGGGCGAGAGCCAGCTGCTGGACCAGTGCGGCCGCCTCTACGACTCTTCCGTCTCCGCCGACAACTTCGAGATCGTCGCCACTCACATTGTCCAGGTTTGAATCCCCCAATTTGATTTACACAACATAATTTGATGTTTTTTTTTATCTTCTTTGGCTAATTTTAGGGAATAATACCCAGAAAGTTGCCATCTTTGTTAGCATTCTGGACATTTTCCCCAAATGTTTTTTACATGTTCTTGAATTTAAAATTGTTAAGACCGGAACCCTTTCAACAGAATTTTGTCTAATTTTAGGGCGAAATACCCACTAAAGTTGCCATCTTATTAGTTGATGTTTGTGATCTTTTTTTAGAGGTTTATGGGCCAAAAGGTTGTCTTTGTCTGTCTTTGGACCTTTTGTTTACCAAATTTTACATGATTTCACATTAAAAATTTTGAAGGTTGAGCACACATGATTTAGATGCAACTAAATGGCTTGATATCAACACAATCGTATTATTTTATCCATCCACGTAAATTATTTTTCGATGGCAGAATTTGGACAAGATTCTACTTTTTAGACTTTATATGTGAACCACTAAATCGACCATACATGAGTCTTGATGAAAGGCAATTGTTCTTGTGAAACGACTAGTATACACGGACTACAAGTACAAATACATCTTATGGGAACTTAGGTTGCAGCACAACACCTCCAGAGTCCAGAGAACCCTACATAAACTTGCCTAACACGCGTGTTGGACATGTTTGGGCAAGGTATGGTTCTAAACGGCTAAAAAAATTAATTGGATACATTTACTGTTGGAGCTCGTGCTAGACATGTTTGGCATAAGAGTGAATGTTTGGGCAAGGTATTTGTTTACTAGCTAAAACCTATTTTCGTATATATTGTTAATGTCTATGTTGTTGTTAATGTCTATGTTGCACGAATACATACACGAATCCGGATAAGGACACGACATTCAAATAGGTACTTTAGTAGTCACATATGTTGTATGAATATGATACAAGTACGAACACGATATGGATAGCATTATTTCGTGTTTGTCCAACATAGGAATATATTACATACATACTCATTAATGTAAATATATACATGTATAATTATGTCCTTTATTCTATATGTAGTACATATTGTCCGATCTAGTGGCCGACATACCATTTTCAAAGGAGGACAAATATGATATGAATAACATGTATGGAAAAAACCGGTCAGGGTCAGGATCCATATCGACGGTATCCTAGACCAAAGCGGCCAATAATTGGCCTAACTCCGTATGCATTTTATCATTCGGGTTTAAACCCGGTTAGAAAAATACACGTTTAGAATATGTTATTTTACTTAGTGTTTAGTATGACTTAGAATGTATGTGTGGGTGAACAAATAGTTTAGATTACACAGAAGACTAATTCTATTGTATTTATATATGTAAGAGTTATTATTGTTATTTATCTTATAAGGGTACAATAGTAATTGTGGGTGTATTGCATATTAATATAAATAGATATGAGATGCAACATAGGGTTTCAAGCCCTTTCACTCTCCTTTCTCATATTTTGTTCTCTTCCTTTTCTCTTTCTCTCATCTTCAAACTTCACTTGGTATCAGAGCATGTTTTTGGCAATGTTCTAAAAATCGCTAGGCGGACTCGGTGCGCGGGAGGTTCGCCTAGCGCCTAGGCGAACACACAGATTTTTTTAAAAAATTTGAATTTTTAGTTTTGGATTTTTTAAATTATTTTGAATTTTTGAATTTTGGACTTTTTGAATTTTTATTGATTTTTAATTTTTTTGAATTTTTTGAATTTTTTTTGAAATCTGAATTTTTTTTGAATATTTTTAAAATTTTCAAATATGATATTTCAAATTTCTGAAATTTGAAATTATGAAAATTTTGATTTTGATTTTTTTATTTTTCGTCTTGGCCGAACAGGCTTAACTGGTCGAATAGGTCCGCCTAGGCGCCGAACAGGTCAGCCTAGGCGCTGAACAGGCCCGCGTAGGCCCGAACAGGCCCGCATAGGAGGACCGAATTGGGGGTTTTCGGTGCGGCGGACGGCCGCCTAGCCCGATTTTTAGAGCACTGGTTAGTAATCTTAAAATTTTCGACTGCTTTTCGTCTATTTTTTATGATTCGTTGTTCGTGGTTGTCCGTGCTTCGTTTATAAGATCTAAGATTTTTACAAATCTTCGTTGGTTGTTCGTCGTCGATTGTGGTTCGTTGTGAAGATCTAGGGTTCCAGAGATTTTGTATTTCTGTTTCATATGCAAATATGGTAGGGACCGAATCTTCTGACGAGGTTAATAATGTTGGTGGTGGTAGCGGGGGTCGTCCTCATTTTACTATTATTCATAATAATGAATTGGAAAATTTGATTACTGTAGTGAAACTCAATGGTGCGAACTACCATGTCTGGTCCAAGGCTATTAAAGTAGTATTGAGGGCAAAGAAGTTGATGTTTTTGACGGAAGAATCTCCGTTTGAAACGGCCGCTGAGTATGCGGATTGGATGAGTCCCGATGCATATGTTATGTCATGGTTGTGGCATAGTATAGGGCCGTACATCGCCTCTAATGTTCAGTGATGTAAAATCTCTAAACAGATTTAGGCATCTCTAGTAGAATCATATTCGCAGAAGCAGAATGTGGTCTGGATCTATGAGTTGTACGAGTTATTGTTTAATACAAAGCAAAATAGGAAGTATGTGCATGAATATCGGCATCAAAGAAGACTTTGTTAGAGGAATTGCTATAATATCATTATATTACTACAGGAGGAAGCTCAGCAACAGAAGGAAGAATTTCATGTTTCACTTATCTTAGCCGATTTGGATCCTGTGCTTGAACCTTATAAGGCTTAGATCCTTGTTAAAGAGCACTTACCTATGATGAGAGATACTTTTTTCCAACTCAATCGTTCATTTCTAGTACAGAGTTATGTGATACCGAGTAATGAATCTTCTGTCTTAGTTACTAATGTTGTTACTAATGTTGTTTGTCGTGATGGTGCTCATAGTGATAGAGATGGTGCTCATAGTGATAGAGATGGTGGTCGTAGTTTCAGTCGAGAAGGTGGTCGTGGTGGTAATGAATGGTCATGGTGGTGGCGGTGGTGGTGGTGGTAGTGGTGGTGGTTGTGGCCAACCACGGAAGTATAACTATTATGAAATGTTGGGTCACATCGAAGACTATTGTTGTGACAAGTGGGATAAACCAGAATATACACATCAAGTGCATGATGAAAATATGCAGTCCCAAGTCACCACTTTTTGCTCCTAGAGATGATACTTCCGGTTTCAATCAGACTTCAACGTCTGATATCTCATCTCCATTTGAACAGATCTTCCAGAAATTGAACGCGCTTGCTAGTACCGCCTCTCAACCTACTGCAACCATGGCACATAGGTAATCATGTTTTTGTGCAACCCAGTCACCATTCACCTCTTGGGTCATCGACTCAGGAGCAAGTTCTCACATGTCTGGTATAAATAAACTCTCTTTCATAATCTAAGTCCAATGAAACATAATATTATCTTGGCTGATGGGTCTACTCGTCTTGTGTTTGAGAAGTGTGTCATTCACCCTACTATATCACTGTCATTATTTGATACATTATATGTGCCTAATTTTTCTTTCAATTTGCTATCTGTGAACCAGTTAACCAAATCGCTTCAATGTTCTGTAACATTTTTCTTTTCTCTCTCTCCTTTCCAAACTTCACTATATAAATACTTTAAAGTTTGTCTTTCATGTCATATATGAAGTGAGCTATTATTGTAAACCACTCTCTCCCAATATGTCAGTATATCACTCGGTTTCGGTAAGCGCCTGCAATATGTATGGGTCTGATATCCGAGATCAGGATCCTAGACTGTAGCTCCATACCATACCCACACCTTAGATTTCTTAGAATTGTCGTATCTCAAATCATTTGTCCATATCCATGTCCATGTGACACAGAAACTAGGCAACATTTGTCTAAAAGTGTAGATGAGATTGTCAAGCATCACACCAGGACTGGGGACTTAGTGGTATGGTCATCATGAATTGTCAAGCAACGAACTCGCGGCAAAGTTTATGAAACCCTTTATCATGGAGATCCAATAGTAACCCAAATTTTGGGTTTTGTCTTGAAGTTTAGGTTTGGATTTAGACGAGCTGTGCAATTATTTGTTGCAAAGCCTTCATAAAACTTAACCTTTCTATCCCATTTCTTAAGCTATTTGTTGATCACATTGAGCTAAGCGCTCTTCGAGGACTTGAGGTTTGTCACTTTGCCTATTTTGACTGTCATAAAGGCACCACACAAGCAGTTTTGAGATCTCGAAGTTCTCCCTCTTGATAAATGATGCCTTTCCTTCTATCGATTAAGGGATGGTGATCTTCTATAGTTTTGGCGTTAACTTAATTGTCGTCTTTTTTTCCCTTTTCTTTCTTTCAATGTTCTGAACTAAAAACAATGGGTCAAAATAATTATCAAACATAAAAAACCTGTTAGGGATTTGTCTGGTCCCTTGGATACAATAGTACTTAAAATAACAAAATTTTATACATCTTACACAGACTCCCATTCCTCTTTTGATCGTGCAACGCCCTTTCCTCTTTTGATCGAGCTCTCTTTCTAGTGCTTACTAAAGAAAGTGTCAAGTATAGAGTGATGATGAAGGCTTCCTCCTCCCTTGAGGAAAAACAACCAACCAATTAATGTTTATGCTAGCATCTTCTGAGCTTCCTACATGATGTAAAGATACCAGTCTTTTACATCAAGTGTCTTAGCCAATGAACACGTAGCCTTAGATTTCCTTAGAAGAGTGACACAACTATTAGAAAAGAAAAAGCAAGACACTTTAAGTTCAAGCGGTTACAAATTATCATATGGAAACACATCGGCGGTAAGAAATAAAAGAAGAAAAGATGCACCACTAACGAACCCAAAATTTCAATATGTTTGGTTATTAAGCTTCTCGATTTTGTAACGGACCAGTTTAACTTTTTTCCCTTTTTAATTTCTTACTCAAGAAGGCATTGATAAAGCACACATGGATCAAAAAGAGAGAACTATAGTCTGGCCCTGCTGATCTATAACTCCCTCTAGTTGAAACTGGTCGCCTTGACTATAAATATATATACAGTATTGAAAATCATTATTGAAGGCAGGACAATATTTTTTATACTACGTAAATGAATGTGGACAACCTCGAAAGGATCTATAATGCTAGGTTATCATGTCGACTGCCGACCTTGGGGATGGGTTCCCTAGCACTTGTTAAATTCCCTAGCACTTGCCAAAACGTGTTAATGAGGGTTGATATTTATATTATTGTAACTCGCCTCCGCAGGTCGAAGGCCGATTTCATGGGAATAATTAGTTCAATGATTTAATTGCTTGGTTCTTCTCCTGCTGTGGGTTTGTTTACTCCGTTACCTTGTACATTACTAAGGAGGCTGTTCGGGCCTAGGCTGTTGATTTCATGGGAATAATTAGTTCAATGATTTAATTGATGTCGGCTTTGTTTACTCCGTTACCTTGTACATTGCTAAGGCGGCTGTTGATTCCTATTGGAGCACATGAGCCACACCTTCTGATCTAGTTTGACAAAGCTCATGTCAAAAGCTAATAATTAGATCTTACTGTCATAACAACATTAAACACTTTATCACACATCGTGGGAGTTGGCCATATCAATCTCCTTTGTTCACTGTTCAGCTCTTTTAATGTCTATTCCTTAAGCTAAGACTTCTTTTGCTACAATGTTTATTTTCCTACTTTTTTCCTTATATTTCAGCTTATAACAACGTAAACAACATCAAGATAGTATTTTATCCAAATCTTTAGTGCTAGCTAAATATTATGATATTACACCTATCTTGAGTAAGATAGTTACCGTTATTTGTGCTGTTCACTTTATCCTACTAGTATAAAGGTTCTGGTTTCGTTCCAACTGTTGGATGGAAAATGCTATCTTGGTCCTGTCTGCAGAGTATTACTGATTAGTTGTGTGTAGTTATAGTTTGACATCCTTAAGTGAATCTTTGAACTACTTATTATTTCCTTCCTTGATATGTTTTTTTCATATATACTCATCTGTGTCCTCTTGGTTTAAATCTTATGATAAGTCTTGTGCTGGCTTTTAGGAACTTGGTGGGATCAATACTGCTACAGAGAGAGAAAAAGTTACAGTGAAACAGTTGATGACTGAAGCAAAGAATATGATGTGGAATACAGAAGTTGCTATAAGATCATATATGATGCTTAGGCAAAGGTTTATTCATCCAAATGTTTCTGCTGCTTCAAATGGTGTTCCTTCAAGTCAATCATTGAGTGCTAATATGACCCCTGGCATCTCCCCACAAGTGACTACTAGCTCTTTGACGCCAGTTTATGATTTTTACAGCGGGCTCCCGAAAAGACCCTCTCCTTTTATGCAGCATACAGTTGCCAAATTCGAAGAATACCTCACCGAATGTCGCCAGTGGATTGGAGAATTAGAGCAGCTCATACTTGTGGATTCTGAAAAAACCACTTCAAGCTCTGGATTGACTCTGCTACAGTCTCTGCCTAATGTCATGTCAAATGTGCATGATTTCTTTGTTCATGTTGCTGCCAAGGTAAGATGAGACATGCATTTTCTTCATGAAACTCAATGCATCTGTAGTTAGCATGTGTTTTTGTACTACACATGCTCATGCAAGTTGCAAGCCCGTTTCTCTTGGTGTAATTTTGTTTTAGGGTGAATTAATATTTGTTGGTACTACATAAAACTATATACTTAAATGTACTATGGGTTAATTCTTTTTAAAGTCTTTCACCTTGGCTGCGCCACATGTATATGCGAGATTTCACATTTTCTCAAATATATATAGCTTAAGCGAGTTGAGCTCCCCTAAGCTTTAGCCGGCCAGTCTAATATATGAGTTCAAGATTAGGATCTAGCTCGACTTGATTAGCTAAATAATGAGCATGAAAGAGCCTGTAGTTCATTAACATGTTCCTCAGATTTGTTGTTCTAAATGTAAATGCTTTGTAGCATTACTAAGGTCTCAGATATGTATGTGCATCTGCATACGGATCAAAATTCTCTAGGAATTTATAAAAGAACCTAACTTTAGCTGTTGTTCACATTGGTTTCCTTGTTTAACCATTTAGTTTGTTGTTGTAGAATTTTTTTTCCTCCATAAGTTCTGGTCTGCCTCTATGCGTTGTAACTCATATTATATAAACCCACTGCGTGCACATAATGGATGATCTTTTTGCAGGAGCACATATAAAGTTTTCATGTATAAAAATCAAATATTTTTATGGGGTTTTGTCTGGCCATGGAGGCATTTCTGTTGGTTTATTTTATAAAACTTGCTTAATTTGATTGTTAGACTTTTAGGTGACTGATTTTATGTATTGATTGAATTCTCATATAACATTTCTTCTTCTGTTGGCATTTTTTTAGCTGACATAATCATTTTTTTGCAGGTGGAGAGCCTTCACCAATATGTTGAATCTATGAAGACAGCATATCTGGCTGACCAGAGGCGTCGTGGGGATGGGAATGATCCATTCCTGGAGGCCGACAGGCGGGAAACTGCCAAACAGGAAGCGGCTGCTAGAAGAGTTCATCCAACACTCCATTTACCTGCAACTTCTGCACAACCATCCACTCAAGGTGCTGGTTTGTTTGCTAGCTCTGCAATGACGGTATCAAATGTTCCGCAGCAACCTCTTGGGAGCTCTGGAGCTGGTTCTAGCAAGAGTGGGCTTTCTATTTTCAGCATTTCATCTGCTCCTGCTGCTGCTTCTTCCTCTTTCTCTCTGTTTGGAACTCCAGCAGCCTCAACTCCAGCATCTACTCTATTTGGTTCTGGTGTTTCAACCCAGTCGACACCTTTTGGGACTTCATCATCTCTTTTTGGGTCTGCTCAGACTCCGTCGCTGTTTGGGTCAGCTGATAAACCATCCTTAAATATCACCCCAGCTATAGGAAGTTTCGGTAGTTCTCCACTCTTTTCAACGCCAACACTCTCTGCTGGTATGGTGGACTTCATTCATGGAATATATATATATATATATATATATATATATATTCACTTTTTTAATAGTAAATAGTTAAATTGGAAAAAAAAAGTTAATAATTAAATTAAAAAAAAACTAAAATAATTAGTATTAACAGATAATTAACGATACAGTTAGATAATTAATTAGTTTTTGTTACTATTATAATCCATTTTTTCACCAGCTTCATATTAGGAAGTGTGGATTTGTTCACTTCCGAGTTACAAAATGTTATCTAGCCAAACATAAAAAAAATAGTTTTAAGCAAATAAGAACTATGATGAAACTCAAAAGCTGTCACATCCAGTACCAGAATACGAAGAACGGGAGTATGACTCGGCCAGCTACGCACTACGGTATACATCAGTATCCCGTAATACGGCCACAGCCGTACCTAGACAAGGGGTATATACTACAATGCAAGTCTTTCTACGGTCTCACAAAATATAGTCTTAATGAGAATCAAACAAGAAGCAGAAATATATAACATATAAGATACAACATTAAGACGTCCCGACGCTATATAAAAATGAATAAAAATGATCATGAAGCTAGTTATACAAAATAAAGAGTTAGCACAGTATCAAGTCATACATGATCATAGCATCAACTGCAGTCTAATATATATAAATATGATATCAAAATAATTGAGAAACATGTTCCTAGAATACACAGGTTAAACATGTGTCCGACTGCTAAACGCCTCAAAAGAATCAAAATAATAACAGAGTGGTGGAGAAGAAATCTACTCAAGTTCCTCGGTGGTCATCCTCTCAGTATGCACATTGTGTGGGAGTGAATGTAAATCCTTGGGTTATGCTACTAAATATGGCCAAACAAAACTAGAAGGGTCAGTCCCTTATAGCAAGTATCACAAAAAAATACAAGTGAATAATGCACGAAAATCCATAATAAAACAATACATAGGCATTTGTGTCGTAGCCTAGATCTGTACTCTATCGTCGGGGTAGCAATCCACCCCTACACTAAACAGGGATAAGGGGTGAACTTGTACGCCGTGACAGCATACGTACCCAAGTCTACTGGCATGCAATATAGTATACAACAAGTAATTTAATAGAGCGGTCATTCAGCTTCTACGGCTTGCTATATTAGTATCTGGGTTATCCCAGTTAATATACAATAAGGATTTGTCAATCGTGTGCTCCCTAAGTAGGTTTTGGCTAGACCATATGTATATGTAATCAGTAACAGTCTGCGGTGCCCCTTAGGCGGTCATCGAGTCGGTAACAATATAAATAACAGTTTCAGTGCAACTATAGGATAGAAACTGGGTCGGTGACAATATAAATGTCAGATATTGCGCTCCACATAATGGATGATATATTATAGTATCCGGTGGTTGACCAATAATAATGCACGAAATTGGGATAATTTTCTCTCTCAATGATCGATATGTTTAAAGCTACTTAACTAATCCTACCATTTTTCGTGGAACCTGTGTTATGAAAACACGACCATCCGTAATAAATGTCGTATCGGAGTACAAATACGCTGGGTGTGGATCCGAATTGGTTTTCAAGAGTTTCAACTTAGATTTATCATGAGCGTAGATGCAGCAAACCACAAGCAATTCATAATCCTAATCCACGCTAAAAGAGTTGACCTAGTACAAGGGTATCCACATTGAAAACGATATATAATAACAATACCATGAAATGGACCTCGGTGCAATAAAAGGACCATACCACAAAGGGTAAGTCGACATATATCATCACAAATACAATGTAGAAATGCCAGGAACATGGGACAATCAAGTAATCAACGCTTCAGATAATATATCAAAATCTGGGATACGACCACTAAACACTACACGAACCGAACATATGTTTCCAGGGCCTACTAGAGCACACAAGAATCCATCAGTTATTCCGCGGGTTCTAGAAGTCAATTATTTCTTAACACTCTAATCAAACTTTCAGATTCCGGAACTAAGAAAAAATGGATCGACACTAGAAAATATTTCGGGGAAGGCTACATGCCCACGTGACGAAACGACACACAAATTAGGAGCTATCCTAAAGAATCAGCAAGCAAGCGGTATACCGGCAGTATACTGCTGGTACATTGAATAATATCTCAGAACATGTATTGGACTTGTGCTGGAAAATTAGACATTTACCACAGAGTACCGACGATATACCGTCTGCACTGACGGGCTTGAAAATAGTTTCTAAGTGTCCAAAAGTTGTCGATTCTTACCAAATTGATTTCCAGTTAGGGAGGGGTTCCTACAACAAGATAGGACATATAGTTGAGGCCAAACACAAATACCATCTCCAAATCCATGATTTAATCCCTAGGCCTGGGATTTATCCTAAATAAATCACCCCAAGCCTAAATCACAAACAAAATCCATAACCAACACCAAATACTCATCACATATTATGAGAAAAGTGAAATGAAATGCATAAATTAAGCAAAAACAGATTATTCAAAGAAAACTCATAAATTCACTTTAATCCACAAGTACAAAATGTACTTGCCTTGAAATCCAATGAACTCCTAGCTAGATCTTCTACTCATACACGGGTCAAGAGACCACAATCTTGCTCTCAAGATCAGCTTCTACTCTACATCCAGCTCCTAGGTCTTCTCAAAGAGGAGTGTAGGGAGGCTACGGTAGTTTGAGGGTGTGAAAAAGAGTGGAGAGAGAGAGAGAGAGAGAGAGAGAGAGAGAGAAGAATATATTAAATAGGAAAGAGGGGAGAAGGAGTGGCAATTGGATGGGTGCCACCTCACTGATCCAGAGCACCAACCAATCAGAAAATCAGAGCCCTCAGGAAAAACAAGTGCCTAATGGGCAATAAGACAAAACAATCAACAACTGCTGACTGTGCCTGCAACCCTCGAGCTGTATACTCAGATGGAATATAAATAAATCATATTTTGAGGATTTTCAGGATACGTCAGTCTATGTACGGGACCTAGAATGGATCTATAACACTGCCATGAGTCACTCTAGGGGTCTATGGTGGTCTCCCATATAATTATCTTGCCGAAAGCAGTAATCAAATCATGTTACATAAGTCAGTTAATTAGTTTTAGACATGTCGATTACCCTACGGACGATCTGTCCGTACGGCCCTCGAGACTATAACAGAAAATCAATATCAAAATACACGGGTCCATTATCGAATACAGGTGCACTAGCACCAAGTACAACATACATTATCAGTACTAGATACGAGATAATACAAAGATACATGATATAGAATAAAATATCCGTATAAATATGGATATTTGGAACGAAAAATGACAAAAGCATACACATTTCACTTCCACTAGACAAGAAGTCACTTTCTAAGAACCCCTTATCATCAGGTCCACCATAATATTGACTTGGTAAGGAATTATTTTTAACTCCAAAATTGTCAACAGGAAAGCAAACATTATCCATTTATAATATCATTTGACAATTGTCTCCTATAACATTAACTGCCAACTTTTCCTTCTAACATAACAGATTGTATAAGCAACTCCTTGCTATATTTTGTGGGTGCCTCATTGATTTACTTCATCGCTGACTGTGCTTGCGTCCTATGAGATGAGACTATTTAGTACCATCCCGTGTCCTTGCAGTTATGTGCTATGGAATTACCCTACTGCTATTATCATCGTTTCTTGTGCTTATGTTGCGGAATAACCTTTATTTTCAGATTGTTTCTAAATGCACTTTGAATCTTCAATTAACTTCTGGCATGTTAACAGATTTCTTATTTTAAATCTCCGACGAAGTTATTCACAAAAGCCATACTCATTCCTGTTGTTGCATGTTATCTTTATATTCCTGCCTGCCTCCCCAGATTAATGCTACTAATCCTTTTGAATACTGTTATCTTTAATCTCTTATCTAAACAATTGTCATTTTCTTGCAATTTAGGTGTTGTAACATCTTCAGGGGCTAGCTTTGGTGCTTCATCTGTAAGTAATATGTTGCTGTTAATTAGTCCTTGTCTTGTTGTTGTTTTTTTTTTGCCTGCAATTCCTCTTTTTTACTTCCTCTATTCATTCCTGAAGTTGAAGTGTATGTAGGGTGGTTCCAGTATGGATATATGCTGCTTCAATATCTTTGTATATTTGTTGTACAGCATGAATCATCTGTTTCTTTTTCAACTGCAGAAATCCTCCAGGCCTAAGTCTCGTACTACCCGGCGCTAGCTGCAGTATAAAGACACTAGACGCCTGACACCATGATTGGGGCACAATCACTCAGTTGGCAGAGGTGTATATCTTTTTATGAGACAATTACGGTGTGGAATGAAGACGGAGTTGCATTTATATTCTTAGGCATTTACTTTTTCGGGTGATTCTCCATTAAGTAGCATCGGGCCTGACAAACTTCAGCATAGCAAATGGGCTGTCTTTGTTGACGAGGAGGCGTCCTTGGCATGCGCTGCTGCACTTTCAAGTTCGTGCCTAGTAGCTATTTTAGCACCTCGTAATATGCCTGCTAATCCTTGTATCATTGAACATGTAGAATGATTTGTTATATATGAGCTAAGAAGTGAGAGCTACCATCACTTTGCTTCTTTGCTTTTGTCATTGGAGTCCGAAATAGAAATCAGGATGCTGTATCAAGCAGTGTGAAAGTTGTAGAAGAACAAGTTGAAAGAGTGGTGCAACAAGAGTTCATTAACAGTTTCTCCTTCAAGGCAACTTTGTAACAATGTGTCTGTTAGTAGCATTAGTCCTGTTTGAATGTCAGTAGTATGATGTGTATTGTCTTGTGCGTTTTTGTGAATGGTGGCAGCTACATTTCAGAGAATTGAGAAACCCAGACCTAGCTATTCTGATGGCAGGGCGGTGTTGATGAGACTCGATTTTTTGTTCCCCCAAATCATATAGAAATTGTGAATCTTTTGCTTGTTTCTCTCAACTGAGCTCCATCCATCCATCCATCCATCCATCCAACCTATGGAAGGCAAATTCATGCCTGTATGAGGCAGATTGAGTTGAGGACCTGGCCAATTGTTAGGTGTTTGCAGATATTGCAGCAACAATGATTTCCTCAGCTGTGCTGTGCTGCCCACTGCTTCATCGAAAGAAAGTCGAGATGCAATCAATCTTGATCTGAGTAACACCACATTACCCATGAATGTTTCATAAAGCTCAAGACCAGTTTGCGAGTAAATTTTGACAACAATAAAGCTTAGGTGGCATGGAATGAGAAGACAGTAGAGTAGTAGTTGAAATAAAATAAATATGCAATAACATCAAACATCAGGACTGCCATTCCAAATGCCTATTGTACACTAGTGCCTGCCATGATATGTTGTTGTTACCAATAGAAAATGCAGCCAGTACACAATTAATATCATGTGGCTCTAGTATCATGTTGCTCTAGGAATGGGATGGGTGAGAGAGTGACGAGGAGGAGAGGATATGGGTCCGGGTCCGGGTCCTGGTCCTGGTCCGGGCAGAGAGGATTCAAACACCTCC
The DNA here is from genome assembly GCA_036927795.1 of Iris macrosiphon. Taxonomy (NCBI): domain Eukaryota; kingdom Viridiplantae; phylum Streptophyta; class Magnoliopsida; order Asparagales; family Iridaceae; genus Iris; species Iris macrosiphon. The sequence goes on along the minus strand of JAYESA010000018.1, from coordinate 831,246 downwards.
ATACTAGAAAGAAAAACTGCAGTTGCTATGTGTGGATAGGAGAGTAGTAGTAGTAGTAGTAGTAGTAGCAGAAAACAAACAAGTCTCTTCTCTTCTCTTCTCTTCTCTTCTCTTCTCTTCTGGACCTGGCCACTTTGATAGTGCTGCTGCAGTGAGGAGAAGGGAAGATTCATTCAGCACCACACCTAATGTGAGGGAGGTGGTGTGGAAGGAAACCAACTGCATGTCACTGTCCAGTTGCTGTATTTTTTGGATCTGTATGCAGCTAGCTAGCTAGATCTCTCTTTCTCTTTCTCTTTCTCTTTCTCTCTCACATCCATCCATCCATCCATTCCATTTGTATATGCCAAGTCCCACTCACTCTTACATATTGTAGAAGTAGATCACATCACCACCAATAGACAAACTTAAGGGATACAAAGGTCATAAAATTATTATGAGATTGGTTGAATAGACACTACTAACTGCGAAGAGAGAATGAAAAAAAATGAGCACAATGCATCTAATATCTAGTACAAGGAGGAAAAAGAAGGAAAACATAAGAATCAATGCTTCAGTGGAACTCATCTTTGCGTACACACGTCCAACAACAACATTATTTCACTTACCGGTTGATTGGATTTGGAGCACTGAAATGACCAAAATTTGGATTTAAGACAAATTTAATTTTTTGGTTGCTGAATTTACAAATAAGATTTACTTTAATTTGACATGAACAGTAAATATTGTCCGTCACGAAATCGAAATTTTGAGATCGGAGTTTTTTTCCTCCGAAGTGAAGCGCGAAAGTTGAAAATTCTCATTTTCACTTCGCATATTTGGTTTGAGGATCACTTCCTCTCTACTTTAACATGAACAATATTTACTGTTCATGTCACTTCAACAAAAAGTTATACTTTTCATTCACCTCAACAATCAACCAAACACCAAAATTTAGAATTCTTTTACTTATAAACTCTATTTCTTCAGAGTAAAATTTCCACTTCGATCCACTTAACCTAAACTAGTTGGAATCTCCGGACATGATTGACCATATAAATTTGTAATCTATGAATCCAAACTCTCAGTTATGGAAACAAGAAACATTTGAAGTAATCATAATGGTACTACTCTATGAGGTTCATTACCTATAAAACTAATGTGCTTAGTGCTTAGTTTGTCTTACACTTGACTCCATATCTACCACTGATGCCTAAAAATCCACTACTTCTCATCATAGTTTGCACTTTCACCTGAATATACTCAGCTGTTCAAGATTCAACGCTTGTGATTAAAATATTTGTATTGACGCTGATCTTTAAGGTTTATTAGCATGCCATGGAAATTTTTCGGCCATTTCCATCCTTAATTGGAAGTGAGATGCCCTAGTTATTGGTTATTGATACGTCATAAATATTTTAAACTTTTTACGTCCCAAGTTATTCTTTTTTTCTTTTTTGGTGGGTGTGGGTGTGGGTGTGAGTGTGGATGCGTGGGTGAGTGGGGGTGGGAGGGTGCATGGAGAACACATTAGAACGGTCAAAAATTTATCATTCTTGAAGTAAGTGATCTATGTCTTCTTCAGAATTATTAAAATTTTAACAGTTTTGACTATGCACAAGGACTGACAAATTTTCATTAGAATTCTAACTTTTAGACTATCAAAAGTTTGACATTCCTAATACATTGCATGACTATTAAAATTTTGACAATTGAAGCATTGATAAAGTCTCTTCTTTTTTGCCTTTTTTTTATGCTAGTAATGTTTGTTAACTGATAAAACAAATTTTGGTGAGAACTATAAATCTTTTTTGGATGTCTTTGCTTATGTAATGGTGATTGTGGATTCAAATGCAGCTGGCGTTGCTAACTTAAATCATAACAAAATATGTATTACACATGAAATCTAAAAATCCAAAAGAAAAAAAAAGTTAGATTTGAAATAACCTAGAATCTAATAAAAAAATAGTTTAAATTGATGGAGTTTTGATGGGTTATAAGAGGAATAGCATAGGAAGAGGAACAAGAGAGAAGAAAATTTTGTTTTGAGGTTTTTTTTTTTTTTTGGAAGAGGAAGAAAAATGATGGTACTGAAGTCTGTGTTTGTCCCAGCCTTGAGCAAAATGGAGTAAGTTGTAATGCTCATGAGATAGGCCATTGATAAAGGCACTACCAAAATGACTCGAGGCTAGTCCAGTATTGGTGTTGTCACGTTCCGATCTCCCGCGGTCCTGATCGTCCACGTTGGACGTAAGATCATCACGCCAGTGCTCCCGCGGGACGTCGATCGTTCCCATAAGGACGTGTAAGCACCCTGATTTTTAGAATTTAATAATTTTTGATATTCTGAAATTTTTGTTATTAAGAAAAAATTTTAATTTATTTTTAGCTAATTATAATATATAATATTCATGAATTTATAATTATGTGTATTTAATTAATTATTAATATTGTGCAAAAAATATATATATCGGTGTACAACTATTATTAGTGTATTATATAATTTTTCTGAAATTTATTGAGGTGTAAAACTATTTTTAATGGCCACACACACGCGCGCGCGCGCACGCGCACGCGCACACACACACACACACACACACACATATATATATATATATATATATATATATATATATAAAGAAAAAAAACCCAATAAACCAAAATTCTAAACCCATTAACCCTACCCATTAACCAAAACTCGAAACGCAATCAACCATTTTCCCCACGTACAGAACCCCCCTCCTATATATCGCATGTATAAAACTATAACTATACATCAAACCATAATCCTAAACCCTAACCATCACCAACCTACACCAACCACTGGCGCCGCCCGTATCGCCAACCGCACCTCCGACCGCCGCCGACCCCAGCCGCGCTGCCGCAACGCCGTGCAGCCCGCAGATCCCCCCCCCCCCCCCCCCCCCCCCCGCGCGCGCACGGTCTTGTGGCTCCCCATTCGTGTGGAGTTTTTGACCTCCTCGCTGATCCGTTTTGCGTCCCTTCTTTGCTGGTATGTTCACAACCTAACCCTCTAGGATTTTTTTCAAGTGTAACGAATTTAGGCATCCGGGTTTGATCGAAAAATCGACCGGAAGTTGGCCGAAAAACAGTTCGAAAACAGTTCAGAATTTCAGTCCAAGTACCCATATTCATGTCCAATTTTCTACCATCTCGTTAATTATTTTCAAAATATAATTGAAGAAACTTCTTCACAATATAACCAAAAATTTTACTGTTCTTTTAGTTTTTTATTAGTTTGCTTTAATGGTAAAATTATTCTTGTTCCAAAATGATCAAAAATTTATTTTTAAAACACCAAAAATCTCGCGATACGGGGTGCGTCATGCCAAACGAGACGACTTCGTCGTGTGCGAGTTGCATCGAAAGGCGCGTAACGTAAACGCGGATGTGTGGACTTTCACAAAACTTGATTTGAAAGTGTGTGCGCACCGGAATCAACGCGTATCCATCTAAAAGTACCGTATCGACATGTTCTGACACTCGCCGTAACTTCGTGTGTGCTTGTCATTTCGCAACGAAACTAACGCCATTGGATTCGCAGCGTTATGCTGGTCCTGTGTCCCAAGTTTGGTTCGATTCTGAGAACGTTGACGAAACATAAATTTCGTGGGTCCCACGGTTCCACATGACGGGCAATTTTGTGATTGGCTCATCGGAATCCAGTTATGGAAGTTCCGTTGGGTTCATATCGTTGTTCTGGACTCGTAGACACTAAGTTTGATGAATTTGAAAAACTTTATCTTTGGCACATTTTCGGTGCGAAATGGGCCACATGTTGACCCCACTTTGACCCAAAACTGTCAAATTTTGTCCCTGTGTTCAAATTGGACTTATGGGTAGTCAATCCTAGCTATTTCAAGTATTCTGAGAATTTTGATGATGTTTGTTTCAGCATCCGGATGTCACGCCCCAATTTTGTCCAATCGATAATCGTCCCCCGGGCATGATACCGTGCACACGTAGGACGCGCGTGCACAAGGCCTAGGCACGCAAATAAGATAAACACACATTAAGGCATAGAAAAAAAAATTATTGATAATGAACATCTGATTACAGACTCTTGACCCAAAAGCGATAAGGATGCCACACGTGATTACAACTTGGATACAAAATAATATAGCCGTTCCATACATCACACCATTTACTAAAACTTCAAAATGATGTAGACACTTGTTGGCGAAGCTATCGCCTTGCCTAGGAGCTGCATATAAGGGTTGTGCGGCCTCCGAGTGCTTTGTACAAGCTCCAAAAAGTCACGAACGGTTGCGAAGAGTACTGGACTGGTTGGGGGAAGAAGAAGCTTCAGCTCCTCGCGGCGTCGCTTGGGCTCGGAAAACCTGCTGCAACGAGGGTTAATACTTTAAAAAGTACCGGTGAGGGCGAGCTAACCCAACTAAATCCAGAGTTGTTCATATGAAGCATGCAATTTATTTGTGGTCTTTCTATCTTGCCTTAGTTCAATTTACATGCAAGCATTGAGTATTCAATTTACAGAAAAAAATATGCCACCGTTAGGTGACTTTTACCTTCCCGTCTGAACTGCCTGCACAATACTTACCATGTCCTTCCCTGCCACGAAGACACCATTAGTTTGAGCAAGCAATGCAGAAATATATATACATTGGGTCATGGCATATCATTGCCACCGTGGACAATAGCTACAGTAAGATGGTGACCCTTGCAGCTCGGGTAGCAAGCCCCGCTACAAGGCCTCACCCGCATTACCCGTGCTAGGCTTGCTAGCGTAGCTATCCGAGTTTCGCCCGGAACGAATCGGCCCCAGTGCCCCGGGTGCCGTTCGCAGGAACTAAACCTTGTGCACAAGTTGTCCGACCGATCTACGCATTGACACTAAGTAATAGATAAAGCATTCAAACCAAGAGAATGTACATATCTACTTTAGCACAGTGCATTCGACATAGTCTACATGTCCAAGTTATTGTATTACATTATAGTTTGCACAATACATCTGTACAGTTATATAGAATAAGTTTTAGCTACAACTGAAACATGAATATATAAGTGCATAGCGGACAAGCACGCATCAATGTGATCGTTTGAGAATTCTATGTGACAAGCATTATAAGTGTTTCAAGTCTAACTCTTTATTTCATTTGACTCAGTTTATTCTCATTATGATATCGTTGGAGCGGGATGCACAATGAGCCAATTTATTAAGAGTGAAGACTTGGAAGAAGGGTGCTAATCGAAGTAAAGCCACTCACAAGTTGGTGAACTAGGAGAGAAAAGGGAGAACTTCAAGACTCCGCTTGTGCGTCGTCTACCCGATCACCTGCACGCACCAACAGATGATCAATATCTCCTGCTTCGGTCTTCGAGGTTCGATACGAAATGCGAAATCCTAAGAACGAAGGCAATAAAATCCATCGAAACCGTTCAAGAAAATGCAAGTCATAAAACCAACAAGAAAGCAACTAAGCGGCATCGAAAACGGACAAGGAAACCAGCGCAACGGAAAGTTCCCTCTCGACTCTGTCGCTGAGTCCTTCCTTGAGGCACGATCCGTTGAATATGGGACCTGATTCCGAAGAAACCAATCAATAACGAGGAAAGGATCTTGATTCAATCTGTCCCGATCGGACAGTATCAAGTATTTCTTGGCCGCGCTCCCCGAATAGGGGGAACGGGGCATTACACCGGAGGTGTACGTACATATTCTATTTTTCCATGAGTAGTTCACGGAGTTCAGAACCCAGGCAAGTGTACCTTGCCATGATGTATCACAGATCCTTGTCTTTATCTTATTTAGTTATTATAGTTATTTGATGTGTGTGTTTACCCTAGGACCGTGAGACGTTGCTTAGCGTCCAAACCAGATTCGGGTGTCGACGTCGTACGCTGGGTTGAGTAACGTCACTTAGAGAGTTGATTCCATGATCCTATTTTTACGTGCTTGCTTCACCAAGTATGCCATATCCTAGGACACTTGACACTATTTCATATGACAGAATCTTTCTTGAGTTATTCATGGTGATTATGTATAGGCTTACAGGATTCGTGATATGAGACTTGCATATTATATGGATATTATTATGACTCGTTTCACTAGCTAGAGGTCATGATCTTGCGTGTTATGGACATGAGAAGTGAGGTTACATTGGGTGGGGAGAGACACACCATACTACAGGCTGATTATTGATATATATACTATACTACTGGAGGTGCTTTGGCACATATACTGGAGTCGTGATACTACTGGAGGTACTTTGGCACATATATTGGACTCGTGATACTACTTGCTTTGGCACATATACTGGAGTCGTGATACTACTTGCTGCTATGGGCTCCCCGACACAGAGCTTGTAGTGGTTTCAGCCTGAGTACAAGTGATACTCTCACGTGCATATCACTTAGATGGTTACAGTAGTTTACCCTTGAGTATGTGGCATTATACTGTTTTACTTTTGGCATGTTGTTTCTTGTACCTTGTTACGTCCCTCTGAGGACTTGATCCCCTGCCAGTTTTTGCAGCATAGACGGTTATGGAGCCTTTGGAGTTGCTAATGGAGTTGCTTGTCTTGCAGGCATTGGTACCAGGTACTTATATCATTTCTACCGGATTTATGGTTATTTATGCATATTATTTATTCATTTGTTGATGTAGCCTAGTTTTAGACTCGTATTTCTTTCTCGAGTCTATTCGAGTTTGTGTGTTACTGGACGGCCGACTTTAGCACATGTAGCTCATTCATGTGTATTCTGTTCATTGTAGATTGAGGCATAGATATTTATATTTACTTGATTATTTAGATAATGACCATTATAATACAGCTTATATGTATTCGAGTCGGACCAGAGTCTGGACGAATGCGTAGCTGGCATGTTACGTATTTCTAGTCCTACGTATTTTAGGACTGGGGCGTGACAGGACGTGATGTCGTACGAGCTGGAGTTGCGCTCGCACAAGGCAACAACGTTAGTCGTCTTAGTTATCATCGAACCGATCGATTATGCAGCGGAGGAGCAGTGTTACAAATAATAATCCATCAGAGTATACGAAGCGAAGCTCTAAGCACGAGGTTCTCTGAATACAATAACATCATTCCATACATTATATCCCTTTATATAAAATAGTTCTAAACATCTTGATACATCTCAAGGCATTGCCTCCTAATCTCCAGCTCATGAGGATGAGGTTCGGCTATCGCTTCTTCGGACGATCCAGTACCTGCGAACAGAACTGGTGGAGGGTCAGCACTTTGGGGAAGCACTAGCGAGTATAAAAACAACGAATAGAAGAAACATCATCTAAAACCAACACTAAGTAAGCATGTGATAAAATATTACATTAGTAGTGATATTTCTAGTTTTACCTAGATACATTTCATGCAGTACATGATAAGAGTCAGATTACACATCTTTGAAAAGTCATATTTTTTTTCATCATTCAAGCATACATGACAAGCAGTTCATGCACGATATGCAGATTCATGTACGAGATAGACTATCTATATGATGGTCCCCGAGTTCCTAAGGATTAGTAGTGGTGTTATCATGGTCCAGCACTGCACTAATATACACTCATACTAGCTGTTTTGACACATAAATCAACTAACTAGTGACAAGAACACATGCCTGATAACGATGACTTCTTTGTCTCAGCGTGTTCTATACTCTATCTGGTTATAGCAGTTGTGAGTCATGATTGCTTTGTACTAAAATACACTCAAATTAGCAGTCGGGACTCACGGTTCAGCTCTTCACTAATAGCCATTGTCAGACTGATGCAATACATGTTACTCTATCAGATAAACTCTATGATGAACATGTTATGAATAATCAGACTATCTATCTCTTATCTTCTATTCTCTGTACAGACAGGCCGTCATCTCTTCTTTATGCGGAAAGACCGCCATCTCTTATTTCAGTTCAAGCATTTCATAATAGTTCTATCTTTACAGAAGCGATAAGAAAACAGACAAACAATCTCTATTAAAATAGACATGGCACTGTTCTTCTATCTCTTTAACTAAGCATGCAATTCTACTCTATCTTTAGCAAACAAAGAAGGAACATATTCAAGCGTTTGTTTTACTCTTCTTATTAGCATGGCAAGGATTCATTCGATGGCCGTGTCAATGTGAACTAGCATACAACATTCTATTTCTTTTACTTAGCATGACAATGGTTCTATCTCTTTAGACAAGCATATGAGTTCTCTAGTTAAGCAGGCTATATCATTCGTGCAAAGGAAACATTAATCTTCTTAGCAACTTAGCAATATAAAACTTAGATTCATTATTAAGGCGTGAAAGAATCAGAGAATGAAGTTATGCCTACTCACCTAGATCAGTCGACTTCTGGTTCAACAAGGAGCTCTCCAGGAAGGTTTTTTTTTTTGAGTCAGCAACCTGATATCTCTATGTACATAGCGTCAACGCGAAGCGGGGCACTACGAGTGGTATCCCAATTAGGAAGAATTTTTACTCAAGCTAGCCTAATTTTTACTAGAGATGCCAACCCTCTCCACCTCCCTCCTCCTGCTCCTCCCCCACCCCCACCTCCTCCGCCGTCTCCTCCTCCCTCCTCCCGCGATTCTCTGCCTCTCCGCGTCGCCGACCTCGCACGCCATCGACCGCACCGCCACCGCCGAGCCACTCGACGGCCATTCCTTCTCATTGTCTCCTCCTCCTCCACTACTAGAAAAAGCGGGATTAGCGACGTATTTTAGCGACGTCAAAATAAACGTCGCTAATAATATATAAATTAGCGACTCCTTATAAAAATGTCACTAGACGTCGCTAAATGGCGACATTTAGCGACGTTTAACGACTTTTATTAAGATTTTAAAAGATAAGTCGCTATAAGTTCAATTAAGGTCGCTAAACGTCGCTAATATGTCTAATTTACCGACGTTTAGCGACGTATATAGCGACCTTTATATTAAAAATATTTAGCAACGTGTTTAGCGACGTCCTTGACGTCGCTAAAATTTAATTTAGCGACGTTTTTATTGGACGTCGCTAAACGTCGCTAAAATTTGGTTAATTAGGACTCGGTTTCATTTTTCCCTATCTGTTGAAATTTCAAAAAGAAACAAAATCCCCCCCCCCCCCGCTCCGTCGACCGGCTCTCCACCGCGACTACTCCGGTAAACCCTACTTTCTCTCTCTCTGACATTGACACAAATACGAGACACACACAGTCACAGACACGGCACACACACACACTGACACAGACACTGTTCAGGACCTAGGGTTAGGATTAGGGTTAGGTTTTTTTACATGGGATTAGGGTTAGGGTTAGGGTTAGGGTTAGGGTTAAGGCCGACTGGCCCAAGTATGTGTGTATCAGTGTGTCAGGTGAGTTTTGATAGGTGTTGTTGGTACCAGGTGAGTTTTGATTACAGATTTCTTAAGAGTGTATGTGTGTATCAGTGTGTCAGTTTGGGGGGTTAGGTTTTTTATTAAAGGGAGTGCAGAAATCTGCCGGTAATTGTGAGTGAGTACAGCCACAATGCATGGGGTTATCCATTTCATAGAGCAATAGCCCGTGTACTTGGGAAACTTTTGATGCAAAAATTGTTCAAGCACCAGGTGCCTTAGTGCAATGACATGACTGAGCAGTAGCTCCCTGGAACCTACTGCAAGTTGCAGATGTTAGGATTAGTGATGTGTTCAGCTAAGGGATGTATGCAACTGTGTACAGTGCACTAGAAGAAGTAGGCAGTGATTAGCTTTAGGTAGTATTATGCAAGTGTGTGAGTTGGAGAAGTGTGTCAGTGAGGGATAGCTAGTGTCAAGTTTAGTGGGTAGTATAGATATTAGAATATAAGCTAATGTAAAGTTATGATACAAGATATTGGTTGAGGTATGGGTATTTGTTAATCAAGTATCTCAAGAAACTTAGTTTATGAGCTTAGGATACTAAGGGTGTAACCAAGTAGGTATCTCCAGTACTTGGGTGTGTGTTAAGCTAGTACCAAGGTTGTGGATTAGTATCTTGGGGCAGTGGGTTAAGGTATAGTAGTAAAGTGGTATTAAGATATTATTTGGGTAATGTTATATATATATATATATATATATATATATATATATATATATATATATATATATATATATATATATATATATATATATATACTGCATTTTCCATAACGGACACTGACACAGACACGGCACACACACACACTGACACAGACACTGATAAGGACCTAGGAGTGTGGTTGGGGGCAGCTGCAGTTCTATAGTATGACACACTATTTGTAGTGTGTTGACTGCACACTTATAGTGCAGTTCATAGTACTATGGGGTTGGGGGCAGCTGCAGTTTTGATAAATGAAAATATGTATTATATCAGTTATGATTTTTATAGTACGGTTAAGTTAGGAAGTTAGGTGATAAACTATTGTATGTAATGATTTATATGATACATACTGTCAATTTTGCAGAAGTTTCTAGAAATGGATATGAATTACTATCTGCGTCATCGTTCGTGGATGTACAACCGTCATCCTGATGACATGTGTGGTGTGCGGGATGAATTCATTGAGGGTGTACAGCAGTTCCTGCAGTTCGCCAAGGCGTTCTCTCAGTACATGGACGGTACCAAAATTAAGTGTCCGTGTGTGAGATGTCGCAACAGGAAATATCATCCAGAAGTGAAAGTTACATATCATTTATACTCGAAGGGCTTTACGCCGAATTACTATCAGTGGACCGCGCACGAAGAACTTGTATCTCTAGCATCAGAGTTGGAGTCCTATGTGGAGCCGTATATGGATGTCCAAGACCACGATGCTTACGACGACGGGTTGGTGAACATGGTTTATGATGTGGCGGGGCCTAGTTTCAATCCTGACAATTATGATGCGGCGGGACCTAGTTTCAATCCGGACAATTATGATGCAGCTGAGGAGGCATCGAATGCCGATGCTGCAAAGTTTATGGAGTTGCTTGAGAATGCACGGACTCCACTATATCCTGGTTGTGAGGATCATTCACCGTTGGAGGTGGTTACAAGATTATTGAGCATCAAGTCCGATTTTAACATGTCGCAAGAATGCTATAATCGACTGCTCGATTTGATTATAGAGATCTTGCCCGAGGGTGCAAAGTTGCCTAAAGACTTCTATCGATCTAAGAGGATGGTGAGATCGCTTTGGATGGGATACGAAAAAATTGATGCATGTCGCAACGGGTGCATGTTGTACTACAAAGACGACAAGGATGAAGATGCGTACAAATTCTGTGGTGCTGATCGCTACAAGGCCACTGTTAGAGGAAAGTCTGTCGGTGCAAGGAAGCCTACCGATTCGATGCACTACTTGTCTTTGACGCCGCGGTTGCAGCGGTTGTTTATGGTTAAGGAGACTGCAGAAAACATGAGTTGGAACAGGCAAAAACAGATCGAAGGAGTATTGGATCATCCATCCGATGGAGAAGCATGGAAGCACTTTGATCGAGAGTATCCATATTTTGCCGAGGAAGCGCGTAATGTCAGATTGGGGCTCTGCTTTGACGGTTTTACCCCATTCGGACTTTCGGGCTCCCAGTATTCGTGTTGGCCTGTGATCGTCACTCCGTACAATCTACCGCCTTGGATGTGCATGAAGACTCCGTATATGTTCCTAACCGTTATTATCCCAGGTCCGAACAATCCGAAGAGGAACATCGATGTGTATTTACAGCCTTTGATAGATGAGTTGAATCAGCTGTGGAAAGTCGGTACCAACACGTACGATGTTTCTAGAAAGCAGAATTTTCAGATGAGGGCAGCACTTATGTGGACCATCAACGACTTTCCGGCCTATGGAATGTTATCGGGATGGAGCACCCATGGTCGTCTCCCATGTCCGTATTGCATGGACCGTTCTCAGGCTTTCCGTTTGAAACACGGAGGCAAACCGTGCTTCTTCGATTGTCATCGACAATTTTTGCCGAAGGATCATCCGTACCGGAGGAATCGAAATGCTTTTCGTGCGGGAGTTATGGAGAAGGCCAATCCACCGCCAAGGTGGCCCGGATGCACGATATGGGAAGAGATAAAAGATTTACCAAGTGCTATCGAAGAGCCTGCTAAGGGGTACAAGTGTGACGGATTTGGTCGCACCCATAACTGGACGAAGAGGAGTATATTCTGGGATCTGCCATATTGGAGCACCAATCTGATCAGACATAACCTTGATGTCATGCATATCGAGAAGAATGTGTTTGATAACATAATTAATATTGTAATGGATGTAAAGGGGAAGACTAAAGATAATCCGAAGGCCAGGTTGGACTTAGAAGACATATGTAGACGTCCTGCATTGCATTTGATAGAGGAGGGGAATGGAAAGTTAAAGCAACCTAAGTCAGTTTTCTCACTGGATAAAGAGGATAAAGGTAGACTTTGTAGGTGGATTCAGGGTCTAAAGTTTCCATACGGGTACGTGTCGAACTTGAAAAGATGCGTCGACCTCAAGGAGAACAAACTAGTAGGTATGAAGAGCCACGATTGTCACATATTCATGGAGAGGTTAATTCCGATTGCATTTCGGAAATTCTTACCGCAGGTCGTTTGGGACCCATTGACAGAGCTGAGCATATTCTTCAGAGATCTTTGTTGTACTAAGTTGCTCGTCGATCGTCTAGAAAAGCAAGAGAGAGACATTGCGGTAACACTATGTAAGCTCGAGAAGGTGTTTTCTCCTGGATTCTTCGACTCTATGGAGCATTTGCCAATTCATCTTTCCTATGAGGCACGTGTTGGTGGTCCTGTCGGTTATCGGTGGATGTACCCCTTCGAGCGCCATCTGAATCACCTAAAGAGAAAGGTGAAAAATAAGGCACGGGTTGAAGGCTCTATTTGTGAAGCTTATGTTCTCGAGGAGATTACAAACTTTTGCTCGACGTATTTCAAACCGCATGTTGCTACTAATAGGACGAAAGTCCCCAGAAACGACGACGCATATCAGGAATCTAATGATGCAATACTCAAAGTATTCAATGCATCCGAAAAGCCTTCGAAAAAAATGAAGAAGAGATATTTGAATGACCATGAGCTAAGGGCTGCTCAATTGTATATATTACTCAATTGCGACGAGGATGAAGTGGAGAAGCTAGAGGGGTAAGTAATTAATACGTCCACGTTTACATCATCTCAATGTAATAGTATAAGATACTATTATGCTACTAATCAGCAGTTGCTTCATTGTTTTTCAGCACATATAATGATGAGTTGAGGTCGGTTAGACCCTACATAACAGACGAAGAAGTAGAACAAGATATGAGATGCCATTTTCCTTCTTGGTTGAGCGCATATGTAAGATGCTTGGTAATTACTTTTTATTTCTGCACTTGCAAAACAAATAACTTACTATTGCTACTTTGGTATTTAGGTCGATCGTCTAATATCACCCGAGACTGAATCTATTAGGACTCTAGCCAAGGGACCAATTACTGTCATAAAAATATGGCCAAGTTTCTGTGTGAATGGGTTCAGGTTCAAGTCAACAAATGCTCCTATCAGAGACAGCTTTTGGATCTTGATTCCACGAAAAACAGTGGTTTGTGTATCAAATCTTCAAACTACAAAGACGTCAATCCGGACAATAATTTTTTTGGCATCTTACAAGAGATTGTGGAGTTGACATATAATTATGGCACAGAACCTGCTAATATCGTGCTATTCAGGTGTGAATGGTTCGATCCGATTCAAGATCAAGGTTGGAAAATTGACAAGCATGGCCTTGTGGATATAAACTACAAGCGTAGATATCAAGGCTACGAACCATTTGTCCTATCAAGTCAGGCTCAGCTCGTGTACTTCACAACTTATCCTAGACGGGGGACAGCGAGGTCGGATTGGTGGGCAGTATGCAAGACTAAAGCTAGAAATACCTTTGACATTGACGAAATAGCTTATCAGGAGGACGATCTACCTCTTGTAACAAATATTATAGATGTTGACTCAACGGAAGTTACTCATTACACGAGTAATAATGTAGAAGATGTAGAATTATCCGAAGAGGACGACGAAGTAGATGAAAGTGAAGACGAGGAAGAGGAAGAGGAAGAGCAGGACGACGAAGGCGAACAAGATGAATTTTCTGAAGATGATTAAAAATAAAAAATATTGCATGTAGAATGTAACTATATTTTGACTGTAAATATTGCATGTAGAAGTAGATGTACCCATTAACGAATATATGTATTATATTTTGACTGTATAATGCTTTGAGATATGTATCACATTTCGACTGTAGAATGTAGTATATATTTGTGTTTCTCTATATTCATCATATGTTGTTATCAGATATGACAGGACGACGCGGAGGATTCGGCAGGTCCCGAGGTAGACAGAGTGCCACTCCGGTACTGCCTACTGTTGGTTCCGGATCATCGTCGCCCAGTACTCCAGTATATCGATCACAGACATGCCCGACTGTTGGGACGAGTAGTTCCTGGCGTGATAGTACACCCTCGTCCAGCGTTCCTCCTGCTGACGGAACCATGGGGACAGATGAGCATGTCGAGGAGGTCGTGCCGACGTTGTCCCAGCATCAGCAAGATCCTCCATGCGCACCACCGGAGGAGACGAGGACAGAGATTTGGGCCGACGGTACAAAGTAAGTCAATTAGATGGTTTAGTATATATTTGTGTTTCTCTTTATTCATCGTATATTGACTTTTTCAGTAATCTAAATTATTATCTCTGTATAGATATCGTCCATCGTCGGTTCAGAGACGTCTGGGCCAATTTCTGAGGAACAACTACGGTGGCCCTTGGATCAACTACTCTGAGGCTCCGGAGAAGAAGAAGGCGTTCTGGTTTGCGCACTTTCAGGTAAAAGTATATTAAATAAATCCTCTAATTTATGCATATTCGTGATGCTAACTTAATGAATTATTTATTGTAGCAAACGTATTTTTATCCTCCGTACCGGACCGAGTTGATCGAGCGGCTCTTTCCTACCGTTGCCGCCAAGCTTATCCGAGATGCTCTGGATGACCAGAAGGCTCATGATCGTGCTGGAAAACCGATCCAAGGTTGGATCACGCCTGAGCAGTGGACTGCGATGAGGGCTAGATTCGACGATCCGAGCTACAAGGAAAGGTCTAAGAAGGCCAAGGCGGCTAGGCAGAATGCTGCCAAGTGGTGTGGTGGCTCGATTCCGATGACGGAACATTTCCGTCGTTTGGTATATTTTTTTCTTTTAAAATATATTATTTTAATATAAGTACCATAAAATGGTACTTGGAAAAAATATTTAAGTTTAGTAATAAATAATATATTTTTAACAGGTACAGAGGGGTGAGGATGCAAACATGGTGACCGTCTTCTTGCCCACCCATCGCAAGGACGAAAATCTCATTGATGAGAGGGCCTCACAGACCTATGTAAGTATTACTTTACTTTGTGTTTATTTTAATATAACTTAGGCAATTATCGAGTTTCCAAACCTTTTCTAGGCCGAGTATCTTAGGCTTCGTGAGCGGGCGACTGCTAGTGCACCTACACCTGGAGAGGCTGGTGCTTCGTCGCAGCCCGGTCCATCTCCGTCGGCGGACGACCTGTGGGTGACCGCAGCTGGTGGTCTCCAGAGGGGTACGTACTACGGTACGGGCTCCTATGGCGTCCTGGTTGCGACGCAGTCATCTAGGGCCTCCCCGACAGCTGCGCATTCCACACACCCCTCGCAGTCGCAGCCCTCGCAGTCGTCGGCCAGAGTCCAGGAGGCCGTCCAGGAGGCCGTTGACCGTCAGATTGCGTCTCTCCGTGACGACTTGCTGCGAAGTATGGAGGACCAGTCCCGGTCCCAGCCGCAGGCGGACGATCCGATGCTCATCGCACGATTGGATATGCTCGACCGCAGCATGACGGAGCTACGGGAATTGACAAATGATATTAGAGCCTCCAATGATCGCAACATCATGGAGCTGCAGGCGTCACAGCTATCGATGGGCGAGAAGCTGACGAGGATGCAGGATTCAATGGGTGATAGCAGTACGAGGCTGTTATCTACCCTGGATTCTTACAATCAGCGACTCGCGGACTTGGAACGGGCACGGCCTCCACCGACGTCACTGCCTTCTCCATCGACATCGGTGTCGATTCCACGGGACGAGTATGAGGAGTTCTTATCCTTCAAGCGCGTCGGTGGTCAGCCTCCTGCAGATCCGTAATAGTATAGTTATTTTTATTATTATTTAGGATGCGATTGTATATTATGAATTATTGATACTTCAACAATAGACATGATGTATGATGCTTCTTGTGGTCTTTAATTTTTTAGTTAATTTAATTGGATTATATAGTTATCTTGTATATCCACATTTAATTGGATTGATACTTCTTGTGGTCTTTAATTTAATTGGATTATATAGTTAACTAGATTGAATCATGTTGGTGTGTGTGATGAAGATGGTTACGGTGCTAGATTGGGGAAGAGCCGATACGAGTGTGCCTCTTGCAAGAAGAGCTTCCACTCCTACCAGGCTCTAGGCGGGCACCGTGCGAGCCACAAGAGGCTCAAAATGGGATGCTGCAGCAGAGGAGGCGAGAGTACTACTAGCCCATTGGATGTCGTCGATCCGACAGTTGTCCACAGTGGAAAGGCTAAAACTGCAGGGAATCACCAATGTTTGCTTCTGGACACTATTTTTTTTTATTTTTTTTTAAAATTAGCGACGTTATTAGCGACGTTAAGTTACGTCGCTAAATACGTCGCTAATTAGCGATGCTGTAAAAAGTCGCTAATGACGTCGCTAATGACGTCGTTATACGTCGCCAATTGCTGACATGGCAGTATAGCCAGGTCATTTTAGACGTCGGTATAACGTCGCTATCGACGTCGCTAATCAGCGACCTTTAGCGACTTTAATAAACGTCGCTATTTAGCGACTTGGAGTCGCTAAACGTCGCAAAAATTTGCGACACAGTAACGTCGCTAAAAACGTCGGTATAGCAACGTTTAGCGACGTTTTTTTTTTTGCGACTTGAGTTTTTCCGACAACTTTATAACGTCGCTAATTACATCGCTAAACCAAATTAGCGACGATTTTTTGTTATTTAGCGACGTTTTTAGACGTCGCTAATTAGACTTTTTCTGGTAGTGCTCCTCCACCGCCACCACCACTATCGTCAGCCGCAGCAGCCGCCTCGTGCGAAGAAGCGAGCAGCAACAACTTTTTCTCCATCTTCGGCGCTTTCGTCAACGCCAACGTCTCGACCGTTCTCTCCACCTCCCTCGACTCCTACACCACCTCCTGCTCCTCCGTCGTCGCCTTCGACTCCTCCACCTCCTTCTCCTCCGCCGCTCCGGCCCCCTCGACCGCCCCTTCTCGATGCCCTTGCCGCCGCCTCCTTGTCCTCTTCCTCCTCCTCGTCCCCCTTGTCTCGCCTCGCGCAGACACCCCTCCCCCTCCAGACTGTCAAAATTTTGACAGTCCTACCAATTTGAAGGACTGTCAATATTTTGACAGTCATAAAAATTAACATATTTTCTTTAGGACTGTAAAAAATTTGGGAGTACTTCCAATTTGTAGGACTGTCAAAATTAATTTTGACAGTCCTGTAAGAAAAATTAATTCGGAGTGGACGGTCCAGTAAGTAATTTTTGAAAATGACAAACTTATACTTATTTAAAAAAAAAGGGTTGAACTATCATAAGTATATTTTGTAGTGCCTTTATTAAGAACCTAGAAATCAGGTAGCAATAAAACTGGCTTACTTATTATACACATGTACACACTTGCAAGTCTAGTTTACCTACTTCACTTACTTCACATGTTTTATATATATATATATATATATATATATATATATATATATATATAGAGAGAGAGAGAGAGAGAGAGAGAGAGAGAGAGGTCATAGTCACAAGGGCAGGCTAAATATATTCTAGATCTGTATAAAACTATTTAACAGTACCGAGGGTATCAAATTGTCAAATGCCTCTTTAATATAGCTTGTAAAAGTGGACTATATATTGAAAGTTGTCCAAAGTCATTGAGAGGTATATAATATATTAAGATATTAGAAGTAGGCTTATGAGATAAGCTATTAGATTAGATCCATATATCTTAAAAGAGAATTCTTATGTAAGATCTAAACCAATTTTAATTATCTACATCTCATAATCCCACATCCTATCCAATGTGGGACTAAATTATCAACTCCATTGGAAAGAAATAGGATCAGATTCTTAATAACCTCCTCTTACTTGTTGCATGCTTTTATTCCTTCTCTCAACTTGTTTCTACACTCTCTCACACACACACACACACACACACACACTCTCTCTCTCTCTCTCTCTCTCTCTCTCTCTCTCTCTCTCTATATATATATATATATATATGTTCTTTATTGACACGAAACTTGCGTGTCTCTTGTTTGCCTATACTTAAACTATATATTTATCGGTAATTAAAAATTTTGAACTTTAATTATTACTAACTTGTAAGTTTTTGCACTTAACCAAAACTTTTAGATAATTCTCATGGAGGAAAAGCTTGTATATATGATGAGGCGATATCAAGTAGCGTTCCAATGTTTAGTCTGAAGAAGGGAGGCGATATCAAGTAGCGTTCCAGAAAGTTGGAAAGCGCAATCGAAACTTGTTGATTTTCGGAGCGAAAGTCGAATCTCACTTTGAACAATGATGGTGCCTAACAGGTTGTATTTCTGCTAAACACTATTTCACAACGGCTTAAGCTGCTTCTGTTGCAGGTCACACTGCTTCCTAACCTTCATATGGTTTACAATGTTTCAAATCTTCTCAGCGGAGCGGTGTTTATTTATTCTGCTAGTGGTTCGTATTAATGTTTTAAAAACCAATTCTGGTTTAGACTCTCAGACTTGTACTAGACTTCTAACAACAATAATACCTTGATTTGGAGCTAGCACTGCTATATTATTATGTTTCTTTTCTTAATTAACCACATCCTCCTTTCTCATTCCTTTCTATGATATTGTTATACTTGGCTACTCAAGTAAAGTAAATGTTTTAATCATTTTGCAAGTAGGGAACACTAAGCATAGAAATGTTCCCTTAGGCCATGATAACTAATTGGTCACTCAAAAGAAGGGCCAAGTTGTAAGTATATATTTATCAATCAGATAGTGGATTCATTCTAGCTAGCTGCTCTGCTCTGCTCTGCCCTGCTCAGCTCTGCTCCGCTCCTGATAATTAGGACAGATATATAATTGTGTAAGAGCCCTTCCTAACAGAAAATTTACTGTACATAAAATATATTTAAATAAATTAACTATAACGATACTATTTTTGAAAATTTTGAAATCGTCATCTCCGATGGCGAAAATCGAAAATGTCAAATTTTCACCAACTGAGTTGGCAAAAATTCAACACTTTGACCCGCTGATGGGTGGATGGGTGAGGATTAGTTTGGTTTTGTTCGGTTTAAATGTTTGAGAGTTAGTTTTTTTTTTTTTTTTTTTAAGAGTGGTTTTGTTTAGTTTTATTTAGATTTAGTTCTTTTAGAAAAAAAAAATTGTTGTAACAATATTTTTATAAAAATAAATTAGAAGATAATAAAATTTAACATCAAAAAAAATATATGCTATCATTGAACATCCAAAAATTTTAAAGTTTTCTACCGTAAAAAAATTAAGTCTGCCGTCGTGCAGATTTCGAGCGGCTATAACTATTTGTTCGAAAATCGTTTTTCGTCAAACAATAGGTCGAGTTGTATCTTTTCGACGAGAGTAACACAATTCGTGTAGAAAGAATTTTCATCTAAAACAAGATGCACATGTTACAGGCAAAAGTATAAAATTTAAAAATATCATAACTTTTGACGGAGAGATCGAAACGAAACCCAGCTTGTGCCAAAATGACCGTAATGAAAAGTACTATGAAATAAACCGTTTCACCGTTTGACGAACTTTCAAAAATTTTAGAATCGCCAAAAATCGATGTTTTGACCTCCAAATTTTGCTTTCGGATTTTTTTTTCGGTATTTCAATGTTAACAAGTAAAAGTTGGTGTCTCCGAACCCTCAAACGTTATCATATAATATATCAGTGTGACGATAATTAACAGTGGGACAAGAATATTTTTTTTTTGTGATATTTATTTTGATATCTATTTTAATTATGATTTCTAATAAATATATGTTTTAAATTTTGAATATGTGTTTAGTTAGATATCCTGTAGTTAGTTTAAATATAATTTAAATTTTGAATAAATTATTATCCATAATAAATTTCAAATATGTCCTTAGAAAATTATATTTTGAATGATATCTAATATTTGAAAAAATATTTTAGTTAATTTTAAATTGTCTTTAGAAAATCTATAAGTGTATTTTTTCAAAAAAATCTATATCGTAATTAAAAATTATTTGATATCGTAATTGTCTGTGTTATAGTTATGGTATCAAATTTAAAAAAATAACAAATAGATATACAACATTTAAAAAATAACACATATTCAAAATTTAAAACATATATTTATGAGAAAATCATAATTAAAATAGATATCAGAATTTAACAAATAACCAACAAATAAAAAAAATCAACAAAAAACATAAAAAAACAAACCAAAAAAAAATCCATTTGTCAGATTTTAGCCATCTCGGATGGCTAAAATATGAAAAATATAAAAATATTTTTTATTTTTTCACCATCTGGGATGGCAAAAATTTGACAAAATATAAAATATATATATAAGAAAATTTGACAAATAAAAAAATATTTTTTTAATATTTTCGTCAACTGGGATGGCGAAAGCTTTCGTTACTTTAAATATTTCCAAAATAGTTTCGTTTTAGTTAATTTATTTATAAAAAAAATATGTACAACAAATTTTCTGTCTCCCTAAAGGTTGTAAGTCCCTAAGCCAAATCAAAGTAGAGGAGGTCCACACAGTAGAGACTCATTCAAGAGTTCGTCTTCTACAAAAGTTGGTGCACAGTGAAATACTCGAGAGCGTCTCTACAGTGACACACAACTCCACAGCAGTATTAAACCACGAACATGTTACAAACTGACGACCCAAAAAAAATACAAATACAACAAGAATCAGAAAACTGTTCTTCTGTTTATGTTAACAGACGCTACAACAAGAAGAAACGGGAACAAGAAAAGAAAAACAAAGAATGAAACTCCTTGCTGGGGTGATCAAAACCACCGGAGCTCAAGACAAGATACGTGCTATACAACGAACTGCCCCAGGATCCAGCAAGTCCACACGAGAACTTCTGGAACGCTCTTGGTCACCTTCGGATCACTCAGAAACACTTTATGGAAGGGTGCTCACTGCTGCCGCATAACGCTCTGGTACTCTCGGATTTTTTTTCCTATGAAAGAAAGAGAAACTCATCTATATAGAGAGGAGAACAACACCTATGTGGCCTGAGAAAGCTCAAGGCCCGAGTCGCTAGCACCTAAGAAAAACTTTCCAAAGGTGGTGACAAAATAAAAATTATCATAATATGGTTCACACTTAATCTCTCTAGAAAAATCAACCCACATGGACCACGATACCATGTGCATATACCAATACTAAGTAAAGCTATATATTGAGATATACACATTAATAATTTTTTAATATGGAACTAAAACTCTAAAAGTAAAGTAAAAAACACCAACAAAGATTCCATCCATCTATCTATCTATCTATCTATCTATCTATCAAGTCCAAGGACTACTGTGTGCCTGCCTTCCCTTCCCTTCCCTTCCCTTTGGTAGGTTAATTGTTAATATCACCAACCATATCATGGAAGTCTGATGATTGGCCCATCCAACATAAACCGGATTCCCCTAGAGCAAACCTTGTGAACTTGCGTGTCCTAAATATTTACCTTAATTTAATTGTAGGACACTGTCCTCTTGGACCTTCTTTTATTTGTTTTTTGCACTTGGGTTGGTTGTCTGGTGTCCTAAATAATTACCTACAATTTGTAGGACACTGTCCTAGCTCTTGAGTTCTTCTTACGGGAAGTAGACAAAAAAATGATGTTAATGGCATTGGTAGAGTAATATGATATATAGTGGAGACCTTGGTGTCATAGCATAGCATAGCATAGGTGCCAAAAGGGGAGGGAGGGAGGGAGGGAGGTCTATCAAAATCCCTAATGAAGTAGTTTGTTCCAAAAGGAGGACTCGAAAGGAAGTTTGAAAGTAAAAGAAATGGAGATGGATTTGATAGGTGGGATTGGAGCCCTTTCGTTCTGTCCCAAAGGAAGGCCTAATTGTACCAAGTTTGGATCCTATTTTGTGAGTAGAATACAAGAAACCAAGTTGGCATGGCATGGCATGCAAAGAAAAGAGGACATCACATGCAGAGGACAAAAAGTTCTCAAGGCCACGACTTTAAGTTCAGAGGTGTGAATGCATCATGTGTGCATATATTTGGTGGCCTCCCTCTCCCCTCTCCCCTCTCCAGCACTTAGAAACAGTAATAATCAGCTTTGGAGTTTCCTGCAACTAATTTAATTTTGCAGGCAATAATCAAAGAAAAGAATTTGTACTTGATTTATGGCAAAGGAATCTCACATTGCATTGCATTGTATTGTATTGTATCTCCATTTTTGGACAAATTAATAAATGAGTTAATTAGTTTCTATTTGATCTCCCCTCCCCACGTGAAACATACATACATACATGTACGTACAGCATCTTTGGCTGTCAAGTCGTCGTGGACAATGCTAAAGTTTCAGATTATTAGAAACTACTTTGCTAAAGGTTTCAAATTCGATAATTTAATTAATTTTACAACAGAGGAGACAGCTTAGCTTTCATTGAGATGTATATATATTAATGTTTTGTTGATTTACAACCACTTGTGAATCAAGTTGAGTACATCATTTAAGAATCATCAACCAGTAAGGATGTTGAGCGAGCACGTTGAAAGGGGTCAAGATCCTCGCTCGCTCTTAAGTATTCACGTATACTCTTCGATCGAAATAGTACTAGTTGAATTATCTTTTTTGATCGTTCAGATTAGATGTTTAAACTATTCAATTTTTTGCAAAATTTTGATATAATTTGGACAATCAAAAAATACGATCCAATGACTATTTCGAAAAATATGGAAGATACTTAAGAGAAAATTCATAATCCCTCCTTTTATATATATTTGAAGAAGTTAAATTTTTATTCAATTATAACTAATTCAGTCCGAAGATCTATATATACAATTTCTAGTCTAAGGTTTTATCTCAGCCCGAAGGCACCATACCCGTCTGAAGGCACCACGTCCGAAGGCCCCATCCGGTTCGAAGACCTCATGCTGCCGAAACCGTACCGCGCCGCACCAGCTCCGCACCCGCACCTTGCATCGTATCACTACAAAATATTGTTAAATAGCGACGGATCTCAACGACGAAAAATAATCCGTCGCTTAGTCAGCGACGAACTTTCGACGAAATTACGAGTAATTTATTTATGTAAACAAATTATATTATTTTTCGTCAACAAGTCGTCGATGTTACGTTAGCAACGGAATAGCGACGAAAATCTACATCGCTGCGAAAACTTAAAATTCCAGAGCACGTTTCATTTCTCCACATTCTCTCACTCTCTCTCTCTCACGATCTCGATACTCTCTCTCCCTCTCTCCTTGACACCCCCTCCCCCGGCTCCGACTTCGGCTCCTCGAACCCCCCCCCCTCTCCGGCGACCCCCTCCTCGACCCCCCCCCCTCTGTCCGCCTCCGCCCCCTCCTCGAAACCCCCCTTCTCTGCCCCCCTCCATCCGCCTCCACCCCCCCCCTCTCCGCCCCCTCCTCGGCCCCCATCTCCGGCCCACGCTCCGTCAGATCCCCTACTCCTTCGTCGAAGGTAAGCTCTAACCTAACCCTCATTTGTATTTTGGTTAATTATTAAGCATACAGGATTTAGGGTGCTGGAAATATAAACACGAGACACTGGACACGAACACGAGAACATAGACATGGACACAGATACACTGAAAATACTCTATTACATGCTTTTACAACATTATTGTTTACACCCTTACTAATTGGCCTTTATTTCATCAATTTTATTTTTTGAATTGACAAAAAAAAGACACTGAATGTTGGAATCGTCGATATCGGATTTTGGTCTATATCAGATCGGTATCGCCGATACTGCAAACTATGTTATGTTTATATAAGTTTAACTCAATGTATCATTTTTTTTTGGGTAATGGAAACAAATAACTATTAGTAAGTTTAACTTAATAGTACGTAGTAACCCTTGTCGATTAATTTATATATCGATAAATAAGTTTTCTCTTTCATATGTTTTATGTAATGCCCTGCAACCGTAGGTGCATTAAGTTGAGTCGGATTGAATGAGGCAATAGCTGGTTACATTTTAATTTGTTGGATTTGGAAACAAGTATTGATTTGAGTTAGTTTCATGTGCATATCGCAAGCGGAGTTCGATGAAACCAGGTGTTCGTTCAGAGCAGTACTGGGATAGCAGGATTGAAGCGATAATGTCGTTTTCCTTGGTCCGATCGGTCGGATAATTTGGAGAGCACGGCCTGCTCGCACGGTCATACCAATTGAGTAGATCGTGCTTAGCATCGGACCACGGGTTCAAAGGATCGGTCGTATCGGCAGGACAGGGTGCTTAAAGGAATCAGACTTGGTGAGTGGGCTCTGTCCCTTCTCCTCTACACCTTCATGTCTAATAAAATGGAACACACGTAATGGCTTGAACACTTGGACTGAAACTTAAAAATCACTGCACTGTGGTGTGCATAGAGTGTGTGTCGTTTGGTTGCATATTATTTGTGGCTTGAGTTGGATTTATGTTTAAGCAGTTGGAGCTTGAGTGGATCGTCTTGGTTGGAACATTGAGGCATTTCGGGCAGGCGAGCGAGCATGTATACGTGCACAAGTATCAGTTGGACGCTTTGTCAAGCAAAGCATGCAGTTGTGATTCGAAATCGGATAACTGCATCGGTGAGGGCATTGTGCCACTGTTGGGACATTGTACCATGGAGTTCTGAGCGAGGGGTGTTGCACCAATTGGAACATTGTGTCGAGAAGTGACATAGTACCTATGGGGATAACTTGAGATAGTGCCTTGGAATATAGTTGGAGAATGGTTATGGATAGTTGGTTGGATTGAGGCTAGGATAGTTTGGTGGTGTGAGAAGGCTCGATTCTCTCGTCATACCTACTTGGTGTTTGTATCGGTCACGGACAACCTGTTGTGCACAGGGTTTGGTTTCCTCGAACAGGATAGGCTCCGGGGCACCGGGACCGTTCGTCCATGGAGGAGAAAATGGTAAAGTGCCTTGGGCACGGTGCCGGCACTTCGATACGACCAGGTGGGCTAGCTACTCAGTCTGGATCGGGTAGCACTGTAGTTGATTAGTCCTTTATGGATTGGCCAGTAACTTCATATAGATAAGAGTTGGTTTACTTTGTTTCGGTTTGGTTTGTGCTTTTCATGTAGGCGACGGCCATCTTGCCTCTGCAAGAGTGTACATATCGATGATTGGATTAGTAAGGCTTGGATTGTAGCATGGTTTGAGGACGGATATTGAGGCTTAGATTATGATTCGATAGGTTCACGCTTTGCTTGGGTTTGCTTGTATACTTTTTGAGTTGGATGCTTGCATGTTTAACCTGCTTTACGGTTTTCCTTAACATGTCATACTTCTGCCATGAAATGAATCTAAGATTCAAGTAGAAAGATCACCACATAAACTGTTTGCATTCACTATTCTACTTATTGTCGGTACCCCGCTCACCAGTACAGCTGTGTACTGACCCACGTTTGTGGGCATTATTTCAGGTACGCAGGTGTAGTGGCGCTGCTTGGATATACGGGACATTATGTATGAACGGTAAGTACCTTTGTGGGCAAGAGAAAGAGTAAGAGTGTTGCATCGCCTTTGAGGCAATCTCCTTCGTGGTATTTTTATTTGGACCCTATCGAGAGCTTCGCTACGTATACTCTGATGTGTGCTTGGTACACAATACTTGATTTTCTCTGCAACTTGGTCGTTTCGATGATAATTTTGATGTTTGACAACATCGTCTTGTGCGAGCGCAACTCCATACTCGTACGGCATCACGTCCCGATGAGAACGATTCCCCTGCGGGAGCGTTGCAACGTGGTGATTCACGTTCAGCGGGGATGATCGAGCTATGGGGAGATTGTGACATGACATATTGGTATCAAAGTGTCCGGTTCATTTTCTCGGACTTTGTCCTTTGGTTCATCACAAGCTCTAAATAGCTTTCGCGTGTCGTTTGGCTCTTGGCTTTACTCGGTGCCGCATTGGATGATTCATGCAATAATTCTATATATTTGTTGGTTGTGGGTGCATGTTGTTCTTCGTTGCGTTGGCTCTCGTTGATTTTCGGTAGATCATGTACATCGTTGGACGTTGTTGCATTCGTGCAACAAGTTGTGTGGCATTGTTGTATTCGTGCAACAAGTTGTGTGGCATTGTTGTATTTGTGCAACAAGTTGAGAGGTATCGTTGCATTGGTTTGGCTTCGGAGAGATTCTAGTTGCATCAGTGGATCAGTTTGTTGGCAGACGATATTGGTTTTGTGGTATGTTATGAGTAGAAGCATCGGATAAGAATAGATCGTTGCACGAGTTGCTCGTGTAGCGAATGTGTTGGTTTCGTCGCTAATCCATCGCTATTTGAAAATAGCGACGGAAAATTGTATTTTAGCGACGACGAAAAATTTTGTCGCTAAAATAGTGTATTTTCGTAGTGTATCCACGCACCACCCGAATCGTACCGCATAGCTCCACCGCACCTGCATTGCACCCACCACCATCCCACCACTTAATTCCATCAAAAAAAATTAAATAGTGTTCGGGGGCTCGATTCCGCAACTGCCTGGGAGGTATGTCTTAGTCTTAACCATTAGGTTGAGATCTCATTAGCAAATAAATAAATATATATATATATATATATATATATATATATATATATATATATATATAGAGAGAGAGAGAGAATAAGGGAGGTGAGATGGCACCTCACTCTAAAAACAAGGGTGGCGGTGACGTGGCACAATCCCAACCACACATTTCATAATTGACAATTTGCACTTAACCCCCTCCCCTCGTTTGTGTGGTTGAGATTGTGCCACATCACCGCCACCCTTGTTTTTAGAGTGAGGTGCCATCTCACCTCCCTTATTCTCTATATATATATTAGTCTCGACGCTTTGACTTTTGGACTCTGTATTCGTGCTTAATGAGATATTGAAGACGACTTCATTTTTTTTCATCAAAACTAGCAAGCATGTTTATCATAATCAAGGATTAATTGCATCAAATACTTTCTTCACACATACAAGTGAACAAGAGGACATGCTAACAATAAGTGGGGTCAGGGGTGGCCCACATAGCAGGAAGGGATGAGAGGGTTGTAAGAAGGTTGTAAGCATTTGGTAGTCTTCAAGCGCTCGACAGAACCATCGGGATTATGTTTCACAGTGCACACTCAGCGACATCCAACTCGCTTGTGTCCGGGAGGAGCATTATTACTAACCAGCAGTGCTAGGACTACAATCCTCTTACAACTGTCACGTGGTCCCCACGTGGCAGTCGTTCATTGGAGAATGGGGGAGAGGTGGGACCCGATGGCTGTCCGGATAGTCGTCACGTGATCGAAATGTCACGTGACAGTCGTTCATTGGAAGAGAGATGAGGCCGGAGGTGGCCCACATAGCAGGAGGGGTGAGAGGGTTGTAAGAAGGTTGTAAACATTTGGTAGTAAACTTAGCATTATTGTATTGCTAACAATAATGGCTATCCCAAAGAAGGCTGATGATAAAGGCACTACAAAATATACTCATGCTGGTCCAATTTTTTTTCTTAAATTTTTCATTTAAAACTTTACTCGGAGCTAGCCAAAAAATTATTTATGACTGTCAAAATTTTGAGAGTTCTTTCAATATGTTGGACTGTCAACATTTTGATAGTCCATTGAATTATATACATTATTTAGGACTGTCTGACAGTCCAAAATATTAGAAGAACTGTTAACAGTTCTAAATATAATTTTGAACTACTTCTAAATAAAATTTTAAGTAAAAAAAATTTAGAAAAAAAAAATTTTGAGACAGTCTGAGTCATCTTTACAGTCAGTTTATCAAAAACCCCAAAGAAAGGCAAAAAAAGCACAGGAAAGTTTCTATAGAGCTAGACGTACAATGCCAAAAGTCATGACTCATGAATGCATATTATGCATATGCTTTTGAGTAGTGCCCTCCCTCCCATATGCTCATCTGTATTTGCATAATAAGAAACAATTAAAACATATCAAAGTTAAACACCTTCCTTTGAATAGCTACTGACTTCCTATTGCATGCTTACTAAAGAAATATTGAAAATAAAAAGAAAAAGAAAAAGAAAAAGAAAAGGAGAGGGAGAGAGGTGGTGCCAACTGATCCGCCTTTTGTATTAACTTTTGGCAGGAGAGAACTGACAAAAAATGATAATTATATGGTAATTATCAATGCTTTGTATCAGTGGATCTTAGTTATGATCATACGCAAGGAAGCTTCCTCTTGGTTTTGGAGTTTACTTGCTTCTTAGATGCCACTACATGATATTACTGTTACCGGCTCTCCGATACATAATTTGTAGTAGTTTCAATCTGAGTTCTAGTGATGCTCTTATTTTGCATATCACTTAGCTGATTACATAGTTTGTCCTATTGATACATTTTTATATACTGTATTTATTTGGCTTGAGTTATTCTTGTACCTTGCTAGGTCTCCTGAGGACCTGGAATCCGGATTATATATGTCCCCAGGTTTAGCAGAGGAGATCTACCCCGAGGTATACGGAACAGGAGCAGGAGCAGACATTGGAGCAGTACCAGAACCAGAGGACGAGGTGATGCCAGAGGATTTCTCCTGAGTATCTGCTTTATATATACTTAGTCGTTTCTGTTGTTAGAATTTTATTCATTTTTATTGAACTGCTGTATCAAACTCATTATCGGGTTGTTATCCGAGACTTTTATTGAAACTTGTCGATTATTATTTCATCTTGATTATTCTGATATTGATTGTATTTATCTTCTGTGGATGAGATTAGTACCGTAGATCTTTATTGTTGTTTTACAGCTTAAGTACACTCTAATGGGTCCATTAAATTGGATTTGTCCATTGGAGGGTGCTGCTGGCCATTGTCACGTGTCTAGTCTTTCGGTATTTTGGGACTGGGACGTAACAGCTGCTATTTAGTTCAATTTGGACTGTCCGTTTGGGATCTAGCTTGAATATTCATTTTTTTATGACATAAAAATAGATTCTTAAAAGAATAATGCCAAGGGCAGATGTTGGCAGTAGGAAAAAATGAAGAAGAAGAAGAAGAGGAGGGATATTAATAGTAGCTGCATTATGTAAATGTTACATTGCTAGGTAGTGATCACTGGCTTAGTTTCACTTACTCTTATAACCCCCTACTCTTAATGAGATGAGGTCATTTTCAACCTTTGCTTCACATGCAGAAATTGAGTTAATGAATCTCCAATTTGATGCGATAAATTTGTACAAATCCCTGTTATTTCTGGTTCCAAAACCTTGTTTGCAAACTACATATATTAATACAGATGTCAGACGCACTACTTAGCAATGCAGGAGTCTCGTCAGTGCCAATTGGACGAACGAACGAACGAACGAACGTACGTACGTACGTACAGGATTGCCAACCTACACACATTCTCAACACTATATTTGCACGTACAGATGTCATGACTCATTAAG
Organism: Iris macrosiphon; assembly: GCA_036927795.1. NCBI lineage: Eukaryota > Viridiplantae > Streptophyta > Magnoliopsida > Asparagales > Iridaceae > Iris > Iris macrosiphon. The sequence continues at coordinate 801,584 of JAYESA010000018.1, read as the reverse complement.
ATTGGAGCTCTTTAACCCTATACTTTTTTCTTTTACGAAATTACAAGTTTGTCTCCTAAAATAGCTTAATAAATCTGGAAACTTTAAAACTATTTTACAACAGAACCGAATCCATGTCCGACCCAAAATTTGAAATTTTCCATAACTTAGCACAAGGCAATGGAAAGACTTGACTTTAAAAATATATATTTAATATTTAAGTCCTTCGAGGACTGGCAGACATTTCTTAAATCCTATAAAGAAAATAAAAATAGAAATTGTAGTTCTGAGTTCGGTCAAAAACACAATTTCTGACTTGTCTGTTTTCTCACGTCTTCGTGTCGGGACCATTTTACCCCACTTCCCAAAAATGTTTTTTTTTACTGTTAGCTCCTTCACCATACACACCCCTACAAAAACTCATATTTACATTTGTTATTCCTAACAACTTTAATGAGACAAGATTGCATAACATAATTTTTCTTGAAAGATTTTATTATCAAAGTTAAAAACAAAAAACAAAAAAAAATGTACATCACAGAGTCAGGGATGTTGCACATCATGCCAAGCAAACCGCGGCGTCCCACCCCTCCACCCCTCTCTCGCGCGACTCTGATCATATTCGTCTTCTCCCTCCTCACACACGACACGTGCGGGAAAGAAGAAACGGATAGAGATATTTTTGTCAAAAGTGTGGAATATCGTACATTATGGTAATTGGGTGGGATGCATCTTAAATATAGATAAATAAAGTAATTTTTTCTCTAAAATAATTACACTAATTTTTTATATATTATATATTTATTACACGAATTTTTTCTATATTTTATGAAAGAATTATTACACCAACCACCCTTAAAAATATAAAATATAAAGAGGATCCGTGTAATTATTTTCAAAATAAGAGAGATTCGTATAATAATCATAAAACATAAGAAATATGAGTGTAAATAACCCAAATTCTAAATATATTTTATATCGCAACAACATATATAAGTGACTACAATACGTGTTACTATGCAAGTAAAATTATAGTTGATTTTACTATAATTTTACTTGTAAACTATGTTGTATAAAAAATTAAAAATAAATTATTCTAATGGTACCGCAACTATAACGTTCGCTTGTTTTGGCACTAGCTTTTTATTGTTCGATTTTGGCATCCCAATTTAATAAATTGTTCTCTTGAAATATTTTTCGTCATTTTGAAGCACATTGAAACCACTTCAAAAGAATATATGACAATACATATATTTAAATTGTGTTTTTTACTATAATATATGTTTTTAAAGGGTCTCGATGTGTTTCAAAATTGATGAAATATGTTTTAAAAAAAAAATTATGAAGTTAGGGTACGAAAATAGAGTAGTAAAAATTAAGATATCAAAAATATCCAAACCATATAGTTTGAGTGTCATTAGGATAATTTAGCCAAAAAATAAAATTGAACAAGCACCTAAACATTGAAATGAGTTGTAAAGTTAACATGCTCTTTTGAGCTTTTAGTTGGCCATACACAACCCGGAAATAGACCTAACTAAAAGTGTCAATGGTTTGGTTGAGTAGCTGTGAGAGAGTAAGAAGTTGAAAAAGTTTTAACTAAATAGAAGTTACAGAAGAAGGACCAACAATGGAACAATGCTAAAGATTAGTAGATCAGAGAGTTTCACAAAGAGGATTTAACTTTGTTTATCCTTTCAAAAAAATTGTTTCTATCAAATATCACATCCCTGCAAATAGGGAAAGTAAAGTGTCAAACTACTTTACTAATCTTTTGAAGTAGACTAAAAATGTAAGAGAAACAAACGTAGAAAGTATTTAACTTGCACAAATGATCTACAATAAAAAGGGGGGGGGTGGAGTTGAGCTGAGCTGAGCAGAAGCAGCTTCAGTTGATGCTCTGCTTAAAAACAATGGCACCCAACAAGAAGAAAGAGGAGCTCACCACCACCACTGACAACAACAACAACAACAACAACAACCACTTAGAACAGCCGGAGATGGCCGGCTTCCACCTCACCAGCAATCCCCTCGACCCCTCCTCCTCCGAGGACCTCCTCGTCATCGATCTCACCAAAGTCGACCGACCATCCACCATCCACCATAACAATCAACAACAAGATCAACAAACGCCACCGCCACCGGGCGACGAAAAGCCGTCCCCGCCGGAGCCTGCCGTCGGGTTCGGCGAGCTCTTCCGCTTCGCGGACCCCCTGGATGTCCTCCTCATGTCCATCGGCAGCGTCGGAGCCGTCATCCACGGCTGCTCCCTCCCCGTCTTCCTCCGCTTCTTCGCGGATCTCGTCAACTCCTTCGGATCCAATGCCGACGACCCCGACATTATGTGCCGGGAAGTCGTCAAGGTTCGTTCGTTCGTTCGTTCGTTCATTCATTTCTTCCTTCTTCTTCTTCTTCAAGTGTTTGTTTGTTTGTAGTATTCTTTCTACTTTCTTGTGGTCGGAGCCGCCATCTGGGCGTCCTCTTGGGCTGAGATCTCATGCTGGATGTGGACCGGAGAGCGGCAGACCACGAGAATGCGGATCCGCTACCTGGACTCGGCCCTGAGCCAGGACATCGAGTACTTCGACACCGACGTCCGGACCTCCGACGTCATCTACGCCATCAACGCCGACGCCGTGCTCGTCCAGGACGCCATCAGCGAGAAGCTCGGCAACTTCATCCACTACATGGCCACATTCGTCGCCGGCTTCGTCGTTGGCTTCACTGCGGTCTGGCAGCTCGCTCTCGTCACGCTCGCCGTCGTCCCGCTCATTGCGCTCATCGGCGGCATCCACACCACCACACTGGCCAACTTCTCCTCCTCCAGCCAGGACTCGCTCTCGAGAGCTACCAACATAGCGGAGCAGGCATTGGCTCAGATTAGGACCGTCCACGCCTTCGTCGGTGACTCCAGAGCCCTCGAGGCCTACTCTTCCGCCCTCGGGATCGCCCAGAGGATCGGCTACCGCATCGGATTCGCAAAGGGTGTCGGACTCGGCGCCACCTACTTCACCGTCTTCTGCTGCTACGCTCTGCTTCTCTGGTACGGCGGCCTACTGGTCCGCCACAACCACACCAATGGTGGCCTCGCCATCGCCACCATGTTCGCGGTCATGATTGGAGGAATGTAAGTAAGACTGACTGACTTGAAGCCCAATACTAATCGCTAGTAGCTAGCTTATGTGCTACATCATTACGTTACGTTGTCTTCATTTCCACAGCTCACTGGGCCAGTCGGCGCCCAGCGTGGCCGCATTCGCAAAGGCGCGAGTGGCCGCCGCCAAGATATACCGCACGATCGACCACGAGCCGGGGATCCATCGGAACAGCCAGTCGGGCGTGGAATTGGGCTCCGTGACGGGCCACGTCGAGGTCAGGGACGTGGAGTTTGCGTATCCGTCCAGGCCGGACACCCCGGTCCTGCGGGGCTTCTCGCTGAATGTTGCCTCCGGGAAGACGATGGCGCTGGTGGGGAGCAGCGGCTCTGGGAAGAGCACTGTTGTGTCCCTCATCGAGAGGTTCTATGACCCCAGTTCAGGTGAACTATTTATTTAGTCGGCACTCAAATTAGAGGGGACACTTCCAAATATGAGTCAGTCAGTGTCTTAGTGGACATTCCAAAAATACTCACTCCATTAGGACACATGGAATTAGATGTCGTTTCGTTCTCGTTGTGTTGTGTTGCGTTGCGTTGCGTCGCGTCCTTAATCTATCTCGTCATATTTGTGTCTGTGCAACACATGGGCTGGTGGATCACAAAACAGTTATTACAGAATGCTTACTACTGATTGTGATTCTGAAATCATATTCACATTGTAATCCGAAGACTATGTTTAAGACGCTGGTTGAAATAAAATATAGCACTTTTGGTTGACAAGTGTGTGTGTGTGTGTTTTTGATTGAACTCAGGACAAGTGTTGGTTGATGGGCATGACATAAGGACAGTGAAGCTTCGATGGCTGAGGCAGCAGATAGGGCTGGTGAGCCAGGAGCCAGCCCTGTTTGCGACCACAATCAAGGAGAACCTGCTGCTGGGGAGGGGGGAAGGGGCCAGCCAAGTTGAGATTGAGGAGGCTGCCAGGGTTGCCAATGCCCACTCCTTCATCATTAAGCTACCAGATGGCTACGATTCCCAGGTCGGTCTCTCTCTCTCTCTCTCTCTCTCTCTCTCCATAAACCCCACACCCACACCCACACTACACCACTGTCTTCATTTGTTGCTACTTGCTTGTGTTTGATTTCATAGCAATATGATGAGGATGCACTAGATTAGGAAGGGGAACCCCACTCCACTTTAATTTCTCCAGAGTGAGTTCCAAATGAAGCAAGCAATGTGCTTGGATTCTTTGCTAGTCAGCCAGGTGCATGCCCCCCACTAACGAGTAGAGTAGCAAGCAGCCTCTGAAAACTTGCAGTTATTTTACTACATTTGTTTTATAGTTTTTGTTTATGTACTATAGGCATTAGGAAACTGCAGACAATCAGTGTGGCCATCCTAAGTCTTTTGAGCTCAGTCAACTATTACTTCTTTTCTTGTTACATTTTTTACAATCAATCGTACACATTGTTATGGATAATTCAAAGAAAGAAAGAAAGAAAGAAAGCACTTTTGCACTAGTAATGTAATTATCAAGCTAATCCCCGCAAGCTATTGCCATGTGAGACTAATTCAATGTGATACTGATCGATCGATCATCTTGGTGGTCAACACTGGCGTTAGGCTTTTTTGTCAACTACATTGCTTAGTAGAGTCCATGGCTGGCTGTTTCACACAGGTAGGGGAGAGAGGCCTCCAGCTGTCCGGCGGCCAGAAGCAGAGGATCGCCATCGCCAGGGCAATGCTGAAGAACCCGGCGATCCTCCTCCTCGACGAGGCCACCAGCGCCCTCGACTCCGAGTCGGAGAAGCTGGTCCAGGAAGCCCTGGACCGGTTCATGATCGGCCGGACCACCCTCGTGATCGCCCACCGTCTCTCCACCATACGCAAGGCTGACACGGTCGCGGTCATCCATCAGGGCACCGTCTCGGAAATTGGTACCCACGACGACCTCATGGCCAAGGGTGACGCCGGAATGTACGTGAAGCTCATTCGCTTGCAGGAACAGACCCATGAGACTGCATTGATCAATGCAAGGAAGAGCAGCGCCAGGCCATCGAGCGCTCGGCCTTCCATCAGCTCTCCTATCATTACGAGAAACTCGTCTTACGGCCGTTCGCCTTACTCTCGCCGCCTCTCGGACTTTTCCACGTCCGACTTTGTTCTGTCCTTGGAACCGAGTCACCGGAATATGGAGAAGCTGGCCTTCCGTGATCAGGCCAGTTCGTTCTGGCGGCTCGCAAAGATGAACTCCCCTGAATGGGGCTATGCGCTCATCGGCTCCATTGGCTCGATGGTCTGCGGTTCTATCAGTGCCCTGTTCGCCTATGTTCTTAGTGCTGTCATGAGTGTCTACTACTCCCAGGACTACGCTTACATGAGACGGGAGATCGGAAAGTACTGCTACCTCCTGATTGGTGTTTCATCCGCCACGCTCTTGTTCAATACACTGCAACACTTATTCTGGGATGTCGTCGGTGAGAACTTGACGAAGAGGGTACGGGAGAAGATGCTGTCTGCGGTGCTTCGGAACGAGATAGCATGGTTTGATCAGGAGGAGAATGCCAGTGCCAGGATTGCTGGTAGGCTTTCGCTCGACGCGCACAATGTCAGGTCTGCCATCGGTGATCGGATATCCGTCATCGTGCAGAATTCGGCCCTCATGCTCGTCGCATGTACAGCCGGATTCGTTCTGCAATGGCGGCTCGCTCTTCTTCTCGTCGCCGTCTTCCCCATTGTCGTGGCTGCAACAGTACTGCAGGTGAGTTCTTGGTGTCATTGAGTTTGTTTGTAGCCAGCCATTGAGGAAACTGAGACGCTTGCTTTGATCTATTATGCAGAAAATGTTCATGAAGGGGTTCTCTGGTGATTTGGAAGGTGCCCATGCCAAGGCCACACAGATTGCAGGTGAGGCCGTATCAAATGTCCGCACGGTTGCTGCCTTCAATTCTGAATCCAAGATCACCCAGCTCTTCGCCGCCAACCTTGAAAGTCCTCTCCGTCGTTGCTTCTGGAAGGGCCAGATTGCCGGAAGCGGCTTCGGCATCGCCCAGTTCCTTCTCTACGCATCCTATGCTTTAGGCCTGTGGTACGCCTCTTATCTCGTCAAGCACGGCATCTCCGACTTCTCCAAGACGATCCGCGTCTTCATGGTCCTCATGGTGTCCGCCAATGGCGCCGCAGAGACCCTGACTCTCGCCCCGGACTTCATCAAAGGTGGTCGGGCGATGAAATCCGTCTTCGAGGTCATCGACCGCAGGACCGAGATCGAACCCGACGATGCCGACGCTGCCACCCCAATGCCGGAACGCCTTCGCGGGGATGTTGAGCTCAAGCACGTCGACTTCGCGTACCCGACTCGTCCCGACCTTCCTGTTCTGAGGGATCTGAGTCTCCGTGCCCGTGCCGGGCGCATGCTCGCCCTCGTCGGCCCGAGCGGGTGCGGCAAGAGCTCCATCATCTCCTTGATCGAGCGGTTCTACGAGCCAAGCTCGGGTCGTATTCTCGTAGACGGGAAGGACATCCGCAAGTACAACCTGAAGCTGCTTCGGCGTGCCATCGCGATCGTCCCTCAGGAGCCGTGCCTCTTCGCAGCGACGATCCACGAGAACATCGCCTACGGGGATGAATCGGCCACGGAGGCTGAGGTGGTGGAGGCGGCGACGCAGGCGAACGCGCACAAGTTCATATCGGGAATGCCGGAGGGGTACAAGTCGTGGGTCGGGGAGAGAGGGGTGCAGCTGTCGGGAGGGCAGAGGCAGAGGATAGCGATCGCGAGGGCGCTCGTCAAGAAGGCGCAGATCCTGCTGCTCGACGAAGCGACGAGCGCGCTCGACGCGGAGTCAGAGCGGTGCGTGCAGGAGGCGCTGAGCCGGGGGGCTTTGTCCGGGAGGACGACCATCGTGGTGGCCCACCGACTGGCCACGGTGAGGGGGGCCCACACGATCGCGGTGATCGACGAAGGGAAGGTGGTGGAGCAGGGGTCACACTCTCACTTGCTCAACCATTTTCCTGATGGCTGCTATGCAAGGATGCTGCACCTGCAAAGGTTTTCAAATTCGAATGCTTCTGCTACTGCTTCTACAAGTCACTGACTCAGGACAGTGAATGTCCATTTCTTCTCATTTCAATAATTTTTTTTTGGTTTTTTTTTTCCACAATAGAATTTGCATTGTAATTATATATCTTTATATATATATAATGTGTATGTAGTTCTATTATCACTTGTTTTATTTATTTCCCCGCAATAGAATTTTCCTTTTCAATATTACCGAGGGATCTCAAATTCCGAGTCGATTCGAGTTCGAGTCAGAGAGTAGTTAAAGCAGCACATGACTCAAAAGAGCCATGAAATCGATAAGTGGTATACCACGTCGAGATCTGCCGGTAAAATGAGGTTTTGGGATCCAAAAATCCATTCGCATTGTTTTTAGGCGTATACCACCAAGATACACGGTGAGTCGTGGCTAAGTGTGTCACTAAAACGGTGTCGTAAATTTGTCATTGATTCGTCACAGGAACAACGAAGGAAGTTCGACAGCAATGTGGTGTTTGAGATTAGTTTCTTCTACCGTCGGTCGGTCGGTCGGTCGGTCGATCGGTCTGTCGTAGAGGCGAATTTTCAAAGTTTAGCAACAAATCTATCGATGAAGTGAGTTTTCTTCTAGACACCTTCAGTACATCGATCCAAGAACGGTTGAAATCTTAAGGAGGTGCAAGATTGCCCCCAACTTTGGATGGGATTTGGAGATCCTACTTAAGGTCTTCCTGTGTCCTAGATTTTGGGTGAGGTTTGCAATTATTGGAGGCTATTAAAGCCTCAAAGGAGACATCAAGATAAACAAGTAGAAAACTCGTTGAGGCGGCCGAGGAAGAGGAAGAGGATGATTTGAAGATGCGGCGAAGAAGCTTGATTCCATTAAGCAAGAACCAAGTGGATGTGTCAATGGATGTAAACCTTAACACTAAAGTGATGAGGAGGGTGTCAATGTCTAAATAGTCACATGATACATGACAACCTTTCACTTATGATTTCTTGGTTGTCACATGAAAGAAGCATGTCATGGGGACATTTATACCTTGTGTTCACAAGAAATGTAGCACTACTCCAACTCATGGCATCATTTTGAGGATCATCAAATATGTGTACAGAATATTAAGATCCTTGACACCTAAATTGAACTTCTCAAAATACATTCCTAAAATTAAACAATTATGAGTCTTAATTATGAGCCTTTGTTAAAAGCAACGAGGTGGGCATCGTTTGGCAGGACAACTTGCATCCTAAGAAAATCGGTTTTAGACTACATATAAATCTTGTCCATTCTCAGACTATATTTTATTTTATTTTGCATCATCGAAACCGTGGCTCGATTCTGAGACCACCCGCCGCCCAGCTGCTCCTCACTATTCCCTACCCTAGAGACACCGAGATCCATATTATCAAGGGAAGGTGAAGCAATGTTTGACCATGATTAAATAGTTGTTGAGTAGGAACCCATCCAGGAGATGTAGTCCTTAGCAATAGTACTATTGATTGTTCCATGGTTCTTTAGCCAATACGACTTTCTTCTGTATCTATCATGTGAGGGACATTTATTGGTGGCATGGCATGGAAATGTACAATCATGCAGACACGCACTCCTGGAGTAAATGATATATCTCCATATGATCAATAATTTATCTTCTTGATGTCAGTCTTTAAGTAATTACTAGTTGGAGAGCACTGCACTGAGATCATTTCCTACTAGTTACTAATTAAGTTTCTCAGTTCTGGAAATTGAAGATGGATACTAGCTATCTAGTCTATTCTCAGAAAAAGTAGTGAAAATAATGTTTGCTGTAGCGCCTAACAATAATGAAGCACTTTTCCAACACTAGTGACTTCCAACTTTCTGAATAATGTTGTCCAAGACATTAGGTTATAAACATCTTGGAAAGCAACGGAAGGGGCCGACCTATTGAGGATAAGCATTGATGTAGTGCTAAGTGCAAGTAGCCATCCCCCTGAGAATTGGTTAGGGAACAGCAGCATCAGTCTCAGCAAAATCACATGCATGCAGAGAGTACACTGTAGAAAGGGACTAAACCCCCCCCCCCCCCCCCCCCCCCACCCATCCCCATTCAACAACTCACTCTTCTTGCTTTTCTTCACAAGAAAGAAAGTGTGACCGAGAAGAACAACCGAAGGTGACGGCATTGGCCTTAGTCCGGATGCTATGAACCAAGAAAAAAAAAAAGATTAGGTTGAGAGAGAACCGCAGTGCATTGGCTTGCACTCTGTGGGATACTTCAATAGTATACTAGTTCCCCGGCGGAAAAGTATGCACATAATACAGAAAGAAAGGAAGTATAGGTGAATTAGTCATCGACAGGGGCAGCTACCCAAGGGATTGACAATGACAATTGCAGATGTATACCTGCACTTCATTTACATGTCACCAAATTTACAGCGCCCCATCCCTTCATTTGTAATTTTATAAAAAATTCTCCTCTTTGCTACAAATCACCTATAATTCATCCCTCTAGCTGAAATTTGTTGTTCGCATATAGCCCCAGCCAAGCAATATATGCACGATACTATTACAGTTTCACTTGCTGCAAACTGCAGTTGCCCGAGATAATAGTCACAATGCTATAGCTTAAAACAATACTCAATGATGGCAACCATATGTGGAGTTTTCGTGAAGGGGTCAGAAATTCACTTGCAATATTGGTGTGCAGTTAACGGAAATACTAATTGCACAAGAATTTCAACCATTTACTGACGAGTTCAAATGGTTGGCAACACCAATTGTAAATTGAACATAACGTCTTGCACAAATACTTGGATGAACAGGGCAGCTCAAGACCTTACCAACTTGAAGGAAGACTACTACATCAAACAAATAAAATATCCACTTCTTACATTGTAACATCTTCAGATAATGATAGTTTCAAGTGCAAATAAAATATCTAATGCAATAAGATCAGGACTAAGATACACCTGATTTCCCTTGACAAGAAAAAAGCCTAATCACAGCAGTTTGAAATAAGAAGGCGATCAGGCTCATCCTGACATGAGCTTTGGGCCATTATCAGGCATTCCCATACCAGCAGCTAGGTCAGCATCTAGTTGAGTATGCGGTGCAGGCCCCGACATTTGCTTTACCCTGCAACACACAAAAGATCATAATGTGAGTAGGCTCATTTCAGGCAACCAATGGATCACCACACACAACTAAATCGTGAACTATAAATAATCCGGTAAATTTAGCATTGTTTTGAAATATGTTCTGTTGTAAACTACCGTTATTGCTACATAATGAAACAAACAGATCAAAGATATGAACGTTTGTTCATCAAAATCCAAAGAGGTCCAGGAATCAAGCATCTGTTAGGTCGGTAGTTAATTAATGACCCAATACAGGAGGATGACTGAGTGTTTCTGAAGAAGGCAACACAATCTCTATTCTTCTTACATGCAAACATAATATCCCCTATGCATTATCCTGTGACTTCCACTTGCAATAAGATATTGTTAACAAAGATGCAAGATATGGGAATATTTCCATTAATTGCACTACTGTTGCCATTAAGCATATGTATCATCCAAGCACTTCCACAAACTATACAGTGGAGCAGAAGGTCCCCCTTTCACAAGAATAATGATTATTCTTAGGTATGCAAGCACTTGCTAAAGCTACACAACAGGTAACTCCAACATAAGAAAAGAACCACAGCAAACTTCATGGTAGACATAGCACAAGGGAAGAAGCTTCCGGTCAGCAGGGACGGATCCATTAAGGTTGTGTTTGGTTTGAGAGAGAGTGAACATCAGTTTCGCATGTTTGGGTAGGGGATAAAGTGAAAAAGAAAAGAAAAGTGGGAGAAAATAACTACTGTAGAATTTCCCTCCTAAATTAGAGGGATAGCATTTTCTATCTCCACTTATCCCTCTCCTCCCAATCCCACTAGTTTTTTCTTTCGAAATTTTCATCCCAGTTTTCTTTCTAAATTTCTCATCAACCGAACAAGGAAAAGATTTCCTTTTCCTTTCTTTTATGTTTCTCTTTCATTCCCTTTCCTTTCTCCATTTTCTTACCACCAAACACAGCCTAAGGGCCCAGAGGGGACTCAAACCCCTGGATTTTGAGGTGAAAATCATACATGGGCCATTTAAAGAAAATGATTTTTTTTTGTCAATTTAAGAACTCAAACCATGTATCTAGTACTTATAAAACAAACTTTTAAGTTTTAACCACTAGAGTACCTAGCCTTTAGTAATGAAATTATATTTTTACTATATATTTGCACATTGAGATAAGCCACCTCTGACTAAGATTCATGGATCCATCCATGCCCATCAGCAACAGGTGGACCTGAATGACCTTTCCTACTGCTCAAAAGTAGTGGGGCATTAGTTAAATTCTAGTTTGCCAACCCTAAGATAAGCATAGAACCTCAAGAATGAGTGTCCACGCCTCTCAAACAATTGCCACAAATAACCTTTAAGTTGAAAAGGCTGCACCAAATTGATGGGAAAGAGAAAGGATCATTCTTTTACCATGTACAATTAGGGAAGAAAAATTACTTCAACCGCTTCAAACTACGCACTCCTCCATGCGTGTATATTATGTGTGTCCAACTTATGTTGGGCCCACAAAAAATAGGTACCTAGAAGATGCATGCACAGAGTGGATCACTTTGAAGAGTGTCACTGAAGTATCTCTCATTAGGGAAAACTACGAAGTACAACTTTGAGAAATATAACTGAAATTTCTCTGTGCTACTCTTCCCATTTCCATTTCCATTTCCTTTACGGAAGAAAAATTATTTCTTTGACGCGCTGCGCTTTAAACTGATGCACTCATGCACGGGGGCATCTTATAGGTGCCCAACTTATGTGGGGCCACAAAAGATGGGCACCTACAAGATGCATGCGTGGATGAGTGTGCCAATTTGAAGTGCACTAGTAAAGTATCTCTGTTTAAGGAAAGTACAACTTTTAAAAACATAACTCAAGTTTGTCCAGGTACTCCTCTTTCATTTCCTATAGTAGTGCAAATTGGGAAAACAATGATTGACTAACTTCCTACCATACTTTTATGGATTGTACGCTGAGGAAGCCCTGGTGCGAAAGTGGTAGTACGGGACGGCCTGGCGGAGGTAGTGATGCTGCTATGGCTCGAATAGGGGAGCATTGTGCTCTCTATACCAAATTTTTAAGTATTCGCCAAAACCAATGTGTTTTTGCTTGTTTGGATTGAAATTTGTGTGAACATACGACAAAAGAAAGAATAAAAGTTTAGGCACTAAACTATATTATGCAAAAGCATAACACATGTCAACTAATGTCTACTAGGCCATGTATCTACTTTTAAATAATTGTATAGCTTCAGTTTACTAAGAATACCACTTAACATCCATAAATTTATTGGATATGCTATAAAAAATCACAACTATATAATTAGAACTAGTGGCAAATGCAAGGATCTGCAATTAAGAAATCATTGTTCTGAAGATAATGGCCCAATGTCAATAATCTAGCTGTGTGTGCCACAGCTAGAATCAGATTATCACACAATTTACCTCTATGTCATCCAAAGTCCAAACTAACCCTTTTTGAAGCATGGAAGCTACGTTTAAAAATATCCTCTATCATGAAGTCAAAGAAGAAGTGATGTTATCTTCATGTTTTGGAATTAATAGAAGGCAAAAGGATAATAAGAGAAAAGGGGAAACATAGAAGAAAGAGAAGGAAAGAAGGGGAAAACAGATACTTAAAGATAGTTAAATAGCAAAGCATGAATGAAATCTTGGCAGTAGAAGGGTGAAGGTTGACTGACAACAGTCACCAGGCAATAAAAGCAGCCAGCAGGGCAAGCAGCAATCAACATCCAAAAGCCTCTTAAGGCTGCAAATCTCAATGTTTTTGGCTGATGACAAACGCTGATGTCAAAGGTTTGCATAACTTTTTCCCTGTACTCACAGATCTGCCTATCTTGCACCTATGTGCTTAAGCCAATTTTAAGCGTTCTCCACCTTCCACATGGGACCTGAAAACTGAAAAGACACATGAGGAGATTGCCTCTGAAATTTTTACATCATGTCACCCTTTGCCATGAACCTCCGCAACAACCTGAATGTATGTACTACGACACTTAGAAATGATGACCTAAAGCATGCTACACTTGATCAAATTTTCAATACATTCAATTCACCTAAATTGCATTTGTGTCTTATCTTTTTCACTTAGGGGCTGTTTGGTTGCCTGTAAATGGAAATTCTTTGCAGTGTTTGTTGTTGTAATTGGTGTTGCAGCCACCTTGGCTGCAACAAAAGATGCAGGGTATGGGGGTGCTAATTGCAGCTTTCTTGTTGTAAGTACACCACTTAAAGCCAAACAAAGCCAACCAAACACTGGAATTAATGTAACTGTTGCAACACCAATTACAGCAGCAACACTTACAGCCAACCAAACAGCCTCTTAGTTGGAAACCAAGATAATGAGGGTGGCATTATAATCTACAGCAGGAAAAATCTGAAGTTGATCCCAGAGTTGTTGCACAGACAAGTATACAACATAACACATTCTGAAGTCGATCCTGGAAATGTTGCATGGACAAGTATACGACATGACACATTCAGACGCAGCAACACGTATTATGCACCTATTTGGTGCGTCGTAGTGTATTTTGGAGTGTCCGATATGGGGTGCTAATTGCAGCTTTCTTGTTGTAAGTACACCACTCAAAGCCAACCAAACACTGGAATTAATGTAACTGTTGCAACACCAATTACAGCAGCAACACTTACAGCCAACAAAACAGCCTCTTAGTTGGAAACCAAAATAATGAGGGTGGCTTTATAATCTACAGCAAGAAAAATCTGAAGTTGATCCCGGAGTTTTTGCACAGACAAGTATACAACATAACACATTCTGACGTCGATCCTGGAGATGTTGCATGGACAAGTATACGACATGACACATTCAGATGCAGCAACACGTATTATGCACCTATTTGGTGTGTCGTAGTGTATTTTGGAGTGTCCGAAACATGTCTGATACGATGCGCACGGACACAGCATGATATTTTTGGAGTGTCTGTGGTTCCCAGTCCAACCTACACGTATCCTCAAATAAGATATACAAAAGAAAATATGCAATAATAATGATATATCTTTCTACAAGCCTCGGTTGGAGTTTCTATAATAGGAGATACCATACACAGTAATCCAGACTAGTGAACGAACACCAAGGTGGTACTCTAACTCTCTAAATGCTAATGTTTCTAACATAGCCCAGTCAATTATAAGTGGCCTCAAAGATCCTCAATATTTATCTTTGCAAATATATATTGAGGACCCCTCTAAACCAAGATAAATTGACAAAAGGGCCCTAAAAGACCCCTAAACTGAAAGTAAATAATGCAAACTACTTTTATGCCACACTAAACAAACTTGATCCTAGAAATAGCCATATGACCCTCAACTAGGTGCATGGTCCAGTATACACCAAGATAGACCATGATAGACAGTGATCAGCAAGGAATTACATCACCAGAAGCCAAGACAAACTCCAAAAAATACTCTACTAAAGCCAGTTCTCACCCCAGGGCCGGGCCCTGGGGTAAGCCTGACAAGCCATTGGGCTTGGGCAACCCCCCCATTAGGGAACCCCCCAGGCCCCTAAGTCCCTACCTCTACGCCAATAGAATATCCGCGGTCCACCCCAACTCTTTGTCAATTGAACTAGCAATCCATCACTCCCATATTTAGAGTTCCCACTGTGAAGGCCTCGAGTAGCTCATCAATGAGAAGAACTCGAAATCGAGCTCAACGCCACCGTCAGAACTAGAGACTTCGACGCACTGCCAACCCCACTCGCCATCAATTTTTGATATCTTCTTTTGGAGTCGAGGGAAGGGTCAACCAAATTTACCTCCGGCTAGGGCAACCCAACCCCCTGGACCGGCCCTGGTTCTCACTACTCACATTCTCAACCAATTATTCTACACATCTATCAACTTCCTTCTGTTTGTTTTCAAATTATACACAAGAATTTTATTTTTCAGGCTGAGGAGATCCTGTGAAGAATGATGAGTTTCCCATCTCAAAGAGGAAACTGAAAGAGGATGGTCGCATCAAGCATCAAGATAACTGGTGTCTTACAATAGCAATCAAATTTATTCCCAAGTATTTCACCTATATTCTATGCATAAAGAATGATGTGTATTAACTACTAAGAGAATCTTTAGTGGTATAAGCTATGGTGGTACAAACGTATATCACATGATAAAGGCACGGCAAACCCAGCACATATTTAGCACCCTAATGCATTTTGGAGCGTATGTGGCATGTCTAATATGTACCCAATGCGAAATGACTCATGCACGAAACCTATTTTGGAATACCCGTGCTTCCTTTGGTATATAAGTAAAGGTCCCTCGAGACCAATTATGATCTCCACCAAAGACGGTTCAGCAATAGTGTTATTTGTGATAGCTAATAGATCAGCATAGCATGGTATTCAAAGGCGTGTCTCGCAGAAAGGCGTAGCAGTTGCGTCTCACATTTTACTAGACAAGGCTCATTTTTCTAGGCGCACCCAACATGCGCATTTCTGCAAGGCACAACCAAGAAAAGGCGCACATGGATGCGCCTCATGATTTTTTTTATTTATATAAAAAACTTTGAGGCACGAAGATAATCCTTAACTCATACGAGTTGTTTGTTACAGCTGAACTAGAAAACCAAAATTTACTAAAAATATGGTAGGTATAATACAAACTCTTGTTAGTTTTTTTTACTACTAATGCCGCTCTGCTAGTTCAATTGGTTATGTTTTAACATAATTTTGTTGGTTTTAAGATGTTATTTGGTTTTATTTCTTACATTACTAATTTATTTATTTATCTATGTATATTTTTATATTTGTGCCTCGTTTCGCTCGGACGCACGTCTTATTTGCGCCTTGCGCCTCGGACGATATGGAACTTTTGTGCCTCGAGTGCGCCTTGCGCCTTTGACTACCTTGCAGCATAGTGTGTTAAACACCCTACCATTGCACCAAAACTACATTAGTTGTAGTGAGGTTTGACGTGCCCCCTCAGATCAAATGTCCATTCTTCGGTTTCAAATCTGGATTCGGGCATCTTTTTAATCCGCTTAGAGCGAGTTTTGGACCAAATTCTTCTTTTCACTAAAACTCTAGCGTTGCGAGAGTTGAGAGTTATATAATATTTTTTCAATAACATTAATCAAACAATGCTAGAATGTATGAAATAACTAAGCATATATGTAAAAAGTACCTACTACAAAAACAGCAAAAATATACTAAACCAATTAAAAACCCCACTAGGGTTCACCTCTTCTTGTGGCGCTTTGTCCCGAAATGCTCGTCTCTCACCTCCTCGCTCGCGAAGTACCGGCTAAGCCAACAAAAAACCAATCAATATCCAAACTTTTTCCCAAAAACCAACCATAAGATCACTCCAAAAACAGAAGAAAAGACCGATTACTCGCAGTGGAGGCAGTAAAACTGGCCCATCCCGGGAAGATCCTCATCCACCGGCATGGGCTTCGTGCTCGACTCCTCGGCCAGCTTAATCAGCTCGCTATAGACCGCATCGTCACGTGATCGTCGAAAAATTAGGGTTAAAGAAAGCAATCACGAGCAAGAAAATGAGTCGATCAAGCAAAATTGAAACGAGAACAATTGGGAAAATAAAAAAGGATATCTTTGAGTTCGAATTTGGTTCGGCGAGCGGATTTGTGGGATAGCCTCCGCTTCTTCACTTTCCGGTGAGGACACTTTCCGCCCATCTCTCGCTTTCTCTCTCTAGGGAAAAAAAAAAAAAAGGTTTCTCTCTGTAGAAACCCTAGAATTCTCAAACCCTAATGGCGGTCAATGGTTATTAGATTATGTAGTTTGGGTGTTAGTATATAGACCCTTCACTTTTCTCAAATTAACAAACAAAATTGTTAAATATGACATCTTACATTTGAGCCTCCTTTGATTTTAGTAAAAAAAAAAAATCATACAAAAATCATACAAAATAGTAGATAATAATTAAGACGCAAAACACTCATAATTGAAATTATTAAAGTAAAAAAAGTAGATTATTTTATTATGTCACATGAATGATCTCGCTAAATTTAATAAGTTCATATTATTTGATAATTATTAGTACAACATAATAACCATTGTACCATTAATCGTTAAGAAAGAGGAACGACAATGTATATGGTTTATTGGACCATCCTCCACCTCGTATAGAATGAAAAGCAATTATCTTGAGAATATTTTTTAACTCTTCTTAGGTAGTGATATTGCCAAAATTGTAACAATATAATATTTAGGATAAATTTTCTTTTATAAATTTTAGTCCATCCATCAGTAGGACGACTTTACGGTAGAAACATGCATTCGTCCTAATCAAAACTCACGTGTATCATATTATACATATTATAACCTACTAATATAATTTTGATACATTTTATTATTTACAAAGCATCCAATGAAAAGATCTAAAATTCAACTTAGTTATGGTATCTTATTGTGTAGAAGCAAAAATGAGAAAGAAGAAGGGTTTGGTTTTAAAATTGAGAGAAATAGAAAAAAAAAAAAACTAAACCATAACCCCATCATTAATATTTTAAGAAGAGTATTATTAAAATTAAATCCATCGAAGGAAGATAATCATCAGTTAGTTTTTTTTTTTTCTAAAAATATATTATAGTACAATCCAAACTAGTTGTAGCTACTTTAATATATTTAGTATTATTAATACTAGTATATATGCACGTACGTTGCACGTATTTATTATTAGGAATATTAAAAGACACTTGTAGTAAAAATTATTCATTTTTAATGAATTAATGATGCTAAAAGTCCATTTTTAATGACTCCTTTTTAGATATTCAATACATTTATGAACTGTTGTAATTAGGAATATCAAAGGACAACTATTGTATTTACCTAGATATCCCTATTAATTTTAATTAATTTTTTTAATTAGTAAATATAGTAAAGGGTATTTTTGTAAACAATTTTTTTATGATGAAGTATAATTTTTGTATTATATAGTAAAATAGATATACATTTATAGTTGGAATATATACACTAGTAACGTGCACGTGCATTGCACGCAAAAAAATATTTAAAAAATTTAATTAAAATTTCTTATAGATATCATACCGCTATTTCATGAAATCGAACCTACCCAGTCAAAGAAAGACCTTCCCACCTTAAAATAGGTGAGTTAGAGGTGTTTCAATATAGTTATATAATATTAGGAAGTTAAATAATTAATTAAATTTTTTTAATTACGTGAGGATATACATACGACTTAGACGACTCATTTTGAGTTATTTCTAAACATTTTTAGAGATATACTAGCACATGCACGTGCATTACATGCATGTAAAAAAAATATTGGAAAATTTTAAATTATAATTTGCTATAAATACTGCTCCCATGGATTCAAACCAATCCAACTAAGGAGAATATCTCATATCTTAACCACATTATTTAGAGGTGTTTGTCTATAGCTATATAATATTTAGTAATTAAACAATTAGTTAGAATTGTTATAACGTGGGTTACTAAAGGGTTATATTTCCACTTTGTATTTTAGTCTCACATTGGTTAGAGATTAATATTACACCTTCATTGGGTTGTATAAATAAGGGATTTGCCTCCCACTATGTGATTACACTAATAAGAGATCATCTCTCATATTTTCTTCTTCCTTCTTCTACGTTTATTCTAACACATTATCAGCAGGAAGCTCTAACGGGAGAAAATAAGTGAGAGCATCTCAGTGAAGCAAAAATTTGCGGATTCTCTACTTCGGTAATTAGTATGATTATTTATATTTTTTTCTGCATATGAATACCCTAGGTGCAGCCTGATGTTGATGTTTATACATCTCTTGGCATACCACTAGGGCAAAAAAATAATTTTTATTCATTCATCTCACTTCTTTTAGTTAACTTTGATAGCACTCCGATGTTAATCGCATATAGATCTCTCGGAGAGAACGCTAGAGTTATTCTTTATTTTTATTTTTTATATATATGTTAATACATTTAGATCAAAACCATCAGAGATCTGATGACCATGAACATGAATTGTTTGGTCTATAAATATAAGACTTCTGGAACATCATTGTTCGAAACATATACCATATGTATTATTTTTGAAAGACTTCTTTAACATAATCATTGGTCGAAGCATACCATGAACATCTAGTGTTTGGTATTTACCTACGACTTCTGGAACATCATTGTTCAAAGAGTATCATGAACAAGATTTGTTTGGTATTTATGACTTTTAAAACGTTATTGTTTGAAGCATACACCATGAATATGAATTGTTTTATGATTTACCAAGTTCTTATGTTAACTTGTTATTATTGATCTTATACAACAATATGTCGAGTCTCACAAAGCATAATTTTAAGCCTGTAAACTTAGAAGGCCAAAACTTTCTCAACTGGAAATTGGATGTTGCACCTTCAAGCCAAAAGCTTAGGTGACACAATTGTGGCTGATAAGCCAATATATGTACAAGATAAAGCGTAGGCGTTAATTTTTCTAAGACATCATATTCATGATGATCTCAAGGTTGAGTACTTTACAGTCAAGGACCCCTTGGTGCTATAAAATTCTCTAGCTGAGAGATATGATCACCAGAAAATGGTCATGCTACCAAGTACACTCCGTGAATGGCTCAATCTATGTTTCCAAGATTATAAGACAGTTGTAGCCTATAATTCAGCTATGTTCACGATTACTTCACAATTGAAGTTATGTGGTGAAGAAGTGACAGGCATTCCATGCTAGAGAAAATATTCACCACATTTTATGCGACTAATATGACCCTATAATAGACATATAGGGAGATATATTTTAAGAAGTATTCCGAACTCATTATTGTCTTACTCGTGGCTGAGAAAAATAATGAGTTATTAATCAAAAACCATACTAGTATACCAACTGGGTCTGCACCAATTTCATCTGAAGTGAATGCGACTAGTGCTCGAAAAAATATGACCAATACTAGGGGTCGAGAAAATCACAGAGGTAGAGGCATGGACGCGTGGAAGCCAAAGAAATGGCTACAATCCGGGTCCAAAAAATGATGCACAGTTCAAAATAAGGGATTTAATCCTAGAAGAAATAATGCCCAAATTTTTAATCCAGCTGCTCCAACTGATATTTGTAAATGTTGTGGAAGAGCTAGTCATTGGATGCGAAACTGTCGCACCTCACAAAAAAAAATGGACGAGTATGAAGCCTCAAAAGGTGTGGAGACTAATCTCATGGAGTGTACAACACATATGGATTCTAATGATTTCTTCCAAGATAAGGATGGAAACGCAATTTTGGAAGACTAGTTCAACGTCATTATAGGCGAAGTCAACGAATAGTTATTGTATGCTTATCTAAGTTTATTTACTTTCCACTTTGAATAAATTGGTCATTATATGATCAATAATCTAGGTATGGACAATGATGATGGCATATGTTTGATAGATAGTGCAACAACTCACACTATATTAAAAACTAGGAAGTATGTTACAACATATGCCTCAAACACTGCTAAGGTGACCACCATTACTGGACCTGTCATGCCCTAGTCCCAAAATACCGAGGGACTAGACACGTGGCAATGGTCAGCAACACACTCCAATGGGCAAACCCAATTTAATGGACCCGTTAGAGTGTACCTAAGCTGTAAAACAACAATATAATGGTCTACGATACAAGTCACAGTCTAATTCTAATCTCATCCACAGAAGATAATCACAGTTCAAATATCAGAATAATCAAGATGAAATATAATTCAACAACAAGTCTCAATAAAATATCTCAAAAAATAACCCGATAATGAGTTTAATACAGAAATCCACGAGACATGAAATAGAGTATCAAGAACAAAAATGAATGAGTATATAAAATAAATACTAGAAATCTTCTGGCATCACCTCGTCCTCTGGTATTAGTATTGCTCCAGCGTCTGTTCATGTCCCGTATACCTCTGGGTAGATCTTCTCTGCTAAACCTGGGAACATAATCCGGATCCAGGTCCTCAGGGGACATAGCAAGGTACAAGAATAACTCAAGCCAAATAAGTGCAGTATATAAAATGTATCAATAGGGCAAACTATGTAACCAACTATGTGATATGCAAATGAGAGCATTAATCATACTCAGGATGCAACTACTATAGGCTCTGTGTCGAGGAAACCCATAACAACATTTTATATCTCGAAGGGCCGTTGCATGTGCCATAGCTCTGTTCAGAGTCTAAGGCACCTCCAGTTAACTATATATATATATATAATATAATCAGCCTTTAGTATGGTAAGACTCTCCCCACCCAATGTAATCTCACGTCTCATATCCATAACACGCAAGATCATGACCTCTAACTAATGCAGCGAGTCATAATGATAGCTATGCATATGTAAGATCTATGTCACGAATCATGTAAACCTATACAGAATCACCATAAATATATCAGGAAAGATTCTGTCACATGAACAGTGTCAAGTGTCCTATGGTATAACGTACTTGATAAACAAGCACGTAAATATATAGGATCGCGATATCAACTCTCTAGGTGACGTTATACGACTCCGCGTACGGCGTCGACACCCGAATGTTATTCGGACGTTAAACAGATACATCACATAAATAAATCAAGAGAATAATATGAAGCAAGTACTACAAGTACTGCAAGTTTTGCAAGGTACACTTGCCTGGGGTTTGAATTCCTCCAATTGCTCCGGTAACAGCAGAATCTTCAGGTACTCCTCCGAATGCTAAAATAAACACTACCATCATTCCCAGAAGATATGAAATAGCTATGATTGTGTACCCAAAAGTCCAATTTGGACACAGGGGCAAAATTGACAGTTTTTGGTCAAAGCGGGGTCCACATGTGGTCCACTTCGTACCGAAAAATGTATCAGCGACAAAGTTCTCCAAATTCGTCAAAATTAGTGTCTACAAGTCCAGAACGATGATACGAACCCAACAGAATATTCAGAACTAGATTCTGATGAGTCGATCACAAAATTATCGTCAAGTGGAGCCGTAAGGCCCACGATACGGGGTTTCGTCAACGTTCTCAGAATCGAACCAAACTTGGGTCACAGGACCAGCATAACGCTACAAATTCGATGGAGTAAGTTTCATTGCGAAACGACAAGCACACACGAAGTAACAAGTTTTAGAACATGCCCGATACGGGCAATTTCGACGGATATGCGTTGATTTCGGTGTGCACGCACATCCAAATCAACTTTCGCAAAATTCCACACGTCCGCATTGACGATGGCACCTTTCGGTGAAATTCGCATATGATGAAGTCGCCTTGTTTAGCGAGACGCACCCAATTTCGGGAGAATTTGGGTTTTAAATAACCAAGATTTTGGTCGATTTCCCCCGCGAATAAAACACAACATACAGCAAAATAAAATAAACTAATTACAAGGTTTCAAACTTGGTTATATTATCTAATTTACTGTTCAAGTGAATTTTAGAATTATTAAACAAGTTGGACGTAAAACGGCCGTGAACTTGTGAGTTCAGGACAGTTTCTGAAGTCCAAAATTAGGATATATTTTTCTGCTTTTGCGTCGCAGTTTGCGATCGACACAGGACACGATACCCCAGTCTAATTGCACGGGGTTCGAGAGGGTTACACAGCGAACGTGTCGCAACAGTTCATTCGATAATCGATGCGACGAGGAGGGAGAAAGACTCACCAGAACAAATGATCTTTATCGACTGAACTTCGCGTACACGGGGCGGCGCGGCTCGGCGACTGCGGGGTGGCGGCGGGTGCCGCGGGGCTGCTGATAGGTCATCGTCGTCACTGGAGTCGCTGGGGTCTTCGTCGGAGGTCGCCGGGGGAACTCGGAATCGGTCGGAGAGGCAGTGGCCGTGGGGAGTGTAACCCCCTGAATTTTTAAAATTATTAAAACATGGATTTTTTCCCAATTTTCTGGAAATTTCTGGAAATTTTTTAAAATTAAAATCAAGGTTCTTAATTATTAAATAATTTTTTTATTGTTAATAAATAATATTAAAATATCATGGAAATAATATTTTTGGGTGTAAAATGAAAAAATGGACTTAGGGTAATTTTTCTGGATTTTTCTGGGCCTCAGACCTATTTTTAAATGCCTAAAAACTAATTTTAATTATTTATATAATTAACTGTTATTTATTATTACTTTATTTATTATTATTTATTTTATTTTTATTTTTCTTTCTCTTTCTTTTGGGCCCGGCCCGGCCCAGTGGGCCGAGCCCAGCAGCCAGCCCCAGCCCGCCTTCCTTGCGGGTCGGGCGGGTCTGTCCGGACCCGTTAGCCACCCGACCCGACCCGCACGAACCGTTCCCCCCAGCCCCCATGCCGCCCGACTCTTCCGGCGAGCTCCGCGCGCTCCGGCCGGCTCGCCGCGTCCTCCGCGGCCACGACCCTCCCTTGCCCCGCCTTGGCCGGCCTCCTCTCCTATATAAACCTCTCCTCCTCCTTCTTCTTCTTCCTCACTTCCTCCCAACTCCGGCCGAAACCCTAGCCGAGCTCCACCCTCTCCGCTCCGCCACCTCGCCTGAGACCCCCGGCCAGCCCCCAGCGCCGTCCTCCTCCCTCGGCGTCGCCTCCTCCTCCTTCCTCCTCCGTCTCCGGCGTCCACAGCAGCGGAGACAGCATCAGCAGCCGCAGCAGCCGCCTCCGCCGCCTCCGGCACCGCTGCCGACCGTCCCCGCGCGCCCTCTCCCCGGCGAGCCACCCTCGGCCTCCCCGTCGCCGTGCCGACCACTGGCCACCGCCGCAGCTCCAGAAACCCTAACCCTAGGTTCCCTGTGTCCGACACGAGTCGGACACGTGTCGGACATGACTCGACCCTGATTTTCGGGTCCCCTTCAGGTACTCGTAACTTTTTGTTCGTAGCTCCATTTTCAATTTCGCAAATTGCGTTGTGAAGCTTGTGTGACCCTCTCGGTGCCCGAATAAACCGCTCGGGACATCGCGTCCTGTGGTGATCGCACACCGCGAACCAAAAATAGGAAAAAACCAGACCCTGTTTCACCCCGGAACTGAGTACGCCCCGCCAAACGGGACGACTTGGTCGCGTGCGGTCTTCACAGATACGTGCGCGTCGTCGATAAGGACGTGTGAGTTTTCGCGGAAGCTGATTCGGGTGTGCGTGCACACCGGAATCAACGCGTATCCGCGGACATCGTCCCGTATCCGACTTTTCTGCAATTCGCCCTAACTTCTTGTACACTCGTCGGATCGAGACGAAACTTGTGCCATCAGACTCATAGCGATACGCTAGTCCTGTGGGTCAAGTTTGGTTCGATTCTGAGAACGTTGACGAAATTGCGTGTCGTGGGCCCCACAGGCCCCGCTCGACGGACGATTTTGTGTTCGGCTCATCGGAATCCAAATCTGAAAGTTCCGTTGGGTTCGTATCAGCGTTCCTGACCTGTTGACACTAAGTTTGGTGAATTTGGAGACCATTGACCCGGACATATTTTTCGGTGCAAAGCGGGCCCACCGGCGGACCCCGTTTTGACCCAAAACTGTCGTTTTTGCCCTTGTCTCCAAATTGGACCCAAGGACAGGCGTTTCTAGCTATTTGACATCTTCTGAGCATGATGGTAATGTCTATTTCAGCTTTTGGACTCATCTCTGGAAATTTCCCCAAGAGCAATTAATCAGATCCAAACAATAGGCAAGTACCTGCACTTCAAGTTAAATCTTTATATTGTGATAATTAATTCCCTGCTTTACTAGTATCCTTGATGATTACACCCAGTTTTAGGAATACTGGATTTTATGTCTTGAATATTGGAGTTCATGTCTTGTTTATCATGTCGGGTGGGAGAATACTAGAAGGCATGTAGTTTACCCTTTCCCCTGCCATGTTTAATAGCTGTTGGTACGCGACTATACCTCAGCCGGATCTCGACTTTCCCTATTTAATAGCCATTTATGACGGCCGGATTAGCCTTATAAACCCCTACATGCCAACTATGTATTCTAAAACAAACACAAGTTCACTTAGATAGTTTCTGGTCTTGTTATATTTCTTGCTGACTGTTGTAGTTTTATTTCCTGTCTCATTTATTTCTGTTTTCTCATATTCCTGTTTACAGCTTTAACTCTGAGATATTGATGTTCTTTTATGCAGTTTCTCAACATGATACTCAATTTAATTGTCATAAATATTTAGTTTAATCTTGTTGTGCACTGTGTACTTTGCTCCTTTCCTGACTGGATCTGTTGATTTAGGCGATGATGAGGACCTTGTCCCTACATATTATGGTCCCTATGAGGGTACAGATGATACCTATGAGGAGCCAGAACCCACCCAGGAGACCCCTGCTGCAGAGTAGATAGCAGTAGCTACTTTCATTTATTTGCTCTTTATCTTAGTAATCGGGTTTGTCCCCGATTTCATTCTGATTTCTGTACTAAACATTTGAATCTGTTGTCGCATTTATTTTAATTGCAATCTTAAGTATCTGTTTCCCTTATTATCTTGCCTATGCTATTTGTGAATGAGCTAGTTTAGTTAAGTATGAATTTGACCTAGACAGCGTACTACCGCCGACTCTGCGGCGTAGGCTGGACGTACCCACGCACTCGTGTCCGAATTTCCGGGTGCGGGTCGTGACACGTTTTTATGGTGGCCCATGCAGGTCCTATCCTTAAATAGGGTAATACCCTAGGACAGGGTATGGAATAAGATTGAGGATTATAGGAAAAGCTCATTCACAGTATAGTGTCCTTATTTCAATTCTTGATATCATTTCTGCTCAATTTTCCTATCGCCCTTGATTTCCAAGTAATCTATTCTGATCTCCCTGTCCCTTAATCTTTCAGAATGGTCCAGACAAGGAAGACAGTAGGAGGCACATCAGAACTAGCTGAGCAAAATGTGCCCGAGACTCTTGCACTCCCGCCGCCTCCATCTGTTCCGGCAGTTACTCTAGATGGGGCACAGCTACTTGGAGTGTTCCAAGGACTGGTGGAATCCCAGAAAGAACAGACTGCACTTCTGCGAACTAGCCTCTCAGAAGCTCTTAAGTCCCAGGAGTCGCCACTCAAGAGGCCAGGGAGTGCCAAAGACTTCAAGAATCTTAGACCCCTGGAATTCTACGGAACTGAGGGCATTCTCTATGCCGATGAGTGGATAAAGAATGTCGAAAGACTCCTGAAGACTGCTCGGGTTTCTGATGATCTCAAAGTGGAATCCGCAAGCCTGCAACTGTTCGACATAGCTCGAACCTGGTTCAGAGATGAACCCCAACTATCTGCTCCTGACCTCACCTGGGAGGACTTCAAGAGGCTATTCAAGGAGAAATTCTACCCCGAAGTGGCTCGGAAAGCTCTCGAAAGCCAATTCGAGAGACTGGAACAAGGTAACCTGTCTGTTGATGAGTATACTGCTGAATTTAGCAGGTTAAGCCACTTTGCGGAGTACATGGTTCGTACCCCGGAGGACAGAGCCCGTAGATTCAAGAAGGGGCTGTCCCCGGATATTCGCCTTGCTGTCACCACCAGCCGAGCTCGCACCTATGAGGAAATCCTGAGCGTGGCACAAGGCGTTGAGAGAGACATGGGACATAAACTGAAACGAGAGAGAGATACCGGAAGTGCGGAACCCAACAAACGCCCTTTTCAACAACAACAACAGCAGAGGGCCCCGCAGCAAACTCAGCGTCCTCTCCCTCGAGCTCCAGCACCCCAACACCAGGCTCAAGGACAGAACCAACAAGCTGCTGCTTGTAACTTTTGCCAAAAACCAGGTCACACTTGGCAAGTCTGCAGGAAGAGGCTAGGTGCCTGCCTCTACTGCGGCTCAGCAACGCATCAAATGAGGGACTGTCCTGCTGCTCAAGGACGCACCGCTGCACCAAAGGCTCCAGCCCAGGGCCCCAGCAGCACAACAGAGAGGACCCCCGCTTCCAACACAATAACAACGCTTTGCTCAGTACCAACAGCAGCAACAGAGGGGTGCACCGCAGCAAGGTCGTGCTTATGCAATGACTCTGGAAGAAGCTGAAGCCACAGCAGACGTGATCACAGGTTCTGTGCTTATAAATTCAATACCAGCTATTACTTTATTTGACTCTGGAGCTTCACATTCATTCATGTCAGTAGATTTCCTTATGAAGCATAGCTTAATCACTAAACCCCATAGAAATTGTTATAAGATCATTACCGGTGGAGGAATTATCCCGGTTAGTGATGCCTGTAACAATTGTCCTATTATATTATGTGGAAGAGAACTGTATGCTAGGCTACTCGTAATGCCAGTTCCCATTTTTGATATTATACTGGGTATGGATTGGTTGAGTCAACATCATGCCACTATAGACTGCCACAGAGGTAGTGTAATCTTCAGGCCCCCTGACAAGCCAGAATTTGAATTTGCTAGAGGTTCTAGAGAAATGGGTAATAACAAAATTTGTGGAGCCCTAGTAACAGAGAATTGCCACTACCTATCATCTCTGAATATCTTGATGTCTTCCCTGAGGATCTCCCAGGCTTACCCCCAGACCGAGAAGTTGAATTCTCTATTGACTTAGTGCCAGGAGCAGCACCAGTATCTCAAAATCCCTACAGAATCAACAAGA
The DNA here is from genome assembly GCA_036927795.1 of Iris macrosiphon. NCBI lineage: Eukaryota > Viridiplantae > Streptophyta > Magnoliopsida > Asparagales > Iridaceae > Iris > Iris macrosiphon. Next base: position 773,854 of record JAYESA010000018.1, on the reverse strand, counting down.
AGGAGATAATAGAACTAAATGAGCAAATCAAAGAGCTAGAAGACAAATGCTTCATTAGGTCTAGTGTCTCACCCTGGGGAGTGTCACGCCCCAGTCCCAAAATGCCGAGGGACTGAGCACGTGAGCAATGGCCAGCAGCACGCACCGATGGACAACCCAATTTAATGGATCCATCAGGCATGCTTAAGCTGTAGTCTAGCAGAACTAAGTACAAGTCTCAGGTATTACTAATCTCATCCACAGAATAACACAGATTAATTGCCAGAAATAATGCAATGGAAATAAATATGCAATATCAAATAAGGTTATCTCGGGAAACAAATCCGAGAAATATTCTGTTACAATTAAGAAAAGACAGGAAATAAAATGCTGGAAAATGTAAATACTGAGTAGTTGAAGCCGGCGCTCAAGAGAAGTCTTCGGCCACTATCTCGTCCTCTGTTCCTGGTTCTGTTCCGAGGAGTGCTCCGGTACCGTACACTTCTGGGTAGTTCTCTTCAGCTGTACCTGGGGACATCATCCATTCCAGGTCCTCAGGGGACATAGCAAGGTACAGAAAAACTCAAGCCAAATGAATATCAGTGCAGCAATAAGATAATCAGCAGGGTAAACTAAGTAACCAACTATGTGATATGCAATATGAGAGCAGCACTAGATCTCAGGCTGAAGCCACTACAAGCTCTGTGTCGGGGAGCCGGTAGCGGCAATAACTATGAATTTCACTATGATATATACTATGTTATATATATAATATCAGCCTGTAGTCTGTGTGTCTCTCCCCACCCAATGTAATCACGCAAGCCATGACCATAACGTCTCATGTCCATGTCAGCGGGATTATAACTAATGCAGCAAGTCTGATAGCTATGAATCAAAATGTCTAAGGATGTAAAGTCTATGTCATATAACATGCATCCTATACAGAATCACCTTGAATGTCACAGGAAGACTCTGTCTCATGAAATAGTGTCAATTGTCCTGGGTTCTGGTGTACTTGATAGGACAAGTACGAGAATTATCGGGTCTCGATATCCATGTCTATGTGACGTTACACAACCCCGCGTACGGCGTTGGCACCCGACTATGATCGGACACTAAGTACATCACACGTCTCCTAGGTCAAGCAGTTAAAACATGTTTATATTTAATTCACAAGAAATCAAGTAAAGTACTATGTCAAGAATTACTGAGATTTGGCAGGCTTTATTTGTCCATTATTGCATGATTAAGTTCAGAAAATAATTAGCAAGCTGCAGGGTTTGGCAAGGTACACTTGCCTGTGGTTCCGGCTATGTTCGCGGTTCTGACTTCGACGGGAATTGCAGGCGGTACTCCGGTTGCTGAAACAAATATCACCATCAGATCCAGAAAATATTAATCAGTTAGAAATGCCTGTCCTTGGGTCCAATTTGGAGACAAGGACAGAAACGGCAGTTTCGGGCCAAAACGGGGTCCACCGGTGGGCCCGCTTTGCACCGAAAAACGCGTCAGGGTCAACGGTCTCCAAATTCACCAAACTTAGTGTCAACAGGTCAGAAACGCTGATACGAACCCAACGGAACTTTCAGAATTGAATTCTGATGAGCCGTTCACAAAATCGCCCGTCGAGCGGGGCCTGTGGGGCCCACGACACGCGATTTCGTCAACGTTCTCAGAATCGAACCAAACTTGACCCACAGGACCAGCGTATCGCTACGAGTCTGATGGCGTAAGTTTTGTTTCAATCCGACGTGTGTACACAAAGTTAGGTCGAATTGCAGAAAAGACGGATATGGGGCGATGTCCGCGGATACGCGTTTATTCCGGTGTGCACGCACACCCAAATCAGCTTCCGCGAAATCCCACACGTCCGTAACGATGAGGCGCTCGTGTCTGTGAAGACCGCGCACGACCAAGTCGTCCCGTTTGGCGGGGCGGACTCGGTTCCGGGGTGAAACAGGGTCTGGGTTTTTCCTGTTTTTGGATCGCGGTGTGCGATCACCACAGGATGCGATGCCCCGAACGGTTTATCCGGACACCGAGAGGGTCATACAGGCTTCGCAACGCAATTTGCGGAATCAAAAACGGAGCTACGAGCAAAAAGTTACGCGTACCTGAACCCCGCTGAAAAATCAGGGTTTCGCCGTGTCCGACTCGACACGGACACGGTGTCCTGTGTCCGTGTCCGACACAGGAACAGGAAATAGGGTTAGGGTTTTGGGCTCCGGTGCTGCTCAGGGCGGGGACGGCGGAGACGGCGGCTGGGCGGCCGGGGGCAGCGCGGCGAGGGACGGGGGAACGCGGCGAGGCGGCGCGGCGTGGCTCGGCGGCGGCGCTGGGGAACTGCTGCTGCTGCTCGCCGCTGCTGTGGCCGGTCGTTCGTCGCCGGAGACGAAGGGGGAGGAGGAGAGCTGACGGCGGCGAGGCGAGACCGGGGCGGTGGTCGACGGAGAGGGGCTAGGGCGGAGCACGACGGCGACGAGGGGTGGTGGTCGGCGGGGGAATGGTTTGCCGGAGGGGAGAAAACTAGGGCTTTTATAGGGCTGGCGACGGGGAGGGTCGGCCGGGAGAGGCGGAGGACGTGGCGGGGGAGGCGGAGCTCGCGGGTGCGTGGGCCGAAGGAGGCGGCGAGCGGCCGGGCGGGGCGGCGGAAGAAGCGGAGCGCAGCCGATCGTGCGGGGAGGCTGGGGGCTAACGGGTTTGGGCGGGTCGGGTTCGGTCGGGCGGGCCCGACCCGACCCGACAAGCTGAGCGGGTTTGGGGGCTGCGGGTTCGGGTCTGGCCGACCCGACCCGTTAGCCCAAGGGCTGTTGGGATGGGCCGGGTTTGCGGGCTGGGCTGGGCTTTAAATAATAATAATAATAATAATAATAATAATAATAATAATAATAATAATAAATAAAATTAATTTATTTATAATTAATTTAAAATAGTTTTTAGGTATTTAAAAATAGGTCCGGGGCCCGATAAATTTCAGAAAAATTACCCTAAGTCCAGTTTTTCATTTTACACCCAAAAATATTATTTTCATAATATTTTAATATTGCTTATTATCATTTTAAAAATTATTTAAATATTAAAACCCTGTTTTTAATTTACAGAAAAATCCCAGAAAATTCCAGAAAATTGTGAAAAATCCAGTTTTTAAAATTTTGAAAATTCAGGGGGTTTACAGGGAGCTCCAGTATTATTTGTGCCCAAGAAGGACGGAACATCCCGAATGTGCATTGACTATAGGGCCTTGAATGCTTTAACAATTAAAAATAAGTATCCCCTACCCAGGATAGATGACTTATTTGATCAGTTGAGTGGAGCTCGGGTATTTTCAAAGATTGATTTGAGGTCTGGTTACCACCAAGTAAGGGTGAGAAAGGAAGACATCCCTAAAACTGCTTTCAATACCCGGAACGGACACTACGAATTCTTAGTAATGTCGTTCGGGTTGACGAATGCTCCAGCAGTTTTTATGAACTTGATGAACATAGTCTTTCAGCAATATCTAGACAAATTTGTAGTGGTCTTTATTGATGATATTTTGATCTACTCCAAGACCCCCGAAGAACATGAAGAACATTTGAGGCTAGCATTGGAGACTTTGAGGAAGGAAAAACTTTATGGAAAATTATCTAAATGTGCATTCTTCCTAGACCAAGTAGAATTCTTGGGACATGTTGTGACTGGAGATGGAATAGCAGTAGATCCTAAGAAGATAGCGGCAGTAGAAATCATGGCCCACTCCAGACTCTGTAGCAGAGATTAGAAGCTTCCTGGGACTAGCTGGCTACTATCGGAAGTTTGTGAAGGACTTTGCTAGGATTGTTGAACCCATGACAAAATTAACAAGGAAGGATGAAGAGTTCACCTGGACTGATGAATGTCAGCATGCTTTTGAAGAATTGAAGAAAAGGCTGACTACTGCCCCTATTCTGACCTTACCTTCTGGAACCGGAGGATTCGCTATTTATAGTGATGCTTCTGGAAAAGGTCTAGGTTGTGTATTGGAGCAGAACAAGAAGGTAATAGCATATGCCTCTAGACAGCTTCGACCTCACGAAAAGAACTATCCAACTCATGATTTAGAATTGGCAGCTGTCATTTTTGCTCTTAAGCTATGGAAGCATTATCTTTATGGAGAAAGGGTGGAAATATTTACGGACCATAAAAGTCTAAAATATATCTTCACTCAGAAGGAGCTGAACATGAGGCAAAGAAGGTGGCTGGAACTAATGAAAGACTTTGATATCACCCTTCAATATCACCCTGGAAAGGCCAATGTAGTTGCTGATGCTCTAAGCAGATATCCTATGGCGATGTACTTGACTATGGACCGACACTTGCTCGAGGACCTGGAAAGTTTAGGTATTGAGGTAATTATCCCAGGAAAAGAAGGCCAAATGATGAACTTGCAGATTCAATCTACTTTAATAGACAAGATCAAAGAGACTCGGTTCCAAGACGAAGGCCTGCGAAGCCTTCGAGGTCAAGTGCAAGCTGGATTAGTGGAAGATTTCAGAATTCACGAAGATGGATCACTGAGGCATGGCGATAGATTATGTGTACCTCAAGGAGACATAAGGAAAGAAATTATGCAAGAGGCGCACAGATCACAATACTCTATACATCCAGGAGCCAACAAGATGTACAAGGACCTGAGGATGCATGTTTGGTGGCATGGCATGAAAAGAGAAGTAGCCAGGTTCGTATCTCGTTGTTTAGTGTGCCAGCAAGTCAAGGCAGAAAGACAAAGACCTGGGGGATTGCTTCAACCACTACCCATTCCGGAGTAGAAGTGGGAACATATTACAATGGATTTTGTTTCTGGGCTTCCAAGGACACCTAGTGAAAAGGATGTAATCTGGGTGATAGTGGATAGACTGACCAAATCTGCACATTTTCTACCTTTCAAAGTAGGGCTATCTACAGAGAAGCTGGCAGATTTATATATCAGACATATTGTTAGGTTGCATGGAGTTCCAGTAAGTATTGTCTCCGACCGAGATTCAAGATTCACCTCTCACTTCTGGAAGAGCTTACAAGCCAGTTTGGGGACTCAACTCAAATTCAGCACAGCTTATCATCCCCAAACCGATGGACAATCGGAACGTACAATCCAGACACTTGAAGATATGCTTCGTACATGTGAGGATCCTGGGAAGACTATCTACATCTTGTGGATTTCTCTTATAATAACAGTTACCAAGCAAGTATTGAGATGACTCCATTTGAAGCTCTGTATGGACGAAGATGTCGTACCCCGCTATCATAGGACGACGTTGGAGAAAGAGCCTTACTGGGACCTGAGATAGTGATCGATTCAGCTGAGAAGGTAAAGCAAATAAGGGAAAGACTTCGAGTGGCTCAAGACAGGCAACGACATTGGGCAAATAGCCACCGAAGGCCCTTGGAATTTGAGGTAATTAAATTTATGAATTTAAGTCAATTTAAACATTTTGATTATGGGACTAAGACTTGATTATAACTTTATTAAAGGTTGGAGAACTGGTATTCTTGAAGATTTCTCCGACACGTGGCACCATTAGGTTCGGAAGGAGTGGAAAACTCAGCCCAAGATTTATTGGACCTTTTGGCATTCAGGAGAAAATCGGAGAAGTGGCATACCGACTGGCATTGCCACCCTCTCTGGATGGAGTCCATAACGTCTTCCACGTGTCGCAGCTGAGAAAGTACGTGTCAGACCCCAGCCACATTTTGGATCACTCAGAGCTCGAAGTAGGCCCAAGTTTGACTTACCAAGAGCAACCCGTGGAGATACTGGATCGATCGGAGAAAGTTCTACGGAACCAGGTCATTTTCCTGGTTCGCGTAGCTTGGAAGCACCATTCTCCCAGCGAATCCACCTGGGAGCGAGAAGACGAGATTAGAGAGCGATACCCCTATCTTTTTGAACCCTGAGGTATATTTTAATTCTCGGCCTTTCCTTTCGTGCCTTTATTATTCTTAAATTTTGAGGACAAATTTTTTATAAGTTGGGTAGATTGTAACCCCCTGAATTTTCAAAATTATTAAAACTTGGATTTTTTTCCAATTTTCTGGAATTTTTTGGGAATTTTCTGAAATTAAAATCAAGGTTCTTAATTATTAAATAATTTTTTATTGTTAATAAATAATATTAAAATATTATGGAAATAATATTTTTGGGTGTAAAATGAAAAACTGGACTTAGGGTAATTTTTCTGGATTTTTTTGGGCCTCAGACCTATTTTTAAATGCCTAAAAACTAATTTTAATTAATTATATAATTAACTGTTATTTATTATTACTTTATTTATTATTATTTATTTTATTTTTATTTTTCTTTCTCTTTCTTTTGGGCCCGGCCCGGCCCAGTGGGCCGAGCCCAACCCGCCTTCCTTGCGAGTCGGGCGGGTCTGTCCGGACCCGTTAGCCACCCGACCCGACCCGCACGAACCGTTCCCCCCAGCCCCCACGCCGCCCGACTCTTCCAGCGAGCTCCGCGCGCAGCGCCGCCCGCTCCGGCCGGCTCGCCGCGTCCTCCGCGGCCACGACCCTCCCTCGCCCCGCCTTGGCCGGCCTCCTCTCCTATATAAACCTCTCCTCCTCCTTCTTCTTCTTCCTCACTTCCTCCCAACTCCGGCCGAAACCCTAGCCGAGCTCCGCCCTCTCCGCTCCGCCACCTCGCCTGAGACCCCCGGCCAGCCCCCAGCGCCGTCCTCCTCCCTCGGCGCCGCCTCCTCCTCCTTCCTCCTCCGTCTCCGGCGTCCACAGTAGCGGAGACAGCATCAGCAGCCGCAGCAGCCGCCTCCGCCGCTTCCAGCACCGCTGCCGACCGTCCCCGCGCGCCCTCTCCCCGGCGAGCCACCCTCGGCCTCCCCGCCGTCGTGCCGACCACCGGCCACCGCCGCAGCTCCAGAAACCCTAACACTAGGTTCCCTGTGTCCGACACGAGTCGAACACGTGTCGGACACGACTCGACCCTGATTTTCGGGTCCCCTTCAGGTACTCGTAACTTTTTGTTCGTAGCTCCGTTTTCAATTCCGCAAATTGCGTTGCGAAGCCTGTGTGACCCTCTCGGTGCCCGGACAAACCGCTCGGGGCATCGCGTCCTGTGGTGATCGCACACCGCGAACCAAAAACAGGAAAAAACCAGACGGAGATGGGGAAGGAAAGGCGGGGCTGCGGGAGTGTCTGGGCGGAGGAGGAAGACTGGAAGGAGGGCGGCTAGGGTTACGGCGAGGTTGGGGTAAGGCGGGGCAGCCGGTGGCGGAGAGGGAGGGGTTTATATAGACGGAGATGGGGAGAGGGAGCGGCGGCGGTTGCTGAGGCGATGCGGCGGCGGTTGCGGGTAGCCGGAGCGGCGCTGGGAGGTGAACGGGCGGCGGGTCGGCCGGCGGAGGGAGGCCAACGGTCGGATCAGTTTACGCAGGGAAGGGGAAAAGGCTAGCGGGTTCGCGGGTCCGATGGGTCGGGTCAGGTCTAACGGATCCGGCCCGATCCAACAATTGAAGGCGGGTCGGGTCTGGGCTATTGGGTCGGGTCTGGGTTAGACCCGGATCCGACCCGCTAAGGAGCGGTCGGCCCGGTCGGTTCAGCTGGACCGGGTTCAGGCCGGTTCATCCCGGTTTGAACCCGGTTCAGCCCAGTTTATTTTGGGTTTATATAATTAATTAATTAAAATAGGTTTTTGGTTTTTAAAAAATATTTTCGGGGTCCAATAAATTCCCAGAAAATTATCCTATGTCTAGTTTTTTATTTTACACCATAAAATATTATTTTTATAATATTTTAATATTATTTATTATCATTTAAAGGTCATTTAATAATTAAAACACTTGAATTTAATTACAGAAAATTCCCAGAAAATTCTAGAAAATTGTGAAAAATCCAAATTTAAAAATTCTTGAAAATCAGGGGGTTTACAACGATGATAACAAAGAGTATCTTTGTATCATCTCTAATGTTGGAAGCAATAAGCTCACATTAGAAAAGTGCAAGTTAATCTCCTCGGGGCTATATCAAACTACTCTGAAGGTAGTAGAATCCTAGCTCATCACTAGCAAAAGGCTAAAGGATCCAAGAAATCTAATCATTTGGCATGACATATTGGGTCATACAGGATCGACTATGTTGAGAAAGGTCATCAACAATACCAATGAGCATAATTTATCATACCAAGGTCTTTCCTTTCCTACTAAATATTTGTGTGTAGCTTGTTCACGAGGTAAACACATTACAAGACTTTCACTTCTCAAAATAGCTTATGAATCACCACAATTCCTTCAGAGAATATAAGGTGATATTTGTGGACCAATTGATCTTGCTAGCGGACCTTTCAGGTATTTTATAGTTCTAATAGATGCTTCTAGTCGATAGTGAAATATTTTTTTCCTCTCATCTAGAAATTTTGCCTTCTCCAAGCTACTTTCTCAGTTGATTAAGCTTAAGACTCATTTTCCTGACTAACATGTTAGAACGATTCGACTTTATAATGCAGCTGAGTTCACTTCCCGTACTTTTGATGATTATTGTGCTTCCGTAGGAATAGAAGTTGAACATTATGTTCCTCATGTTCATATCCAAAATGATTTAGCAGAGTCCTTAATTAAGCGTTTTCAGCACATAGCAAGGCCTTTACTCATGTAATCAAATTTATCCGTTTCAGCTTGGGGACATGCCATATTAAATTCTGCTAAATTGATCATTGTTAGGCAAACTGTATATCATGAATTTTCACCATCACAACTTATGACAGGCCATCAACCTAACATCTCTCATTTGCGTAAATTTGGTTGTGATATTTATGTTCCTATTCCCCCTCCTCAGCGCTCTTAAATGAGATCACAACGCCATTTAGAAATTTATATTGGTTTTGATTCGCCCTCAATCATTAGATATTTGGAACATTTAACTGGTGATATTTTTACTGCTAGATTCGCAGACTGCCATTTTGATGAGATTAAATTTCCGCCGTTAGGGGAAGATAAGAAAGAAAAGAATGTTCTTACAGAACTACTCGTCACAAATAAATGACATGAATTATCGTAGAATAATCTCACCCTGTCTCATCTAGATCCTCGTACTAATCAATGTGAAACTGTGGTACGAAGGATATTGCATCTACAGGAGATTACAAATCAAATGCCAGATGCATTTACTGATGCATCTAAAGTGATTAAATCGCATGTGCCCGCTGCAAATGTGCCATCTCGAATTGATATCCCAGTAGAAAAAAATAACAGAGTAGCTAATGAATCTACTGTACGCCAGAAGCATGGTAGACCTATAGGTTCGAAGGACTTAGTCCCTAGAAAGAGAAAATGCCTAAGTAACGCTCTTAAGGAGGTTACACATAACGCTCAAGAAGAGGTTATGAATGACAGATCCATACTCTCTGAAAATCAGAAGAGGTTATTGTCTTAAAAAAGACACAAGCCCAAGAGGAGGCTCATGTACCTGAAAGCAAGAGATCTCTATATTTTATACATATACAAGAGAGGTATGGGATCGTAAAGATATAACAATAGATAAGATATTCTCATTCGCAGTAGCTATTGAAATATCTAAGGGCATTGATGACACTGAACCACGCAGCATCGATGAATATCGACAAAGAAAAGATTGGCCAAAATGGAATGATGATATTCAAGTAGAATTGGATTTCCTTAATAAACGTGGAGTGTTCGGACCTATAGTACAAACACCAAAGGACGTCAGGCCGATAGGTTACAAGTGGGTGTTTGTAAGAAAGCAAATTAAAAGATTAAAATCGCTCAGTTTAAGGCACGATTAGTGGCACAAGGGTTTTTTAGAGACCAAAAATTGATTACGAAGAGACGTATTATCCCGTAATAGATGCAACAACGTTCATTATTTGATAAGTCTGACAATTGAGAAAAAACTGGACATGAGACTTATGGACGTTGAAACAGCCTATCTATATGGTGATTTAGATAACGATATCTATATAAAAATTCTAGATGGATTTAACCTACCCAGCTCAAAAGCTAAGAACATGCATTCCATAAAGCTAAGACGTTCATTGTATGATTTAAAGCAATCCAGAAGGATGTGGTACAACCATCTTAGTGAATATATGAAAATGGAGGGATATGAGAATAATCCTATATGTCCATGTGTCTTCATAGAGAAATCTAAGAAGGATTTCGCTATATTTGTAGTGTATGTCGATGACATAAACTTGATTGGGACAAGACATGAAATCAATGAGACTGCAAACTATCTAAAAAAGGAGTTCGAGATGAAAGATGTCGGAGACACGAAATATTATCTCGGGTTACAAATTGAGCATTACGCTAATGGAATTTTAGTGTATTAATCCAAATACACAAAAAATATATTGAAACAGTTCAATACGGATAAAGCTCATCCCCTTAACACTCCAATGGTTGTTCGATATATCGTCCTAAGGACGACATTGAAATGATGCTAGGACCCAAAATATCGTACCTTAGTGCCATTGGGGCATTAATGTATCTATCACAATGTACAAGGCCAAACATATCATTCTTTGTCAATCCGTTGGCTAGATATAGCTCGGCGCCAACTCGGAGACATTGGAATGGCATTAAACATGTGATGAGATATCTTCGTGGAACTACCGACATGAGATTATTTTATACTTGTGGTTTATCTGATATCGCGAATTTAGTTGGCTTTGCAGATTCAAGTTATTTATTTGATTCCCATAAAGGTCGTTCACAAACTGGATATGTGTTTCTTAATAGCAATGCAGCTATTTTTTTGCGTTCAACAAAACAGACAATGGTTGCTACCTCCTCAATAGGGGTATCAATGGATGCTTATCGGTACGGATAGGACAATATCCGAATTCGTATCCGATTTTTTTTGTAATATTCGAATTTGATCTGATATCCGAATGCATATCTCTTTTGACACTTCGAATTCGTATCCGTCTAGTTTAACGGATATCGGATAAAATCTGATTAGATCCGATAAGTTAAAATCCGATCTACCCGTGTCTTATTATTATTCGAATATCCGAAATCCAAAATCCGAAATATTCAAAATTTAGTTACTATCTGAATATCCGAATTTTGTAATCTTCTTCAACTAATTATATTATCCGAATATTCCATCTTTCTAGTTTTATACTCAGAAGTTAGTTGAAGAAGATGAGAAGTTAGATATCTTGGACTTGGAGAATGGAGAATAATAAGACTACTTAAAAAATATGAAGAATTGAGTGTAATAAAGACTAGTTAAATTGATAGAATGCAAAATAATAAAGACTACTTAAATAAAACGAAGAATATTGAGTGTAATAAAGACTAGTTAAATAGATATATACAGTAGGTAGAATATGAAAAGTCACTCGCCTAGAAATATGGAATGGAATCATAAAAAATACACTTAAGAATAAAATCCTTTCATCTTCTCCTATAATTAATATATATTATATATTATATATACATCATAGTAAATTATATATAAAATTTCGGATATCCGAACCAAATATCCGAATTTTATAATTTAAAATTGGATCAGATATTAATGGATTCGAATACCTTAATATCTGAATTCGTATCCGAAAAAAAGATAATATCTGAAAAATATTCGTATATCCGAATTCAATATCCAAAATTTCGAATAATATCTAAAAATTCGGATACAGAATCAAATTGGATTTAAATGTTTGACTATCCATTGACAGACCTACTCCTCAAATCACTCTGAAATATTGGCTCTCCATGAAGCAAATAGATAATGTATTTGACTGAGATCGTTGATTCAACACATTCGTAGCTCCTGTCACCTTTTTCCTACTACAGATACTCCAACTGTTATTCATGAGGATAATGCAGCATGTATTGTACAAATTAAAGGTGAATTCATTAAAGGAGACATGACCAAGTACATCTCACCAAAGTTTTTCTATACTCATGAGCTTCAGAAGAACTTTGATATTGACGTCCAAAAAGTTCGCTCAAGTGATAATCTTGCAGACTTGTTCACCAAATCGTTGCCAAAGTCAACTTTTTAGAAACTAGTTCATGGAATTGGAATGCGACGTCTTCATCAGCTGACTGTTCAGGATCAACATCATCAGGGGGAGTGGTTGTTTTCAGGGAGAGATACATTTTTTATGGACTATAACGCGTTGTACTATTTTTCCTTAGTCATGAATTTTTTTCCATTTGATTTTTCTTGACAAAATTTTAATGAGACAACATTAAGCGTGTGCAACACCTATCTAAGTCATCATAAAGATTGTACTATTTTCTTTCACACATGTTTTGTCCTAATAAATTTTTCTAGAAAAGTTTTAACGAGGCAATAAGCTTAGAGATGGTGGTCATCCAAAGGGGGAGTGTTATAACGTGGGTTACTAAAGGGTTGGATTTTCACTTTGTATTTTAGTCCCACATTGGTTAGAGATTAGTATTAAACGTTCATTGGGTTGTATAAATAAGGTATTTGTCTCCCACTAAGTGATTACACTAATAAGAGATATTCTTTTCGATTTTTTTCTTCCTTCTTCTACGTTTATTCTAACAAGAATTCATTTATTATTTAATTTTTTAGTTACGTGAGGATATACATACTATTTAGATGTCTAACCGTTTTCAAGCCTCTTTATAAAGAGTACTAGTAAATTACGTGCGTTGCACGTAAATTTAATTTGTATGATATTATTGTAAAATTATTTAAATATTTAAATATATTTGAATTTAAATTTATTATATATATTTTTACGTTTTAATTATGATTTATTATAGATTTATTTATATTTTAATTATAATTTTTTATGGATATATCTCTACTATTTATAAAAATTATGTAACTTCCGTTAATTTTTAAAATAAATTAAATTGGATGAGTATTTACTTAGGTTTTAGTTTTTTTTTAATCTTCCGTAAGTTTTTAAAAGAAAAATTAAATTTGTTGAATATTTACTTAGGTTTTAGGTTTTTTTAATCTTCTGAAAGTTTTAAAAATATATATAAATTGTTTGTGCATTTTGTTACGACTTGGACATATAAGTGAGAAGTTTGTTTCAATTTTTATTTATCTCCGTAAGTTTTTTTTTTTAAAAAAAGTAAATTTTGTTGAGTATTTACAAACGGCTTAGACGGCTCACTTTTGAGCTGTTTTGAAGTCTCATTATAAGAGTAGAGACTAGTAATATGCGCGTGCATTGCACACGTGTAAAAAATATATATTAATTTTAAAAAATATTAATTAATTTATTATAAATACTATCGTTCATAGGATTTGAACTCATGCAACAAAGTAAAATGTCTCCCACACTTAAAGTTGTTTAGTTATAAGTAAATCATATTACTTAGTTAAATAATCTTTTTTAAAATAATTAATCAAATATTTACAAACAGATTAGATAGCTTAATTTTTAGCTATTTTCAAGAAATCTTATGTGTGTATATTATCCAATGAATGGTAGGTTTAGAATTGAGATTGCTTCTAATTTTTTTAGTCAAGGACGGCTTGATAACACCACATTTTTTTTTTGTTTTTGAAAAATCAATTCAATACGAGGATAACTTTTGACAGTAGTAAAGTCCCCCACCTACCATAAAAAAGACAAATTTATATATTTTTTTTTGTCAAAAGTCGCTTCAAGTTTTTGAGAAACAACAACAATCGTTGGAGATTTTTAATATTGGCCAAATAAGATTGCTATCAAATTCATATAGAAAAAAACAAAAAGTACACTTTACGTTTTCTTTTAATATTTTCATTTAGCTTAGTTTATTCAAGGAGGGTTTTTTATTTTTCAAGGAGCATTTGCGCTGTTGGTATGTTAGATAAAAGGTTCAGTAAAACAAAGTCAATTTGGTCTGCCATGGGCTTAAGGTCCATAGGCCACGAGTAAAAACAAATGAACAAAAATCAAAGAAGCAACTGTTAGGTTAAAAAAAACACAACAAAAGCACGCCGTTGCCGGGGATCGAACCCGGGTCACCCGCGTGACAGGCGGGAATACTCACCACTATACTACAACGACTTTGTTGTAATTTTTAAGCACTTAAATGGATAACAATGCTCACTACTAATACATGTTTAGTTCGAACGACCTATATTACACGGGCCAGCTTTGACCTGCCCTCATCTGCTAGAATCTTATCATCTGATATATATATATATATATATATATATATATATAATATATATATATATATATATACTAACTAGTAAATTTATGTGCTCACTTAAAATAAATTTCTTCTTCTTTTGATATTAATGTAAAAATTATTCGATTATTTAAACATATTTAAATTACAATTTATTATATTTATATTCTAATTATAATGTGTTATATATTTTATTATATTTTAATTATAATTTGTTATGGATATATTTTTACTTTTCATAATGACTTTTGAAAACGGTTAGCCAGCTAAGCATATATTCTCACGTATTTAAAATAATTAAATAAATTTAACTAAACAACTTAATATTATCTAATTATAAACAAATATTTCTTTTAACTCACGTGGTTAAGGTGGAAGTTATTATCCTTGGTTGGTTGAGTTTGAATTCTTGGGGTGTTATTTATAAAAAAATTATTACTTATATATATATATATATATATATATATATATATATATATTTACAATATTTCTATTTTTAAATAATTAATTGAAAATTATTTTTTTTACTTTTTTTCTATATAATATTTTTTTTTAATTATTAATTTATTATGTACATACGACGACGGCTCACTTTTGAACCGTTTCCAACACCCTTTATATATATATATATATGTTAGATTTATTTAAACCATATGATTCAACAAAGCAACTCATTTCTTTTAGTCCCACATGGGAAAGGAGAAGTCATTCTCTTTTCCATATATTGCTTTACCCCTCTTAGTGGGTAAGTGGGCTTTGTAGGGGATGGGCTAGATCTCATCCAACCCGCGAGCGGGTGCGCGATTTAATGCGCGTTTTTACGAGTTTATTATTCGCGCACTTAGCAATTTGCGCGCCGCGGAACAGACAAAATTTATTATTAATTTTTTTTTTCCGTTGATTTTGTCTTGTGGGTTGCTGGTCTTCCACGGAACTGTTCTCACGTAATTCCGTTACGGAAAGAGTGAGAAATGTTACGTGAGAGATATATCCAGGACACGATCCTGAGATCTGAAAGACAGAAAATCATTTTTTCCTTCTCTCTCTCTCTCTGTTCGGAACGAAACAACAATCGTACAGAGACGAAAAAGAAAAGGAAAACACCATAACCTTAATTCCTCCAAAAATTCCTCCATCCAATCTCTCTTCTTCGGGCAAGGTTGTGATCGTTCGTGGGATTCGCCACCGGGTGCACGGTGAAGTAAATCGAATGATTCGTTGTATCTCGGAGATAGATCGCCAGGAACCCACTGCACTGTTCGTGGGACGAAATTCTATTCTAAGGACAGCGTGGAACGTGCCTCGAATCCTATACTATTTCTTGTCTTTAATTTTACATCTTCATATTTGCATTATTTAGAAAATTTTACCAACAATATATATATATGAGGAGGGATTCAAATCTACCTCTAATTATTTCCTAATATCTCACGATCACAACCGTTGAATTATATTTAAGTCATCTGAACGGTTAAAATTAGATTTTAGTATTTTGAAAAAAAAAAAATAGTAGAGAGAGAGAGAGAGAGAGAGACTATTGGTTGTTGCGGAAGAAATAATCATCCCCTTCCTTTTGCGTCTTTAAGCCCACTTACTAGTGGTAGAATAATTTGGCCTGGTCCAATAAAGCCCAACCCACTTGCATGAAAAAGAAGAGGACCTCTCTCTCTCTTGAGAGTTGTGAATATGATTAAATGTAGTAGTCAAAATAAAATAAAATAAAATAAAATTAAATGGGGGTGGGCAATGGCGGGAAAAGGATCGTCTGGACACCGGAGATGTGCTGGCGGAGTTGACAATGGCGGAAGATGCTGCCGGAGGTGGATCTCTTGACTGGGTCGATATAGACCGGGTACCGAGGTCGTCGGTAACGGCGGACCAGAGCGAGAGGCGCGCAAGGAATGGCTCCGAAACCATTCGACAAAATGCTCGAGAAGAAAAGAGCGAATAAGGACACTTTGATTTTCATTTCTTTGTTTATATACAAAATATATATCGTACAAATGTGTTGTGAACGTAAGCATAGACGCTCCAAAAATAGGTGTCACGTCACGTCACTTCACGTCACGTCACGTCGTGCAGGACACAGACACTCTAAAATACACTAGGACACACCAAAATGTGTGATGTGTCCACATCACATCTGTTTATCGTGTCCACGGGTCAAATGGCCTGAATGGTTCATTGTTGTCCAACATGGTCCGTAGCTGTTGATCGCTACCAACCACACAATGCAGTGTACTTGCTCCAACCGGTTGGACAGTACGTTCTGAACTGGTTTAAAAAACTCTGCATAAGCTGTTACACTTGATAGCCTTGCACTTCTACTTCTTACGACACTCTTGAGATTGACCAAACTGTTGTCGTTTCATCTCCTTGCACGGATATCCCGCTTCCTTCAATGATAGAAGCATTTGAATCCAAGGCACCAATAAATAGATTTCGCTATCAAGTTTCGAGCATTTAACTCTTGACATATCCTAAGTTCCTAACGGATCTATCAAACATTTTTATTTTGTCACTCCCTATGGCAACAACCTGGTGAGATTTGAGTATCCAGGGTAAGAACTATATCTCCTCCACCAGGACTTGTGAATCAAACTGTATTGCACGGATGCAAACACGACACAATACGGACACAACAATACAGAGACATCAGCAATTTTATAGTCTCTTACCGTATGTTGGAGTGTACGTGTCATGCTCAATAGTCAATATGTGTCCGACATGACATGGCACAGACTCATCGCCAATTGTTTGACTATCTGTGCTTCCTAGGTTTCAAACCAGTTTCATTTAGGTAGATATGATAATAGTATCGTGAATCCAAAACTCACAAGCATCGCGAAGATTTGGAGTCTTCAAACAATACCCAAAACCTTATTAGTGCCTTCAGTAATATTAGTATCCTCCTTTGACATCTTGAATTTTCTTTTACAGATTTTTATTTATAGACATGCTTGGTAACAAGATAATAAGCCTGAAAATGGTATATAATTTGGTTTGAGTGTTTTCTTTCAGAAAAAAGAAAGCTAGCCCAAGGGATTCGGCATGGAAGCATCAAGGGAAAAGCTTCCATATCATATAACATTCATGGGTATTTTCTACATTTTCCTGTGTATAACCCCAGATTTTTCAGGATTTTAAAAATATTTTTCAGAATTTTTCTGGAATTTTCTGTGATTTTTTTCACTGATTAAAATCAAGGTATTTTAAAATTAAATAATTTTAAATGTTTTTATTAAATATTAAAATATTATGAGAATAATATTTTTGGGTGAAAAATAAAATATTAGACATAGGGTAATTTTTCTCGAATTTATTGGACCCCGGAACTATTTTTAAAGACCTAAAAATTAATATTTTTAATAAACCAAAATAAACCAATTTAAACCGGTTTAATTTTAACCCGGTTTAATGAACCGAACAGAACCCTGACTCAACCCATACCCTAACGGGTCGGATCCATCAACCCGACCCGTACCCGCAACCCGTACCCGACCCATATCTTAGCGGGTCGGATTCGGATCTGAACCCGCCGACCCGCTGACCCATGAACCCGTAACTGCCCGCTACAGTAACTCAAATTAACCCGACGAATCGTCGATTTCCCTGCCGTTCTGCCTGTTGCTCCGGCTTCCGCCGCTCAACCGCCCTGGCCGATCCGCCTCCCCCGCGGTTGTTCGCCTCCTCGACCGCCGGCCTTTCCGCGTCAACGGTCGCCGACCCCCTTATAAAAACCTCCACATCACCGGCCTCCCCCAAACCCGATCACCACCACCGCCACCGAGCCACCGTCGACCCCGCCGCTGGCCTTCCCACTCCACCCGAGCCCCGGCCACCCCCGCTGCCACCGCCACCAGAGCCGACATTCCCGGCCGACCTCGACCCAGCCGCCTCCGCCTGACCCGCCGACGACTCCAGCGCCGCCGTGCCCTAGCCGCCACAGTGCCGTGACGCGCCGCCCCGCGAAATCGCATTTTCAGTCTTTTCGGAGCCCTGTTCAGGTAGTTGTATCTCTCTCCTCGCTGTCCCGTTTTCCGTTTCGTCTGCTGTGACGCGTAAATTGCGTGACCCTCTCGATACCCATGCAACTCGCTCGGGGTATCGCGTCCTGTGGCGATCGCAAACTGCGACCCAAAATCAGGAAATTATTGCCCTGTTTTTTCCCGGAGCTGGGTGCGTCCCGCTAAACGGGACGACTTGGTCGTGTGCGGACTTCACCGAAAGGTGCGCGCCGTTAATACGGACGTGTGAGATTTCGCGAAAGTTGATTTGGATGTGCGTGCACACCGGAATCAACGCGTATCCGTCGACAACACCCGTATCGGTCATGTTCTGGAACTCGTTGTAACTTCGTATACGCACGTCGTATCGAAACGAAACTTGCGCGATCGGACTCGTAGCAATACGCCGGTCCTGTGATCCAAGTTTGGTTCGATTCTGAGAACGTTGACAAAATCGCGTATCGTGGGCCCCACGGCTCCACTTGACGGGCGATTTTGTGATCGGCTCATCGGAATCCAGTTCTGGACATTCCGTTGGGTTCGTATCGTCGTTCTGGACTTGTGGACACTAAGTTTGATGAATTTGGAGAACATTGTCTCTGACACGTTTTTTGGTGCGAAGCGGGCCACATGTGGACCCCGCTTTGACCAGAAACTGTCACTTTTGCCCATGTGTCCAAATTGTACTCAAGGACAGACAATTCTAGCTATTTGATATCTTCTGAATCTGATGGTAATGTCTATTTCAGCAACCGGAGGAGTACCTGCAAATTCCGCTGATACCAGAGCAGCAGTTGGAGCTAGAACCCCAGGCAAGTGTACCTTGCCAATCTTGCAGTCATTGTTACATGTTATTTCCTTGATATATTATTATGTTGTATCTGTTTAACCTAGGACCGTGTGGCATTACTTAGCGTCCGAATAATATTCGGGTGTCAACACTGTACGCGGCGTTGTGTAACGTCTCATAGACATGTATATCGAGATCCTATACATTCTCGTGCTTGCCTTATCAAGTACGTCATACCCAAGACACCTGACACTATTCATGAGACATGATCTTTCTGAGATATTCATGGTGATTCTGTATAGGTTACATGATTCGTGACATATACTTTATTCATATGCTTAGATCTCATTATGACTTGCTGCATTAGATATGATCTTGCGTGTCATGGACATGAGACGTGTGATTACATTGGGTGGGGAGAGATTTACCATACAAAAGGCTGATTATATATATATATTACTTTACTGGAGGTGCCTTAGACTCTGACACAGAGCTTTGGTACATTACTGGCCCTTCGAGAGAATACTGCTATGGGTTTCCCCGACACAGATCCTATAGTAGTCTCAGCCCGAGTATGATTAAAACTCTCACTTGCATATCACTTAGCTGGTTATATAGTTTACCCTATTGTTTCATTTATTGCTGCACTGCATTTATTTTGGCTTGAGTTATTCTTGTACCTTGCTATGTCCCCTGAGGACCTGGATCCGGATTATGTCCCCAGGAATAGCAGAGGAGATCTATCCCAAGGTATACGGGACATGAGCATTAGCAGGAGCAGAAGCAGGAGCAGGTGCATACATTAAACAATACCAGAACTTGAGGACGAGGTGATCGCCGAAGATTTCTCCTGAGTATATGCTTTATCCATACTCAGTATTTGCTGTTATTATCTTTATTCTTGTATCTTGACTATTGTATCAGACTCATTATCGGGTTGTTCTCCGAGTTATGTTTTATTGAGATTTGATATTGCTTTATACTCTGATATTGTTGTATTCATTTCTGTGGATGAGATTAATATATTAGACCCTTATTGTTGTATTACAGCTTAAGTACACCCTGATGGGTCCATTAAATTGGGTTTGCCCATTGGTGTGTGCTGCTGGCCATTGCCACGTGTCTAGTCTCTCGATATTTTGGGACTGGGACGTGACATCCTGTTTGAGCATTGAAAAAGTCCTATAAACCCAAACTGTGTATTCTGGCCATAAATTCATAATATTTTTTTTTAATGAATTATCTAACCAGTCCTTGTCATCATTCCTCGTAATAGATGCACTCCTCGGCAATGGCGATAGTCAACTAAAAACTTCCTCCCGTATCCATGGAAAGCAACTCGATGCTTTCTGTCATGTCCATCCTACTTTTTGTTGTACCCAGCAACGGTACCTCCTTGATAGCCTTTAATTCGGTCATGCTAGGCTATCTTTATTCACGTATAGAATCGAGACTCCCTCTACTGGTTTCCGATACCAAAAAAATCTGATACTCCGATCCGAAACCACCGATCCGATACTCATCGGAATGGTCCGATTCTGATACTTTGAACCTTGGTATGTACTCACTTATCAATGAATCTATCCCATGAAATTGAGCCATACTATTCTACAATTATCATAGTTAAAGATAATTATTTTCTCACTAGTTAGGATTGTTTTTTAATCTTTGTTGAGATTTATTTCTTATCCTTAAAATTAGATTTTGATCTTTTGTAAATGCTATAAATATGCCATGGTAGAATCATTTGAATCACCAATGAAATAATTATTCCCTCTAAAAAAGTTGTCTTTGGTGGATTCCAACAACGCTATGGATTTGTGATTTGTCCCTGGACTCAGACGCCGCTCGTGAACTTGGGCATCCCAAGGTGTCGCTTCATCATCACTAGTTATCTCCATCAGCGACGCGTCGGTGCACCACTTTCGACAAATCCTCCTCCATTCAGATTCAGATTTAGATTTAGCTTCCACTAGGTGTAGGGTTCTTACGCTACATTAGGAGGTGGTTAGTCAATGAGATTTCATAGTCGTGTTAGTGGTTTGAGGCTCTAGTATATGATTAGGAGTCGTGTTAGTGGCTTGAGGCTCTAGTATATGATTTTAAAATTTAACATTGGTCAATCTAAATTCATAAATCAATAGGATTATGTTTTTTATGAATATTTTCAGACTTTCTCAAATGAATAAGTAGATAGATAAATTAACCTATTCAAATTACTTTTACTGCTATAGATTCTAAGCACTTTGGAATTTTAAGCATATCTTCTTGGAAGGTAAGTCTCATTTACATCTGAAGAGACCTTTTGATGTTCCATGTTCAAAATATCCTTTTTAAGTTCATCTGATGAAGTTATATGGAGAGTATCCTGCCAATGATGACAAACTTCCTGTTGAAGTCTTGGGCTTTTGTTGATGCATTGTCTTTTTAAGTAATTAAGCAATATGTGGTATCTATAATTCGAATCACAAGTTCGGACAATTGCATGTATGAACCTTTTCTCTTCTGGAGTTGCCTCTTCCCTATATGTGGGCTTTATTTTGACTTGGAGGACCTAAGGTTGCATTACTGATGGTTAACCATATACTTGTCGAGATTTGCTTTACTTTTCTGATTTTTAATTTTATGAACCTTTAGTTCACTGGAAGCCTTTGAGTGATCTTAAAGTTACTAGTTCTTGCATTTTGGTAGTTTTAGTAATGTCCTTAAGAATTATTTTCCCCTCCTTTTGTTCCACCAAGTTACTATCTTCCCAGATAAACGAAATGCGGTCTCGACTTATTAAAAGTTCCCCCTGGTGATAGGGTCATTCTCTTAAAGAATTATGATATAGAAAGATGAGCTAGCTAATAGCAATAAGCAGAGAGAATGAAGTAGGAATCAATAATTTGCTTATAGTTATTTTGAAGGGAGTATCATAATTTACGTGAAGTTCTATTGTCCTTCAGCTCTTAAGATTTAAGACAACCATTTATCCAATGCTGAAACTATTATTTTAATGCAATTGAGTACCCATTGCACAGAGCGACGGTTGTAGTTTTTGTCACGCCCCGGCCCGAGGGCCTTCCGACCACCGTTTCCCCCGCGGCGGGACCGAACGCGAATCACCTCGCCTCGGCGCACCGGACGCGAATCACCGCGCCTCGGCGCTCCCGTGGGGCGCGTATGGCCGTTTGATACCGGGACGTGATGCCGTGCGAGCCTGGGGTTGCGTCCGCACAAGGCAACATCGTTAAAGTTTGTTTGGCTCTCATAGAATCAATCGAGTAAGCAGTGGAGGGACATTGTTGCAATGCATTTATGCATTTAGCCAACTGAGTATTCGGGGCAAATCGAGGGACTAGATTTCTCTTAGCAAAGGCATCGTTCCATATATTATGTCCCTTTATAGGATAGAAATAATTTGCATAAACATATATGTGCATAAGGTTATATGTGCATAAGGTTCTCTAGTTTCCTGTTCGTCTCTGCATCAAACAATTAAGTATGCAAGAAGGCTAGCCTAGCATGCGTCCTAACTATATAATGGCCCATGAGTTGCCCCATTGATGGACAACAACACCCCCTAGTTCCTTTCGGAACGGAACATCAGGGTGCTCTCACAATCCCTTCCGGACCGACCGATTCCCATTGTCCCATGAATCGATCGAGAGACTATTACCTTGTGCACAAGTTGTCCGAGATCAATGCATGACAAGCAACATTCTATCAAATAAACATTTAGGATGCACAAAACATGAACAGGCACATAACAATCTAATAGCCACACCCCCTAGATCCCGTAGGACCGGAACATCAGGGCGGACTACTAGACTCCTCTCTTTCATTCATTCAAGCAAACACATCTTTTCACATATCTAATAGCACACCCCCTAGATTCCGTAGGACCGGAACATCATGGCGCATTATTAGTCTATGCTTATACGAATCAAGAATTATAGCAGTTCGATAGCAAAACAGGCAAGCGAAACATATAATAGCAAGCACGATTTCGATTTCATATCTAGCATGCAATATCTATCTCTTTCTTAGCATGTTTCAAGGGGATTTATTCAAGCGATCCATTTACTTATCCTTTTAGCATAGCAATGATTCGTTTGATAGCTATGTCGGTGTAACTAAGCATGCAACATTTCTTATACCTTCTTATGCATAGCAATGGTTCTATCTCATTTTAGACAAGCATTCCTAGTTCTCTAGTTAGGCAAGCAAGCATATTCGTTTCAATGACAAGCTATGTGAGTTCTCTTATTAAGCATGCTGAGGCAGGTTCTATCATTCTTCTTATGAAACAATCTTCTTAAGCAAACAAGCATTCAAAAATCCAGATTCCTTATTAAGTCGTGCAAGAATCAGAGAATGCAGTTCTGCCCACTCACATTGATCAATCGTCTTGTGGTTCGGTCGGAAACTCTCCGAGAAGACTTCCGCTCGAACAACCAAAGCGATATCACTTGTACATAGTGCCTACGCGGAGCGGGGCACTACAGTTTTCTTGTCATTTTAGCTTTTTCCTTATTTTTGGTATTTAAAGGCCTGGTCCTTGTACACTATGACATGCTTAGGGAATTGTTAATTTAATATCTTTTTTCGCTCTTATGCATTTTGACGTGTTCTGTTTTTGTTTATATAGAGATATAATTGCTAACTGTTAAGGGAGTTGCAACTTCTATCTTAATAGTGTACAGCCTTCTTTTATTGATATTATCTGTTCTCCGGACCGTACCACGTTCTAGTACGACGGTACCATTATGCTGTATAATTCCAATCCAGATTGTTGTGGTACGATCGTCAAATCTCACATTCCAGATCCTTATTTATTATTTGTCACAGCTATTTTGAAGTTGAGCTCTTATTGTGTGGAAGTGGTAGTTGCAACCATTCAGATTTTAATTATAAGAGGTGGATGTTAATAAATGGCTGACAGTTTAGTTTTCCTATGTTTATGAATCTCCATTAAATATAAATAGTTGTTGGAGGCCTGGACCTTTTTTTTTTCCTGTATTCCTCTCTTCATTGAGACAGTACAATTTTGCTAAATGCATTTGTCATGGACTTCGTCATGCAGAGGCTTTTTCAGCCTTTCAAACAGTTTTGTTAAGACTTAAGATCATAATGGAGTACTGTCAAATGGTATTTTCTTCTTTTGGATTAACCTTTATGTATTCTTCTACCTAGCAATGCTTTCTCTCAGCTGGTTTGTTAGGTTACTTCTCTGTGGGGAACTCTACTTCTGAAGGACCAAAACAGGCAATTTCTGCCAGATTCCCCTACAACACCTTTTTTCAAACTCTGTCGAGTTAGTGGATCCCAGATTTTCACCATCCATAAGGCAAAATTAGTCATCTCATGAACTTCTTCCACTCAAACTTCATGTTTGCATACTTCATCTATTAGCTATGGGATAATGGCTAACCCTAATTTGGTGGAGGAAAATTGTAAGGAATAACCAACATACTCTTCATATGAGAGTTTCTTTTTTTTATATATATAATTATAAATTTTAAAGTCCCTACCACTGTACTAAAACTCTAGAGTTGTAATAGGGGCTAAGGGTGATATATTCATTCTAACACACCCACGCAGAATTGTAGAACAATATATAAAGGTTGCAAAATGTGTTGTAGGGGAAGGTCCATTTTGGGTAGAGAACTGGATTCACGTTGCGGTATGTTTTTCAAATCCGCTTAAAATGCGTGCAAAGGATTCAAACATGGGTTTCTCTAACACTATGTTAATACTATGTTATAGTGCCACTGTACCAAAACTCTAGTGTTGTAGTGAGAGTTAAGGGTTATATATTTATTCTAACAATAATGACCAATAATACAATGATAGACTCAATAAAAAAAATCTAATAAGTTAATAATAGAAAAGGAGACTCAATATGGAAACCTAGATTCTTGACTCAATCTATAAAGATAGGCTGGGTTCTTTAGTGAATCTAATAGGCCTAAATAACCTACTAATGCTAAAATAGATGAAAAAGCCCAATTGTAGTGACTTAAAATTCTTATCTGATACTAATCGGAATTAGGGTGAACCACTTGTCATATTCTTCTACAAGATATATTATCTAGCTAACCACCTAGATCTAAGATTACTTTGTTGTGTTAGAAGTAAACCAAGATACAACAATAACAAAGAAATGAAGATCTCCGGATTGCTTTAATTAAAGAGTTGAGCACAAGCTCTCAAGTTCAGGAAATATCACCACAAAGGCCCCCTCAAAGAACAGATCCTTGTTTCTCACAATAATTATATATATTTCATCAAGAATTCAAGCCTATATTGTTAAAAACTTCTTTTTATTCTCATTGTAAGACAATTGTTTAGACAAATAACTAATACGGACATGTATACATGAAAATGAAGGATTAAATGTGCTATACTCTATTAATGATGTTTTAATATAATACTAATATTAACTTCAGTTGGTATTTGTGTAAAAGGAAGGAAGCATATTTCCTTTAACTTTCTATTTTTTCTTAGCATTTTTTATCCGTGAGCTGTACTCAACATAGTGGGGAAATATCTGCAGATCCGTCTAAAATAGTTTAAAGTAGCAATACATAAGACAACATTGCCAGCGTTTGACGCACTAACCAAGTATCCACAATCTCGCACCTATTTGTATTATCTGAATCAGCGGTGCCTGGTTATCTTTCCAGATAAAGGGTCATAAGTTCTTACTCGATGTGAATTATTACCAGAGGGATCGATTACTTGGTGTTTAGAGGAAACAAATGAGGGAAAAGTCTTGATAAGTAGGCTGGCTAGCAGTAATTGCCTAACACCGGACAATTATGGACATCTGTGTGAAATCCTGTGTGCTTCCAAATGCATGTTATAATGTGTCTTCTGTATACCGCTCTACTTTTTTGCCCTCGCCATTCACTTCCACGTCGTGCATCCCTCCACCTCCACCGTCTAAGTCTTCCTCTATAGAATCCCATGTTTGCATCTTGGACTTGCAGACCTAAGCGAGGCCTGATACTCACTCATTTCTGGGGTATTATACGCCTCTTTTTCTCTCTCGCTCTCTCCTTTTCAAGTGTAGCTTCTTTTAGGAATTAAGCCACAATGAGGGGTGTACGTCTTCAAGAGCCTGTTCTAGGTGCCAACGAAGGGATGAAGGGAAATGTTTGGCAAGCATGGCACCTGATCTGCACTCCCATACTTGTTCCGCTTCTCAAATTTGCTATAGTAGTTTGCACATTGATGTCAATTATGTTATTCGTAGAGCGTGTTTATATGGTGATCGTGACAGTCTGTGTGAATCTTCTGAGGAGGAAAAGGTACACCGATTATAAATTGGAGACCGTGAAGAAAGAGCTGGAGGCAACCAATGATCATCCTACTGTTCTTGTACAAATTCCGATGTACAACGAAAATGAGGTATTTTCTTGAGCACTTCACAATTTCTTTGCCCAAAAGTTTATGTTGAAGTTGTCTCGTAATGTTCATAAGTTTTTTCCCCTTTGTGAAGAACATGTTTCTTTCTAGATTTTTAACACGTTTGATCTGAATTGGGTCTTTCGAGCACATCTTTTGTGGTTCATAAATAATTCCTTGATTTTCTTTCCTTTTGTAGAAAGAAAATCGTTTGTCTCCTATGTTTTTTTCGTCTCTTGTACTCGTTAAATTTACACCCGTCTCTTGAGCATAATATTTTAATATAATCGACATGAAAAAGTGCCATTTTCCTCATTTATTGATTTTGAGGAGAGTAAATTCCATGGAAAATTTATTAAGGAAACAAAATTGTATGTTGCAATTAGTATAAATGATAAATATTACAGATCCTTAATTACAGGAGAAGGTAGAATAATTGCATTAATCTAATAAATATCTTTTTGTCTAACTATTAATCATGGTTTGCAGTATCGGTATCAGAATCAATATTGGACTTTTTCTATAAGTATCGACATCGGTAGTATCGACGGATTTGGATCGGAGTATCGGATTTTGGTATCGGAAAACAAATACCTATTAATAAGTTATTAAAAGTTTAGAATTTATTTATATATTCATGCATAATTTTAATTATTTCTGTGTTGTTTCTTTGTATTTTTGGAATTGACTAAAATAATAGTCACCTTTGTCAATTGGTTTACATGTGATAGATAACTTTTCTTCTTTTAGTTATGTTTACACCCTTAGTATGCTTTTACACTCTTGCTGAGTTCTTTCAATTTTCTTTGCCGAATTGACTGAAAAAGAGACCCATATGTCGATATCAGTGACTATCGGTATCGGATCAGGACATGCCAAATCGTATCGGTATCGGCCGTATCGGATAGGTATCAGACCGATACTGCAACCTATGCTATTAATACTTTCTCTTTATTCAAAATTTTCACTTATTTTAATGTAATGCTTATTTTTTGGGGGTCTGGAGTAGCTCCTCCCATTTATTGTGGCGATTCATATGTTTATATTTCTAACGACCAAATTAATATGCGAGCATTACCCAATAAAGAACTACGAAAAGTTGATTTGTTTAGGATTGGCCCACAAAAATATGATACTGAACCTACCTAGTTCCACATTGTTCACAAATTAGTCTATAAGACCTCGGTAATTTTAATTTTTAAGATTAATATAGACCTAAAAAGGTTCTTATATGTAGAAAAAATATGTATGTTATAACTTGTAAATGATCTTAGCTTTATTTGGATATCTATTCAGTTATCTATAAATAAGAAGACTGATCACACATTTATGGGATATCATTGTCAAAATTCAAGATTGATACATGTTTATGACAGGTCTAATTGTAAAATCGTAGCAGGTCAAGAAGAAGGAAAATTGATTGTTCTCTTATTAATGACAGGTGTACAAGTTCTCCATTAGAGCAGCATGTCGACTTAATTGGCCATCGGATAAGATCATAATACAAGTCCTTGATGATTCCAATGATCCGACAATTAAGGTAGTAAGGCATCTTAATTAAATTATAATTCATATTTTGCATACCAAGCATGAAGTGTTGGCATAACTCTATGTCGCTTTGTGGAAAAAATAGGAATTGGTACAGATAGAGTGTAGGAAATGGGCAGAAGAGGGAGTGAACATCAAATATGAGAGCAGGCCAAACAGGAATGGGTACAAGGCTGGAGCGCTTCGTGAAGGATTAAAGAAGGAATACGTTGATAACTGTGATTATGTGGCAATATTCGACGCTGATTTCCAACCCGAGGCGGACTACTTGTGGAGAACAATACCATTATTTTTCAGTAATTCAATGCTTGCTCTGGTCCAAGCTCGATGGAAGTTCGGTGAGTGCATACAATACCTAATTTTCTTTTGATCAGTGATGGATGGTAGTAACTTCTATAAGTTGTTTCTATATATTTATCTTCCCCACAGCTATCACATATATATGTATTTTGGGTTTACACTATCACTAGAAAGTCGGAGAGTAATAATAGTTTCTAACTTTCTAAAGTTGATTCCTTTTAAAATGTCACTTTCTTTGTGCCGCAACTTATTATTTATTTCCTTTTGTTCATACAAGCCATATATGCTAAAATGTCTGCTAAATGTTTTGGGTTAGAATTTAAGCAACAATATTTGGTTTGATACATCTACTTATCTTGGTCAATACACATTACAAACACTTTGCATAAGATGCTATACTTAACACGTGACAAAATGCAGTGAACGCAGATGAGTGTATAATGACCCGTCTCCAAGAGCTGTCTCTAGACTATCATTTCAGTGTGGAGCAAGAAGTCGGATCTTGGACATCCTCTTTCTTTGGCTTCAATGGTAAGGTGTAACAAAATCTAGCTAGCTAGCTAGATATTTAGTTCGATAGTGAATGTGTACAAAAATGGTGCTGGAAATTTGTTTGAAGGAACTGCTGGAGTCTGGAGGCTCAGTGCACTCTACGATGCTGGTGGATGGAAAGATAGGACAATTGCTGGAGATATGGAACTAACTATGAGAGCAAGTCTGAAGGCCTGGAAGTTTGTTTATGTGGGAGATTTATCAGTAAGTGGTAACTGTAATTTAAAAGAAGATACTAATTATGGATCGTGTCAGTATATCACATTAAGGAATTGTACTGAATGCATTATGATAGGTGAAGAATGAACTGCCAAGCACATACAATGCTTACCGGTCTCAACAACATAGGTTGGCTTGTGGACCTGCAAATTTGTTCAGAAAGATGTTTTGGGAGATAGTCTTTTACAAGGTACCTCCAACTGTTTAGTTATATGGCGTTTCGGCAGTTCACTTTGCATGTTCTGTGACTATCTTTTACCGATATGGATCACATCTGATCAATCTTACTATATTTCCAATGGATATACAGGGGATATCAGCATCAAAGAAGTTTCACATGCTATATACTTTCTTCTTTGTGAGGAAGATAGTAGCACATTTTGTTCCTTTCTTCTTCTACTGCATTGTTCTTCCAGCATGTGTACTAGTTCCGGACATCCATCTTCCCTTCTTTATAGCTGTTTTCATTCCATCGACAATTATCATTCTCAATGCTATATGGACTCGAAGGTACACATTGAGGATTTATAAAAGCATCATACAGTATAGGATATTACTAGTAAATTATTAGCATCATTATATGGTTATGAGCAAAAATTTAGGTGCTAGAACATTAAATATGTCCGTGCCTCTGATAGATAGATTAGCTAGCCTCTTAAATTTGGACAACGAATCTCAGCTTAGTATTATGACTCTTGTTCATAATAGAACTCTTATTACCTTGTAGGTCTTTCCATTTGCTCATCTTTTGGATCCTCTTTGAGAATGTGATGTCCCTGCATCGCACTAAAGCTACAATCATCGGACTACTGGATACGAGCCGTGCCAACGAGTGGGTTGTCACGGAGAAATTAGGAAATCGGCAGCGAAGGGTCAGTTGCCGGGAAAGGAGACGCCGTCGTCAAGAAGAGAGGTATATTCTGAAATGACATAATACTAGGACCTAAATCTGTAGGCAACCGTCGTGTTCTCGAGAATGATTTTATAATTGGTTCATAATTTCTTCTTCTTTTCTGTTTCTAACAGGGTCCATATTATGGAGATCCTAGTTGGATTATACCTCTTCTACTGTGGACTCTTCGATTTCCGCTATGGTCAGAATCACTTCTACCTCTACCTGTTCTTCCAAGCCGGAGCTTTCTTCATCATGGGATTCGGTTTCGTTGGCACAAGTGCAGTACCTCCTATTTAGAAGAACCAAAAAAGAGAGAGGAGAAGGTAGCAAAACCTTCATGTTATGTGCATGTTAAGAATAAGTCCGTTGTTCCCAGAACATATGAAAAGCCTATTATGTCTATGTTTTAAATAACGATGGAATAAAGGCTGTTGTTGAAATTGTTGCATGGTTTACTATCAACTAGCATGTGATATTGCAGTTTTGTGGTGTTACAACATAGAGATAAGTAACTTGTGTGAGAAATGTTACAACTTTTGACATATCTGAAGCCAAATTATCCACCAATCATGGTATATGTAACCTTGAATCAAATATTCTGCCAATTGCTCGAATATATGTCCTCATACCACACTTGACTTGCTCACTCACGGCTACAGCCTACAGCATGATAATTTGGGGGCACTATAGAATCCTTATTGCTGCTGTCTATTGCTTCTCATTGGTTAGAATTCTTGAATTTGATCCAGTTTGCGTACGGAGGATGAGAGTGGGTGCATCATAGCATAGCAATTGAGAGTTTTATGATGCTTGGATTTGACAGTGAAGGAGTGAATACTTCTCTTTTTCAATGTGTTCATATTTTGATAGGCCATTTTTGTTTACCACAAAAACTAGAATGTATATTCATTCTTTCACTCAAAAATTACACGTGTCAAATTTGTGATAAAAACTAGTGTTGATGTTCACTAGACTACTCAAAGTGATTTTAGGTTAGATGGAACTGACACGTGATAATTTTTGAACAGAAGGGTGAACATCCACCCTAGACTTGGTGGATGAACAAAAATGAACTCCTATTTTGATATCGAAAACAAAGACAACTCATTCACCTTCTTGACATGAGCCATACATGAATGAAGTTCAAATAATTTTAGGAATTGTATTTTTGTAGAAAGCCGCTTTATTGCACAACAATTGTCAAACTGCAAATGATTTGTTGCACCATTTGGTAAATTAAGTTTGTGACAGACAAGTCAGATGGAAATAATATAGAGATGATAATAGATCTGGTCGTCAGAATATTCAAACTCAGTTCTAAAATATCCGGCGAAAAAAAATTTGGTCCAGACCGGCCCAGCCAAAGATACCCAACCCATGGACGGCCCTGCTCAACTATGTTTATTTTATTTTTGTTCCTATTTTTGAATATTCGGTCAGACCCAGACGAGACTCACATGTTTATAATAATTTTGCTTAATTGCAACTTGATATCCTCAACTATTGACAATGTTCAACTTGATACTTTCAACTTTGATAGATACTAACTTAATATCATCTCAACTAATATTTTCAATTTAATAACAAAAAATTATTTTATTCCTAAACTCCCCTCCCCCACCCACCCCTACCCTCCCGCTTCTCCGCTGGCAGCTACCCCCAACCCCGGCGACTACCCCCCTATCGGCCTCGACTACCCCCCCCCCCCCCCCCCCCCCTCCACCTCGCGTGCGCCCCCGCTCACCCCCGCACGCTCCCCCGCACGTCTACGGGTCCACGCACGTAGCCCGCCTGCGCGTCTGTCGGCCGTATGCCGCCGGCCACCCGCGCCTGTCCTACCTGCAGCCGTAGAAAGAGGAGGGAAAAAGGAAGGGACATTTTTGTCCATAAATATTTTCAGAATATCAAATTGATATCTATAAAAGTTAAAATGATATTAAGTTGAACATTGTTTTACAATTTAGCCTAATAGTTTTGAAAGAGCAGACGCTGTTCACTACTCAACAGCGGATGGGAGCACGAGGGTGGGAACAAATAATATAGTGACACGTCTGAGATTGTGCGCGCGGGAGAGGAAAAGGGAAGAAAAACGGCAGCCGCGCGTTCTACTACCACTACGTACTCCGTACTCTGCCCCAAGTGGTCCCCACACCCCCATGCATGCAAATGCAATGCCATGCCCATGATCATGTATACTATATTGGGATGGATAATGACAAAAAGACCGAAATACCCCCAAGTGACCTGCCACTCTGCTGCTTCAACTTCGGATTGATGATGGCAAAATGCCCCATGGCCCCCATTCATACATACATGCATCCCTGAGTATAAGAGAGAGAGAGAGAGAGAGAGAGAGAGAGAGAGAGACGCCATGGGGAGGAAGGTGAGCAAGCTTTTCTGTTGTTGTTGCTCTCCATAAATTTGCGCGTATGCTTTAATTTGATTCGTCGTTGTTGCAGAAGAAAGGAGCGGGTGGATCATGTCATCAGCAGCAGCCCATCAAGAACCATCCGGAACACGAAGAAGAAGATGATGAAGCAGCAGCAGTAGAGAAAGAGGAAGAATATGTGAACGACAACAGCAGCAACAACAAAAAGACCGGCGGGGGAGGCGGCGATCGCGGCCGCTCCTCCGTCGTCCTCAGGGTCCCCATTCACTGCGACGGCTGCTCCGACGACGTCCGTCGTTCCCTCAAAGGATTCCCAGGTGACCTTTCTTCTTCTTCCTTGGCTAATTAGTTTAGCATTGACAGCGCACGTTAGCGATCAGGGCATGAAAGTTTTTTTTATTTGTCAGGGATAGAGAAAGTGGACATGGCGAGCAACAAGCTGACGGTGGTCGGAGAAGTAGATCCGATAAGGATCCGGGAACGGGTGGAGCAGAAGACCGGGAAGAAGGTGGATATCATCTCGCCCGTCAACCCAAAGAAGAAGCCCGACCCGAAACAGCAGGAAGACAAAAAACCAAAAGAGGTTATTATATATATATATACATTTATTATTTGTTTGGATCAATTGATTTTTATTTTTACTGTAAATCTAAGTTTTTCTATAGCCTCCATTTTCGACTGTGGTTCTGAGGATCGCACTGCACTGCGAGGGCTGCATCCACCGGATCTATAAGACAATTAGGAGATTTGAAGGTACTTTTCTGCTAATTCAATTTCTCTTGTAATTTTTTTTTTAATCAAAAGCATAATCATTCATTTAAGGAGAAGGATTACAAGTTGGTATATCATTCATGATATACTTTGAGTTACAAACAGGAACTTCTTCATACAGAAATATGAAATCTGGTTGTTTTGATAATAAAGCATAAGAGGCTAAATGATGTGCTACTTTGTTGGCACTTCTTGTTCTAGGGACGAAGGTATAATTTCTCTTGTAAATTATTTTTGCAATTTCCTTCCCATGTGTGTGTCAGTGTGTGTGTGTGTGTTTTCATTGGTGAATAGTGTGCATGCCATTTTAGAAGTTTACCGAGTTTTCATTTTAAAAAATTTTGTAGGGCACTTATACAGTAAGTTACAATATTTTGACAAAATGTAGGTCTGATTTAGGAAATATATAGTTCATGTATGCTATTTTTCTACTGTTCTGATATAATTCATCAAATGGAAAAGTTGGATTTATTTCAGAAAATTTCAGATAACAAACTATAGATAAATATCAAATAAGATAACAAAGTTTTCAAAATGCAAAATGAGATATAATTAAGTCCCCAGTAGAACTGACGAATGTCGCCAATTCAACTGATGACTTCAATTTTTATTTTTTATTTTTACTCTGGGAAAGCTAATAAAAAAATATCACAACACCACCCAGACCGTCAGTTTAAGTGGCGACATGATGGCATGTTTTGAGAAGCGTCGACTTAGAGTCCATGTGCTTGATGTTCTTGCTACTCACCTCACTTACTTTCAAAGTGCACAAACAAACAAGTGCTTGCTGTTCTTGCTACTCACCTCTGAGACTGTCAAAGTGCACAAACAAACAAGCATGTAAAAAACACGTGCTACTCGCCAGTTGAAGTGGCGACTTGGAGTAGCCATGCTATCATGTCGCCAGTTAAACTGGTAGTCTGGACGTTTGTGTGATTTTTTTTTCCTATTAGCTTCGAAGTCGCCATTTGAATTGGCCACATGAGTGCTGGTGATTTATGTTTCATTTTGCATTTTGGAAACTTTGTTATCTGAGTTGTTATTATCTATAGTTTTATTATCTTTTAGGAAAATTTCTGGATTTATTTGTAGTGCTCTTCTAGTACAGAAATTATATTAGAAAGAACACTCCGATTGTCAAGTACCAAGTCAGACTCGAAAATAACACCAGACCAGAGCCAGTATTTATAGACTATACCCTCGTCTTTGTGTCGTATGGTGTCTTATTGGCAACTATGAACCATGATATGTAGTTATCGGTTTTGTAGTTATAATTAAATTGTAAGATTTTTTACTGCATCTTGATTACTGTACATGCGCTTAGTTTCCCCTTAATTAGTATACTTTGAAGGTACAGATGACCGTACTTTTAATTTCCATGCAATTGGTGCACTAGAAGACTCGATTAGTTTCCCTTGTAATCTAGGAGGTATAATTACTCGATGTGTATCCTCAATTATTTTCAAAGTCACTTGATGTACATATAAATCAACGATGACCATCTAATTTTACTTTGATGCCAAACCCAGAAATTAACTCCCTACCTGCTTCCAATTAAGTTCCAACCACAATGTTCTAATTAGCAAATGGATTTAAATGGAATTAGTCGAGTAATCATCAACTTGCTTAATGCGACATATTAATCGGCAGATATCTAGTAATCCAATTAATATATATAACATTAATTAATTGTTTCCAATTTTGAATGTCCCAGGTGTTGCTCATGTTTCTATGGACATTGATAATGACCTGGTGATTGTTAAAGGCATAATGGAGGTGAAGAAGCTGATTGAAGTTGTCAAGGAGAAGATGAAGCGACCGGTCCAGATTGTCCCTCCGCGGAAGGAATCAGGTGGCGCCGAAGTGAAAGATAAGTGCTCGGGGAAGGAGGGCCAGGAGAAGGTGGCGGCGCCGGAGAAGTGCCAGCTGGATTCCTGCGATGGACGGTACTGTGCTTACACCATTCAAATGGTTCATGCTCCTCAGCTGTTCAGCGACGAGAACCCGAATGCTTGTTCCATAATGTGATGATAATTAGCTAGGAAACAACATGAGTGCAATCTTGGTAAAAGAAACTGTAGATGATAAAAACTTAGGAAGAGAGTACATCCAGTATAGAAGAAAAACGAGTTGAGGATTTGATGCTTTTCAATTAATTGTTTTCTGCAAGTTCATGTGTTAGTGGTTAATTAGTGACTGCTACCTTGAACTTGGAAATGCCCAATTTTATGCATGCATGCACGTTAGTCTAGCTACATTGTCATGACTATAGGTACTCTGTTTCAGTTTTGTACGTATTACTGTTTTTTCTGCAACCTGACGGAATGAAACATCTTTTACAGTTAGTCTAGCTACATATATATATTTATTTATCACCTTAATTAGCCGGGAGGGAGGGAGGGAGGGAGATTGAAGCTGAGATTGGAGAAAAAGGCCAATTATTCTTCAGTATCTGAACTATCTATCTAAATATTACAGGGTCACACAGGAAATCAATCAATGTGGAGATCTCTATTCGATCTCGATCTATACTTGAAAGCTAGCTAGCCGTACGTACGTACGTACGCTCATACCATCCTGGTTTGAAATTATTTTGTTTAGTTTAGATGACACAAATAGATGAATATTAAATTAACGCCACAACCAAAGCCAGCCGGCCGGTCATTTGTACTTTCCTATGCACCAGAGCTTTATAACTAATAATAATAAAATCAATCATCTGCATTCACTTTAGTTTCCTCTCCTCTCCTCTTATTTATCATACTGTAAATTGTATTTGTTCATATTTTTATTTGTTCTATAGTTTTGAATGTTGCAGCAACAGTACTCTTGTGATTGCATTGACAGGAAAACAGATAAAAAGTAACCAGTTAATACTTAGACAATCTCTGGGGGACAAGATATATAAAGCGCTCAACTCCCCTTACAACATAAAACAAAAAAAAATACTTATAATTATTTTCAAAGTAATAAACATTCGTTTAATAAACCGCCAAATAAAGAAAAAAAAATGAGTATAACCCGAAAACTTATGACACCGAACCACTTGCATAATATTTACACCCATATATTTATTTATGGCTTATTTTTAACTTCATACTCTCAACT
Organism: Iris macrosiphon; assembly: GCA_036927795.1. Classification (NCBI taxonomy): domain Eukaryota; kingdom Viridiplantae; phylum Streptophyta; class Magnoliopsida; order Asparagales; family Iridaceae; genus Iris; species Iris macrosiphon. Next base: position 737,790 of record JAYESA010000018.1, on the reverse strand, counting down.
ATATTTGTTTTTTAACTTGATATCTTAAATTATTTTACTCAACAATTTACATACAACTAAGTATTGAATATTTACAACTTTGTATCCTTGAAAAAAAAAAAAAAAAAAAATCAAAAGTACCCCATGTCCCTTCCCCCCCCCCCCTCCCCCCTCTCTTTCTCTATATGGTAACGACAGCCCACGGTGGGAGGAGAGAGCCGGAGGGGACGGATAGCAACAACAATAACAACGACATCGACAACATTAACGACATGAGGAGAGGAGACGCGAGAGGGGACATCCGGAGGGGCGGGCGACGAGAGAAGGGGTCACAAGAAGGGGTAGCCGGAGGGAGGAGACTGCAAAGGAGGGAACGAGAGAAATTTTCGATATTTTTTAGAATATTATGTTGTTGATTAAAAAACAATGGCCACGTAGGCAAAAAACAATGTTGTTGATTAAAAAACATAAAGTTGAAAAATAATAATAATTGAAGGTATGAGAGGTCCTAAACCGACTAGGCGAGCAATGGCCACGTAGGCCAAAGACAATCAAACCGCAGATATTCCATCCAACGGGTTCGATTTCTTCCTTTTTGTTTCTTAAGCAACAAGACTTCCCAGCCGATCAATATATTATATAAATATCCCAAGTTAGGTCGCTCAAGTAAAGGAAAGCGTCTATTTTTCTTCTATAAATCTCTCCTCTCTCACTGCTCTTTTAATTTTCTTCCTATTTTGATCTCTTGGAAATCTCATGGCGAACCAAGGAGAAGCTGCTTCTTCCTCTGATCCGTAAGTTTTAATCTTTGATTTAGGGTTAGGGTTTCTACCAGTGGTTAGGTTTTGAATTTGGGGGATTTTTTTTGTTTTTTGTTTTGGCAGGAAGGGGGCGAAGAGGGATTTCAGCACGGCGATCCTGGAGAGAAAGAAGGCGGCGAACAGGCTGATCGTCGATGAAGCGGTGAACGACGACAATTCGGTGGTGTCAATGAACCCGGAGACCATGGAGAAGCTCCAGATCTTCCGTGGCGACACGATCCTTCTGAAGGTATCGGAGTCCTTATGGTTGAATTAGCTAATTACTTTGGTGGGTCTTGCCTTTTGTGTATGGGAAGTTTAAAATTAGTTACTTTGGTGGAAAACTTCAATTTTGGATTCTGGAAGTATCGGATACGTGGAAATTCTGGAGTTAATCGCTTGTACTCTTATTAGGTTTTTTAAATTTGGTAGATATACGGGAACTGGATTTATGTTTGGATAGGGTTAAAATTAGTAAATTAATTTGGTAGCGGCAGTTCAGATTACTTACTTTAGGAATATTGGGCAATGTGCGAACTCTTTGTTGCGGTTATAAGTTGTCACTGTAGCAAGTGAAGTACCTGTGCACTTCAAAGTTGTCAATTTGATCGTGTCGAGCTATGTTGCACGGACGACACAGACACTACACAACATAAAAATGTGTCGACACAGACACGACACATAATTTTTGTGTCTGATATGCGTCGAACGTTTCGAACAACGTGGCCCAGTTTTTTGGAGTGTCCATCCTTCCTAGGTGTTAAGGGCTATATCATATTTATCGAACCTTGGATGAGTAGGTTGTATTTATCTCTGGGGCCAAGACACTTGTATTTAAGTGTTAATTTAGTAGATTACGTAAGTAGTAGAAATTCAAAATTTTGATTTTGGTAGTATTTCATACATGGACACTTTGAGAAACTTTTGCCCCGATCAAGTCATTGTAGCAAGTGAAATGACCTGTGCACTTCAATGTTGTCAATTTGATACAGGTTGATGGCAACTTGTGGTTGTGCTAGTAAAGGGCTGGCAGTTTTATAGACCTGTGTGAGTAGGTTATGTTGATTTTCAATTCATAATATCCAAAAGTAAAATCAAAATTTTGGATGGTTCAATCAAGACAGGTGGTTACGTCGATCAAGATCAGTGCAAGGGCTTCAGAAATCTGTCAATAGCTATGACTGTTGACTGATTGTGTGTCATACAAACCCCATTGTCAGTGATTTTATGAGTTAAACGTCAAGTTGTGATCTCTCATTAGATGTTTAAATCAATTGTGTCAAACTATGGACAGATTGGTTATGTTGATGTTCATTCTGTAATTACATACACATGTTTGCATATCATGGTGTTCAGGATGAGTTGTTTCTGGATGGTTCATGTGTCAAGACACTTTTGGACACTATGTCAGTGGATCAGTAAATCTGATTTGAGCATCAGCACCTCTTGACCAGAGCTTATTTCAACCTTGACATTTCTTGACTGGACATCAGATAATTAGTAAGTTTGCACCTCAAAATTAGTTTTGACCATCTGTCAGTTAACTAGTAATCAAAGGGCTTAAACCCATGATTACAAGCAAGCAGTACTTGATGTATCCAATTTTCTTTGTCCTTTAGCTAAATAACCAGGTCAATGTTAAAACTGACAGAGTATGTTAACTGCAAGGATGTTTCTCATGATAACAACAATATTTGGTTTGTACCCTATTTAAAATCTTAGACAGTTGGGAACTATTGGGGAGGTGGTGGTTATATCTAACCGTTCCTCAGCAGTTTGTGTTTGATTCATTTTAAAACTAGTCTGATTGGTAACAAGAATGTTCTTCAAAACTTCTTTTAGGGAAGTCTGAAGTATCTTATTTCTTTAGCCTTCATGGTATTGTTTGTCATTTTTTCTTCTTGCTTTTTCTTTGGTTATCTAAAATGAACTTCCGATTTTCTTGTTTTGGCTAATATCAGGGGAAGAAACGAAAAGATACAATTTGCATCGCACTTGCTGACGATACATGTGACGAACCCAAGTTAAGAATGAATAAGGTTGTTCGATCAAACCTTAGAGTGAGGCTTGGAGATGTGGTATCTGTCCACCAATGTCAAGATGTGAAGTATGGTAAACGTGTCCACATACTGCCTATAGATGACACCATTGAAGGGGTCACAGGGAGCCTGTTCGATGCATACTTGAAACGTGAGTCTTGACTGTTATAGATGCATAGTATCTTGCCTTATTTTTATACAATGTTTGTCAAATTACAGTTTTTGTTTGTGGCATATTCTTTGATAGTTTCGTAGTTTAAATTTTAATTATTAATAACAAACAACGTTGGCATGCGTTATATTTATGTTTACCTACCAGTTACCACATACATAAGTAACAGGAAGTTTTTTCATGAAGATTTATTTACAATGGTGCAACTTGTCATGATTGGTCTTTAGGATTACGACACTTGGCAACTGCAAGAGAGGTTTAGTACTTTCTTCTTCTTGGTATAGAAGGTTGTATGAAGATCTATCTCAGATACTGGTAGGATACACAGTGCCGCTGTGCTCCTTTTAGACACTTCTCTCCCTCAAGGTAGCAGCTATGATGCAGTATGTGTTATACATGGGCGCGCATGTGTTATACATGGGCGCGCATGTGTTATACATGGGCACGTGTTATACATGAGCACACGTAGTATTGCCTGCTATTACTGCTCCAGTGTCTAGAATAAGGCTTTACGTAAATAATGTTGTGTTAAGTCCCATACGTCGTAGGTTCTTTTCATGTGTTCAGTATATTACACATATCATTGTTACCTTGCAAGTATTGTTGGCCATTGTTCCTTGCAAGTATTGTTGACCATCTTGTCTTATACCTGCCAAATAAAAAACTTTTATGATTCTTCTTTAGATGATTGGTACCTCATTGTTCGCAAAGTGCATTATATCATCCTCCAACCACTCGTCTTAACTTTTGGATGATATAAAACCTTAATCATCGTTCAGTATCAAATATCAATGGTCTCGTATATGCACTGTTGATGCTATAATGCGTAAGCTGTTGTATGGTTTACACTATGCAAGTTAATTTTAGATAACCAATTCACGACGAGGAAGTATGAGTAGGTAAAACTTTTGTCAATTTCTTACCGGCAAAAGGGTGGGAATAGACAAAAACCTACAAGCATACTACAATCATAAACATATACTTTGTAAATCTGGAACACTATTTTAAGGGTACGTTATCACTTATTATTCATTAATGATAGTCATCTCTAAATGAAAGGTTACCTTTATATTGCCACTATTCACGCATTGGATACAAAATATAACTACTTGAACCAATCCAAATTATGATTAATTTTTTGACTAGTGCTAGAAAACCAACTTGATTTGAACTCAAAATAAATTAAACTAACTACAAGTTGAAATCATTATGATCAGGGCCGGCCTAGTAATTTGGGTGTGCCCAAAGCGGACCTAAACATGGTGCCCTTATATATATATATATATATATATATATATATATATATATATACCCAGTATTTTTCTTAGAGAAATTTTGACTTACCCCCCACTTTTTTTTACCATATTTTAGGGTGCACCCCACAGTTTTTGCATATTGTACATGTCCCCCCACTTTTTACGGAATCCGTCCAGTCATGACGGTCAACTGCTTTGACCATTTTTTTGACCAAAATGTCCCTCCCATTCCGCCACCACCCCTCTCCCCCCCCCCTTCTCCCCCCCCTCCACCCCCCGGGAGCGGTGGCAGCCTGTCGGCGGGGAGGGGGGGGGTTGATTTTTTGGGTTGGCCGTCATGACGGGATGGATTCCGTCTAAAGTGGGGGGACATGTACATTATGCAAAAACTGTGGGGTGCACCCTTAAATATGGTAAAAAAAAGTGGGGTTAAGTCAAGATTTCTCTCTTTTTTTAATAACGAACCACCAAATTTTCGTTAAAAGACTAAAAGCAAACCAAGATTGCATGAGATTTCAAGAAAAAAATCAAGATTATATAAAGGCTATAAATATCAGTGGTCTTGGGTTAAACTTTGGTAAAAAAATTATCTTAGTTTTGGGCTTTAATTAAAAAAATAATACAAGAATTGGGTTTTAATTAAATTGTAATGTTACTTCTTGGCTTTAATTACGAAAACAAAATTGGGCTTAATGAAAAAAGAAAATTAAATTTGCTGAAAAGCCATTTCATATCTTATGTAAAGCTGATTTGCTCTAGTATATATAGTTTCTGGGCTTAAATTGGTGCCCCTTATTTTGGACCTGTATTTGGGGCCCAAAGCCATGTTTTTGTCAGCCTTGGCTAAAGGACCGGCACTAGTTTTTTTTTTTTTCCGATGAACCGGCACTAGTTATGAACCAATCCAAATTATGATTATTGTTTTCTTTTCTTTTCTTTTCAGACTACTAGTTAAAAACTGTTAAAAGTCCCTGCCACATGCACTAAGACTAGAGTATTGGTGAGGGCTGAGGGTTAATTCTAACACGCCCCAGCATGTCGTAGTCCGATTTCATAGGCCAAGAGCTGAATTCACGCATCAGTATATTCTATTTTAAACCGACTTTAAATGTGTGCGTCAGAGAAAATTCAACGTGGGTTGCACCGATGCCATGTTAAAAGTTCCTGCACAATAACTCGATAGTGTTGGCGAGGATTGATTATTCTAACAAAAACAACATGATATTACTTATTGAGCGGATCTGTTCCTTCATAGAGGATGTTGTGAATACTGTTTATGTTTGGGACAATTCTATTGGAGAGCTCATATAGTTGTCAGCATGTTATAATTTTACTCTACCTGAATCTTATTTTATTTGGTGTATAGTGTGAATGCTTGTATTGGTGCATTCTTTCTTATACTAGCAAACTTTGAACCCCATTCTGATTGCAAAACAACAAACTTAAGTTTTATACGATGTGTGATTTTAAGGTATTTTTTACTTGTGATCCTTTACATCTCTTTACTAGCTACTTCTTGATATGAAGGCTATGTTATTTCCAACGTGCAAGTTCAGATCATGACCTGTCTTTGCACAATGTTTTGCAGCATATTTCTTGGAGGCATATCGTCCTGTTAGGAAAGGGGATCTTTTCCTCGTTAGAGGAGGAATGAGAAGTGTTGAATTCAAGGTAATTGAGACAGACCCTGCAGAGTACTGTGTTGTTTCCCCAGACACGGAGATCTTCTGTGAAGGAGAGCCTGTGAAAAGGGAGGATGAAGATAGACTTGATGAAATAGGTTATGATGATGTTGGTGGTGTGCGGAAACAAATGGCTCAGATCAGAGAGTTAGTTGAGCTTCCCCTCAGGCACCCTCAACTCTTCAAATCTATAGGAGTCAAACCACCCAAAGGAATCTTGCTATATGGCCCTCCTGGTTCTGGGAAGACGCTCATAGCTAGAGCTGTTGCAAATGAAACAGGAGCCTTCTTCTTCTGTATTAATGGCCCGGAGATTATGTCAAAGTTAGCTGGAGAAAGTGAGAGCAACCTTAGGAAGGCTTTTGAAGAAGCTGAAAAGAATGCGCCTTCAATTATTTTTATTGATGAGCTCGACTCGATTGCTCCTAAGAGAGAAAAGACTCATGGAGAAGTTGAGAGGCGTATTGTTTCTCAACTTCTGACCCTGATGGACGGCTTGAAATCACGTGCCCATGTAATTGTAATGGGAGCTACAAATCGTCCAAACAGTATTGACCCAGCCCTTAGAAGGTTTGGGAGGTTTGATAGGGAAATTGACATTGGAGTTCCAGATGAAGTTGGACGACTGGAGGTCCTCCGCATTCATACTAAGAATATGAAGCTAGCTGAAGAAGTAAGAGAACCATTGACCCACATCTTTGCTCTTATGTCTTACTAACTGTGACTTCAGTTTAAATGTTCAATTAATTGGATGACAATGTTTAAATGCAGGTCAACTTAGAAAGAATTGCTAAGGACACCCATGGTTATGTTGGGGCTGATCTGGCTGCCCTATGCACGGAAGCTGCCCTTCAATGCATACGTGAAAAAATGGATGTCATCGACTTGGAAGATGAGACAATAGATGCCGAGATACTTAATTCTATGGCTGTTTCTGATGAACATTTCAAGACTGCTCTCGGAACAAGCAATCCCTCTGCACTTCGCGAAACAGTAAGTTGGCATGTCAACTTTCAATATTTTCAACTTCCATACTTGCTGTCATGAGTGCTATTTGTTTGCTTTGGAATTATATGTACGCCTCCTCACCTACTTGCCAACCTTGATGAGCAGGTGGTTGAAGTGCCTAATGTTAGCTGGGAGGACATTGGTGGTCTTGAGAATGTCAAGAGGGAACTCCAAGAGGTAAGTTGGAATTTGCTCCTTATGTCATTCTTGTTCATACTTCTAATTATTCTCTTTATTCTTTTCTACGGTGAGATTCAATTTGACTTCATTTTTGTTGTTATGTCATTGTAGACTGTTCAATATCCAGTCGAGCATCCTGAGAAGTTTGAGAAATTTGGCATGGCACCTTCTAAGGGGGTCTTATTTTATGGTCCTCCTGGTTGTGGAAAAACTTTGTTAGCGAAGGCAATTGCTAATGAATGCCAAGCAAATTTTATTAGTGTCAAGGGTCCGGAGCTGCTCACCATGTGGTTTGGTGAGAGTGAAGCAAATGTACGTGAAATCTTTGACAAGGCTCGTGGATCTGCACCATGTGTCCTCTTTTTCGATGAGCTTGATTCAATTGCCACTCAGGTTTGTTTCAACATTGACAATATCCAATGTGCTTCATCTATGTGCATTTTCTGATTACGTGCATTTTCTGATTATGTGCATATATTTGATATTCTAGAGAGGAAGCAGTGCTGGAGATGCTGGCGGTGCTGCTGATAGAGTTCTCAATCAACTCTTGACGGAGATGGATGGCATGTCTGCCAAAAAGACTGTTTTTATTATCGGGGCAACAAATAGGCCTGACATTATAGATCCAGCATTGCTTAGGCCAGGCCGTCTTGACCAGCTAATTTATATTCCTCTTCCTGATGAAGCCTCTCGTCTCTCGATATTTAAAGCTTGTCTGCGCAAGTCACCCGTTTCAAAAGATGTAGATCTAAGGGCTCTTGCGAAGTACACTCAAGGTTTTAGTGGTGCAGATATTACGGAGATTTGTCAGCGAGCGGTTAAATATGCCATCAGAGAAAACATTGAGAAGGTATGCCTCACTCTTGCTTCCGCATTTAGTTATATGTGTGTAGTTGGTAGGTTCTGATGGCATATTGATCTTACATAGATAATGCATCAGACAGTTCATCTTTTTAATGTATTCTTCTGTTAACACATTTATATTCCCCACGAAGAGGCTGGTCAGTTGGTAGCACTGACAAGTGAGGGCAGGGGAGGAGGAAGGGGGGAGAGAGGGGGGGGGGGGGGGGGGGATGGGGAAGAGTTATTGGGGTTGGTTCTAATCCCATGCCAGTCAAAAAAATAACCAAATTTGGGGGAAGGGGGTCATGGAGCTAGTAAACCAGGACAGGGGCAAGTCATTAATGACCGGCCTTCAGTGCATATAGCTTCTGTGAACATTTTATCACTTTGAAATTCACTGCTTGAAGTAGGGTTGTAAGCGAGTCTGATTCGGATCAGAGGTTGAACCCTCCACCAACATCCGCATCGGCCTCCCAACATGATGGAGAAATATTGCCTCCACCTCGAAATGGAGGTCTGCATATGCCTCCGGCTCCACATCTCTGCCTCTGGCTCCAAATCCAACTAAAGAAGTGATAATGTCTAGTTCAACTATAATGGAAGAAGATTGTTCATATATATATATATATATATATATATATATATATATGAGTTGGGGTCCGAATAGTTTTGCATTGTTTTCTTTCCCACTTGCAGATCATCAGAAAATACTTGCTCACTGCATGAGGTTGCTTCTCGTTATGCTCATCTTAGTAATCATAATCAACTTCTGAAATAATCGTTCTCTGGCCTCCATCTCGTTGGAACTAAATCATAACTTAAGAGCTTCAAATTGGGTATTTTGCATCGAACATTGCTACCCTATAGTTTCTTTCAGGTTTTACCAGTTAGTAAGTATATTTATGGTTGTAGTATACACCTACTTTTATGTCGAAATCTGCACCTTTCTGAGATTGCAGAGTTATTGCGAATGTTTTTGTTGAATTTAATTCATCTTTGGGAGTGGGCCGAGCTTCAAATTGAACAGTTCTTATGACATGTGCCTATATTTATGTCAAAATTTGTACATTCCATCTGAGATCACAAGTATATTGTGTCATGTTTTTCTTGAATTTTTTGTGTCTTTGGAGTAGGACAAGCTCAATAATCAAACAGTTCTTAGGTTATGCAGTTCTATCTTGTTGTTCCATGCTAGTTAGCCGACTGTTTTACATCTTTTGACATTCAGGATATTGAAAAGGAAAGGAGGAGGAGCGAGAATCCAGAAGCCATGGAGGAAGATGACGCTGATGAAGTTGCAGAAATCAAAGCAGCTCATTTTGAGGAGTCGATGAAGTTTGCAAGGAGGAGTGTCAGTGATGCTGACATACGGAAGTATCAGGCTTTTGCACAGACCTTGCAGCAGTCACGTGGGTTTGGATCTGATTTCCGCTTTACAGAACGATCCGAGACTGCAGTTGGAGGGACTGGAGCAGACCCGTTTGCATCCTCCGGCGCTGCAGCTGATGATGATGATCTATATAGTTAAGTTGGATATAAATAATGGTCTTGTACTTTTATCATCGGTCTATTTAGTTTTCTTGTGAAAATGGATGTTTACCGGTAGTAAAAACATCTGGCCTTTGTTCTTGAGAATATTTGGAAGTGAAGTTGCAGGAAACACTCTCTTTCCATGGTTTTTATTTTTCATCTACACCCCAAAATTTTGGTGTGACAGTTAATTATGCATCTTCATTCCAGTATCTTTATAATGCCAGCTCTTGTTCAAGTGATTAGACTGTTCTTCTCAAAATTTATTATTTGTGGTAAAAGAAAAAGGTGTAGTCATCCAGTATGTGTAAATATTTGGAGGCAGACTTGCGTGTTCTCACCATGTTTGGTTTTTAGCCAACATCGTATACAAATATGAAATACTTGGATCCTTTCTGGAACATGTAAACTTAAGCAGGTACGAGCTATTTGCTAGCTCGGCTCACAGGAAGAGCTCATGAGCCAGCCAAGAGGAGGCTTGTTCCGTAAGCTTGTGCTCGACTGGTTTTTATTATAGTAGATATAGAGAAATATCTTGCACTAATAAACAAATTGAAACACTTTCGATCTGATATTAATTTCACATAGCTATAGCCTATACTTGAATATTTTGGGATAATGTTGATGGGCCTAGCTCAAATTAATCTTCCAAAATATAAAGTAGTTTTTAGACGATTCAAAAGTGAGCCGTCTAAGCTGTAAATACATACTCAACATATTAAATTTTTTTAAAAGTAATTATGGAAGATAAATAAGATCTTAAATTTTTTTAATCTTATCTATTAAAATCGTTAATAAATACTCAATCAATTTAATTTAAAAAAAATTAACAGGAGATAAAAAAATCAATTTACTTTCCATCTATAATTCACTTTTTTTTTTTCATAATAAATTATAATTAAAATATTTTTAAATATTTAATTATTTTACAATAATATAACACTTGTATTTATGGGATGAGCTTGAGCTATGTCCATCTCTTGGTTCTTGAACACCTCTACACACAGGCAACTTATTTAAGTAAAATTCCTAAACTATATATTTGTACATCTTTAATTACATTGCTAAGCTGAGCAAAGTACCTCCGCAACTCAGTAAGCAAGCAAGATGGCAGGTGCTCTTGTCTGACACTCGCTACGCTACCTACTTGTCTGCAGTATATCTAAGATACTCCAATCTCACTTACTGGCACCTTATTTAAGGCTTGTGATAAAGACACTACAAAAATTACTTGAGACTAGTCCCATAGGCTAGTCCATTAATGAATAAATTTTACTCATACTAGCCTAAATATTATTCATACTAGTCTAACCTCACCCTCCAAACCACCAAAACCTCTACCACCGCCGGCACTTGGCCGGAGCTCTCCTCCTCCACTCCTTCCATTTGAAGACCTAAAATTTTGCAATGTCCATCTCCTCAAATTTCAACCATTAATCGATGACTTCCAAACTCTCTAAAAAAATCAAGGTACAATTCTTCCTTCTCCTTCTCAAATTTTTTTATTTGTCATTGCATTTCGAAAAATTTTCTTTCCAATATTCGTTAGAGGCTTAAAATTATAGTGAAATAAGCTAAAATAGGTTTTGGATGTAGTTTCAACGTATTTCTGGAGTCTCGAACCCTATTTTAGGGTATACAAGTTCGAATATCCTCGAACGTTCAGAACAGAAACATGTCGGACTGTAGACATTTGTACAGTCCTATGTACATTGTGGACTGCTGAAATATCTGCAGTCTTTTATGTATAGAGGACTGTAGAAATTTTAACAGTCCTATATACATATAGGATTGTACAAATTTCTACAGTCCTGATTCAGTCCTGATTGTTCAATTACTTTTGGGATGTTAAAATATATATTTCTTTGTCTTATAGTCACGACCCCCGGAAGGACCTTGAGGATGAAGGTATCATAGGAAGACGTCCCACTGCGTCGATGCGTAAGAAACGCAATGTTGAGCGTGATGTTGAGACATCCCTCACTATCGTCGACCCCGAGGCATGTAATACCCCGTTCCGTTCAAGCGGACTGCCGATTCAAACGACAAAAGTACAACTGTCCCGACCCGCTTTGCCTCAAACGAGTAGCAAAGGATATCCAGACTTGTCCCTGCAGGAATCCGGCTTAGGCTTTCAGAGGCTCGCTTGACGTATCGCTCTACAGAGGCGAATCATCGCTAAGGTGGGTGGCTACGGTGAACTTGTCTTTGCTTAGCCAGCACACATAAAATCTGGAATGATACATGCTAGTCGCTAGGTGATTCACCCCCTGCATGCTAATAAGAATCCAACGCACCTAGCTAAGAAAATAATTCCAACTTGTATTGCTTATGCTAGAACATGGAAATGAAATACTGCTTATAATCAGACCCTCACATGCTAAGTCCCTTACGATCTCACTCCTCGGCTTACCTTCGGGTCTGAGCAAACGTGATTGCTTATGTTCCTTAGAAACGCATGCTGCCTGCTTACGAATGTCTAACGTTATTGTATTGTGCATGCATTCTTGTTAGCCAGGAGACTATCAAATAGTCCTTTTGTGCAATTGAACCTGCAAGTATCCGGGATCGTTAGGTCACCCAAGGCAAATTCCCGAACCAGGGGAATGCATCAAGTAAGAATGAATATTGAACGTGAATCACACTTGAATGATAATCATGCCAAGTATGCATCTGAATGAGGAGCGGCTGCCGCTCAGTCCAACGGGAAGGTCGGCGGGCTGTAGCCGGAGTCGGGGTGCTGGGGTGTCGATAGTGGTGGAGTAATCGGTCGGATGGGAGGAAGTAGGCCGGAGCAATGGGAGGAGTAGGCCGGACAATGGAGTCGGGGTGGTTGCAGACCTGAGCGGCGTCGGGGGAGCTCGAACTGCTGCAGTCAGTCGGTCGGCGTCGTGCAGCAGTAGGCGGGGGAGGGTGCGGAGAGCTGCACAGTCGGAGCTGCGCGGGGGTGCACTGCCGGAGCCGTCGGGTACTGCTGTCCGGAGCCGCGCGGGCGTTGCTGTCGGCGCCGTCGGGTACTGCTGTCCGAAGCCGCGCGGGCGTTGTTGTCGGCGCCGCCAGGTGCTGCTGTCCGGAGCCGCGCGGGTGCTCGACTGGCCGGAGCCGAGTCAGTCGGCCGGCCGGTCGGGTCTCCTCTTCTAGAAGTAAGGAGGAAGAAGAGATGAAGAAGAAGGAAAAATGGAGAAGAAGAGAAAGGGAAGAAGTGGCTGTGGTTTAACAGGAAGAGGGAGGAGAGAGAGAGGGAGTGGGGTTTCCCAAATGTAGGGATTAGGGCCGGCCTTGGGGTTTGTGAGGGTGGGGTGATGTGATGTTTTATAGGGAGTGGTGAGTGGATGGAGGGTGGAGATGCTCCTATTCAAAATAGAGGGATAGGATTTGTCATGAAGAAAAATAGTTTCTTCATGAGGAGAGGTGAATGGATGAGTGTAATTTGGACCCAATTTTGTGACCTCTCCATTTGGTTTGGCCAATGGGGTGAGGGCACCTAAAATCACTAAATTGTAATTTAGCCCCTTAAATTCAGGAATTTGCACGAACACATAAAATGACGCTAAAATTGTGGAGAAAATCGCGGGTGATAGTTTGCATGGCGAGGGGGTATTGGGGGTTTGGCACGGGTTTAATTTTATGGCCATCGGGATTAATTAAGGATTAAAATAGGATTAGGCAAAGCTGGTATCCCCGATTTAAATAGAAATAAAGTGTCCCGCAATTTTAAATTAAATGGGGGCACTTGGGGTCAAAATTCGAAAATGACTCAAAGGCCAAAAATGGTGGGGGCTTGGAGTCAGTCTTGGACCCTTTAGTTGGTCTGGCTCAACGGGTTAAGTTGGTATCTCAAAACTGAGGGTAACGACACAGGTGTCCGACACGGAATTTAATTATGGGATTTCGGTTACAGAAAATTGTGTAATTAATTTAGAGCACAAGGAAAATAATTTTGAGTGGCGGAAAAGTCCAGTGCCTAATTTGGCGAGTCAAGTCAGAAGTACAATGATCCGATGGAATTGATGGGCTGATATTGGGCTCCGAATAATTTAGCAATGATAGGGCGCGCCAAGGATTTTAATTAATTAAATTAAAATAACAGACAAACTTAACTCTACCCTAAACCTCAACATCTGCTGTTAAATCCAAAAATTTTCCCAGTCTAAACCCGACTATCTATAGAATTAATCGAGGGGTTTTACAGTATGCAATATGGTTCTCGATCGACGACAACATAGAGCAACCGTTTGGACGAGTATCAACTGGACTATCTGACTGCTGAGATGGTCCTGAACCATCAATAGGCTGGTTTTTGAGGGTTTCTGGTAAAGTCTCGACATGACTATCTGCATGCTGAGAAGGTCATGAACCATTAGTTGGCCGATTTTGGACAGTTGGTATGTCCTCATCGGAGGAGGAAGAAGAACCAGAAGTACTAGGAGCACATCCCTTCGAACGAGTGACAGTCTTCTTTGTCAGTCGACGTTTCCTAACTTCAGGGCGTGCCTCGGGGTCGCGGATAGTGAGAGCTGGTTCAATAGTACGCTGAACATTGCGTTTCTTACGCATCAACGCAGTAGGGCGTCTTCTTATGATATCTCCATCCTCAGTGCCCTTCCGAGGGTCGTGACTATAAGACAAAAAAGATATATATTTTAACATCCCAAAATTAATTCAACATTCAGGACTGTAGAAATTTCTACAGTCCTATATGTATACATGACTGTTGAAATTTCTACAGTCCTAAATTTATACAGGACTGTTGAAATTTCTACAGTCCACAATGTATATAAGATTATAGAAATTTCTACAGTCCCTCATGGTTCTGTTCCATACGTTCGACGGATGTCAAAAAATTTGTATGTCCTAAAATCGGGTACGAAACTCTAGAAAAACGTCGAAACTACATCCGAAACTACATTCAGGACTTGTACGCCATAATTTTAAGACTGGAAAGATAATTTTTGGAAATTTTTTGAAATGCAATAGAAATTATTATAATTTTTGAATTTTTTTCGAAATGCAATAGAACAAGGAGAAAGAAAAATTGTACCTTGATTCTTTCGAGAGTTTGGGAGCCATCGACAAGAAGGAGGAGGAAGAAGTGGAGGAGGAGGGCTCCGACAAGAAAGGGAGGAGGGGGGAGGGCTGCGGTGGAGGTTTGGAGGGTTTGTAAGGAGAGATTATGTTTGGGCTAGTATGAATAAACTTTTGGACTAGTATGAGTAAACTTTATTCATTAATGGGCTAGTCCCAATCCTAGGCTAGCCCCAAGTGTTTTTAGTAGTGCCCTTATTAACAGCCATATTTTCTTCCATCCTCTTCTACATTTATTCTAACATAAAAGAGTTGTTCATTGCAAATTAACACTTCTCCAGCTGCTGCTGCTGCTTCTTCTGTCCAAATTCAACCCCCAAAAAAAATAAAAATAAAAATAAAAAAATAAAAAATAATCCCCAAATGGGGATGAAGAGGACGAAATTCCTATCCCTACCGATCCTGGCGGTGATCTCTCTAATGGCGTTCGTGTACTACGTGACCGTCTTCGTCTTCCTGGAGGGCTGGCTGGGCCTCGGCACCTCTCCAGGGGTCCTCAACGCAGCCATCTTCAGCTTCTCGGCCCTCATGGCCTTCCTATCCTTTTTTGCCTCCGCGCTCACCGACCCCGGCGGCGTCGCCTCCTCCTTCTCCCCGGAGATCGAGGATCCCAGGAATGTGAGTCTTTTCATTCAAAGATGCGATCTTTTCCTTCTTTTTTGTTGAATTCATGGCGGATCTGATGTTTGTTGAAGTGGGTGGGTGGGTGGGTTAGTGGAATATTTGGTAGTAAAGATTATAGCTTGATATGTAACTTATAGTTATAATGGGACACCTGCGATTCCTTTTGATTATATTTTATAGCTTAAGATTCAGTTAGCGTTCTGGATCTTACAATATGAAGTTGAACAAACATATTATCAATCAAAGTGGCGATAGAAAAATACAATAAAATCAATTAATTGTCAGAGTAAGGCATACACGAGCAGAATGCTGAAGGACTGTGCATGGATTTCCGACATTATCTGGGTTACTAGAGATGTAAACAAAGGAGTTTGCTTGCTAGGTTCTCGGTTGCCCTCGTTTTTGGATTTTATCATCTCTCTAATCCTCTTGATGACCTGAATTCCTTCTTGCATACTGATTGTATGGGAGCTGGGCTCTTCTTAGATTCTCCTTAGACTTTCTCTCTGTCACTTGTAAGACCAAAATAAATCCTTCCCAAATATGGTATTGGTTAAGCCTACCACCCTCATGCAGGGGCAGACGCAGAAATTCATGAGAGGGGGGGGGGGGGGGGGGGGGGGGGGGGGTCAACCTTAAATGTAAAGAAAATTCAAAATTTTGTTCAATAAAGTTGGCTATCTTAAAATTTTAATTGTTCCTTCATTATGACTTCTCTCTCTGTATCGAATTATCAAAAAATGGATCTGATCGGAAAAAAAGAATGATGAAAAAGATGGTTATAAATTGGAAATACACGAATTTTGCACTCGAAGAAGAACCGATCAATGTAGTTCAAAAAAAAAAAAAGGAAAAAAGATGGTTGTATTCTAAGTTTTTCCACAATATTGAGAGATAAAATTCATTGAAAGATATATTATAAAATATTTTATAAACCTAAATAGATTTTAGAGACTTAGATTTGAAAATATCTTAGAAAAATTGAATATTTTGGCACACTGGTGACAGTTTTTTTTTTAACAAAATATTAGTTGAAAATATTTTTTATTAAGCAATTAGATGTTTTTTCAAGTTTAGCAAAAATTTAGAAGGAACAAAATAAAATATGATTTAAATATGTATATAGAAATTGAAAATTATAAAATTTAGAGGAGGCAAAATATAAAATTAAATAAAAAATTAAAAATTCAGTGGGAGCAACTCCCCCCACTTGTCTCCATGTAGGTCCGCCCATGCCCTCATGGCAGGAAAAGTAGCATACCTCGTAGCCTACCCGGACCCATAGCAAACCCTCACCCAGATAACATTGGTTTGAATAATGCCTAGCTGAAGTGATTCACTTTAGGGAAGTGGATATTTCCCTAGTTTCATGTGATCTGTGATAGAGTTGTTGTTTCATTAATTGAGGCTAAAGACATGCATGGATTATTTTTTTTCTATGATTTAAGATGCTAATAGACTTTAGAAATGTAGCTTCATATTTAATTGGTGATTGAACTAGAGAGAATTATATCTTGTCATTTTGATTTATGAATTAAATTGTGATTTTCTTTGAATTATGCACACAAGGTGATTCTTTGAAATGGATTACGTTTGGTTTGATGTGGTCTATGATAGAATTGTAGGAAGATGGATGGGTTAGTGTTGCGGTTTAAGATGCGAAGTTGTGTCTAATGCAGGTGATTTTAGTAAGTGGATGATGTTTGCTTTGATGTTTATCGATGCAATTTTAGTTCCATAAAAATTTCACTTTGACAATCTAAATGGATTGCCTTTAATTTTGTGAGTTAAGATGTGACTTTATGTTGAATTATGTGTAGTGTACGTGGTCATAGGTGGTGGATTTTGTTTGGTTCTATATGATCTTTGATAGAATTTTGGGTGTCTTATATAAAATGCAGTATAATAGAAGTGAATTTCTTGCACAATTCCCCCCCAAATAATAATAAAAATAGTAAAGCAACAACAACAAATCTTTTCTCCCAAATTTTTTAGGTTGGCTATGTGAATCCTCTTCTTCCATTGAGCTCTATTAAGGTCTATGTCTGTTGTAATATTAGCAAAACGTTTCAGTAATTTCTGTGTGGTTCTGACATGTGCAACTATTTGTAGCTTAATTGTCCTTGTGATAGTTTTACTGTTTGTTTTTTTTTTTTTTTTTTTGGTGAAGTAGGTTTTCTAGTTTGCTCTAGTTTCAAGTATAGTTTCTATTTCTATGTGATTTTGGTGGAAAGGGGATAATCTTGTGGTTAATTTGGGAAGTGAAGAGTATATACTTAACTGTTAGATGGACTACTGGTTATGAAGGATTTTTTACTCTGATCTGATAGCTGGGTACAGAAACTGATAGAAACCCATGGCTTAACTAAGATCCTTTGCTTAAATAGATAGTATATATATCTATTAAGGTCTATGTCTGTTGTAATATTAGCAAAAACTATCAGTAATTTGAAATTTCCTTGTGGTTCTGACATGTGCAACTATTTTGTAGCTTAATTGTCCTTGTGATAGTTTTAGTGTTCTTTTTTCTTTTTTTCTGAAGTAGGTTTTCTAGTTTGCTGTAGTTTCAAGTTGAGTTTCTATTCTATGTGATTTCGGGAGAAAGGGGATCATATTGTGGTTAATTTGGGAAGTGGAGTATATACTTAAATGTTAGATGGACTACTGGTTATGGAGGATTTTTGACTCTGATCTGATAGTTGGATACAGAAACTGATAGGAAACCCATGGCTTAACTGAGATCCATTGTTTAAATAGATAGTATAGATCTTGTCCACATCTTATGCGCCATCCATCCAAACAAGCCTATTGTCCAGGAAACTCATCTCTGCTGACCTACCCTCCATCCCTGCTGCTCTAACTTGATAAACAAAAGATAAGTATCTTCTCTCTCAGCCTTCAGAATATTTATTATGTACAAGGAAACCTTCTAATTTGGGATTCAAGTGAGGTATTCAAGAATCAGAAAGCTTGACTGCTGACCCTCTAGTAAGATGACTAATATAAATAAAATGATCACATTGGACAAAGTTTATCAATGGTACCCTTTGAATCAAAGAATATATTTTTCTGGGCTATTAGAGATTGCCCATGGATGTAGAAAATCAAACGGATACATAGTAGAATAGACGAGAGAGAACGGTGGAGTACAATGCATGTTTACAAGATAGGCACAAAAGCATATCACCATCGACGGAGATATAGTTGAATTCCACACAACCAAAAAGGAGGTACAAGGTTGCTACCCCCATCCCTATCATTCCCTTTTCCTCTTTACATCAAGATAACATATTTGGTTGGGTATAATACATATTACATAAACTTATAGGAAAACGTTGATATAATTTTGATATAGAAGTAAAAGCTTGATGTAATCGAGACATGCAATTATGCAACACCATCTGGGAGCAATGGACAGAGTTCGGAATAGTCAAAGTAGTGGTCCAGGAAGCATAATTTTTCCAATTCCTAGAGATGAGACAGGAAAAGCCTGTGATTTTCGATTAATTACCTGATGCCAGACGAAGAGATGAGAAGCTTATGTATGCATAGGTTATACCAAAAGTCTTGACACTAGACATAGCTTATCTGAATATACAGTGGTATGTACACCGGGTTTCCTTTTTTATATCATTTCAAAACTGAAAGATGTTAAACGACATATCAACATTTAAGAGGTTGACAATGGTAAGGTCATAAATGGGAACAAACAATATCAACATTGTGAAAGGTTAAGGGACTTAAAGTCCTTAACAGAAGTAAATAAATGGCTGAAACCAAGCTTTGAATATACCAATCACTTTTAACAGAGAAAATTATTGTGAAATAAACAATGTGAAAGTTCTTTGAGGAGGGAACGAGATTTTTTTTGGGTTTTTAATAGCATGCTCTGGACATCCTGGCGAGCTGTTATTTTTTTTGGAAACTTCCATTATAGGTAAAATTCGTGTGTCATTAACAAGGATATAACACGGTGCACACATGCGCATCATAATGCTATCTTAGCAGGGTTTCAGTTCATTCATTTGTAATCTTCCATAGGATCTCAAGGCAAAAGTCAGTGGTGCAAGAATTAACCTTCAGATAATTTGTATGCTTGATAGATCTAGTGATTTTAGTTGATATTCTCTGCCCCAACTTCATTGAGTACTAGGGCGTATGCATATCACTGTGCACATTTTTACCTTGTTTTTCAAAGAAACAGGATCCACAATAAATAGCCTTTTATTTTGCAGCAAGGTACTCAATCAAGATACTGTGATAAGTGCTGCACTCACAAGCCTCCACGGACTCACCATTGTCGGGTCTGCAAAAGATGTGTACTAAAAATGGTAGGTATGTTGCTCATTCTCGAAGAGAACATTGGTTACTTATAATTTTTCCACACAAGTAAAATTTGCTTTCCGGACAAATAATAAAGTGAGAATTTTCTTCTGGTGTCAGGATCATCATTGTGTATGGATTAACAATTGTGTGGGATATTGGAATTATAAGCCCTTCATCATTTTTGTACTGCATGCTACCATTGGATCCATCTATTCTCTGGTTTGTAAACTGCTTTAGGTTCTTCAAGCAAATAAGACCTTACAGTTGGCACTTTATTTTTTGTGTTTGTTCTATGCTTATTGACTATTTCGACTGTCAAAATATTAACTATTTCATGGTATGTTTGAATGCCTCATTTCCTTGTTTCAGGTGATATTCATGAGCTGTACCTTTCTGAAGGATCATGATTTCAGTAGTTTATCTCACAAGATCTTTTATGTAAGCAACTAGCTAGAACTATAGTACTATAATGTTTTGGCAGTTCTTTATATGCTATTTATTAGTAATGACCATTTTCAAATGTTTAATGCATGATTATAAAGTTATAATATTAGATACTAACACTCACTGTTCTAAAACTGCCCCCTCCCCAAAAAAACCCAACCCACCCTGACACCCGACTATGCATGCTTTTCGGTTTTATGGAGAATTCCCACAATTTATAATAGGGTTTTTGTTTTTGTTTTTTTAATAAACTGCGGGTTAGGCACCCGGGTTCCTCCTGCTCCGGGAGGAACTACCGAAGCGACGACCGTTAGGGAGCCCACTCCGCGGTGACCGTTACGCGTCCGAAGGAAGCAACGATGCGCTGTTAAGATCTTAACTGACGCGCATGTGTGTTCTTTGCCGCAGGCAGGCGCTTGTGACGCGCGTGCGGAATAAGAACAGGCGTACCCGCTCGTGCGGGTGCGCATTTAAAGCATCCGTTTGCTGAGGTAGTAGATCACCTGCTCTTTCTTTTCTGTCTCATCATGCTGACCCAAGATACAACCCATCGGGAACTCTATCTCTGTGGCTTTACCTTTCTGCTGATTTCGAAGTCACGGTTGGCTTCTGTCAGTAAGAAGAGAACTCATAACGGAGATTTAGGAAAGAAAAAGTTTCATCTTTCTACTTAGCGTGGGCTTGCCTTGCCCCAACATCTAAATAAAGGGCGGACGCCGAAAAGGAACCAGTCTAGCCTTTTCGACGAAAAGGGCCTTAGTTGACTTTCATTTTTTGCTTTTGCCGCTCCCCGTCAATCCTCCAGGACCCAAATAACTCAGTTTTCATCCATGGACAATTTGTGTCAATGTATTAGTTCGATCCAAAACTTGAGATAAAGAGTGTAGGCCAAAAAATGATTCATAAGTAGTAGTTAATCAGAACTAGGACCCGATGGACTATCAGGACAACCCTCCATTAGTGCCTGTCTCTGGGTCGAGGTCCCTAAAGCATCTAACATATAAGAACTAGCCTACCTAGAATCAGATGATCAGAACGAGGGAAGTAGGGTTTAAAGGTCAGGTGGACATCTGCAGCCTATCTTTTTTCGGGAAAACGTTCAAGCCGGGCTAACAAATAAGCCGCCGATTTCACCAATCGGATTGGAGGAGATTGTTTTTATATATCCGAGAACTTATAATCGGGGACAGACAAACTGGAAAAACAGCTATAGCTATCGATACTATATTAAACCAAAAGCAAATGAACTCCAGGGACACCTCTGAGAGTGAGACATTCCAAAACCCGTCTTTATTTCTCTGTTTTCGGCAACGACATCTCGATAATCGTTCTTTCTTTGGGTCAATTTCCATCCTCCATCAAACTTAATGAAAGAAAAGTCGAACAAATCTATTGAATGGGCATCTGGTTCCTGGGCGAAAGGTAGACGCGTGCGGGCGAAGGAGATGCATTTTGAGTGGACAGTAGGCGGGTTACACGTTCCACTGTGCCGAGATCGTCCGGGTTGTGCCTAACGACTTTTACAAACTTGCTAACACTAATCTCGACACACAAGTTGATAAATACAACCTTTTCACTGATGCAACAACGGAGTCATTCCTTTCTCTATTGACCTGTTATTCCATTTCATACACATATTGAAACTTGGGATCCTCCTGATTCCTGAGACCTTGGAGATTGACTTGGAGCTGCTTCTCCTGTTACTGGTGTAATCAATTGTAGCACTTGAAACTTGGTAGATAAGCACTTGATCGATCCTTCTGTAGGTCTATTGATAATCGTTTCTACTTTAGCTCATGGGGGGACATAGAGGCGGGCCAGGTGGGACACTTTCCCTATCTGAGATTCCGAAATATCTTTATTAGGACATAACATAATGTTCTATTTTCTTTTTGTAAGTAAAAGCTTTTGTACCAATTGAAAAAGATTATGGTTCGTCTCTGTAAATTAAGCTGACAATTTTGTTTTGTTATAATGTTACTTCTTTAGCACCATGGAAGCATGCAACCATGTTCCTTTTCACTGAATGAGTTATTATAGTGATGCAAAAGCTAAAGTTATGTGGATTTATGACATCTTGTTTCTAGCTTGTTTCTTTGTAGTAGACTACTCTTCTAATACCGACATGACATGTCAGGTTCTCTGTGGTACCATTATTGTTGGCTTAAGCTTGAGTACCAGCACTCTATTGGGTTGGCACATCTATCTCCTAACTCATAATATGTCAACCATAGAGGTGAGAAATTTTTTATTTTTTTTTCCCGTGCAAAGATCAGATGTTATATGACATGCTATAGTAGTCTAATTAGTAGTAATAATTTATGTGCGCATACATTGTCAACCAGTATCGAGAGGCAGTAAGAGCAATGTGGCTAGCTAGGAAAAGTGGTCAGAAGTATCGACATCCTTATGATCTTGGTGCATACAACAACCTAATTGTGGTAACACCTCTTTCTTGTCCTTCTTAATAGATTTACCACCAAATTTTTACATTACAATTTTCTTTCATAATATACCCTGTGGAAGCTATATGCTATTCCTGTGATGCGCAGATTTTAGGTCCCAATATACTGAAATGGCTTTGCCCCTTGGCGGTCGGTCATCTCAATGACGGCACACAATTTCCGATCTCAAACGAATGACTGTATAATGCTTCTTTCTCGACCCTTTTTGAGTTGCTAGCAAATGGCTGGTGGTCATCAGTTTGAAACATGCTAGCTACTCCAAAGATCCAAAGGAAGAGAATCACCTTGGTTCTAAGCATGCGTAGACAAACGGAACGCACGCAATGGTTCTCATATAATATTCTTTGACTGAAGCAGAAAGACAAGTGTTTCTCTTTCCATATATATACCAGCATGTGGAGATTGAATTTTAATTGCCATTTTTTCCAGTACTTTGTTACAATGTATCGTAAATATGCAGAACTTGTATTTCTAACGTTTTACTGTAATGCACGAAAGGGATGCTTGTTGTATTGCGCAAACGCACTATATCATCATGTATGTACCGATCCATGTCTGTTTGTAAAGAACCTTTTTTTCTTTCAGTTAAATACTGAACTTTGAGTTTGTTCTTGTATTCTAATACCACTTTCTTCGTGCAGTATTGTTTGAGTTCAATTCAATCCAGTAATCAACAAATATGCCACAGGCCCTGTGAAATTGCATCTTTTTACGATGTTTGATATTAAGATGAATTTAGGGCTAATTAACGTTTAGATCCTGGATTTTTTATACGAGTTGAGTTTAAGTTCAAACATGTCCAATTGTAAGATTTGGACCTTCATATTTTTTTTTTTTTCAATATCTATGAGAAAAGTTCCAACTTTATTGTGATTTTTTCTTCTTCCAAATATACCCTTGCATATGTTTATTAATTAATATTGTTCATTAAATTAATGGAGACACTTAGGTAATTACAAGAGCTGTTTTTTAGTCTTCTTAAGTTGTCTTAATAAATATTAGAATAATTACAACAGCCGTCTTTTAGTCTTTCTAATAATAATATGAGATACGTGCAACGCATGCACATACACATATACTAGTACCCTTAATATGAGTACAAGTGCAACAACCAACACATGTTGAAGGAGGGTATAATAAAATAAAGAGACCAAAATAAAAATTCTTTAGGGTCAAAATTTTCAATTAGACATGTTAGGACTTAAAACTCTAAGCTGGTATAAACGTTAATTAGCCCATGAATTTATTACTACTCGTACATGACCATTCAATCACTGATTTTGTATGCACCAAGAGCATCCACAATGGAGTCGCTTCATACCATATTTTAATTTTTTTTATTTTTTATTTGTAAATTACTACTTTTAGAGTGTTTTCTTGATAATTGTATACAATGACACACTCCAAATAATATACCAAATTCACACTCCAAATAATATACCAAATTCACACTCCAAATTTTCTCCCTTATTATTTTTTATTTTTTTCTTGCTGTTGGGTCCAGTTTGATTACTATTATTTACTTGCTATGGCACGCTTGAAATTTTGAGAGCCTCTTGACTTGCTAATATTTTTAAAGTGTGGACACTAAAGCAAAAATGTGTACGTAGCACTTGAAACAAGCGAACTCGAGATGGACATATCGGACTAGCTGATATTGTCGGCATTGGAATCTCAGACCGATTTGTGTTGTATGTTGTTCTGAGAGAGAGAGAGAGAGAGACGATTCTATGTACAGTTACGGCTGGACACTGACATATAATACCAATTGTGGATTGTCCGTGTCGTGTCCAATTCGTATCCACGGGGGACAATATAAGATCGAGTAATAAACAATAACCCCAGTTCTCTCAGACACTAAAAGAAAGAATTATCTGAGTATACAGATAATGAAGGAACTTAATAATAGTTCCTCCTTCCTTTTGGATTAATTGCAATATTCAACATCGATAAGTTATTTAGTACCCTCACTCAACAATGTCGAGATTGTTTTTCTCAGTTCAGTTTTCCATATCAGAAAACATATAGTAGGTTCGAGTCAACTCATAGCTTTCTCATTTAATGTTGATCTCGAAGTCAAGATTTGTGCCTTATATATATGCCATCAGCTTAATTTTACACCTTGATGTTCTACTTATCTATAGTTTGTGTAAAGAAAAGATAAATATGGGAAAAAGGTTCCATATGGCCCTCCCTCTAGCGCCATATTAAGTTATTGATTTAGTCTTTCTCTGATTTGTAATTATCTCTAATCATGATTGTAGGGATTCAGTTGTAACCTCATGAGTTAGTTTATTTGTACTTATCTCTAACCATGATTGTAGGGATTCAGTTGTAACCTCATGAGTTAGTTTTGATGTAAACTCTGCTATATAAAGGCTCACGCATCAAAATAATAAAAGGAACCTTTTTTCCATATTTATCTTTTCTTTACAGTTTGTCATAAATATAAAAGTAAACTGTTATTCCCTCTTCTTCATGATAGTTTTCAGTTTTGATAGATTTGTGAAATGCTTTGACAGGAAGGCTATGATGAAGGATCAGTTTGGAAACTATATATGTTTTACAGAAGATTCTCGAGACTTGCAATGATCGATCAGTGTAAACACCCTGATTTTTAGAATAATTTTAAAAAGAGTTATTTCGAATTTTCGGTATTTTTCTGGAATTTAAAACGAAGGTGATTGTGATTTAAAGAATTTTAAGTGTGGCTAATTGGTGTTAAAATATTATGGAAATAATATTTTATGGTGTAAAATGGAACACCGGTCATGTGGTATTTTTTGGTGAATTTATTGGGCTCCGGAGTGCGTGTAAAACCTTAAAAACTATTGAAATTATAAACCCGAGTTGAACCAAACATGAACCAAGCCTGCACTGAACCAACCCAGGCTGAACCAAAACAGTGGATTGGGTCGGGTCGGGTCGGATCCGAGCCAAACCCGACCCGGACCCGAAATCAGATGGGAAACCCTAGCAACCGTCGGAGTTCCTGTAGCAGCCTATAAAAGGCTGTCTCGACATCCGTGCCAAGCCCTCTGGAACCCTTGCCGCCGGCGCCGTCATCTCCTTCGATCAGCCCGCCTCGAGCAGCGACCAATCTCCGCCGCACCCTGCCGCTCGATCCAGGCCGCTCGTTCCCCTCACCGACCCCGCCGCCGACCCATCTCCCCCTTCCATCTGAGCCGCCCTCGACCTCATCCCCGCCGCCCACGTCGACGAGTCCCCGCCTCGAACAGCCTGCAGAACCCCAACTCCTCCCTGCTTGAGTCCGCCGCGGCTGAACCCATCTCCGCCGCCACCCGCGAGCGCCGCTAACCCCGAGACCGACCCCTCCGGCGAGTCAGCAGCCCGCCGACCGTTGCCCAGCGAGCACGGCTCCTCTCCCTCCCATCCAAGCAGCCCTCGACGTCTCCCCGTCGACTTCGGTCAGCCCCCGGCGCCGCCGCCCTAGCCCGACCTTGCCAACCCCGATCCCGGCCCCTCCGGCGAAGCCTGCCGCTGGCCGCCTGAAGCATAGCTCGGACGCGGCAGAACACTGCCCAAATTGGAATCTGTGTTCAGGACACAGATTGGATTCTCGGACACGTGAAAAACAGATTTATGGGGCCCTGTTCAGGTACCAATTTCTCTCACCCCGTAACTCCGTTTTCAATTCCGTCAGTTGCTACGCGTAGACTGTATAACCCTCTCGGTGTCCGTGCAACCCGCTCGGTGCATCGCGTCCTGTGGTGATCGCACACCGCGATCCAAAAACAGGAAAAATAATACCCTGTTTCACCCCGGAACTGAGTGCGTCCCGCCAAACGGGACGACTTGGTCGCGTGCGGTCTTCACAGATACGTGCGCATCATCGATACGGTCGTGTGGGATTTCGCAGAGGTCAATTCGGAGGTGCGTGCACCCCGAAATCAACACGTATCCGCGAACAACACCCCGTATCTGACTTTTCTGGAACATGCTGTAACTTTGTGTATACACGTCGGATCGAGACGAAACTTACGCCATCGGACTCGTAGCAATACGCTGGTCCTGTGACCCAAGTTTGGTCCGATTCTGAGAACGTTGACAAAATCGTGTATCGTGGGCCCCACAGGCTCCACTCGACGGGCGATTTTGTGATTGGCTCATCGGAATTCAATTCTGGAAGTTCCGTTGGGTTCGTATCGTCGTTCCTGACTTGTAGACACTGAGTTTGAGGAATTTGGAGATCTTTGACCCTGACCCGCTTTTCGGTGCAAAGTGGCCCACATGTGGACCCCGCTTTGGCCGAAAATGACCTTTTTGCCCTGTGTCCAAATTGGACGTAAGGACAGGCAATTCTAGCAGTTTGACATCTTCTGAGATGGTTGGTGATGTTTATTACAGCTTTTGGAGTAGTACCTACCATATCCACAGATACAGGGACAGTTGTTGGTATTCGGACATCAGGCAATTGTACCTTGCCAAACTTTACAGTCTTTATATATATTTTCCTTGCTTTATTATATTTCTGTGCATGCTCAACCTAGGACCGTGTGACGTACTTAGCGTCCGATTATCAGCCGGGTGCCAACACTGTACGCAGTGTTGGGTACTGTCATTTAGAGATGGACTTTCGTGACACTTGTTATTCTCGTACTTGTCTTATCAAGTACCATACGACCCAGGACACTTGACACTGTTCATGAGACAGGATATTCCCGAGATATTCGTGGTAATTCTGTATAGGATACAGGACTTGACATAGATACTATATTCATAGATACATATGACTTGTTGCATTAGTGATGATCCCGCTTGACATGGACATGAGACGTTATGGTCATGATATGCGTGGTTACATGGGGTGGGGAGAGACACACAGGCTACATGCTGTTTCATATATACATACTACTACTATTGTGAGGCCGTAGACTCTCGTAGCAGAGCTAGGCACATTACTTGTTATTACCACTACCGGCTCCCCGACACAGAGCTTGTAGTGGCTCAGCCTGAGTACTCGTGTTGCTCTCACTTGCATTTTCACTTAGATGGTTACTTACTTGCCCTATTTATTCCATTTATTTTTTGTACTGCATTTATTTTGGCATGAGCTTTCTTGTACCTTGCTATGTCCCCTGAGGACCTGGATCCGGATTATGTCCCCAGGATTTGAGGACGAGATCTATCCCGAGATATACGGGACCGGAGCAGGAGCTGATCCAGGAGCCGTACCGCCATCCGAGGACGAGGTGTTAGCCGAAGACTTCTCCTGAGCATCCATGTTCATGCTCAGTATTTATTTATTTATTTCAGTCATTTATTTCTGGTCAGATGAACCATTGTATCAGATATTTATCGGGTTATTCCCCGAAGCACTTTGTGAGACTAGCTGATGATTTACATTTCTTTACTTACTCTGTGGATCATACTTTATATCTTGTGTGGATGAGATTAGTTGTGCCATGATTGTCGTAGACTTGTTATTCTACAACTTAAGTATACCCTGGTGGATCCATTAAATTGGGTTTGTCCATCGGTGCGTACTGCTGGCCATTGCCACGCGTCCGGTCCCACGGTATTTTGGGACTGGGGCGTGACATGGTTTTTGTGGTGGCCCATGCAAGTCTACGACTAAATAGTTCGGTTTCAACTTAGGGACCGAACCAGCCTGCCCTAGGGATAGGATAGATTGTAGGATCTCATCCATTATTTAACCTCTTATTGAACTCAATACCGAACTCGAAATTGTTACTTGAACTGCATCCTGTGTTAATTCCTTGGTGCCTTCTTACAGTTTATCTTTTGGTTGCAGAGAAATGGATCCCAGGAACGGAGACGAGATTCCTTTGGATACGCCACATGACGCTGTGGTTACCTATACAGACGGAGTGACCCCAGGGGATGGAGGACAAGCATCGCAGAGCGATCAGACCGGTCAACCTAATCCAAGGTTCCGGAGAGATGACATCCCACCTCCACCACAGTTCACTTCCCAGATGCCAGTTTTCCTGCCCGGACAAGCCATGGACGGGCAACAGATGTTCCAGATGATGTATGCCATGATGCAGGCCCAGCAGCAGATTCAGCAAGAGGCCCATCGCCAGGAGGCAGAGTATCTGAGGACCAGCCTGGTGTCCGCATTGGAGCAGGCAAATCCACCAACAAGGCGAACAGCGACGGGATCTATTACCGATTTCCGTCATCTCAAGCCTCGTACATTTTCTGGCAAAGAAGGGCCAACAGAAGTTCATGAATGGCTCACTAACATCCAGCATCAGTTGGAAGCCGCTGAACTTCCGAGAGAGAAGTGGATGACTGCAGTCAGAATGCAGTTAACTGATAATGCGCATCACTGGTGGCTAGCAGAAGAGAGGAGGCTCGGACAGGACCGAGTCACTTGGGAAGAGTTCTCCAGACTCTTCCAAGAGATGTACATTCCGGCAGTTGCACGATCAGAGCTCAAAGACAAGTTCAACCGCCTTATCCAAGGCAACATGACAGTGGAAGAATACAACGCGAAATTTATTCGCCTCAGTCACTTCGCTCCAACCTTGATTTCGACAGAGGAAGAGAAAGCTGAAAAGTTCTTTGATGGACTAAAGTTCGAGCTTCAGAGATTGATTGGCTCGGTCGCACCTACATCTTATACTGAGGTCCTTGCAGCAGCACAACGCATGGAGCACGTCACTAGAAGGGAATCGAATCTGAAGCGGCCAAACACATCCGCACCAACCAAGACAGCACCTGGAGATTCTGCAAAACGATTCCAGAGGAGTATACCGGAGAGAGCAGCACACAGGGCCATATCTCTTCCTACCTGTCACCACTGCGGCAAGGTAGGACACATTGAGAGAGAGTGCAGGCGTAAGTTGGGACTATGCCTGCTTTGCGGATCAGACCAGCACTATTCTAGGGACTGCACTAAACCAAGAGAGGGAGCACCGAGACTGGCCTTGCCTGCACCACGACCAGCTCATCCAGCAGTAGGAGTACAGTAGATAGGAGCTGGAGGAGTTAGACCACCAGCTACAGGGGGCTATCAGCAGAGATCACCACTGGCACCACAGGCAGCCCTATTTCAGCAGCAGCTGCAGCAGCAGAGAGGTCCAGCTCAGGGAAGAGGCCAGGCATTCACATTAGCTGTTGAGCAGGAGGCTACAGCAGGCGAGGTCATCGCAGGTACTATTTTAGTAGCTTCATTACCAGTTGTAGCATTATTTGATTTTGGAGCATCACATTCATTTATAGCAGCTAGCTTTGTAGCCACCCATAGAGTAGCTACCGCACCCCTTCCGAAGATGAAGAGGATTCTTACGGGAGGTGAAATTATTCCGGTTAGTGACATCTGTAGATCATGTTCTGTAATAGTTTGTGGCAGAGAAATGCGAGCTCAATTTCTGATCTTTTCTATGCCTGACTATGATGTCGTACTTGGTATGGACTGGTTAAGTCAGTACCATGCGACTCTTGATTGTCGGCTGGGAAAGGTTATATTTAGACCGCCTGGACATCCAGAATTCGAGTTTCTTCGAGGAGCAGTAGAACAAGGAGTTCAGCCTACTCTTAGGGTACTATATGTAGAAGGAGAGACATGTTACCCAAGAGTCATATCTGAGTTTGTGGATGTATTTCCCGATGATCTTCCAGGTTTACCGCCTGATCGGAAAATAGAATTCACAATAGACTTAACTCCAGGAGCAGAGCCTATCACTTCATCGGTATATCGGCTAGCACCTAAGGAGTTAGTAGAGTTGAAAGAACAGGTTGATGATCTTCTGGAGAAGGGTTTCATTCGACCCAGTGTTTCACCTTGGGGAGCACCCATATTATTTGTGCCAAAGAAGGATGGAACAGTACGGTTATGCATTGACTACAGAGCATTGAATGCTGTGACCATCAAGAACAGGTATCCCTTGCCACGCATTGATGATCTATTCGATCAATTGAGTGGTGCAAGGGTATTCTCGAAGATTGACCTTCGATCCGGCTATCATCAGATCAAAGTAAGGAAGGAAGACATACCGAAGACAGCCTTCAGGACCAAGTATGGACATTATGAGTTCTTGGTGATGCCGTTTGGTTTAACCAACGTGCCAGCAGTATTTATGAGCTTAATGAACAGAGTCTTTCATCAGTTCTTGGATAAATTCGTGGTGGTGTTCATTGATGACATTCTCATATATTCCAAGAATCATGAAGAGCACGAGGAACATCTCAGAATCGTGCTGGAGACCTTGAGACAGGAGAAGTTATACGCCAAGCTCAGTAAGTGTGAGTTCTGTATGGACAAAGTACCTTTCTTGGGATATATCATCTCAGGAGAAGGACTTTCAGTGGATCCAGAGAAAGTTGCGGCAATAGAGACTTGGCCTACACCCACATCAGTTGCAGATGTGAGAAGTTTTCTCGGACTTGCGGGATATTACCGAAGGTTTGTAGAAAATTTCTCGAGGATTGCAGAACCGATGACGAAGCTGACACGTAAAGACCAGGAGTTTATATGGACCGAAGACTGCCAGAAGGCCTTCGAAGAACTGAAGAGAAGATTAACAACAGCACATGTCTTGACTCTTTCTTCAGGGTCAGGAGGTTTTGTTGTTTACAGTGATGCATCAGGCAGTAGATTAGGATGTGTTTTGATGCAACATGGTAAAGTCATTGCTTACGCGTCGAGACAGTTGAAGGTCCACGAGAAGAACTACCCGATACACGATCTGGAGTTAGCAGCAGTCATATTTGCATTGAAGATATGGAGGCACTACCTTTATGGGGAAAGGATAGAAATCTTCACCGATCACAAGAGTCTGAAATATGTATATACTCAGAAGGAGCTTAACATGAGGCAGAGACGCTGGCTTGAATTGATGGTAGATTTTGACATAGATCTGCAGTATCATCCGGGAAAGGCAAACGTCGTCGCAGATGCGCTCAGTAGGAAGCCTACGGCTTATTTCTTGACGATGCAGCCCGAGTTATTAAAAGATCTACAGGAGCTTCAGATAGAGGTGGTCTTACCAGGACAGAATGGCTTGATGGCTAATCTTGAAATTAAGTCATCACTCGTGGAGAAGATTAAGGAGGCATTGCCCACCGATGCTAGATTTAGAAGGTTGAAAGAGAGGACAGAAGCAGGCATGCAGACAGGACTTCGCATACACGAAGATGGGACATTGAGGTTTGGAAATCGCCTGTATATTCCAAATGGAGAATTGAGACAAGAGTTAATGACCGAAGCACATAGCTCTATATACTCTGTTCACCCAGGAGGAACCAAGATGTACCGAGACTTGAGACAGTATTACTGGTGGCATGGAATGAAAAGGGAGATTGCGAGATTTGTGGCCAAATGCTTAGTATGTCAGCAAGTAAAGGCCGAGCATCAGAGGACTGCAGGTATGTTACAGCCGCTTCCAATACCAGAATGGAAGTGGGAACACATCACGATGGATTTTGTTACGGGATTTTCGAGAAGCCCCAGCGGAAGAGATGCAGTATGGGTCATAGTGGATCGACTCACTAAATCGGCACACTTCTTGCCATTTAGAGTTGGACAGTCCACAGAGGTACTAGCTGACATGTATATGCGACAAATTGTCAAATTACATGGAGTGCCTGTTAGTATTGTATCAGATCGAGACTCGAGATTCACATATCATTTTTGGAGAAGCATGCAAGAGAGTCTGGGCACCAGACTCAAATTCAGCACCGCTTACCACCCACAGACAGATGGCCAATCGGAGCGCACCATTCAGATCTTGGAGGATATGTTACGATCATGTATGCTAGACTTTGGAGGATCTTGGGAAGATCATTTGCACTTAGTGGAGTTCTCCTACAACAACAGTTATCAGGCCAGCATTCAGATGGCACCATTTGAAGCTTTATACGAAAGGAAATGCAGATCGCCTATATGTTGCAGTGACGTTGGTGAACGTCAAATACTGGGTCCAGAATTGGTAACGCAGACAGTGGAAAAGGTGAAACAGATTCAGAATCACCTACGAGCAGCCCAGGACAGACAGAAGCATTGGACCGATACGCACAGACGACCCCTAGAGATTAAAGAAGGAGAGCACGTGTTCTTGAGGATTTTGTCCACTCGTGGTACTATCAGATTCGGGAGCAGAGGCAAGTTGAGCCCAAGGTATATTGGGCCATTTGACATCCTAGAGCGCGTTGGTGAGGTGGCCTATCGTCTTGCATTACCTCCATCCTTAGAGGGAGTGCATGACGTATTCCACGTCTCGCAGCTACGAAGGTACGTGACCGACCCAAGTCACGTAGTCGATCATTCAGAGATCGCAGTAGGCCCAAGCTTGAGATATGAAGAGCAACTAGTTGTCATTCTCGATGTCAGTGAGAAGACATTGCGGGGACAGACAATTAGACTGGTTCGAGTAGCATGGAAACATCATTCTCCTGGAGAATCGACCTGGGAACGAGAAGATAGTATGCGCCAGCGATACCCCCACTTGTTTGAGGAGACAGTGTAAACTAAGCGACCTTGTATATCCATAACTCTTTCGTTAGTAGCTTATTCTTTGATTGCGAGGATGCAATCCTTTTAAGGAGGGAAGATTGTAAACACCCTGATTTTTAGAATAATTTTAAAAAGAGTTATTCCAAATTTTCGGTATTTTTCTGGAATTTAAAACGAAGGTGATTGTGATTTAAAGAATTTTAAGTGTGGCTAATTGGTGTTAAAATATTATGAAAATAATATTTTATGGTGTAAAATGGAACACCGGTCATGTAGTATTTTTCGGTGAATTTATTGGGCTCCGGAGTAGCGTGTAAAACCTTAAAAACTATTGAAATTATAAACCCGAGTTGAACCAAACATGAACCAAGCCTGCACTGAACCAACCCAGGCTGAACCAAAACAGTGGATTGGGTCGGGTCGGGTCGGATCCGAGCCAAACCCGACCCGGACCCGAAATCAGATGGGAAACCCTAGCAGCCGTCGGAGTTCCTGTAGCAGCCTATAAAAGGCTGTCTCGACATCCGTGCCAAGCCCTCTGGAACCCTTGCCGCCGGCGCCGTCATCTCCTTCGATCAGCCCGCCTCGAGCAGCGACCAATCTCCGCCGCACCCTGCCGCTCGATCCAGGCCGCTCGTTCCCCTCACCGACCCCGCCGCCGACCCATCTCCCCCTTCCATCTGAGCCGCCCTCGACCTCATCCCCGCCGCCCACGTCGACGAGTCCCCGCCTCGAACAGCCTGCAGAACCCCAACTCCTCCCTGCTTGAGTCCGCCACGGCTGAACCCATCTCCGCCGCCACCCGCGAGCGCCGCTGACCCCGAGACCGACCCCTCCGGTGAGTCAGCAGCCCGCCGACCGTTGCCCAGCGAGCACGGCTCCTCTCCCTCCCATCCAAGCAGCCCTCGACGTCTCCCCGTCGACTTCGGTCAGCCCCCGGCGCCGCCGCCCTAGCCCGACCTTGCCGACCCCGATCCCGGCCCCTCCGGCGAAGCCCGTCGCTGGCCGCCTGAAGCATAGCTCGGACGCGGCAGAACACTGCCCAAATTGGAATATGTGTTCAGGACACAGATTGGATTCTCGGACACGTGAAAAACAGATTCACGGGGCCCTGTTCAGGTACCGATTTCTCTCACCCCGTAACTCCGTTTTCAATTCCGTCAGTTGCTACGCGTAGACTGTATAACCCTCTCGGTGCCCGTGCAATCCGCTCGGTGCATCGCGTCCTGTGGTGATCGCACACCGCGATCCAAAAACAGGAAAAACAATGTCCTATTTTACCCCGGAACTGAGTGCGCCCCGCCAAACGGGACGACTTGGTCGCGTGCGGTCTTCACAGATACGTGCGCATCGTCGATACGGTCGTGTGGGATTTCGCAGAGGTCGATTCGGAGGTGCGTGCACCCCGGAATCAACGCGTATCCGCGAACAACACCCCGTATCCGACTTTTCTGGAACATGCTGTAACTTTGTGTATACACGTCGGATCGAGACGAAACTTGCGCCATCGGACTCGTAGCAATACGCTGGTCCTGTGACCCAAGTTTGGTCCGATTCTGAGAATGTTGACAAAATCGTGTATCGTGGGCCCCACAGGCTCCACTCGACGGGCGATTTTGTGATCGGCTCATCGGAATTCAATTTTGGAAGTTCCGTTGGGTTCGTATCGTCGTTCCTGACTTGTAGACACTGAGTTTGAGGAATTTGGAGACCTTTGACCCTGACCCGCTTTTCGGTGCAAAGTGGCCCACATGTGGACCCCGCTTTGGCCGAAAATGACCTTTTTGCCCTGTGTCCAAATTGGACGTAAGGACATGCAATTCTAGCAGTTTGACATCTTCTGAGATGGTTGGTGATATTTATTACAGCTTTTGGAGTAGTACCTACCAGATCCACAGATACAGGGACAGTTGTTGGTATTCGGACATCAGGCAAGTGTACCTTGCCAAACTTTACAGTCTTTATATATATTTTCCTTGCTTTATTATATTTTTGTGCATGCTCAACCTAGGACCGTGTGACGTACTTAGCGTCCGATTATCAGTCGGGTGCCAACACTGTACGCAGTGTTGGGTACTGTCATTTAGAGATGGACTTTCGTGACACTTGTTATTCTCGTACTTGTCTTATCAAGTACCATACGACCCAGGACACTTGACACTGTTCATGAGACAGGATATTCCCGAGATATTCGTGGTAATTCTGTAGAGGATACAAGACTTGACATAGATACTATATTCATAGATACATATGACTTGTTGCATTAGTGATGATCCCGCTTGACATGGACATGAGACGTTATGGTCATGATATGCGTGGTTACATGGGGTGGGGAGAGACACACAGGCTACAGGCTGTTTCATATATATATACTACTACTATTGTGAGGTCGTAGACTCTCGTAGCAGAGCTAGGCACATTACTTGTTATTACCACTACCGGCTCCCCGACACAGAGCTTGTAGTGGCTCAGCCTGAGTACTCGTGTTGCTCTCACTTGCATTTTCACTTAGATGGTTACTTACTTGCCCTATTTATTCTATTTATTTTTTGCACTGCATTTATTTTGGCATGAGCTTTCTTGTACCTTGCTATGTCCCCTGAGGACCTGGATCCGGATTATGTCCCCAGGATTTGAGGACGAGATCTATCCCGAGATATACGGGACCGGAGCAGGAGCTGATCCAGGAGCCGTACCGCCATCCGAGGATGAGGTGTTAGCCGAAGACTTCTCCTGAGCATCCATGTTCATGCTCAGTATTTATTTATTTATTTATTTATTTCAGTCATTTCTTTCTGGTCAGATGAACCATTGTATCAGATATTTATCGGGTTGTTCCCCGAAGCACTTTGTGAGACTAACTGATGATTTACATTTCTTTACTTACTCTGTGGATCATACTTTATATCTTGTGTGGATGAGATTAGTTGTGCCATGATTGTCGTAGACTTGTTATTCTACAGCTTAAGTATGCCCTGGTGGATCCATTAAATTGGGTTTGTCCATCGGTGCGTACTGCTGGCCATTGCCACGCGTCCGGTCCCACGGTATTTTGGGACTGGGGCGTGACAATCAGAACCGTGATCTCCTTCTCTCCGCATCAGAGCTCACTTGAATAACTTGAAGAGGTTATACTTACGGGCAGGACTGGCCTGAGGGTATGGTTTGTGTTGGTCGAAGCTAATTTTGGTTGTCCTCATGCTCCTTAATTTCAGAAAAAAGATATAAAAAGATACATGTTGAAAGCTATAAATGCGGAGATGTTTCTGGTTCTAGCAACAATGTGGAACTCGGTTTTGGAGTTCTTCTTCTGACTCCTGAGCTACTCGAGATCTTTCCAGTGAAAGCTTAAAATTTTAGAACTAATATGGGTTTGGGTTGTCAGGAATTGCCATGAGAAGTTGGAGTGGACGACAAAGGTTTTATTGACAGAGATGTGGATTCCTGCTTACGAAAAATATATATATAGTTGTCCGAGTTCGAGAAGCTTTATATATATATAAACTGCTCATAAAACATTCTTAAGGTCTGTTACTTGACAAGGTCAAACTCTACTCTGTTTGAATGTGGGGGTTGCTAGATCTTTAATGTTTGCAGAAAGGCGCGCGCATGGGACTTGCATCGTATTCTTCTTGAGGGAGGGTTGCTTGGAGGGAGTTTGAACATATATATTTCTATAGGTTTTGAGGCTAGTTTTAACCAACTGCAATGCAGCTTTGGTCTCAATATAATATTTTGTATGAGTTGAGATGTGCACATGGGATGTGATAGAGCACATGGGAGTCATGTTGGGGTATTTTATTAGGAGAAAAAAGGTTAACTCATGAATGAAAGCTTTTAAGCTTTTTGTCATGCTCTTGGATATTATTCCATAGGAGCTAAGTCCCAAGCGACTCAGACTCGGACTCGGACTCAAGGGCACTTTGTTGGCGCACTTAGCACGTCAGCATCGTCGCAAGGCGCTCGTGAGCTCGTTTTATGCTCGGGTGGCATGAACGGGTGCTGAGCGGGTGCTGAACGGGCGCTGAAGGGGTGCTGAACGGGCGCTGAAGGGGTGCTGAGTGGGTGCTAAACGGGCGCCGAGCGAGCTCTGCATTGGGCTGCGATTGTGGAATATCAATCTTGTATATTGACTTTTTAGTTCCACATCGGAAAGAAGAGGAGAATGAGCTTCCATCCTTTCCTATATAAAGAGCCCTCTAACCTCCTTTTGAGACACACCAAAAATTTAGAAAGAGCAGTCCAAAGGAGTCCGTTCGAGTCACACAAAGAGGTGATTACGAGTGTTCCAGAAGTTCTCTTGTGAACTTGCTGGCTCCTGGGAGCAGATCGTCGATAGAGAACAAATCTTGCTTTGAGTAACGATGGTCTTCACCACCCTAGCACGAATTATTTTTATTCTATATTTCTCTCATCTTCTTCTAGTAGTAAACATTATGTCCCAATTACAACTGTGTTTGCAAGGAAGAACGTGATTTTGGTTTTGAATTCTAAGATTCAAAATGAGTTGTAATCATCTACCATATTGTATATTTATATAGTTCTTCGTTGGATCGAGGTATATCAGAGATAAAACTTTTGTGTGAACTCATGATCTCGACTTCAACTTCTTGTTCTACCATCTTTGATTAAGCCTCGGGACTAACAATCTCAAAGCAAGATCCGAGTAAGATGGAGAACAACCGTGCAAGTCTTCTCAACACAAGTTTTTATAAACTTTAGAAGATTGGCAGGCTACACTTCAATCATTTGGATGAGGAAGGAGTCATCTATCAAATATTTGACGTTGGTAGAGAGATCCAGGATCTACCATTCCTGCGGATGAAAGTGAACTTGATATGGCGTCGCTGGAGATGCACATTCTAAGAGAAAGGAAGTCGACATCTTACGCAAGTTGGCGCATGGAGATGTCTGAAGCTAGTAGCCGCATGGAGATGTCTACTGCGGTTGTCGAATAGAGACTGGCACTATGCATCTACGCATGGCAACAATTAGAACATGGAAGAACTCGATACATAAGCAGTCTCGGCGCAGGGCACTCACTGTGCATGGCGGGCTCAGTGCAGTGTAGTCACTGCGCATGGCGTTCTTTCGGTACATGCAAAACTTGGCGCATAGAAGCATCTATGTGGCTAGCTCTAAGCAAGGTCTATGGGTGATCAGGTTATGCACATAGGGCTATGAGTACCTTGGCGCATGTCTCTTCAAGCATAAATGATCATGAGAATGAGGATTGCATATCCAATTTCAAACCAAAATAGCAAGATAAAAGTCTAACTTGGTTACTTTGATTACTTAACTTGGTTGATATGATTGTGCAGGTTAAGTCATCTGGCGTGGTTGCTGACTGGTGAATGGACACTAGTGCATCTAGCCACGGGAGCTCTAGAAAGAGTAGTTCACCGAGGTCAAGCCTATCACTGAAGAAGGCCCAATATCTCGATAGTGAACAAGGATCAAGCAGAGGATCTGGGGATTGGGACAATAGTTCTGGACTTTGAGAAGTTACAGTCAAAGAAGTACGTGTAGCAAAGTACCAGTGATTACCAAGAAACTAATCTCAGGAAGTATGTTGCAGACTTGAGGGTGAACTTCCATGGTTGTCAGATGGTGATATCTTGGCAGGAGACATACATTGAAACAAGGCTTCAGTATCAGATGGATGTTCGAGCTTCTGCTTATGAGTAGATTCTCATTACAAGAGTTGTGGGACACCAATAGTAGGATATGTACTCTGTACCGCAAGATGTCTAGTCTATGGTTTATCTCCAAATGTGGGGGTAAGAAGGTGGAGAAGTGTGAGGTCTGTGCGCAGAGAAAGATTACATGAAAACCTTTCAAACGGATAAATTGAAGTACATATTTTTTGGAGTTGGTACACTCAGATATCTGTGACTTCAAACAGTTATCCAAAAAGGCCATGATGAAGTATTTATTACCTTCATCGATGAATACTCGAAGTACGCGTTCGTCTATCTTCTCAAGACAAAAGATGAAGCATTCAAAAAGTTCAAGGAGTTCAGGGCTGAGGCTGAACGTCAAAAAAGGAAATAACTCAAGAGACTCAGAAGTGATCGAGGGGGAGAGTATAGGTCCATTGAATTCGCATCATTCTGTAAAGAACATAAAATTGTCAATGAGACGACTGCTCTAAATTTTCCTCAATCAAATAGAGTAGCTGAACGGAAAAACATAACGTTGACAGAGATGATGAATTCAATATTGTTAACTGTGGGTCTTTCAAACTGCTTCTGGGGAGAAGCTGTGCTGACGTCTACGTTCATCCTGAACATAGTGACTTACACTACATCCGTTGTCACTCCTCATGAACTCTGGTTCAAAGTCAGACCCAACTTGAATGTCATTCGAGTGTGGAAATGTCTGGCGTTTGTGAAGCTTCTAGACTTGAAGATTCAGGACTACGAAGACAATCTTCCTGGGATATTCTGAGAAGAGTAATGCTCGGAGGTTCCTTGATATTGGAGGCTATAAATAATGAGTATGCCTCAATAATCTCCAACAACACTTGGGTGTTGGTCGATCTGCCTGAAGGAGCTAAACCAATCGGATCTTCAAGAAGATGAAGGCCGATGTAACAGTTGACAAGTTCAAGGCAAGGCTGCCAGCCAAGGAGTTTTCTCAGAAGCAGTGGATCGACTACTTCGACACATATGCTCCAGTAGCACGGATGATGACCATCAGGATGTTGATTGCTATAAGTGCAATCCGTAAGCTAGTTACACATCAAATGGTGAATTGACCGAAGAGATTTACATGCAACAACCAGAAAGGTTCATCGTCAAGGGCCTTGAAGACAAAGTCTGCAAGTTGGTAAAATCGATATACGGTCTGAAGCAAGCTTCCAAGATGTGGCATGGGAAGTTTGATAAAGTTATAAGATCAAACGGCTACAGAGTCAGTGAGACGGACAAGTGTATTTACACAAAGTTCGCTGACGGGAGAGGAGTCATCGTTTGTCTATACGTTGACGACATGCTGATTCTAGGTACAGATCTAGCACGTATCACTGAGACAAAGAAGTTCCTCTCATCTAAGTTCAGTATGAAGGACTTAGGGGAAACTGATGTTATCCTGGGGATAAAGATCATTTGGAGGACACTGGAGTGGCGCTGTCACGGTCTCATTATATTGAGATGGTGCTCACACGCTATGGATATCAGGATCTTCCAGGGATCGATACTCTGTATAGGTGTGATAAGAAGCTGAAGCCAAATCCGAAGGAAAGTGTCAGACAGCTGGAGTATTCATGTGTCATCAGAAGTTTTATGCATGCAACTATTGCCACAAGGCCTGACATAGCTTTCGCCGTAGGGATGCTGAGTCGGTTCACGAACAATCCAGATGTTGAGCACTGAAAAGCTGTGAAGAGAGTAATGAGAATCTCAAAATGACTCAGAATTATGTACTACACTATAGCGGGTATCCGACAGTAGTGAAAGGCTTTAGTGATATAAATTGTTGTTCAAAAGAAGAGAGCTAAATGTCCACAGAAGGATATATCTTCTCAAAGGGTGGAGCTTTTATATCGTGTGAGACAAAGAAACATACAATGCTCTCTCATTCCTCGAGGGAATCTGAGTTCTCTGCACTAGCGGCTGTAGCGGAGGAAGCATGATGGCTTCATGTCACGACCAGCACTCGAAAAATCGAGCATGAGTCGTGGGTACGTCCAGCCTATGCCGCAGCATCGGAGGTAGAACGCTGTCTAGGTCAACTATCTAGCTAACAATCTCACGTAATCAATATATAAACATGTCAATATCTCAACTCCAAACGGAGGAGCAATATCATAACGATAATCACAATGTACTCAATCACGAATCTAAGCACGATAAGATAACAAAGAAGACTAACAGCTACAAAGTCTAAACAACTACAGCTAAAAACCACCACAATAATAATAATAATAATACAACAATATCCAAAATCATATACAATACAAGGTCTCAATTCAAAACCGGAGACAAATCCGGTACCAAAGGTTAATAAATACAGCAACTGAGGTCTCAGTGATCCCGGCTACCAACCCGGAAATCACTCCTAAACTAGAGGGTCCCTGTCTGCACCATCGACAGGCTGAGGTCCATAAAATGTCGGACACCAATCCTCCGGATACTCTAGAAAAAATATGTC
The DNA here is from genome assembly GCA_036927795.1 of Iris macrosiphon. Classification (NCBI taxonomy): domain Eukaryota; kingdom Viridiplantae; phylum Streptophyta; class Magnoliopsida; order Asparagales; family Iridaceae; genus Iris; species Iris macrosiphon. The sequence continues at coordinate 696,759 of JAYESA010000018.1, read as the reverse complement.
CAGTCAGGACTGGAGCAAGTACACCTCTAACAACAGTTCCAGTTAAATGATAAAAACTATAAAACAGTTGTAGCAAGTAGCAAGGAGAATAAAATAAAGTATGAACAAAAAATATATACATATCACTGGTGCATAAAGGTAAAGATGCATGAATATCAGAAGCAAGATAGTAATGACTGCAGGATACAAGAAATCTAAATTAAGATCAAGTATGTACACAAGAACGTGTAGTGAGCCCAGCATGAAATACATGTACTGAGTCAAGTCCAGAAACTATAAGTGAGACCAGAAAGAAATGCAAGTGAGTCCAGACTAGAAAGAATGAACTCGTGTCTTTGAAATACCTGTTTCGACATGTAAACGACTAGGGGTAAGTACGGCTCACCGCACACTGGGTGTGCGGCTGCTATCATTCCATATTAGACCAGAGGGGGTGATTCCAGTGATTCCAGTTGGGAATGTTTACATGTCTACTCGAGTATTTCTCCGTTCCGACTAGTAAAAGTAAATCCAAGACTCGACACGTAAATCAAGTATGAGTCCAGCCAGAAACATGAGTGATGCCTGTAGTGATGCCTGTAGGTGATGTCAGTAGGTGATGCCAGAATAGAGGCCAGAAACATAAAATATACGTGTCGCAAGTAAATGAATCCAGAAATACCAGTCCGTGTCATGCCAGAAAATCAGATAATACTATACTAGAAGCTGAATCATAATAATCATCAGATAATAAAAACTATCAGAGAATATAGGCGGTTGACGCTACATTCTGAATCTGATTTTTGTCCCAAAACTGGTAGAACGTGTGACTTGCGAACTGTGGACCATTGTCGTGGACGATCCTTCATGGAAAGTCAAAGCGGTATATGACGTGATGCTTGACGAAGCTAATCACGTTCGATATTTTTACTTCAGCGAGTGGAACAACTTTCTCCCATTTGGAGAAGTAATCGGTTATAGCCAGGATGAACCGATGCCCTTTAGAAGAAGGTGGACTGATTGGTCCGATAATGTCTATCCCCCATGCTTCAAACGACCAAGATGCGACCGTCGGGTACAGGAATTGTGAGGGCTGATGGATGAAGTCTGCGTGGATTTGGCACATTTGGAATTTTCTCGCATAATCAATGGCCTCTGCTACCATCGTCTGCCAGTAATAACCCATTATCCGAAGATGGTCCTACAGCATTGGGCCGGATTGGTGTGCGCCGTAGACGCCATCGTGAGCTTCGCGGAGGGCTTGGTTCTCTTTTATATTCGATAGGCATCGTAACAGAAGGCCGTCGTAGGACCGACGATACAATATTTTGGTAGCTGTATCGTAATAGAACCAGAGGGAACGTCTTCTGATTAATGTGGCTTCCTTAGGGTTATCGGAAAGAATTTCATAGATCACATAGTCAATGAATGGAAGCCTCTAGTCCTGGACGTCGGTGTGTACTTTTGTTGCATAACTCAGACATAGGCAGAGGTTATTCTTTGGGCAGACCAGCTCTCGACCGATTACTGTGATTAGCTAATGGGTATTGTCTGACACTGCCAAGGAGGCAGCGAGGCCGGCCAGGGCATCAGCCTCGACGTTCTACAGCCGAGGGGCGTGCTCAATGAAAAATCTCTCAAAGGTTGATATGATGCCTAGCGCAGCTTGGTGGTAAGGAATCAGGTCTTCGTGCCGGACTTCGTACTCACCCCGGACCTGACTGACTATTAATTTGGAGCCGTCGTAGGCCTCCAGATGCTCCACTTCTGCTTGTTTGGCGAGTTGGAGCCCAATGACTAAGGCATTATACTCTGCCACATTGTTGGAGCACGGGTTTATGAGAGAGTAGGCACGGTTGATGACCAGACCGTATAGGGAGATTAGCACTATCCCAACCCTCACAATGATATTGCCCTTGGGCCCTGTTCTTGAAGCACCGTCTAAGAACATTCGCCAAACAGCCTCGTATGAAGTTACATTTGAGTCTGCTACTTCGTCTGGAATATCGTCGTAGAGTTTCGAGGTTTCTGGCGTCGGATGTGCTGCTAGAAAGTTGGCCAGTGCTTGACCCTTGACCACTTTCTGTGGGACAAATACCATGTCGTATGGAGACAGTAGTTTCGTCCAAGTGGCTAGACGGGAATTGAGCGCCCCCGGTTTGGTCATAAGAACTCTGAGAGGATTGACTCGTAAGATTACATGGATGGTCTGTCCAGTCACGTAATATCGAGTCTTCTGGACAACAAATACTAGAGCAAGGCATTCCTTCTCGATGGGGGTGTACCTATGCTCTGCGCCAACAATCATTCGGCTGAGATAATAGATGGCCTGCTCGTGGCTTGCATCACTATTCTGGGCTAATAGAGCACCGAGAGAGTGATCCATCGCACGTACATAAAGCAGAAAAGGCTTCCCCGAGACCGATGCTACCAGTACTTGAGGGTTTGATAGATATCTCTTGATGTCGTCGAACGCGCATTGGCATTCTTCATTCCATACAAAGGAGACACATTTCTTCATGAGCTGGGTGAATGGCCGACAACGCCCAGAGATGCTTGATATGAACCTCCTGATGTATGCCAAACTCCCTTGAAGGTCGCGGAGCTCCCGGAGGTTCCTCGGCGGGTTCATCTCGAGGATTGCTTTAGTTTTGTCGGGGTCTATGTGAATACCCTGATAAGTGATGATAAAGCCCAAAAATTTGCCGTTGGGGACTCCCGGGAAGGATTTGGTAGGGTTCATCTTGAGCCGGTGCGTATGCATGAGGTTGAACACAGTCTTCAAGTCCCTGAGATAATTACCTTTGGAATGACTTTTAACGACGATGCCATCGACGTAACACTCAACCGTCTTGCGTAGATGCTCACGGAAGATGGTGCTCATAGCTCGCTGGTATGTAGCACCTGTATTCTTCATACCGAAGGATATGACTGTGAAGCAATACGCTCCTATCGACGTTCGGAATGATGTATGCTTCTGATCGTCAGGGGACATCATGATCTGATTGTTGCTTGAGAATCCGTCCGAAGGACATGCGCTCTTAGCCACAAGTGTTGTCGATCATCATGTCTGTGATCGGAAGAGGGAATTCGTCTTTGGGGCAGGCCGCATTTAGATCACAGAAGTCAATGCAGATCCGGATCTTCCTTTTCTTTTTGACAACGGGCACGATATTGGCTACCAAGTCTGGATGTTGTTCTTCACGGACGAAGCCACTAGCTATCAGTTTATTGACTTCGGCTTCGATGGTATTCATTATGTCTGGCTGGAACCACCGTTGCTGCTGCTTGACAGGTTTAGTGTTCGACAAGATGTTGAGCTTGTGGACCGTGATTTGGGGGTCCGGTCATGCCATGTCTTCATAGCTCCAGACAAAGACATCAATGTATTCCATGACGAGCTGTAGCAGGGATTTTCGATCCTCATCAGTCAGACTTTTGCTGATAAAGATAGGTTTGGGGGAGGATTTGTCACCTAGATTGATTTGTACGACATCGCCCTTGGTAGGAGATTTCTGTCGTTCGAACCGCATCTCCCATTGTGCGTCTAGGCATTGGGCCCACGGTTCAACTTCAAATAGTTCCGGTAGGTTCTCGCCGTCTTCCTTAGGGTCAACTGACACCATGTTGGCCGATAATGTTTGCTTGAGCATCTCTCCGATACTGATGTCGGAGTCCCAAGCGGAAGATTATGAAGAGTAAGAGTGCACCTCGTCTCCTTCATCTGAACCCTCGGAGGTTGTGGGAGGCGTTACATACCCTAAGCCATGCTTGGTCTTATAGTAGTAGTCCTCGAATTTTTCTGCATGAGCAGGTAGACGCAGAGGTAGCCTTCTGCCTTTGCCATAGTTTAAGCCCTTAGTGGTATTCAAATTGTACCCAATCTTCTGGATAAGGTGCTTCACTTGAGAGCTATACCGGTGGAGTGACATTTTATCGGTATCGGGGTCTAGATCTAGTTCTTCGGGGACGAAGGATCGAGGGCCTTCTACTTTGTCGAAGATGATGAGTCCGTCTTTCCTCTTCCTGGATGGGACTAGGAAGTGAGAGTTTTGGCTGGAGAGAACCCGATTTACAGCATGGGTGGTAGTCACATGTGTCTGCAGGTGTAGACCCAGACCGTGCTCCATTGAGTACAGTGTGCTTATGTGTGCAACTTCAGAGTAGTTCAAAGATAACCCTGTATTCATAAAGTAAGGTATCTTTTTTCCAAGAATTACATCGTCGAGGGAATGGACGTCTGCTTGAGCAGCTACGTACACCTCTAGCTCGTCCTTCCCGTGATCTACCCCCAGTGCGAACGACGACTTTGGAGGTTTTCTATACAACTTTACTACCATAGGGTCAGACGCGATAAGAGGTAACGGAGCATCCTTCGGCGGTCGACTCGGCCTATGAAGGCGAACAACCAGCGATTCGGGTGTAGTGGATGATGCCGAATTTTCCTTTGGTGATCTGCTTGGCCTATGAAGGTGAACGACTAGGGGGTCGGGTGCCTTCCTGTATAGTTTTATGACGATGGGAGAGGTTGTGTCATGAGCGCGCACCTTTAGATGTACTCCCAAAGGTTTATCTGATGTTGTCCCGACTTCTGCCTCATCGTCAGCATCATTGCCCCCTTCATCTTGGTAGACTTGCTTGTATAAGAGTGCCTCATCGTCAGCTCCTTCTTGCGTTGAAGCCAGTGATGGAAGTATTGGTGGCTGTCAGGCGATGCATTAAAATACCCAAGGTCTGAAGCAGACTCCGTGGGATGATGCTGATTGATGAACTGGGATCGATGTGCATCCGATCCACCTTGATGGCACCAATGTACCATATATAGTACATGGGACGATCATGCCGGTTATTTTTTTAGCAATATGTTCTGTTGCGAAAACGTGATATTGGGCACCGCCTCTATCATATTGTTGCAGTGGGGGCATGTGACGACCCATTCCATGCAAACGGACAGCCGATTGAAACGACGAAAGTGCAACGATCCGACCCGCTTTGCTCAGGGAGAAGACTCGTTTGAGGCAAAAAAATTTCAGACTTGGCCCTTCAGGAATTCTGACTTAGACTTTCAAAGGCTCGCTCGGAGTATCGCTCGACCGAGGCGAATCATCACTAAGGTGGGTGGCTACGATGAACTTGTCTTTTCTTAGCCAGCACACTTAAAATATGGACGATACATGCTAGTCGCTAGGTGAATCACCCCCCTGCATGCTAATAAAGAATACAACGCACTTAAGCTAAGGGAATAATCCCAACTTGTATTGCTTGTGTTAGAACATGGAAATAAAACTTTGCTTATAAATGGACCCTTGCATGCTACCTTTGCCTTGTGCAAGTAGACCCCGCTATGCCTCGAGTAGAACGATATATATATATATATATATATATATATATATATATATATATATATATATATATATATATGTCATCACCCCATTTCCAGAGCCGGGTATTTTTTATTTATTTTTAATTTAGTTAATTGTGGATTATTTATATTTAATTGTATTTATATTTAATTATTGATTGTATTATATTTTTATTGTTTGTTTTAGGATTTTGGCTAGCCTGGATCCATGTCAGACCCTAGTGGACCCATGTCCGACCCAGCCCACACCCTTGTGAGAATTATTTTGGGGCTTAGAATTATTATTTTATTTTTAGGAGGTTAGTTGGAGAGATTTGGAGTTAGTTTGAGTGCTTTTGGAACCCCGAAACCCAAAAACCCTAGTTTGGAGGACATGTTGGTCATTTGGACTTTGTGGAACCCTTATATTTCACTTGGCCGGATTCCCACAGCCCCCCTCACCCGACCAAACAGCAAACCAGCAGCCCCAGCCCCTTTCCTTCCTTCCTTCTTCACTTCTTCTTCTTCTCCACTCATTTTTCTTCTTCCTTTCTCCTTCCTACTTCAAGTAAGTCATTTTTCTTCCTTCTTTCTTCCATTCCTTCTTCTTTAAGTAACCCTAACCCTACATTCTTCCCCAACCTAGGTGGGTAGAGCTTAGATTTGGAGTTGGAGCTTGGATTGGGAGCTTGGAAGCTTGGATTGGAGGATTTGGAGCATTTTGGAGATTTTGGCTTGGGATTCCAACTCCCAAGAGGTAAACCCTAATTTTCCCCTTGTAATTACTCTTTTATAGTGTAATTAATATTTTAGAACCTTCCTAGAACCTTAGGCTACCCGTGGGAGGAAGTTGGAACTAGTTTGGGTGAGTTTAGAGACTTTAACACTAGGTTTTGTGTCAATTTCGGGTAAAATCCAAATTTGGCCCAATTTTGGGTGATGCCCTAGGTTAGATGGACCTAGGTAGACATTGTCGGGTGTCTTGAGGGTGAGTGCGTGTCTCCGTTCGGACACGGGAAGCCGTGTCGCGGAGAAACGGGCGTTTCGGGCAAAATTGGGGCTTTTCGTCGTCGCCGATTCTAAGTGCGTGTGCGTTTCCGCCACGGACCTAGAATCGACGCGGGAGCACATTTTCTAGGATCTAGACATCGTGTAGAGCATGTGGGTAAATTTTGGGCCGATTCCGAGTTCATTTGGTGTGCGTTTCAGGAGGTTTTCCGAGCCGCGCACCACGTGTTCATCGAAATGACCGAACGGCCATTTCGACTTGGTTTCCTCGTTTCGGGCTTGTGCGCACGTTGGATTAGTATCGGAGAGTGTGTGCTAGAGTTTTCGAGTTATATTTTATATATTTATAGGCGTTGGTGAGTGTCGGGGTCGTTGGGCGTGCGTAGGTGGGGCGTTGTGAGCGTTGTGTGCATCGTTGTGGTAGTGTTGTGTTTGTGTATATGTCTCTATATATATATTTATTTGTGTGTGTGTTCCTATATATATATATATATATATATATATATTTCTATTTATATATATATGTATGGTTATGTGTTTGTGAGTGTGTTAGTGAGTACTAGTGTATGTGTGTAGGTGAGTGCTTGTGTGAGTGTGTGCTAGTGTGTAGGTGAGTGTGTGTGAGTGTGAGTGTGAGTGAGTGCCTATATATATATATATATATATGAGTTTCAGTTTATGTATATATGTATTTATATATATATGTAGGAGTATTTGTGTGTGGGGTTGTGTGTTTGTGAGAGTGTGTGTGAGGGTGTGTGAGTGTGAGTGTTTGTGAGGGTATATGTATTTATGTTTGAGTGTGTGAGTGTGTATGTGTATATATATATAAATATATGAGTGTAGATATATATGTGTGTATGTATATATAGATATGTGTTTGTATATAATTATGTGTGTGTGTGTTAATATATATGCTAGTGTGTGTGTGTTAGTATATATATTTATATGTTAGATGGTATATATATATGTATGTATATATATATAGTGATATATATATATGTGTGTATGTATTTATGAGTGGGTGTGTGTGTTTTTGTGAGTAGGAGGGAGGGGGAGAACAGCCAGCGTGCAGCGGGGGCAGCAGTGCGCGCTGCAGCGCACTGCACAGCGAGCAGCGCGCTGTGTGCAGCTTGCACACAGCTGCAGCAGCAGCAGAATGAACAGTAGCAGCAGCAGCTAGGTAGCTGCAGCAGCAGTTTGCAGCAGCAGGAGCAGCAGCAAGGTGAGGAGCAGCTAGCAGCAGCAGTATCAATGCGAAGGAGAGTTAGAGAGAGGTATATATATATAGATATAGATAGATTGGTACATAGTTAGATAGTAGAGGGATTAGTTAGATAGATGCATAGGTAGATACCTATATCTATGGGTAGATAAATAGGTAGATGGATAATTAGACGGGTAGTTAGATAGCTAGATAGCTATTAATTGATAGATAGTTTATAGATAGATTAGAGAGTTTGATAGTTAGACTAGTTTATAGATATATTAGATAGTTAGAGGGATATCTAATTAATAGATAGGTAGTTGGATAAATAGGTAAGATAAGTATGAGATACTTAGATAGATAGATATATCTATCAATAGATAGATAGTTACTAGATAGGTAGTTATCTATCTAAGGTATATATATATCTATATACATATAGTTATATCAATACCTAGAGATATCTAGATAGTATAGTCATATATATTTATGCGTAGGATAAGATAATGGGTATTAATGGGTATGTGTGTGGATATATATATATATAGGTATATACCTACTTAGATGTATAAATATATGGTAGATATCTATATTACCTAGCCTAGATTAATAATTAGGTGCATAATTAGTAGCTAGATAGCTAGTTAGAGGGGTTTTAGAGCGAAACCTCAATACCTTGAGATACCGAGGTATCTCGATACCTTAAGATAACCAAGGTATTGGGTTTCGAGCGGGATTTTTGAGCAATAGCCTAGGATTTGTCTTGGAGTGATTTTTATATGCTTATGTGTATATATTTACGTGTGCTAGCATAGGTTTTAGCGGGTATAGGCGGGACGTATAGCGTAGGTTGAGGTATCGGATACCGAGGGTATCCCGGTATCTCAAGGAGGCGAGTTTGTGAGTTTTCTAGCTTAATGACCTCGGTTTGACCTAGAATTTCAGGAGCACCCTAGTTTGACCCAGACTTGACCGTAGTTGACTCGGTTGACTGCCAAAGTCAACTTTTGACCTAGTTTTGACCCAGAGTTGACTTTTTGGACCCAGAGTTGACTTTTTGACCCAGATTTCACCGGTTTGACCCGTTTGACCTAGAACGACCCTAGAAGTCTATTTTTAGTTATTTTATATCTGTTTAACTCATTAGAACCCTGTTTAACCTTGCTTTTTGCATTAGGTTCTTGCGACACCGGTTCGGATCGCCAGTTGCTCAGGACGTCAGGCGAGTACATTCTCTGATAGTTTTCATTATTTGATGATTATTATGATTCAGCTTCTAGTATAGTATCATCTGATTATTCTGGCACAACACGGGACACTGATTGATATTTCTGGATTCATTTACTTGCGACACGTACATTTCATGTTTCTGGCCTCTATTCTGGAATCACTACTGGCATCACCTACAGGCATCACTCATGTTCAGGCTGGACTCATCTTGATTTGCGTGTCAGGTCTTGGATCCACTTGTATTAGTCGGGGCGGGAAAATACTCGAGTAGACATGTAAATATTCCTATCTGGCATCATCAGGAATCACTCCCTCTGGTCTAATCTGGAATGATAGCAGCCGCGCACCCAGTGCGCGGTGAGCCGTACTTACCCCTAGCCGTTTACATGTCGAAACAAGTATTTCAAAGACACCGAGTTCATTCTTTATAGTCTGGACTCTCATGCATTTCTTGCTTGTCTCATTTACATATTTCTGGACTTGACTCACTACATATTTTTCATGCTAGACTCACTACACGTTCATGTGCACAGACTTACTCTTAGTGTAGATTTCTTGTATCTTGCAGTTATTACTATCTTGCTCTGATATCCATGCATCTTTACCTTTATGCACCAGTTATACATATTTTCTTGTTTCATACTTGCTTCACTCTTCTTGCTACTTGCTATAACTGTTTTATAGTTTTTATCATTTAAATGGAACTGTTGTTAGAGATGTACTTGCTCCAGTCCTGACTGGACATATTTTTCAGAGTATCCGGAGGATTGGTATCCTACGTTTTATGGACCTGAGCCTGTCGATGGTGCAGACAGGGACCTTCTAGCTTAGGGGTGATTTCCGGGTTGGTAGCCGGGATCACTGAGACTTTGTTGTTGTTTTCATTAGCTTTTAGCACCGGATTTGTCTCCGGTTTTGGATTGAGACCTTGTTTGTATATTATTTTGGATATTGTTGTATTATTATTATTGATGTTGTGGTTGTTGTAGTAGTTGTTGTTGGTTAGACTTTATAGTTGTTAGATCTCTGTGTTATCTTATCGTGCTTAGATTCGTGATTGAGTATATTATGATTATCATTGTGATATTTGCTCCTCCGTTTGGAGTTGAGATCTTGACAGGTTGATATATTGTTTGTGTGGTTGCCCTCCTTTTGGAGAGGTCATGGCCGATTTTTTTGTGTGAGATTATTATCTAGTTAGTTGACCTAGACAGCGTTCTACCGCCGATGCTGCGGCGTAGGCTGGACGTACCCACGACTCATGTCCGATTTTTCGGGTGCGGGTCGTGACACATTTTTGGTGGTGGCCCATGCAGGTCTCGATTCGCAATCAGTGCGATATCGTGGTGGTACAACAACTTAGTTGTACTGCTGCGAGCCTGCTCTAGGATCTAGGATCTAGGATGAGAGTGTACTCAATCACGACTAGGAACAATTCCAATCTAATTATTCTGAAATTGCTTTCTTTTGAAAAATTACAGTCCTTCTTTGATGATATCGTATCTTGCGCCGTATTGACTTCTTTTGATCTGTGTTCAGGATGCCTCCGAAGACACGATCCCATCGTACCGTTCCAGCAGTTGCCTCGGAGAGGTCTGCTACCTCTCGTCCAGCTCGTATTCAGGCAGCTGCTACCGCTCCACTCACCACTCCTGCGGTTGAGGGAGCATCTGCTTCTCTCGGGGATCCTCCTTCACCTATCGATCCGAGGACTACCCCAGTCGTTCCGGTGGTTCCTCCACCACTTCCCGCTCCAGTAGATGCCGCACAGTTGTTTGCGTTCTTCAGGGAGATGATGGACGCGCAGCACCGTCAGGTTGATGTGATGAGACTGGGCATTGAGAACGCCCACCAGGTGGCCATGACGGCAGTGGATAGGGTGGCACAGATTCAGCCACAGGCAGATCAGATTCAGCATCTGAGGCCAGGCAGTATTATCGACTTCCAGAGGATGCGGCCCAAGGAGTTCCGTGGTACAGAAGGGATCCTGTACGCGGATGACTGGATAGAGCAGATCGAGGGGATCTTCAGGCTGGCGCAGATTCCAGACAGCATGCAGATAGAGGCAGCGGGCAGTCAGATGTTCGACCTCGCCTTGACGTGGTATCGCACTGATACGAGGATTGCAGCGCCAGGGCTTACTTGGGAGGCTTTCAAGAGACTTTTTAAGGAGAAGTTTTTCCCAGATGTGGCGCTCAGTGCCTTGGAGAGCCAGTTTGAGGCACTCGTCCAAGGGAGCATGACAGTGGACGAGTACGCAGCGGAGTTCTGCCGTCTGGGCAGATTTATAGATGGCTTGAGTGAGGCAGCAAAGGCGAGGAAGTTTCGCAAGGGCTTGGTTATGGCGGTCAAGTCTTTGACCAGGAGCGACCGCGAGGCGACTTTCGAGCAGATAGTAGGAGACGCTCAGAGAGCAGAGGATGACTTGGAGCTTAAGTCCAAGAGAGGCAGAGATGATTCAGGCAGTGCCAGTGGTAGTGCGGGACCAGCTAAGCGTCCCTATGTGCAGAAGGCAGCGCAGCAGGGTCAGGATCAGAGAGTGCCCACTTGTGCCTACTGCAGGAAGGCAGGACACACTTGGGATATTTGTAGGAGGAGGCTGAAGGTGTGTTTGTTCTGTGGATCCGCTGCTCACCAGATGCGAGATTGCCCCACTGCACCTCCATCGGGTGGAGCACAGGATCAGAGAGTTGGAGCTAGGCCATCTGTGGCACAGCATCATGCCCTGCACCAGCAGAGGGATACACCCCAGCAGGGCAGGGCTTATGCGTTGACGGTCGAGGAGGCCGATGCTACGGATGACGGGTTAGCAGGTCTGTCTCTTGTTTCTTCTTCATGTCCCTTTCTATTCCTTGTGGTGTGCTTCATTAGTACCTGTTAGATTTTTTTGTGCTGTGGTAGATAGTATAGTGACCTTGATTGAGACTGTGATAACACGACCAGTAGGACCCTGATCTTGTATGTTGTTAGGTAGAATTTCTTGACTGTGACTGTTGGGGGTTTGACCTAGAGAGAGTATGATTGACTTTAAATTTCGAGGACGAAATTTTCTAAGGAGGATAGGCTTGTCACCACCCCATTTCCAGAGCCGGGTATTTTTTTTTTATTTTTAATTTAGTTAATTGTGGATTATTTATATTTAATTGTATTTATATTTAATTATTGATTGTATTATATTTTTATTGTTTGTTTTAGGATTTTGGCTAGCCTGGACCCATGTCAGACCCTAGTGGACCCATGTCCGACCCAGCCCACACCCTTGTGAGAATTATTTTGGGGCTTAGAATTATTATTTTATTTTTAGGAGGTTAGTTGGAGAGATTTGGAGTTAGTTTGAGTGCTTTTGGAACCCCGAAACCCAAAAACCCTAGTTTGGAGGACATGTTGGTCATTTGGACTTTGTGGAACCCTTATATTTCACTTGGCCGGATTCCCACAGCCCCCCTCACCCGACCAAACAGCAAACCAGCAGCCCCTTTCCTTCCTTCCTTCTTCACTTCTTCTTCTTCTCCACTCATTTTTCTTCTTCCTTTCTCCTTCCTACTTCAAGTAAGTCATTTTTCTTCCTTCTTTCTTCCATTCCTTCTTCTTTAAGTAACCCTAACCCTACATTCTTCCCCAACCTAGATGGGTAGAGCTTAGATTTGGAGTTGGAGCTTGGATTGGGAGCTTGGAAGCTTGGATTGGAGGATTTGGAGCATTTTGGAGATTTTGGCTTGGGATTCCAACTCCCAAGAGGTAAACCCTAATTTTTCCCTTGTAATTACTCTTTTATAGTGTAATTAATATTTTAGAACCTTCCTAGACCCTTAGGCTACCCGTGGGAGGAAGTTGGAACTAGTTTGGGTGAGTTTAGAGACTTTAACACTAGGTTTTGTGTCAATTTCGGGTGAAATCCGAATTTGGCCCAATTTTGGGTGATGCCCTAGGTTAGATGGACCTAGGTAGACATTGTCGGGTGTCTTGAGGATGAGTGCGTGTCTCCGTTCGGACACGGGAAGCCGTGTCGCGGAGAAACGGGCGTTTCGGGCGAAATTGGGGCTTTTCGTCGTCGCCGATTCTAAGTGCGTGTGCGTTTCCGCCACGGACCTAGAATCGACGCGGGAGTGCATTTTCTAGGATCTAGACATCGTGTAGAGCACGTGGGTAAATTTTGGGCCGATTCCGAGTTCGTTTGGTGTGCGTTTCAGGAGATTTTCCGAGCCGCGCACCACGTGTTCGTCGAAATGACCGAACGGCCATTTCGACTTGGTTTCCTCGTTTTAGGCTTGTGCGCGCATTGGATTAGTATCGGGGAGTGTGTGCTAGAGTTTTCGAGTTATATTTTATATATTTATAGGCGTTGGTGAGTGTCGGGGTCGTTGGACGTGCGTAGGTGGGGCGTTGTGAGCGTTGTGTGCATCGTTGTGGTAGTATTGTGTTTGTGTATATGTCTCTCTATATATATTTATTTGTGTGTGTGTTCCTATATATATATATATATATATATATATATTTCTATTTATATATATATGTGTGGTTATGTGTTTGTGAGTGTGTTAGTGAGTGCTAGTGTATGTGTGTAGGTGAGTGCTTGTGTGAGTGTGTGCTAGTGTGTAGGTGAGTGTGTGTGAGTGTGAGTGTGAGTGAGTGCCTATATATATATATATATGAGTTTCAGTTTATGTATATATGTATTTATATATATATGTAGGAGTGTTTGTGTGTGGGGTTGTGTGTTTGTGAGAGTGTGTGTGAGAGTGTGTGTGAGGGTGTGTGAGTGTGAGTGTGTATGAGGGTATATGTATTTATGTTTTAGTGTGTGAGTGTGTATGTGTATATATATATAAATATATGAGTGTAGATATATATGTGTGTATGTATATATAGATATGTGTTTGTATATAATTATGTGTGTGTGTGTTAATATATATGCTAGTGTGTGTGTGTTAGTATATATATTTATATGTTAGATGGTATATATATATGTATGTATATATATATAGTGATATATATATATGTGTGTATGTATTTATGAGTGGGTGTGTGTGTTTTTGTGAGTAGGAGGGAGGGGGAGAACAGCCAGCGTGCAGCGGGGGCAGCAGTGCGCGCTGCAGCGCACTGCACAGCGAGCAGCGCGCTGTGTGCAGCTTGCACACAGCTGCAGCAGCAGCAGAATGAACAGTAGCAGCAGCAGCTAGGTAGCTGCAGCAGCAGTTTGCAGCAGCAGGAGCAGCAGCAAGGTGAGGAGCAGCTAGCAGCAGCAGTATCAATGCGAAGGAGAGTTAGAGAGAGGTATATATATATAGATATAGATAGATTGGTACATAGTTAGATAGTAGAGGGATTAGTTAGATAGATGCATAGGTAGATACCTATATCTATGGGTAGATAAATAGGTAGATGGATAATTAGACGGGTAGTTAGATAGCTAGATAGCTATTAATTGATAGATAGTTTATAGATAGATTAGAGAGTTTGATAGTTAGACTAGTTTATAGATATATTAGATAGTTAGAGGGATATCTAATTAATAGATAGGTAGTTGGATAAATAGGTAAGATAAGTATGAGATACTTAGATAGATAGATATATCTATCAATAGATAGATAGTTACTAGATAGGTAGTTATCTATCTAAGGTATATATATATCTATATACATATAGTTATATCAATACCTAGAGATATCTAGATAGTATAGTCATATATATTTATGCGTAGGATAAGATAATGGGTATTAATGGGTATGTGTGTGGATATATATGTATATAGGTATATACCTACTTAGATGTATAAATATATGGTAGATATCTATATTACCTAGCCTAGATTAATAATTAGGTGCATAATTAGTAGCTAGATAGCTAGTTAGAGGGGTTTTAGAGCGAAACCTCAATACCTTGAGATACCGAGGTATCTCGATACCTTAAGATAACCAAGGTATTGGGTTTCGAGCGGGATTTTTGAGCAATAGCCTAGGATTTGTCTTGGAGTGATTTTTATATGCTTATGTGTATATATTTACGTGTGCTAGCATAGGTTTTAGCGGGTATAGGCGGGACGTATAGCGTAGGTTGAGGTATCGGATACCGAGGGTATCCCGGTATCTCAAGGAGGCGAGTTTGTGAGTTTTCTAGCTTAATGACCTCGGTTTGACCTAGAATTTCAGGAGCACCCTAGTTTGACCCAGACTTGACCGTAGTTGACTCGGTTGACTGCCAAAGTCAACTTTTGACCTAGTTTTGACCCAGAGTTGACTTTTTGGACCCAGAGTTGACTTTTTGACCCAGATTTCACCGGTTTGACCCGTTTGACCTAGAACGACCCTAGAAGTCTATTTTTAGTTATTTTATATCTGTTTAACTCATTAGAACCCTGTTTAACCTTGCTTTTCGTATTAGGTTCTTGCGACACCGGTTCGGATCGCCAGTTGCTCAGGACGTCAGGCGAGTACATTCTCTGATAGTTTTCATTATTTGATGATTATTATGATTCAGCTTCTAGTATAGTATCATCTGATTATTCTGGCACAACACGGGATACTGATTGATATTTCTGGATTCATTTACTTGCGACACGTATATTTCATATTTCTGGCCTCTATTCTGGAATCACTACTGGCATCACCTACAGGCATCACTCATGTTCAGGCTGGACTCATCTTGATTTGCGTGTCAGGTCTTGGATCCACTTGTATTAATCGGGGCGGGGAAATACTCGAGTAGACATGTAAACATTCCTATCTGGCATCATCAGGAATCACTCCCTCTGGTCTAATCTGGAATGATAGCAGCCGCGCACCCAGTGCGCGGTGAGCCGTACTTACCCCTAGCCGTTTACATGTCGAAACAAGTATTTCAAAGACACCGAGTTCATTCTTTATAGTCTGGACTCTCATGCATTTCTTGCTTGTCTCATTTACATATTTCTGGACTTGACTCACTACATATTTTTCATGCTAGACTCACTACACGTTCATGTGCACAGACTTACTCTTAGTGTAGATTTCTTGTATCTTGCAGTTATTACTATCTTGCTCTGATATCCATGCATCTTTACCTTTATGCACCAGTTATACATATTTTCTTGTTTCATACTTGCTTCACTCTTCTTGCTACTTGCTATAACTGTTTTATAGTTTTTATCATTTAAATGGAACTGTTGTTAGAGATGTACTTGCTCCAGTCCTGACTGGACATATTTTTCAGAGTATCCGGAGGATTGGTGTCCGACGTTTTATGGACCTGAGCCTGTCGATGGTGCAGACAGGGACCTTCTAGCTTAGGGGTGATTTCCGGGTTGGTAGCCGGGATCACTGAGACTTTGTTGTTGTTTTCATTAGCTTTTAGCACCGAATTTGTCTCCGGTTTTGGATTGAGACCTTGTTTGTATATTATTTTGGATATTGTTGTATTATTATTATTGATGTTGTGGTTGTTGTAGTAGTTGTTGTTGGTTAGACTTTATAGTTGTTAGATCTCTGTGTTATCTTATCGTGCTTAGATTCGTGATTGAGTATATTGTGATTATCATTGTGATATTTGCTCCTCCGTTTGGAGTTGAGATCTTGACAGGTTGATATATTGTTTGTGTGGTTGCCCTCCTTTTGGAGAGGTCATGGCCGATTTTTTTGTGTGAGATTATTATCTAGTTAGTTGACCTAGACAGCGTTCTACCGCCGATGCTGCGGCGTAGGCTGGACGTACCCACGACTCATGTCCGATTTTTCGGGTGCGGGTCGTGACAATATACATACTCTTCGTAGTGTAATATTTACTTGTTTATACTGTACGTCCCTAGATCATGTCGCTCGGTATATCCCTTTACGTTTTTACTTGTTTACACTGAAATGCTTGCCTGCTTAGATGCTAACTTGTACTCGTTGACTCGTTTTAATACTTGTCACATAAATTCATGCTACAATCAAGTAACACTATCGTGTATCATGCATGCATCTAGTTAGCCAGAAGACTATCAAATAGTCCTTCTGTGCAATATGAACCTACAAGTATCCGGGACCGTTAGGTCGCCAAGGCAATCCCCGAACCAGGGGAATGCATAAAGTTAAGTTGAACACTGAACGAGAATCATGTCAAGAAAATCTAGAATCACAGCTCATGGAGCAATGCTCGTTCAGGAAAAGAATCATGGATTATCATGTCAAGTCATGAATCTCGTGCATCTCATGAATCTGGAAGACCAAGACTTGCATGTCGCGGACAACTTGGAAACAAGGGGGATCTTCGGATCCCGTTCCATGGACGGTCTCTGGGGCACTGGGGCCGATCCAATCCGGAATAAAATTTTGTGTGGGGTCATTGTGTGTTGGCGGGATGGTTTGTAGCGCATCGTGTGCTCTCGTTGTATTCCATCCTCGTCAATGACTCGTCCTTTATGGCTATGCCAGCGACTCCAGTTCATATAGATAAGTCATCCTCGCTTAGTGACAATCCGCGTGTGAGTCATTGTATCGCATCCAGTAATCAAAAATATCTGAACGGATATGAATATAACACACTTGTACATATGGAGCACTTGAACATCTTGTGCAACACACTTGAGTAATCCTTATAGCTCGTGCCTCCGAAACATAACCTCGCTCACTACACTCGTGTTTGCTTATGCAATTGTTCCTGGATTTTATTATATATGCTCATGCTTGATTTAACTTGGTTTGCTTGGACAGGGAAGGACGAATGGTAAGTTTGTAAGTCTCGCCGTGCTTCCTTTTATATCGCACGGCGCACTGCCACATGGGTTAGGCTATTCATTATTGACTTGAAACTAATCCTAAGACAAGACTAGTAAGATAACTTAATAGATGGTGCACAGAACCTTTATAACGTGTTTGGATATATCGAGCGGGCGAGAAGCCTTCCCACCAGTGCATTCATGTACTGATGACCTACCAGATTGCTTGCAAGGTGTGGAAGAACCTCGTTCGATGCGGATGCCTCATTCGTGCGTGATAAGGCGTGGAGTTCACTTTGAAGCCTTGGAGCGTTGCGTTCGGAACTGTAAGACATAATAGTGGAACATCGCCTATACATTATCTCATAAATGTAGCCACTTGGCACGCTTTTACTATTTCAGAGAGAGAGAGAGAGGCTTGAGCGACTTGTAATCTCGGCCTAGCGCCGCTTGTAATACTTGTTCAATATCAATAAAGAGCTTATTTTATTTCTATACTTGTGTTATTCAATGCTTCCGCTATTGACGGCTCTGTGAACTTGTTACCAATTGCATGTGCGTTTCTTATTCCGCTGCACTCGGACAATCTGTGCGACTCTGTGGCATAGACCTCTTACCGCCTGTTCGGATAATGGCCTTACATGGGCGCGACTTACGCTCGTGCGGTATCACGCCCAGATGGGTTAGACACGTCCCGCGGGAGTGCTAGCACGGTGATTCGCGCCCAACGGGGAGGGCCGATTGTCCGCGAAAGATCAGAGCATGACATATTGGTATCAAAGCATGTTTATATGCCTTTGGACTTCGTATTGATTTTCTCAGTTTTGAAATATCGTTCGTGGGTTATGGGCATACACTCTCTTATTGACCGGATGGGATGTTCCAAACAATGAGTCTAAATACTTTTAAAAGTGCATATGAATGATGTGATTGCTTGTACAAAATTATAATATGAAGGCCTTTGTGCCGACCTGTGTCAGACTTTGTGAGAATAGACTCGTGCTAGAATTTACAAGTTATGTGGAAACCCGAATACCTATATATGATTACCCAACTGGTTAGTGTGCGAAATAGTATATCGTTCGAACGGTTAGCTATGCACACAGCCTTTCGACTAAGTTGTGTAGAGTATCGTGCGCCAAGACCCTTTTTGGTATAAGCTAGTTGTAAACAAAATTTGGATATCGTTCAGAAAAAGAAACAAGTTAGACTTAGAATGGAAACCAATAGAAACATTATTAGATTATCGCTAAGACGAACATAGAAAATAGTGCTTAAATTTTTAGAAATAGCTCGAACGATATTTCGTGTCGGAAGATACAAATCAGATATGGTTTACTTGGATGACTACCAATATGATATATAGGAGACTAAGATTTATCAGGCGTGCTTAGGTATCGTGCAGGAAATTCTAAGGTAACTTGGTGGATATGCTAGCGATTGATGCAAATATGATTGGAGATTTAATTGGGTGACTCGATTCCTGAGTGGTGTATGGATCATTTAGAAATGTTCAAACGGATTCATAGATCTCGTGCGATAGTTGGATTGAACGATTTGAGGATGTCTTGAATAAATGATAAGGCTTATATCGAATAGGGATTCATAGAAATGGAAATCAATATCTCGATTAAGGAAACTTGGAGGATCGTGCGAGCGATTTCGGATTGAAACAAACTGACTGAACTTGAATACAATATCGCTCGAATAGAAGTTAGCCCGAGAATGAATATTGTGGTTCGATGAAAGAGATAAGCGATAACGGATTCGACTTGGAGTTGGAAGAACGATCTTGAATCAAGTTCAAAAAGATAACCTTCGAAATTAGTCCCAACAAGAACGATTATCCTGCGGGAGCGCCGGAGAGGTAATTTCACGTACGACGGGGATGATCAAACTCACGAAAATATTTTCGATGATTATTCCAAACGAACTCGATGAATAGAACGTGTCAAAAGTGGATAGACTTTGGTTTAAGAATAATTTAAAACTTAGTTGTTTGAGGATTGCTAGAAGTAGACTATGGATTTACCGAACGGTAACATCGAAGTTGGATAATTTTGTTAGACGAATTATAATTACGGCATGAACGAACATGACTTGATGGATTTTATATATAACTTGGATGGAGCAAAGTAAAATAATAAGGTGTATCGATCGTTTCGATGATAACCATAATGTTCGACGTTCTTGTCTTGTGCGAGCGTAACTCTATGCTCGTACATGAGTCACGCCCGGATTAGGACGATTATCAAGTGGGAGCGTTGGCGTGGTGATCTCACTTCCAACGAGGGTGTTCGAACTTGCAGAAGACCGGAGCATGACAACTGATGGATTTTCTTGACTTTTGGTTCGATACGATAAGACAAATTTGGAAATACAAGTGATTCAGAACTGTTTCAGGATAAGTTAGCCTAGAACCTAGAATAAATAATGCTGGATGGTTTCGTGAACGGATACATGAATCATGTTGGACGACTTGGAGTTACAATCAAAGGTTTAGAACTGAATAATGGCTTGGTGGTCTAGACTTAGAATGGATATATGGATTCTATAAAACATGTTTAAGGAGATAGACTATGCGAATTGCTAGGCTTGTCCTGCAACTTGGATATATCATAGATTTTACTGAACAGACTCGAACCATGTGCAAACGAACGTGTGAATGTGAATAGGATAATCTGTGCTCGATGTTTAGAAATCTGAGTGAAACGAGCTTGGGTAGAATATCCTGTACAAATGAACAATGGTTTGACCTTAGAAATTGGGACAAGCATCGTGCGACGAATTTGCACGATGAATCGTGTGCTTGAACTTGTACCTTTGACCTTGTGAGCTGACCTAGTAATTAGGCAGACGACCCTGTGCCGAGTGAAAGAACTTGTGTAACCGACTTTAGAACATTACTTGAACGGCCATAGAACTGGGGCAGCAAGACTTAAAGTTAGACTTGGAACGGTAACGTGTGCTATGTTGACCCGAACGGATGAACGCTAGTCGGTAGACCGAATAGATCGTGCTTAACGGTAGTTAAAATATTTGGTTTGAGTTGGAATAGAAATGACTTGGAATTTTATTGACCCTATCGGAAGTATCCTTGTGATTTATAAGACGAGAACCCTTGAGATTTTCGCAAGTAGCTTTTCCGAATTCACTATCACTAAGTTAGGTTGAATGCATATGTTTGAGGGACACCTTGAACGTGTGCCCGATCCAAGACTCAATGATGTGTATAACTCAAGTGCAAAGACTGCGCTATCGCTAAGTTGGTTGACATGCATATTTTTGAAGGACGCTTTGAATATGTGCACGATCCAGACTCGCGATATGCTGATCTCAAATGCTAGTGCAAGTGAATATGGTATATCTGCATATACAAGTATAACGACTTGTATAAGTTTACCTCAGCCTTAGATTGTCATTCAAGATGGATTGTAATGGACCCCGCGTTAAGCAATATGTTCCGCGCTAAGGCGCTGCAGAGACCGAGTCAGAACTTGGATTGAATGATAGAGTCATTCAATGAGATCGACCCAGCATACATGCAACACGGTATAAGGAACGAGTAAAAAATTGTGTTCGAATGGATCTAGTGGTACTGATTCGCTACGCTTGGGATAGATTCGATAATGCGATATAAAGTTTTGCTCTCAAAAAGTCTTGAGGACGAGACTTTTTCTGAGTGGTGAATAAAGTGACAACCCGTTTCGTGCAAACGGACAGCCAATTCAAACGGCAAAAGTGCAACGACCTGACCCGCTTTGCTCAGCGAGAAGACTCGTTTGAGGCAAAGGATTTCCAGACTTGGCCTTTCAGGAGTTCCGACTTAGACTTTCAAAGGCTCGCTCAGAGTATCGCTCGACCGAGGCGAATTATCGCTAAGGTGGGTGGCTACGATGAACTTATCTTTGCTTATCCAGCACATTTAAAATATGGACGATACATGCTAGTCGCTAGGTGAATCACCCCCCTGCATGCTAATAAAGAATACAATGCACCTAGCTAAGGAAATAATCCCAACTTGTATTGCTTATGTTAGAACATGAAAATAAACTTTCCTTATAAATGGACCCTTGCATGCTACCTTTGCCTTGTGCAAGTAGACCCCGCTATGCCTCGAGTAGAACGATATATATATATATATATATATATATATATATATATATATATATATATATATATATATATATATATATATATATATATACTCTTCGTAGTGTACTGTTCACTTGTTTACAGTGCACGTCTGTAGATCATGCCGCTCGGTATGTCCTTTTACGATTTTACTCCTCGCTTACCCTTAGACCCGTGCCAAAGCAAATGCTCATGTTCTATATAAATGAAATACTTGCCTGCTTAGATTCTAACTTGTACTCGTTGCCTCATTTCAATACTTGTCACATAAATTCATGCTACAATCAAGTAACACTATCGCGTATTATGCATGCATCTAGTTAGCCAGAAGACTATCAAATAGTCCTTCTGTGCAATATGAACCTGCAAGTATCCGGGACCGTTAGGTCGCTAATGCAATCCCCGAACCAGGGGAATGCATAAAGTCAAGTTGAACACTGAACGAGAATTATGTCAAGCAAATCAAGAATCACAGCTCGTGGAGCAATGCTCGTTCAGAACAAGAATCATGGATTATCGTGTCAAGTCATGAATCTCGTGCATCTCGTGAATCTGGAAGACAAGACTTGCATGTCGCAGACAACTTGGAAACAAGGGGGATCTCCGGATCCCGTTCCACAGACGGTCTCCGGGGCACCGGGGCCGATCCGATCCGAAATAGAATTTTGTGTGGGTTCATCGTGTGTTGGCGGGATGGTTTGTAGCGCATCGTGTGCTCTCGTTGCATTTCATCCTCGTCAATGACTCGTCCTTTATGGATATGCTAGCGACTCTAGTTCATATAGATAAGTCATCCTCGCTTAGCGGCAATACGCGTGCGAGTCATTGCATCGCATCCAGTAATCAAAAATACATGAACGGATATGAATATAACACACTTGTACATATGGAGCACTTGAACATCTTCTGCAACACAGTTGAGTAATCCTTATAACTCGTGCCTCCGAAACATAACCTCGCTCACTACAGTCGTGTTTGCTTATGCAATTGTCTCTGAATTTTATTATATATGCTCGTGCTTGATTTAACTTGGTTTGCCTTTGACAGGGAAGGACGAATGGTAAGTTGGTAAGTCTCATCGCGTTTTCTTTTATATCATACGGCCCACTGCCACATGGGTTAGGCTATTCATCATTGTCATGAAACTGATCCTAAGGCAAGACTAGTAAGATAACTTAATAGATGGTGCACGGAACCTATATAACGTGTTTGAATTTGTCGAGCGGGTGAGAAGCCTCCCCACCAGTGCATTCATGTACTGATAACCCACCAGATTGCTTGCAAGGTGCGCAAAAATCTCGTTCGGTGCTGATGCCTCCTTCGTGCGTGCTAAGGCGTGGAGTTCACTCTGAAGTCTTGGAACGTTACGTCCGAAACTGAAGCACATATACAAGACATAATTTTGGAACATCGCCTATACATTATCTCATAAATGTAGCCACTTGGCATACTTTTACTGTTTCAGAGAGAGAGAGAGGCCTGAGCGACTTATAATCTTGGCCTAGCGCCGCTTGTAATACTTGTTCAATATCAATAAAGAGCTTATTTTATTTCTATACTTGTGTTATTCAATGCTTTCGTTATTGACGACTCTGTGAACTTGTTACCAATCGCCTGTGCGTTTCTTATTCTGCTGCACTCGGACAATCTGTGCGACTCTGTGGCATAGACCTCTTACCGTCTGTTCGAATTATGGCCTTACACGGGCGTTGCTTACGTTCGTGCGACATCACGTCCAGATGGGTTAGACATGTCCCGCGGGAGCGTTGGCGCAGTGATTCACGCCCAGCAGAGACGGATGATTGCCTGCGGGAGATTGGGGCGTGACAGGGCATACAGCAGGATCCTCTGCAGACGGCTTGACTTGCACCAGGTAGGCGTCGGCATTTTGCAATGCCCCACTCAGAGCGTTTCGGGTGTCTCTGGAGAGTCAGAGAGGCTCAAATAGTGGCAACTTTGTCGGGGTATTGGAGAGTTGAGCCAAGACGTTAAAGTTTTAGGGCTTTTCCATTCCCTGAGCCATTTCTTTACGTAACAGCATTTCGAAGCGTCCCTCTTTTTGTTTAGACTTGTCCACTGGTGGGGGTTGGGATGGATCCGGATCAGACACGACAAGTGCAGTAGTTGGAGGTGCATTGACGTTGGGAGCTTCGTAATCTTGCTGGTAGGCAAGGCCCGATCTGGTTGCCCCTGCCCAGACCTCCTCAGCGATGGGAGAAACCATGTGGCAGGACTTAGTTTTTCGTGCTTTAGACTTGACGACGGAAGGCGCTGCTTGCTGCATCAAGTCTGGGACAAGATCCGGGTGGACCCACATGATCTCGCCCTGAGGTGTAGTAAGAGGTATCATCCCAAATGCTTGGTCGCGAGCTGGTGGAAGATTGACTATCTCCATTGTTGCCCTCGTGATCGGGATAACTCCGTCCTGGGCTTCCGTCGCTAAAAAGTTAACAAACTGGAGGGACACCATATTGGCGGCAACTGTCTTGTCGTCGAAGTCCAAGGTAAGGGCCTTGGTGTCAAGAAGGCGGTAGATGTACTGCATGAGGGTGTAGAAGTCCTCCGTCGCATAGTGGACGTAGCGATGGTAATGGCAGTATTTTGGATTATTCATCTCGGCTGCCTCTATAGGGCGCTTGACATCGGGGAGCCGAAGCTTGCCACCCTTCATCAACACATCGAAGATGGGCATGGCGTCGTCATCTTCGAAGGAGTAAGTCTTCTGGGCCTTTGGAACCTCAGTCAACTTTTGCTCGGGCTTCTTGGTTAAGTTGGCCACCATGGCCTGCTTCCCTTGTCCCTCGCGACTGTTGTTGCCGTTGTTGCTATTGTTGGGACGTTTTCCCCTGTCGTCTGTGACATGGATCTGTATTCCAAGGAGCAGGGTGTCTTTAACCTTCTTTTCAGCTCTGACTGCGTTGAATTGACTGCTGCTCATCCAGAGGCTGACTGCCGTAAGTAGGTTCCTGCGGCACATGTCCATGAGTGTGGACTCAGGATTGCCTGGAGTCAACCTTAGTGCTGTTTGGCGAAAACTGTCACGCCCCGATCTCCCGCAGGCAAATCGGCCGTTCCCGCTAGGCGGGAATCACCCTCGCCAGCGCTCCCGCGGAACGATCGCTAGACCCATCCGGGCGTGATGCCGCACGAGCGTGAACCGCACCCGTGCAAGGCCATGATTCATTGGCTGGCGGTAATAGTTCTAAGCCACAGAGTCGCACAGATTGTCCGAGTGCAGCGGAGTCATGAACGCATAGGCGATCGGTAACAGGTTCTCTGAGTTGACAAATATATATAGCGGAAGCATTGAAACACAAGTTGAAGTAAAGCAAGCTCTTTATTTGTCACGACCCGCACCCGGATATTCGGGCACGAGTGCGTGGGCACGTCCAGCCTACGCCGCAGAATCGGCGGTAGTACACTGTCTAGGCCAAATCCACACTTAACTAAACTAGCTCATCCACAAATAACATAAGCAAGATAATAATGAGAATGGAAACTTAAGATTGCAACTGAAATAAATGTGACAACAGATTCAAATGTTTAGTACAGAAATTTAGAATGAAATCGGGGACAAACCCGATTTATAAGATAAGAAATAGAATAAAGATAGCTACTGCTAACTATTCTGCAGGAGTAGTCTCCTGGGTGGGAACCGGCTCTGCGACTGTATCACCTGCTGGCTCATAGGGTCCATAATAGGTAGGGGCAAGGTTCTCATCATCGCCTAAATCAACAGATCCAGTCAGGAAAGGAGCAAAGTACACAGTGCACAACAATGTTAAACTAAATATTTATGACAATTAAACATTGAATATCATGTTAAGGAAATTGCATAAAGAATGTCAATATCTCAGAGTCACAACTATAAATAGGAATATGAGAAAACAGAAGTAAATGAGCAGAGTGAAACTATCACAGTCAGCAAGAAAGATAACATGACTAGAACTATCTGTATGAAACTTGTGTTTGTTTTTAGAATACATAGTTGGCATGTAGGGGTTTATAAGGCTAATAAGGCCGTCATAGACGACTAGTGTCTGGAACAATCAAGTATAAGGTTGATGGTGCAGTCGCGTACCAACAGCTAGTATCTGGACCTGGGGAAGGGTAAACTACATGCCTCCTAGTATTCTCCCACCCGACACGAAAGCAAGACATGAAATCCCGTATTCAAGACATAAAATACAGTATTCTAACACTACGTGTAATCATCAAGGTTACTAGTAGAGCAGGGAATTAATTATCATAATATAAAGATTAACTTGAAGTGCAGGTACTTGCCTGTTGTTTGGATCTGATTAATGTTCTAGGGGAAGTTTCCACAGATGAGTCCAAAAGCTGAAATAGACATTACCATCACTCTCAGAAGATGTCAAATAGCTAGAAACGCCTATCCTTGGGTCCAATTTGGAGACAAGGGCAAAAACGGTAATTTTGGGTCAGAACGGGTCCGCCGGTGGGCCCGCTTTGCACCGAAAAACGTGTCCGGGTCAAAGGTCTCCAAATTCACCAAACTTAGTGTCAACAGGTCAGGAACGCTGATACGAACCCAACGGAACTTCCAGATTTGGATTCCGATGAGCCGAACACACAATCGCCCGTCGAGCGGAGCCTGTGGGGCCCACGACACGCGATTTCGTCAACGTTCTCAGAATCGAACCAAACTTGACCCACAGGACCAGCGTATCGCTACGAGTCCGATGGCGCAAGTTTCGTCTCGATCCGACGTGTGTGCACGAAGTTAGGGTGAATTGCCGAAAAGGCGGATACGGGGCGATGTCCGCGGATACGCGTTGATTCCGGTGTGCACGCACACCCGAATCAGCTTCCGTGAAATCTCACACGTCCGTATCGACGCTGCGCACGTATCTGTGAAGACCGCACGCGACCAAGTCGTCCCGTTTGGCGGGGCGTACTCAGTTCCGGGGTGAAACAGGGTCTGGTTTTTCCTGTTTTTGGATCGCGGTGTGCGATCACCACAGGACGCGGTGCCCCGAACAGTTTGTCCGGACACCGAGAGGGTCACACAGGCTTCACAACGCAATTTGCAGAATTGAAAACGGAGCTACGAGGCGAAAGTTACACATACCTGAAGGGGACCCGAAAACAGGGTCGAAAACGTGTCCGAGTCGTGTCGGACACGCGGATTCGAAATCTAGGGTTTACTGTGCTGCGGCGAGGGGGTTTCCGGCGAGGGGCGGCGCTGGGCGGCCGGAGGCAGCGCGGCGAGGCGGCGCGGCGCTCGAGCGGAGGCGGCGGCGGCGAGCACGGCGGCCGGAGGCGCGGGGAGCAGCTGCCCTAGCTGTTGCTGCTGCTGTCGAGCTGCCGGAGGAGAGGAGGGAGGAGCGGCCGGCGGAGCGCGGTGCTGGGCGACGTCGGCGCGGCGTCCGGCGGGGAGGGGCGAGGTGGTCGGCACGGTGGCGGAGCTCGGTGGCGTTCGGGGGAGAAGGGCCGGAGGGGTGGGGTTTTATAGGCTGGGGCGCCGGGGGTCGAGGCCGAGACGGGCGGGCGACGTGGCGGTCGTGGCCGCGCAGGGCGCGGGGGGGCGGAGACGTGGCGCGGCGGACGCGGGCGGAGGGCGCGGCGGAGGCGGCGGGAAAGTCGGGCACAGGGGAGAGGGGGTCAGCCGGGTACGGGCGGGTCGGGCGGCGCGGTCAGACCCGACCCGACCCGGGGGAAACGGGTCTGGGCTGGGTTCGGGCTGTTGGGCCGGGCTGGGCCGGGCCAATGGGCTGGGCTGGGTTCGAATAAAAATAATAATAATAATAATATAAAATCATTAATTAATAATTAATTAATAAATAATTATTTAAATAAATAAATACTTTTTAGGCATTTAAAAAAAAAATATGTCTGAGGCCCAGAAAAATCCAGAAAAATTACCCTAAGTCCAGTTTTTCATTTTACACCTAAAAATGTTATTTTCATGATATTTTAATTTTATTTATTGTCAATTAAAAATCATTTATTAATTAACAGCCTTAATTTTAATTACAGAAAATTCACAGAAAATTCCAGAAAATTGGAAAAAATCTAAGATTTAATAATTTTGAAAATTCGGGGGTTTACATTATTGATATAAACAAGTGTTACAAGCGGCGTATAGCCGAGATTACAAGTCGCTCAAGCCTCTCTCTCTGAAACATAAAGCGTGCCAAGTGGCTACATTTGTGGAATGATTGTAGAGTCGATGTACAGGCGAGTTCGGGCTATGTTCACAACATTATGTCTTGTATATGTGCTTCTGTTCCGGATGCACCGTTGCTTCGGAGTGATGTCCATGCCTTAGCACGCACGTTGGAGGCATCCGCACCGAACGAGGTTTTCCTGCACCCTGCATACAAACTGGTGGATTATCAGTACATTGAATGCACTGGTGGGGAAGCTACTCGCCCGCTCGACAAATCCAAAAACGTAATATAAGTTCCGTGCACCAACTATTAAGTTGTCTTTCTAGTTGCCTTAGGATCAGTTTCATGCAAACATTGAATAGCCTATCGTGTCGGGCAGTGCGCCGTGCGATGTTTGAGGAAACACGACGAGACTTACTAACTTACCATTTCTCCTTCCCTGTCCAAGGCAAACATGATTAATTCAAGCACGGTAAGTATAAACACTCAGGAGGCATAGCATATGCAAACACGAGGGTTCTTATAACATGATCGTTCAGGTGTTAAGTTATTCATTGATGCTACACAATAACTCGCACGCGGATAGCCGCTAAGCGAGGATGACTTATTTATCTTCCATTTTATAAGCAAGCATGCAGCAGGTTTAAACACACATGAAAATCACACGATGCATTGTAAGCCAGATTCACACGGTAAACACACGGGGCATTGCAAGCATATACACACGATGATCACTGGCTTGATGCCATAATGGACTAGTCAAGAACAAGGATAGCATGCAACGGGAAAAACACGAGGAGCTAATAAAACACGATGCGTTGCAAGTTATCCCGTCCGAACACGATTGACTATAAACACGCAGTCTGCCCGGATCGGATCGGTGCCAGTGCCCCAGTACCGTCCGCAGAACTTATATCCTTGTGCACAAGTTGTCCATGATCGAACACGATTATTAATTCACACGACAAGCAGTATTGCATGATTCATTTAGCTATTGGATATGCACAATCTCCTGGGCTGCTGTAAGCCCGCACACGAGGAAGACTTGCAGGGAGATCCGAATACCTGAATGAGTCTTGCCACAGGAGCATGATTCTTTTACTTGACATGATGCAGTCCCCTGGATCGGGAACTGCCTTGGTGACCTAACGGTCCCGAATACTTGCGGGTTTATTCAGGCACGGAATGACTACTTGGTAGTCTTTCGAGGTTTGGATAAAAACAATGCAAACATTCAAGCAGACAAGCACGCGTTTCTAAGGAACATAAGCAGGCACGTTGCTCGGACCCGAAGGTAAGCCGAGAGTTAGATCGTTAGGGGACTTGGCATGCGAGGGTCTGAATACAAGCAGTATTTCAATTTCTATGTTCTAGCATAAGCAATAGGAGTTGAGATTATTCCCTTAGCTAGGTGCGTTGGATTTATTAGCATGCAGGGGGTGATTAGCGACTAGCATATATCATTTCAGATTTTATGTGTGCTGGCTAAGCAAAGACAAGTTCACCGTAGCCACCCACCTTAGCGATGATTCGTCTCGGTAGAGCGATACGTCAAGCGAGCCTCTGAAAGCCTTAGCCGGATTCCTGTAGGGACAAGTCTGGATATCCTTTGCTTCTTGTTTGAGGCAAAGCGGGTCGGGACAGCTGCACTTTTGCCGTTTGAAACGGCAGTCCGCTTGAGCAGAACGGGGTGTTACATCCTACCCAACTCAGAAAAAGTCTCGTCCTCGAGACTTACTGAGGACAAGCAGTAATCTAGGGTTGAGGCAATCCTAGACAAGTCGTTGTACTTGTTCATTTGGATATTCACTTGCACAAGCATCGAAATCAGCATATCGCTTAGACTGGATCGTGCGCACCTTCGACATGCATTTCTAGTGTGAACACGTCAACCAGCTTAGTGATAGCGAAGTCTCAGCACTCGAGTTTCACCTTTTCCTAAGTATTGGATGGTGCACTAGTTCAAGGCGTCCCTCGAATAGATGCATTCAACCAAACTTAGAGTTAGTAAAAATCGGACAAGCTACTAGCGATACTCTCAAGGGTTCGCACAGGTTGGCACAAAGGCCACTCGCAGCATACAACCAGACAAGCAATCATATCATTCAAAACGTATTTTGAAAGTATTTAGACTTATTGTTGGAACATCCCATCGAGGCATTGAGAGAGAGCGTGCACATAACCCACGAACGAGCTTTCGAAACAGAGATATCGAATCGAAGTCCAAAGGCGTAGAAGCCAGGCTCTGATACCAACATGTCACGCCCCGATCTCCCGCAGGCAAATTGGCCGTTCCCGCTAGGCGGGAATCACCCTCGCCAGTGCTCCCGCGGAACGATCGCTAGACCCATCCGGGTGTGATGCCGCACGAGCGTGAACCGCGCCCGTGCAAGGCCATGATTCATTGGCTGGCGGTAAGAGTTCTAAGCTACAGAGTCGCACAGATTGTCCGAGTGCAGCGGAGTCATGAACGCATAGGCGATCGGTAACAGGTTCTCTGAGTTGACAAATATATATAGCAGAAGCATTGAAACACAAGTTGAAGTAAAGCAAGCTCTTTATTGATATAAACAAGTGTTATAGGCGGCGTATAGCCGAGATTACAAGTCGCTCAAGCCTCTCTCTCTGAAACATAAAGCGTGCCAAGTGGCTACATTTGTGGAATGATTGTAGAGTCGATGTACAGGCGAGTTCGGGCTATGTTCACAACATTATGTCTTGTATATGTGCTTCTGTTCCGGACGCACCGTTGCTTCGGAGTGATGTCCACGCCTTAGCACGCACGTTGGAGGCATCCGCACCGAACGAGATTTCCCTGCACCCTGCATACAAACTGGTGGATTATCAGTACATTGAATGCACTGGTGGGGAAGCTACTCGCCCGCTCAACAAATCCAAACACGTAATATAAGTTCCGTGCACCAACTATTAAGTTGTCTTTCTAGTTGCCTTAGAATCAGTTTCATGCAAACATTGAATAGCCTA
The DNA here is from genome assembly GCA_036927795.1 of Iris macrosiphon. Classification (NCBI taxonomy): domain Eukaryota; kingdom Viridiplantae; phylum Streptophyta; class Magnoliopsida; order Asparagales; family Iridaceae; genus Iris; species Iris macrosiphon. Next base: position 666,070 of record JAYESA010000018.1, on the reverse strand, counting down.
TCGTGTCGGGCAGTGCGCCGTGCGATGTTTGAGGAAACATGGCGAGACTTACCAACTTACCATTTCTCCTTCCATGTTCAAGGCAAACATGATTAATTCAAGCACGGTAAGTATAAACACTCAGGAGGCATAGCATATGCAAACACGAGGGTTCTTATAACATGATCGTTCAGGTGTTAAGTTATTTATTGATGCTATACAATAACTCGCACGCGGATAGCCGCTAAGCGAGGATGACTTGTTTATCTTCCTTTTTATAAGCAAGCATGCAGCAGGTTTAAACACACATGAAAATCACACGATGCATTGCAAGCCAGATTCACACGGTAAACACACGGGGCATTGCAAGCATATACACACGATGATCACTGGCTTGATGCCATAATGGACTAGTCAAGAACAAGGATAGCATGCAACGAGAAAAACACGAGAAGCTCATAAAACACGATACGTTGCAAGTTATCCCGTCCGAACACGATTGACTATAAACACGCAGTCTGCCCGGATCGGATCGGTGCCAGTGCCCCAGTACCGTCCGCAGAACTTATATCCTTGTGCACAAGTTGTCCATGATCGAACACGATTATTAATTCACACGATAAGCAGTATTGCATGATTCATTTAGCTATTGGATATGCACAGTCTCCTGGGCTGCTGTAAGCCCGCACACGAGGGAGACTTGCAGGGAGATCCGAATACCTGAATGAGTCTTACCACAGGAGCATGATTCTTTTACTTGACATGATGCAGTCCCCTGGATCGGGAACTGCCTTGGTGACCTAACGGTCCCGAATACTTGCGGGTTTATTCAGGCACGGAATGACTACTTGGTAGTCTTTCGAGGTTTGGATGAAAATAATGCAAACATTCAAGCAGACAAGCACGCGTTTCTAAGGAACATAAGCAGGCACGTTGCTCGGACCCGAAGGTAAGCCGAGAGTTAGATCGTTAGGGGACTTGGCATGCGAGGGTCTGAATACAAGCAGTATTTCAATTTCCATGTTCTAGCATAAGCAATACGAGTTGGGATTATTCCCTTAGCTAGGTGCGTTGGATTTATTAGCATGCAGGGGGTGATTCACCTAGCGACTAGCATATATCATTCCAGATTTTATGTGTGCTGGCTAAGCAAAGACAAGTTCACCGTAGCCACCCACCTTAGCGATGATTCGCCTCGGTAGAGCGATACGTCAAGCGAGCCTCTGAAAGCCTTAGCCGGATTCCTGTAGGGACAAGTCTGGATATCCTTTGCTTCTTGTTTGAGGCAAAGCGGATCGGGACAGCTGCACTTTTGCCGTTTGAAACGGCAGTCCGCTTGAGCGGAACGGGGTGTTACAAAAACTCTCAATATAATTTCGTGCGAGTTCCATTTTCCCTTGGGTGACATACATCAGGGAAGACATCGTCATGTCGTTTCCTCCATCATAGAATTTTTTGAGGAAAAGACTCTTGAAGTCGTCAAACGACGAGATGCAATTGTCTTGTAGGCTGTAAAACCAGTCGAATGCGACCCCGTACAACGTCCCCACAAAGAGCTTGGTGAGGAGTGCGTCACTATGAGGTAGATATCCCGTTGCAGTCTCGAAATAGCTCATGTATTGACGGGGGAAAGTCTTCCAATCGAATGGGTTCAGGTTGAAGGGCTTGTACTTTGGCGGGTACGGAACATCCCTCCACTCGCGGGGGTACGGTTGTCGCATCTCGAGATCGCGTAGTGAATCTCGGCTGCCAATAGAATCTAGGTGAGCCTGGAGTTCCTGGATTTTCCTCATTGCGTCTTTGGCTTCGTCTCCCGCGGAAGGGGCAGAAGAACCGGGCAGAGGGTGATTTTTGCCTATGGGCGGAGTGGTTGCGTCAGAATCCACATTGGTCCCCGGGTCCAAGCTTGTTTGTCCTGAGGCCCTTGGTGGCTGGGAGGCTACACTTGCCTTGATGTCTAGCACAGCTTGGGTCAAGGCTTGTATTTATTCGCTCATGGTATGCATCATAGCCACGAGAGCCTCGAGGTGCTGCCGATCACTAGGGCCTTCATGCACATCCCCTGCCCTGTACGACGTTCTTACATGAGGAGAGATGGACGGGACAGTAGACGTAGCACTTTTCGCTTCGAATTCTTGCAACGAATAGTCGTCAGGGAAGGCTGGTAGTGTCGTGCCCTGTTCAGACTCAGAGGGAGTATTACCCCTAGCGTAGGAGGTGATGTCTTCTCTCTAATGGTGGCTACCCCCAGGGGCTTCAGCATCCGTTCCTCGGGAATCCTCATCTCCTCGGAACGCCAGATTGTCGTATAGGTCCGGGGGATTACTACCCCCAGCTTGTGTAACCCCCAAGGGTTCTGAGGGATAGCTACCCCCGGCAGCTGATAGCTTCTTCCTCGAGCGGGTGCCCTAGAAAGCTCCTTCCGCAAGTCCCGCTGCTGGTCCTCCTGGTAATCGTCTTCTCAATGTGCTGGTTGAGATTGAAGGGCTGGAGGTACTGTGCTTCCTTCCCCGCACTGTGGAGGGGTCCTTCTGAGTAGAGTAACATGAGACAAATGATATCTCATCCTCCTCGGGTGTTTTTACCTGATCCTTGGATTGTTGTCGGATATATGCCGTCAGGTGCAGTCGTTGGAATGTCGACTGCCTGCATGTAGGTATTGTCACTTTATTGCAGCAACAGTTGATAATTTTGGCACAGTGATGTACCGAGGAGGATGCTTCACATGTTGTAGCTACCTCCCTCGCCTTGCGCTTGTGATTAATCATATTGCGCAAGTCAGGCGAGGGCTGACTCATATTTGCACCTTTTTCGTAAGCACGGGTAGACCAAGCGCACGGGTGCGTGGGTTTTGTTTTTGCTCCCTGATTTAGGGTTCGTACAAGAAAGTTTCCTAGATCGTAAGTGGAAGGCTTTGGAGACGGACCCTGTCCATTTGTCGTTGAGGACTGGACGCACGGGTCGGTCTTATACAGCTTTCCATCGGAGGCCCGCATAACAGTTAGCGGTTGTCACGCCCCAATCTCCCGCAAGCTCGACAGTCCCCGCTGAACGTGAATCACCACGTTGCAGCTCTCCCGCGGGACAATCGTTCTAATCGGGACGTGATGCCGTACGAGCCTGGAGTTGCGCTCGTACAAGGCGATGTTGTCGAACACCAAATGTTATCATTGAAACAACCAAGTTGCAGCGGAAGTCAAGTATTGTGTACCAAGCACACATCAGAGTAATACGCAGTGAAGCTCACGATAGGGTCCAAATAAAATGCCCCGAGGCAATGCCACAAAGGCGATGCCACGAAGACGATGAAATGCTCTTGCTCTTTTCTCTAGCCCACAAAGGTACTTACAGTTCATACATCTTGTCCCGTATATCCAAGCAGCGCCACTACGCCTGTGTACCTGAAATATTGCCCACAAACGTGGGTCAGTACACAACCGTACTGGTGAGCGGGGTAACCCACTCGTCTAAGCCGACACTAAGTAAAAATAGTGAATGCAACAGTTATATGGTAATCTTTCTAGTTGAATCCTAGATTCTTTTCATGGCATAGGGATGACATGTTAAGGAAAGCTGTAAAGCAGTTTAAGCATGCAAGCATTCAACTCAAACCAAACGACAAGCAGTTTAATATATCCGACCCGTCTAACTCAATGCCATCGCTTGCACGATAACATATCGAACCATCAGTCTCGCCTCAATATCCATCCTCAACCAACAATTTATATCCCAATCTCGAGTGCACACTCTTGCCGAGGCAAGGTGGCCGCGCCTACACGAAAGCCAAACCAACAAAAGAAAAGCAAGCCAACTCTTATCTATATGAAGTCACTGGCAAAGCCATAAAGGACAAAATCTAAGCATTAACGGCGCTCCCTATCAGCCCGGGTAGCAAGCCCCGCTGGAGGTCCCGCAATGCATCGTGACTAGCACGAATCAATATCTCCCTCCGGATCGATACGGTCCCAGTGCCCCGGGAAGCCGTTTCGAGGAAATGTCAAACCCTGTGTACACAGGTTGTCCGTGACATGCAGAAAGTAGGTATGACGAGAGGATCGAACATTCTCGCCCCACCAAGCGATCCTAGACTCGTTCAACCGAATATCCAACTAAAGCATCCATAACCATTCTTCCAACATATCCCCACGGATTCCAAATCTCGACCTCAATATATATATCCCAAGGCACCAAAATACTCATAAGCACAATCTCTCAAGTTGTGCCCAAGTTATGCCCACACTTCATATTTCCGCTTCCCAACACAGTGTTTCACATTGGGTGCAACACCCCACACTCCGAATAATCCCGTGGCACAATGCCCCAACAGTGGCACGATACCCTTGCCGATGCAGTTGTTCGGTTTCGAACCACAACTGCTCGCTTTGCAAGACAAAGCGACCCAGTGATACTCGTGCACGGATGCACGCTCGCTCGCCCGGATTCCCGATATTCCCATTGCCTCAAAGTATCATTCCAACCATCCAAGTATAATCCCAAGTATCCAACCGACTGCCTCAAATGTAATAATCCAACTCTAGCTCCAACTATATCCAACGCGTAAATTATTTTAAGCCACAATCCTACCAAGCCAACGACGTACACTCTATGCACGCCTCAGTGTAGTGATTCTCGAGTTTCAGCCCAAGTATTCAAGTCTTTTTCGTGTTTTCCATATTATTAGGCATGAAGGAGTAGAGGAGAAGGGAAAGAGCCCACTCACAATGTTCGATCCCGTTAAGCATCCTGTCCTGCCGATACGGCCAATCCCTTGAACCCGTGGTCCGATGCAAGCGCGATCTACTCAACTGGTATGACCGTGCGAGCAGGCCGTGCTCTCCAAATCATCCGACCGATCGGACTAAGGAAGACGGCATTATCGCTTCCATCCAGCTATTCAGTACTGTTCTGAACGAACACCTGATTTCCATCGAACCCGCTAGCCATCTGCACATTGAAACCAACTCGATTAATCCTTCTTCCCAAAATCCAACATTTCAAATGTAACCAGCATTTGATTCATTCGATCCGACTCAGCGTAACGCTCCGAGCGGTTGCGGGGCGTTACATAATATACCACTTAGAATCAGGTTCGTCCACGAACCGTGCTGGTACTCATTCCTTACTAGCATGCCATAATCCAATTCCATAGATCTGTTCTATGCAACTCTCATATTCACGATTTCTGACACAACATCTCGTTCTGCTGAACGCTCGTACAATTTTCACGAATTCCCACATCCTCCTTGCAGCTTAATACGAATTCTTCGTATCGCTTAGTTTTGGATCATACACATATTTAAGGCGTCCCCAAAATACATGCATTTCAGCCGAGCCTTGCGATAGCAAATTTGAACAAGTTACAAGGGTATCTTTATGTTCGAGGCATCCATTTGCTTTTCTTCCAATTGAACCAAATCACGATTTTCATTCCAACATAATCACTCGAGCACCATTCACAAATGTGATGATTTCCCACTGACTCAATCAGTTCGCGTTCCAGCTCAATCCATCCAACTATTTCTGAAAATCAGTACTAGCAACATCTCCAGATATTATCTCATGCACCGAACGATAATCTCAACTGATCTACCCCAGCTATGCGACTTACCCAAATATCAACTTTGCTTAGATCAGCTCAGTCCAACACATTTCCTGCCATCTCAATATCTCACAGGGTGAACATCTATATTGAGGTTCGTGTGATCCACGAAGATCTCGCCGCCACGCCAAAGGGATTTATGTCGCCACGATTTCAACGTGGACACACTCGCCACAATTCTTAGGTTGCGCATGAAATAGTTCTTCGCGCTGCTTTCACTGCCTCGAAGCATAGAATATTACATTTGCCTTCCGAACGAGCACGCTTCCCAGACTAAGTTCCGAGACATCTTGTAAATCTGAGGCACATCTGTCCCTTCCAGTATTCGCAAAGATTTGATTTGAACGAGCCGCCACAGTCGTCCATTCATATAAATGCTATTCCCTTTCAGAGCACGATGAGTCAGAGGCGATGCCATCGAGATAAAAATCTGCGACTCTGAATCTCATCAGTTGACTTAGGCTACTTCCACCATTGCTTCGATCTTCTGGCTGCATCTTCAGCTGAAGACTATCCCAAGGGTCTCTCGAATCCAACACTCAGTCAATAAGCCAAATCTCATTGCTCACATCTGCCCTCGACGCATTCCTAAATACGCCGTCTCAAGGGTCGTTCTATGGGTCTACCATATTCATATCCGATTCGACGGGCAAGGCCGCTTAGGGTCAGCTGTCCCGAAGCTACGCTTGATAATTATAATCATCACGATGGACAGTTACTGTAAACCATGCTATATCTCATCTGCAGATCCGAATCAAAATCCCAACCATTCACCCGAGCGAAGTTTCTGAATCCGAGAACCGCGCTCGTTGAAACCTTATTCCATCAATTCGCCGTTCTGTCCTGAATCCATCAAATCTCCGAATTGCATATTCGATTCTCGCACCATCGATTTCATTGATTCTCGAAACTTGAGACTTGCTCAAATTTATATCCGTTTGCCATGTTCCACCTTGCACTTCCAACTTACTCGAGCAGCACAGTGATTCGTTCCGACGTTGCTCCCACATTTAGGTATCTTTAAAAGCCTTTCCTGCCAATATCTTTGCCTTCCATTGTGGCCACAATCCGTCCACGTCTTTCCAAAGAATCCGTTTATCATCGTTGCACCATTTTGCCTAAAATTCATCTTCGCTAAACCTGATTCAACTTCTCGAGCAACAATATCCAAAATCCTTCAAGTTTGTATGAATCAATCGCATTGCCCTCCAAGCCAAGTTCGTGTTTCGTTGCTCAACCAACAGCTCAAATGCGTTGCCCAAAATCATAGTCCGTGCTCGCTATCATTCCGATAATCCCACCACTTTGCTCAAGCATAACCCAAATGTTCGTTCCGATCTCATCTATCTCTTAAGCCCAACGATACTTCCATTTGCATGACTCCGTCCTTGAGTTCTCAAGTCTAATGTATCGAAGGATACCCGAGTCAAATTCCATTGCACCATATACCACTTGGAAATATAGTTGCCCTCGTGCAAAATCTGTGTCAACCAGCGTCTATCCCAAACCGACCATTCCGAGGTGATTTTGTCGAATCATAACTCAATATTCGCTTGCTCCATTTTCACTCTTTCCAACTCAATCGATTTGCACCAACCGACTCGTATTCTCGTTTCACGAGTCCGTTCAGGAAATTCCCATAGATGTCCAACCAAAATATTTCCAATGCCTTGCTTAACACATTTGATCCCATATACCACTTCGAATCAAGTCCCTACTCACATTACGTTTCCTTTCACGAATCCAAAAATCTGTTCGAACCATCCCTCAGGTGTGATCATGCCATTCCCATCTTAAGTCTGACACAAAAACTTCGTCGATTCTTTAACCATCAATCTCGTTAGGCAACTCGTGCTATGTTCCATTCTCATTGCTCCCAGCTATTCTCAAACCGTCTGATACTTTCGCAACACGAGCAATCGTGCAATGATTGTATTCTAAGTAGTCCAACCCAATACCCAACGGTTCCACACTTTTATTATACGAGCAACTCATGCCAACTTATCTGATATTTCTCAAGCCAACTCAAATCTGCCCAACCGATGTGCCACAGTCGAAATTCCAACTTCTATCCAACACAATCACTTGACGAGCAACTCGTGCAAGGATCCATTCTCATTGAATGTTTCTACTCAAAACATGCCGCATAACCAAATCTCGTTAGCCAACCAACTAATCCATTGAGGCAATCAGAACCTCCCAAAACGATAAGCCAAGCCAACCCAACGAAAGCCCACACTTGTTGCACAAATGCAACAACGCCAACCAACTGCTGCACGAATGCAACAACGCCTAACGAGGCTAAGCGATCCTACGAAAACCAACCAAGGCAACCCAACACAGAATAACATGCAGCCAAAACCAGCAATAAATAGACTTATTGCATGAAACATCCGATGCGGCACTGAGTAGAGTCAAGAGCTAAACGACACGCGGAAGCTATTTAGAGTTTGTGATGAAGCGAAGGACCAAGTCCGAAGAAATAAACCTGGCTCTGATACCAATTTGTCACGCCCCAATCTCCCGCAAGCTCGACAGTCCCCGCTGAACGTGAATCACCACGTTGCAGCTCTCCCGTGGGACAATCGTTCTAATCGGGACGTGATGCCGTACGAGCCTGGAGTTGCGCTCGTACAAGGCGATGTTGTCGAACACCAAATGTTATCATTGAAACAACCAAGTTGCAGCGGAAGTCAAGTATTGTGTACCAAGCACACATCAGAGTAATACGCAGCGAAGCTCACGATAGGGTCCAAATAAAATGTCCCGAGGCAATGCCACAAAGGCGATGCCACGAAGACGATGAAATGCTCTTGCTCTTTTCTCTAGCCCACAAAGGTACTTACAGTTCATACATCTTGTCCCGTATATCCAAGCAGGGCCACTACGCCTGTGTACCTGAAATATTGCCCACAAACGTGGGTCAGTACACAACCGTACTGGTGAGCGGGGTAACCCACTCGTCTAAGCCGACACTAAGTAAAAATAGTGAATGCAACAGTTATATGGTGATCTTTCTAGTTGAATCCTAGATTCTTTTCATGGCATAGGGATGACATATTAAGGAAAGCTGTAAAGCAGTTTAAGCATGCAAGCATTCAACTCAAACCAAACGACAAGCAGTTTAATATATCCGACCCGTCTAACTCAATGCCATCGCTTGCACGATAACATATCGAACCATCAGTCTCGCCTCAATATCCATCCTCAACCAACAATTTATATCCCAATCTCGAGTGCACACTCTTGCCGAGGCAAGGTGGCCGCGCCTACACGAAAGCCAAACCAACAAAAGAAAAGCAAGCCAACTCTTATCTATATGAAGTCACTGGCAAAGCCATAAAGGATAAAATCCAAGCATTAACGGCGCTCCCTATCAGCCCGGGTAGCAAGCCCCGCTGGAGGTCCCGCAATGCATCGTGACTAGCACGAATCAATATCTTCCTCCGGATCGATACGGTCCCAGTGCCCCGGGAAGCCGTTTCGAGGAAATGTCAAACCCTGTGTACACAGGTTGTCCGTGACATGCAGAAAGTAGGTATGACGAGAGGATCGAACATTCTCGCCCCACCAAGCGATCCTAGACTCGTTCAACCGAATATCCAACTAAAGCATCCATAACCATTCTTCCAACATATCCCCACGGATTCCAAATCTCGACCTCAATATATATATATCCCAAGGCACCAAAATACTCATAAGCACAATCTCTCAAGTTGTGCCCAAGTTATGCCCACACTTCACATTTTCGCTTCCCAACACAGTGTTTCACATTGGGTGCAACACCCCACACTCCGAATAATCCCGTGGCACAATGCCCCAACAGTGGCACGATACCCTCGCCGATGCAGTTGTTCAGTTTCGAACCACAACTGCTCGCTTTGCAAGACAAAGCGACCCAGTGATACTCGTGCACGGATGCACGCTCGCTCGCCCGGATTCCCGATATTCCCATTGCCTCAAAGTATCATTCCAACCGTCCAAGTATAATCCCAAGTATCCAACCGACTGCCTCAAATGTAATAATCCAACTCTAGCTCCAACTATATCCAACGCGTAAATCATTTTAAGCCACAATCCTACCAAGCCAACGACGTACACTCTATGCACGCCTCAGTGTAGTGATTCTCGAGTTTCAGCCCAAGTGTTCAAGCCTTTTTCGTGTTTTCCATATTATTAGGCATGAAGGAGTAGAGGAGAAGGGAAAGAGCCCACTCACAATGTTCGATCCCGTTAAGCATCCTGTCCTGCCGATACGGCCAATCCCTTGAACCCGTGGTCCGATGCAAGCGCGATCTACTCAACTGGTATGACCGTGCGAGCAGGCCGTGCTCTCCAAATCATCCGACCGATCGGACTAAGGAAGACGGCATTATCGCTTCCATCCAGCTATTCAGTACTGTTCTGAACGAACACCTGATTTCCATCGAACCCGCTAGCCATCTGCACATTGAAACCAACTCGATTAATCCTTCTTCCCAAAATTCAACATTTCAAATGTAACCAGCATTTGATTCATTCGATCCGACTCAGCGTAACGCTCCGAGCGGTTGCGGGACGTTACAGCGGTGCCCTCCGACGGTCAGCCGAATGGACAGTTGCTTGAGCGTGACAAACTCGCACTGCCCCAGACTTCTTTGACTTGAAACCCGTAGGCGCGCAGTACGAAGAGTCCAAGTTTGGGGTTTTCACCATTCTCAGCATGGTGCATAGGGTCAGCGCTGAGTGAGATTCAGTCGAAAACAGAGGTTCGGCTGCTGCCAGAGTCGCATGCAGCCATATACCTACTGCTGTCAACCGATGTTGCATAGTCAGTCTTATGCGGCCTTCTCCTTGGCCGTATAGAGTTTGCATCAGCGCCCGAACGTCTGACATCGTGGTATTTTTCTCTGCCAAAGTTTGGGTGCTGAGCTTTTTCTGCGTCAGGCTAGGATGTCGCATGGACAGCCTGAGGGGACGCCTGGCGAGCGTCTTCAGCAATAGAGAGAGGCGAAGGATGTCGCAGTTGGGCGAGGTGCGGTGGCCTTAGCTGCCCACGTCCTACGGGTCTTCGAGTGGTGAGCACCCTTATAGTTGGAAGAGGCTGCCGTATAGGCAGTGGACGCATGATGTGCGGTCCCAGCGGCTGGGAGAGAGACGGGGAGCGCAAGATCCACAGTTGGGTGAGGCGCGGCGACCTTTGCTACCCGTATCTTACGGGTCTTCTTGGGCTTTGCTTGCCTCGGAGAAGGACTCACGTTGTCCCCAGAGAGCATGTCCTCGAAGACCTGTCGATTGAAGCGGACCACCAGCATCCTTTGAGTGGACCCGAGCTTGGCTGGGTCGGATTGCGCCACAGCTTTCTCATATGTGGAGAAAGACGTCCCCAGCAGAGTCGACATCTTATTTTCCATTAAATTCGAAAGTTCTAAAAAGAGCTTGATTTAACTAACAAACAAAAAAAAGTATAAAGGAGTCCGGGACGGACAATCTAAGTACAATATATTTGATTCTGGGGTGTGGCGATGGACACGGAGTGCTATGACGTCTCCTTTACTCCGTGGACGATCCGATGCAGGGTAAGGAAGCTTAGGTTCTCTCTTCACTCGTCTGGGTATACTCTCTCTCTGTATTGGCCGGGGGTGATATGCTTTGTCACGCCCCGGCCCCCGAACCGAGGGGCCGTCCGGCCGGACCACCGCCTCGCTCGCCCCCCGCCGAGCCGGATTGAACCGGACGCGAATCACCGCGCCTGTCCCGCGGGTGCGAGGAAGGAGATGTGTGGCCCGTTGGTATGTATCGGGACGTGATGCCGTACGAGCCTAGGGTTGCGCCCGCACAAGGCCTTATCATTTAAGTTGATTTGTTGGCTATCATCGCATCAATCGAGTAAGCAGCAAAAAGGGACAATGTTGCAATGCAATGCATTTAGCCAACTGAGTATTCGGGACAATCGAGGGACTTGGGTTCTCTTATGCAAGGGCATTCGTTCCATACATTATGCCCCCTTATACGATAGCATCTCGGGGCAACAATCGAAACCAGGATTCCGGGTCTTAGGGACTGTGGCACGCCTATCGCTCCCTCAGACGATCCAGTACCTGCAAGCAAGTAAACTGTTGGTGGGTCAGCACTTTTATAAGTACTGATGAGATAAAACAACTGAATAGAAACAAGCATTCACTCAAACCAACACTAAGTAATCATGTTATAAAATATTACATTACTAGTGATCTTTCTAGTTTTACCTAGGTTTGTTTCATGCAGTTCTAGCAGAGTCATATTACATTGTTTGGAAACATCTTTGGAAACAGAGTTTCATATGCAATAAGCAAGACAAGCAATCGTTCATGTTTCAGGGTGTGCGCAGCGTGTCTCGTGAGACTCCAGGGTCAAATGCATAGCTAGACACACATGCACGATCTTAGGGGCAGTCCTCTATCAAAGCCAACACAATGACTTAGCTATATGCAGGGCGGTCCTCGAGTATCTCAGGATCGGCAGCTGGTTGTACATCATACCAATGACTCTTTCATCTGATGCTATGGCAGCTGTGACCCATTGTGGCTAAGGACGCATGCAGTTCATCTCTCCACCATAGCCATTGTCTGACCGCGTGCGAATGCATGGAACACTATCAAATAAACTCTAGTATGCAGACGAGACGAACCATCAGAACAGTTATCGTTGTTGCGGGGCAATCCGACTTATCACTTGAACACATTCAGGCACAATATGGTTCTCTCGAAGCATAGACGATAGTGAACATGTTCATGCACTCTTAGACAAGCGTTTCAGGATTCTCGTTAAGCAGACATGTTTGTTTCAAAGACAAGCTAGGTGAGTTCGTTCATTAACATGCAAGGCAGGTTCTATTATTCTCTTATGAAAATATTGCAAGCAAAAACTCAGATTATTATTAAGGCGTGCAAGAATCAGAGAACGAAGTTCTTCCCACTCACCTTAATACATAATGCCGACGCGGAGCGGGGCATTACATGCTTTCTCTCTGAAGCAGAAGAAAAAAGCCAGTCTTTAGAACGTTCAAGTTGCTCCTATTTATAGCCATCGTGATGATGGGCTATGGGTGCCGCATAGGCCTCTGTTTGGTGGCCTCATAAGGCTCCTTCAACAAAATACGGTTGCAACTGTCGCCGCATGCCATGGGCCGATTGCCACGTGGTCTGGGTTGAGATATGTTGTTTGAAGAGATCTCGGAGTTGTTTTCAACCCGTTGTGTGCGTGACTTGGTCAGCTGGACACGTGGTAAGCACCAACTTTGCGAAAATCTCTATAGTTGTAACAAAAAGATCTTGTGAGCTGGAGGCCGCATAGCATCTTGGCCGCATGATGGCAAGGTCGCATGGGTCTCGTAGCCGCATACGTGATATCGTTTGGCCTTGGTCGGATGGACACTCTGGCCGCATGGCGTTGTGGCCACATGCAAGCTCTCGTCGGACTTTGGTCGAATTAACACTTAAGCTGCATGGCGACGAGGTCGCATACGTAGGACACATGACATGGCACATGTGACGAAGCAATTAATGCATTGATGTGACTTATCTTTTTCTGAGTCGTCATCTTCACGAGTCTCGAAGCGTCTCAGAGTGATGAGTGATGTGTCAGAACTTCTGACAGATATCAAAATCTGTGTCAGGGGGTCCTTATGCAGCCTCCCTGCTCTGTGGTCGTTCAGGCCGCATATATTATACTATGCGGCTTCTCTGCGACTTGGTTTGATCAGGTCGCATATGGCTTTTCTACGGCTTGACTGATCAGGCCGCATGTGGCTTCTCTGCGGCTTGATTGTTCATGCTGCATGTGGCTTCTCTGCGGCTTATTGAGGGGGCATGACCTTTATGCGGCATGCATGATTTTTTCATGCTTCTACACCCCTAGCGTACTGCTGACTAGGATCCGCTCCGGCATAGTATTGGGGAATGTCCCCAGCGTACTGGTGACTAGGGCCCGCTCCAACATAGTATTGTGGAATGCCCTCTCCGGCGTAGATTAAACCGCTACAACTAGGTGAAGATCGTGGATTAAATATCTAACTCGATCTATATAGTGGAATCCAAAGGATTACACCAAAGCCTTTTGGGCAGGATTTAGCTCCCACGTACGATAGTGTCTTTCGGTCCGCAAATGTACATGGATCCGGATTCGTAAACCAAGATCATGATCGTATAACTATAAAAAATATATATGCATTATGTTTTAGGTAAAAATTATTTAACTTGCAAACTTACTTACAATTTAAAAAATTATCTCTCCAGTAAATATCCGACTAGATATGTGGTCTTCATGTTGCCTAATAATAAAGTCGGTAGTTGGTCCACCAGAAATACGACCGTCATTTTGGTTAGCCATCTACAAAAAATTAAATTAATTATGATTATTGCCGACTAATAGATACGCCTACAAATATCAACTATTAAAAAAGTCAGACTGACAATATTTTGACTTACGTCAGATTTTTTTGTTCTTTTTCTCCCGGTTGATCTTGTTGGTTGTAGGAAAGAGAATGTTGAATATTATACATAGAGACGAAAGGAAAGAGAGTTTTGTTGTTGTGGGGAGAGAAGGAAAGTATGTATTTTGAAAGAGGGGAGGATAGAGTGGGGGGACTTCGGGGGGGGGGGGGGAGGGGGAGAGTGTGAGGGAGAGTGTGTGTGTGTTGTGGGGGGGAGGGGGGGGGGGGGGGGAGTCTTTGAGGGAGAGTGGGAGGGTCTCCGACGGAAAGAGAGAGGAGAGTGGAGGGTTTTCGAAAGAGAAAGGGGAGAGTGGTGGCCTCTAGCAGCGCGATCTCCCACACCCACCGCCAACTCAGTTGGTAGTCTCCCTCCAGCAGTGCGGTCTCTCACACACCCACCGCCAAGAGAGTTGGCACGTTGACCCACACACCGCCAACTAAGTTGGCGAGCTCCTCTTTAAGCTCCAACACGCCAACTTAGTTGACAAGTTGTCCCCCATTACAATTTTTTAAAAATTCTATACTTATCTGCAATTGGAGAAAGCTTCGTCCCTTTAAACAAAAAAATCCGTTTTTATAATCCATAACAAACTATAATTAAAATATAATTAAATCTATAATAAATCATAATATATATATATATATATATATATATATATATATATATATATATATATATATAAATTACAATAATATCAGAAAAAATTACGAGCATTTACTTAGTTATACATAATAGAGCCAAGTATGGCGGTTTTGGTTAGACAAGATTCACAGCATGCTATGAGTGGGGTCTTAAACTCATGGGCAGAGACCTGAATGTAGGTGCAAAGTTCACACATCCAGACAACAAATGGTACTTTAGATAGAGCTCAATCAAAAAAGTCGCATGCAGCTAAACTCCCCTAGTATATTTGGTACTGGAAGGCTTCTGATAGTCACATTATGGAGATGGAAAAGTATTATGCAAACGTCCTTAGCAATAAAAATATAAGTCACTTTTGATTTAAGCAGAACTTCTGACCCTGTGGTAACAAAAGGTGGAAGATACCAACAGCCGAACTGCCTTCGATAGAGCAGATACAAAGATGGTAGATACCAGGAATATCCAATCAAAGAGAAGTTAAGATGCCCACTCTCTGGTATTCTCTAGCACGCATGTAGCCAAAGCCAAGAGAACAGACTAGAAATGAAAGGAAGTGCATGGGTTCCCTATATCCAATCAAAGAGAAGTAAAGATGCCCACTCTCTGGTATTCTCTTAACCACGATTATTCCTGCTTCATTCTAACCATTTACAGTGAGAAGCAACATAATAATAGACAGTCCCATGGTCTCTTGCCATCAGAGCTTGTTCTACAAAATCTCAATCTACTACCGAGGGGCTGCTGAAAAGATGGGCTCCCTATACACAACCAGATTCTGCAGACATCTGGATGTTCAACGAGTGGCTATAAATCCGTGAGGTATCGCTGAGGGAACGAGTCCTCGTTCTCACATCTGCATTCCTCTCTTCCTTATTTGAAAGATGTGAAGTTTTAGCAAAACGCTCACTTAACTTTTGGAAGAGATCAAGATTCTGTTGATACTTCCCTCCATCTCCCATGCTCGGTGCTGAATCATTTTGCGCAAGCTTCTTGAGAACTGTCAGTTCGTTGGCATCCTCATCATTATCACTCCAGCCCCCATTCTCTTGTCCATCTCGCATAGCTAGGTCATCATATTCCTCATCCGACTTGGTAGAGTCCTCATCAACAGAGCCTTCCAACTGTCACATAAAACAATCAATCAATACAGTGGGTCATTGGCATCTGCGGTATTCTTATTTCTAAACCAGGTCGTCTTTATACTATGCTTTGACATTTTGAAGTATTGACTCATGCATTATATAAGAAAACTGGGCTGGTATGGTTTCTCTCAAAAGGGAAATCAGAAAATAGAGAGAACTCCAGTATAGTTTTAAAGTTATTTCAACATATTCTATAGAGACCTATTTTCCATCAAAAGTAGGCAAATCACAACCATGCATTACATCTGTTCAACACATACAAGTCAAAAGAGAGAATTATATTTTCTCCTCCAACCTATATCAAAAACTCATGTCTTAGGGAACCCATACTCCCAAAGATATTTATTCCAGAGAGGCATACTTTGTTTCCTATTATTTTCTGGATTTTAAAGTAAAAAAAAAATTCAGCTTTAAGTTGTTCTCTCTATTCCCTCTTTGCACTTGTTATATATACAATTATTAGGCATATCTAGGATGAGGTTTTATTGTGCACAATGTCTGCTATTGTCTTGAGTTAATGAGAGTAGAAAAGAGTTGGCTTCTAAAATAGAATTCCGGAGATAAAGCTTGAAACTAAGCATTTTAATTAGTAGGACCAAAACAAACTATAGAAAATGTAACTTCTAACAAAGTCAAGAAAATAAACGAGCCAAGGAGCCATATTGACGGGCAAGAGATATCTAGCAGTGGCAGTCCCAGTTTCCAGGATTAATCATTTCTCATAACAAAGATTGACTAATCATTCCTTATAACAAAGATTGATACATCATTTAAAGTAAAACAGAATCGTTGGAACATGAGATGCCTCTGGACTGCTTTGTCAGGACAGAATACACTTGAAGGAAAAATTCTATGACCAACCATACTTTGGGGGCAATTTAAAACTATGTCCAGAAAATGAGTGTAGTTGAAATGAGAATGATAAGGGATCTCAGGGTGGTTTTAACATAAGCAACATAAACCATTAGATTAACATGTTAGCCGCGATCAGATATTCGTTAAAGGAGCTGCTAGAACTAGAGAGAGACCTGAACAAACTCAAACTGGGACTGCAAAGAAGATGTCTTACAGAAAAATGGCCCTTAAAAAAGCTGAATAGTAGAAGTAGAAGAGGATTCAATAGCTAACACCAAAATTTTACGAGGCTTTATTGTTTGTGATGTCCTCCATGGACTAATTAGTTTCCTAACTTGGGAGTTGTATCCCTCCTAGTGAACAATTATAAACATATAGATGATGCTTAACTTTATTGAAGCACATAGTTTCCTCTAATAACTTCCACAGGAAAAACAAAAGGGGAAATGCAATGGTTTATGAGTTAACATAATATTCATGCTATTATTCAGCAACTATACTAATTTTTTCTTACATATGACCAAAAGCAAACAAATTATCTATCACTGCATCTACCCAGTACCAACCTTTCAAGGACCCATTCAGAACAGATATTAGATGCTTACCTCTTCATGAATTTCTTTCTTGTCCAGGTCACTTAGATCCTCATCGCTGTCCATGTCAGGTGGATCATCAGCTTCTTCATCACTGCCAGAAACTGATATGTTCTCTTTAGGCTGGAACAAAAAGGAAAGTTAGATCTAAAATATGGAAGTATGATTTAGTACAAATAACAACTAATTAGATAGCATACACTTGTGACATACCAAAGTACACCAAAATTGTATGTCATTAAGAGGATCCCATCACAAATAATCAAGTATTAGTGATATAAACTGCAAAGGGGGAAACTTATGTTGAGTTGAATTAATAGCAATACAAAATTGGTAGAAAACAAATCTTTCTTCATTGATAGAGTTCTGTATGTTACAAAGAAGAAAACAGCTCTTCCATTAGACTACCAGTTTAACAAAATAATATTATCTCTAGAAAATAACAATCATCGTTTAGACCTTCTTTCACTAACCCAATATTAATGTCATGGACATCCAGCGAGATGAATACTCTTACTGATGGTAGCCACATAACGTCCCAATATGAGACAGAGAGTTCCACTTCATGACGCTCATTTTGCATTCTTATCAATAAAAGCTATCTCGACTGACCGTGTTAACATTAATTAAATATTCCTGACTATACAAAAAACTTATTTCGTATTAGTTTAACCTAAACCACCATTATTGCTGGGGTTAGGCTAGGAAAAACTTTTGACAAGAAAAGGTAGGTAAAGCTTTAAGGGACCAATGAGCATTTGTTAGTTAAACTTGTTATAAAGTCGCTACATGCCCCATTTAGGTTCCAACAAACCAATCCATACTTCCAGTAGACGCACCCAAGTTAATAGAAAACATTAAGTCATGAAAGTTGACGAGTTAAGAGAGGGAACTTAGCATGGGCATGTGAGGACAACTACAAAAATCAGAACTTCATGTTTTGGAGCAGTTTAAGCAATGGTGCTCACATCAAGGGCTGAAGCATATTTTGATCTTTTCGTGTGGACTTCCTTTATACGGAGCAGTTCCTTTGAACCTTTCTTCTCAGCTCTTTTGTAGCCACACTTGGGATAGAAGTCAGAACAGTAAATAGAGAAAGTACCAATCATCCAAATGTAATTTAATTTTGATACGGAATCTAGAATACGGAGGTTGATCAAGCCATATCGTTAACATGACCACGTAACAAAATCAATCCATCGCTCCAATAAAAAGCAGGAGATTCCAGCATATAATGCAAAATAGGGACATATTCAAGAGAACCATAATATCATAAATGATAGCTTACTTCTTTAGTAGGTCCATCTGACATTCTTGGAGAGCTGCAACAAGAAGAATAATATCCGCTACCTGCATCCGCGCCATCAGCCCTCGAGTCATCAATGCTTCCAGTATGACTGGTACCACCAGTATCACTAGGCCAAGCACTGATCCCATAATTACCAAATTGAAGATTAACTGGCTCTGCCTTCCCAATCTGTAAGGGACCGTACATACGGCCTCCCATGAACTTCTCATTGCTGTTGCAAGACGTGGACCTCCCTTTACCATCACCAGATTCAACAGGCCAAGCCTTCGCAACAGAGCCATCTGTATTAAGAAGAGCCATCAGATGCCTTGACGAACCCAACCTTTGAATCAATTGGAACATTCCCTTAGAACTCAAAGAGTTCGCAGTACACTGGTTTCTGTATTCTTCATGTACTATGGGAACTGTATTAGTGGTTGAATCATACAAGTGTTCTCCTGCCTCTCGCCTCCTTAGGCAGCTAAAGACAGTGGCATGGATAGCAGCCACACTCCGATCAACATTGGTATTATTTACTTTGGGTACCAAATGCTTGTCAGCCCGGTTGCAAAGATATTCCTGAATTGTTCTGATATTACGAATGTACTTAACATACTTATTTTTTGCTGGGTCCAATGTCATGTACTTTGCACGTACTGCGAATCGTTCCATGTGTTTATCTTCATTTGTAATGTAAATCATAAATGGTATAATTGAAGGGTGCTTCTTCATGAGCCCCATCTAGCAAAAGAATAGAAATAAATCAGTGAGGAGAAAGTACATTTCTTGAATTGTCAGTTGGCAACGACGAATTCTGAGTGCACATACAAATACATAACAGATATGCTAAATTCAATGAAATAATATGGTTCAACTTATGATCACTTCTTTACTTAAGAAAGCACAAACAATGAAAATATTAATTTAACATAAGCACATATACCCACCACAAAGTTGAGGCTTAAGTGGACACCCTCAACAACAACAGATTCTTTCCGATCTTCCCATGCAGTGATCAAGCGGTCAAGGCTGTCAATAACCATTTCACTCTGTGCTTTAAATCCCTCAATGGCCATTTGCTTCTTGCCAATCAAATCGGCACGAGGAGCTTGTTCCAGCGCTAGGGCATCAGGCTTTTCACTTGAAGCTACAGTAGATTGTTCTTTTTTTGCCGTTGATTGAGAGATGACAGCTAGTTTTTTTGCTCTATGTTTAGCCTTTGCTTTAGCAACAGCCACTGGGTCTAAGCATTCTCCTGCATGATATGTTGAAGCCCAAAGGAGAGGGTTCTGTTTCTCATCAGCAAAGCTCCTCATCATGTGGCGTATTGAATCAGTAGAAATGACATTTGTAACACCCAATCTACTTCCCTGTTTAGATACAGACAAAAAGTTGAAGTAACCTTCAAAAGATACATACATAGAAGGGACAGTAGCTGCAAAATATGAAATTTGGAGACACATTGCATTAATCATGTGTAAAATGGTGATGATCTGTATTCGAAAGGGAAAACGCTTAAGCTTCATGAATTGCAAATCTCTTTAAGCATGGTAAGTAAATTATTTCCACCACCGAATACAAACAAACAAGAGGAGGACATAACATTTTTTCTTCCCCTTTTGGTTCGGACTATAGACCAGCTGATAGTTGAGGAGCAAATAAAGGAACTACATAATCAGAGGGAAAGAAATGAATAAAACACGTATAAAGACAACTACATTTGTTACCAGAAACAAAGAAAAAAAAGACAACCATGTTAAAAGACAACCATGTATAAACAAATAAAATAAACAAACGATAGGAGCATACAGGCGCTCATATACAATGCACTAGCTAATTATACAATGCACTAGCTAATTACAATTGATGTTCTTTCAAATTCATATGATGCTCACCTAACAAATTTATCAGTATATGATTAAAGTGCCTATCCATAAGGTGACAAAATAAATAAGATACTTCTATCAGATATAAGATGATCTAAACAACCATTTAAATAGTTTGAAAAGCAACAAAATATGTATGAAGGCCTCAAGAGATCTTAGCTCAGAAAAAGGCTGCTTGAATATAAAGGAAAACCAAGAGTGTTAATTTATGACACATACAACACTAAGATCCACATTTTTTTCAAAACTTCATAATGCACTTTGCAGGAAACGTTCTAAAGCAGCTGAAGTAAATAAGCACATAGAAAAAGTGAGAAAGATGACTCCAAGGGGACAACAGAATTACCAGTAAAGACGACAAAGTAGACTTCCCACAACCACTTGTACCACACAAAAGAACTGTAACAGATTCCTTCCTTTCTCGAATTCTAGATGAATTAAAAATCAACCAAAAACATAATGAGAGCTTAAAGAAGTCAAAGTAAACAACATAAAAGAAGCTTATAAGTTACAGCTAACATATCAAGAGTACTAGGGGAAATAAAAATTCAACAAAATGTCCAAAAAGTAAAAATAAAATATTTCTACGAATCTATAAAATACAGTCAAACGCCCTATCACATTGACTATGTATCAAAATAAATTCCCATCTCTCTGACTAAGATTCCTGAAGGTTTCACTTCATTCTTAATAGAATCAAAAAGTAAACATAGCATATGGCCCAACTTGGTTTGTACTAATCATGATCTCGGAAGCTTGAATCTTTTATTAGCATCCTTACGAACTGACATTTGCAGATCCTTGGCTTGCAGCCTTGCCTAGCTTTTTAATACGCATTTCCAGGTTATTGGAACTTGAAGTTGTTTCTAGCAACAACTATTGAAGATTGCTTGTTGTAACAGTTGAAAGAAAAAAGGTGAGCATGCTAAGAACGCAATGCTCCAAATTACGTCCAGCATAAAACTTGTCAACAAGGTTAGTGAAGATAATGATGCATACATACCAAGAGCAATACTAATATCTTTTTTTTTCTATTTTCCTCAAAGGAAAAAAGATTTGAGGGCATCGCCTGGAGCGACAATAACGCTTGTTGCTTGCATCCTGGAATAGTTAGGTAAGAATAGTTATCAATGGCGCGTCTACGGCGTGAAGCGCACAATGCTCCAACCTCTACACCTCAGAACATGTGATTAGGCGCCTTTATGAGGCACGTGCCTTAGTCAGTGAGGCTCAGTGTGCCTCAAGCATATTGTGCACTATGTTTCCTTTTATATGTTTTTTACTAACTGAGTAGGGACAACCATTGGATCTGATAGTTAAATTCTATTGGAAACTGAAAATTCCCTCAAGATTAAAAGGAAAAGAAGTCCTAAATTCTCAAAAGCTTCCCTGCTCTGTAGGGGAAAAAAGCCCACATGATTAATAGTCATGCCCAATAACCACTATGGCACCTCAACTTACAATATCTATTACATATAATAATATATGATTTATAATTTTTTTAATAGATGTGCGCCTAGGAAGAAAGATATGATTTTTTTAGGTGTAGGACCTCATTTCTTTGGACAACAGCTAAAGCCATTGGAATTTTATGTATTGGAATGATCCGTTTTGTTATTAAGCAACCGCAGAATAAGAGGATGACAACGACAACAGAAATTTGGGATACAGGCTTTGTTGTTGTTAATAAAAGATGACTGAAAGAAGAAAAAACTTCATGCGAATAACGCCTTCTCTTCGCGCCTCGCACCTCAGTCTTTTACACCCTTTGAGCAGAGGTATGCCTTGTGCCTTTAATAACTTAGGGGGTAATGTTGCGTATATATTGACCCTCCGCAGACCTTACATAAGCGTAAGCCTTGAGGCACTGGAACACCCTTTTAAAGAGTATAGAAATTAAGAAGCTATCTAAGGAAAGAAATCAGAAAGTCAAGAAATCTGCATTGTGCTGCTGGAATGGTCCAAGTTCACAAGTTGGTGCCAAACACACCGACTAAAGTGGAGCATGCCCATAGCATACGCTGCAGCAATAGTATAGAGCATTATGGCACTTTGATGGCTAGAAGCATTATCGAATCTATCATGCTATAGTGACCGCTTCTATATTCAGCAATATATCCTGTCAAATTGCTTTTGAACATCTATGGCCACTTGCCTAAAGTACGTTGTTTTGATGGGGTTCTTAGTTGATATTAATGAGTATCCCTTTTTGTTGTTTAGTAAACATTGTTTGCACTTTACTATGAGCTGGCAACTCCATCTTCTATGAGATGGAAACTCCATCATGACAGCTCCTCCATCTCCTGTCATGATAAACAATTGATGATTGAACAAGAAACCGTAGCTAAAAGACATTTAACAGACATGCATAATATGACCTAGATTACATGTACATATTGCATTCAAGACATGCGGATGCAAATTATAAGGATAATAGAATGTGCAGCGCATATCGGTTGCAATGTGTATCCCCTTCAGTATTTGCATTCCTCTGTTCCTTAAATTATTCGTACGCTCCATGATTGTGGGACACACTACACGAAAAGCAATAGGCAGAAAGTATTATCATATACTCTACACCTATACCAAGCATCAGGTTTGTTGGTAGTCGAAGGCATCACTTTAAACAGCAGATTCGTAGACACCATTACAGACAAAGAAGGAAGCAACTAATAAGAAGGCATGATAAGACTGTTAGAGCATGTATGAATTACACCACGAAACATGCAATCCATCTAGAATGGCTAACCCGATCTATATCTACTGGTTGAATTAGGGTCCCAATATTTATGACATGTAGTTAGGATATGCTACCTGCAAGCCAGCACCAGGTCGGCCCTCTGATTTGGCCCAACATACTTGTATTCTGAGAGAGCACCACAAACACCTTTTAAGAACTTCTCTCTGGTAACAACTACAGTGGTTAATTTTTTGTACAGTTCAAAGGGCATTGACTGACTCATCACCACATCTTCCTGATCCAAGCAGCCAGCGACTGCTCCTTGACCGTTGAAGCCAGATTGTTCCTGATCAGTTTTTTCCCTGGCAGTACTCTCCGTAGCATCTGGCTTTAACTTTTGGAGGGGCAGAGTGTCAGCTGATAATTCGGTTCTCATCACTGCGAAAACCCTTTTACTTATCTGGCAGGAAAAAGAAACTGCTGTTTCAGCACCTAAACTAGAACAACGAGTACAAATAAAGAAAGAAAAGAAAGGCCTCCCTGATAAGAGGCGGAGTACGTATTAGTTGCTCTAATCACGCATCAATAAACGAAATGCAATCAGGCCAATATAAACTCAAAATGAGCAAGTTTAAAGGAAGAACACACCCATGAGATTAGTGCCATGTTTCATATGGTGTCATGTATAGTCTGTGTCCATGCCTGTGCAACATAACCTTCCTAGTACCTAGAGAACCTCGTCCTACCTACCTACCTACCTACCTACACCAGCTCAGCTCAGCTCAGCCCAGCTGAAGATCCCAAAAACTATTTGCCAATTCTATTTCATCGCACACACTTACCGACCCAAAGCATTCAGATTTGCGGTATGAGTGCTCCCTGGCTCATCCTTCATGATATAGACAAACCCTGACACCTCATAACTAGGTACACACTCTTGTTCTATTCTCCTCTCCTACTTAATTTCTCTCTCTCTGCGTCACCGACCGAGAACCCATCCCCGATCCCCATGGGCTCCTTGATGTCCTTGTGGTTGTGGAGGAGGACAGAATACTATACTTATACAGCATCATATATCGTCAGAAATACAAGTTAGTTGTTTGAATACAAGCTGAGTAAAATTAGAAAGAAAAAACATGGAGAAACACTGAAAGCTACAGAGAGATCTACACGAATCAGTAAACATCAAACAAATCCAAGAAAGATGGAATCTTTCCTCTCAACAAATCAATCCAAACTCTGTAGAGCATCAAAATGGAATGGATCGAGAAGAATAAGAACCTTGAAAGCATGGC
Source organism: Iris macrosiphon (assembly GCA_036927795.1). Lineage (NCBI taxonomy): Eukaryota > Viridiplantae > Streptophyta > Magnoliopsida > Asparagales > Iridaceae > Iris > Iris macrosiphon. Next base: position 641,658 of record JAYESA010000018.1, on the reverse strand, counting down.
GGGCCTTGCATCCCATGAGCTGGAGGACGCTCTGGAGTACCGGCCGCGTGTACCGGAACGTCGATCTCCCCCTCTCATCCTCGCCGCCGCCGCCGCCGCCGCCGCCATTATCACCCCCCGCCTCGTCCACCACCGTTATGTAGAGAAGCTTCGGCACCTCCGCCGCCATGGCCAAACCCTATAGCTGGTTCAAGAAGAGGAGAACAATGTAGTAGATGTGGAGGAGAGAATTAGGGTCAGAGTTTTTGTAGAAGGAAGAGGAATGGAGAATGGATCCGCCATTTCCAACTCTTCATCTTCTTCTTCTTCTTCTCCATTCCTCCCCCTTTCCCCTCCCTTTGCTGTCACCGCTCGCTTCCACGAGTCGCTCCCATTGAGGTTACATCTGTCACTCTCACCCCCCTTCTCTCTCTCCAGAAATACTTTTTCTGCAGGAAAACCCTCCTCAGACTTCATATTCACAGATCTGCAACTTACAAACGGACCAAAACTGCAAATTTAATCCGTACACGTGGCAGACTATGAGCGGATGAGGTTGGTGTTTGGTGAATTTTTGGACCGGGAAAAGGTCGGTTCAAGGGTGTTTACGGTGTGAATTTGACGCGTTTGTTTCGGGGAGTGGGCATTTCGGTAAATGTTGTCCTCTTGTACGATGATGATAAATTTATTTGGGTCCACACCTCCCCTCCCACCAACCCTTCCTTATTTGTCAGTTGGCCCACTCATTGAGTGGAGGGCCCGGCCACATACAATCCTGCCCATTATTCTGTTTCCTCTCTCTTCTGTTCAAAACCAAACCCGCCCCGCCCCGCCCCCCCCCCCCCCCCCCCCCCCCCCCCCCCCCGTCTTCAACCCAACCTATGACTTGTGGATTCCACCGATTAAAAAAAAAAACAGAGGAAACAGAAAAGGGGACAGACAGAATCTTGGACACAGCATATCCAGACTCCATACAATCATATGGTTAGTATTCAGGTTGACACAATTAAAAAATTGATGATGAGAGAGGTTAAGCCAAAGAACAAATCTGCTGCACTATTAATTTTGTTATATATTTCTGTTTTTATTCTATTATATGTGTGTTTCAGTCGGTATTAAAAACAGAATGACCCACATAATAATAGAATGAGGACAGAAATATGAGACGGAAATAGGAGAGATCAGATCTGTTCTCGTTAAGCGACATGATTCTATTATGCCAACCCTCTCTCTATTTGATGTCGAATTTTTCCTAGAAGCTCGTCAAATATGCTTGCATTCCTCCTCCCCTTTATCAGTGGGCACACAAGATAAGTGAACGGTGAATTTTTTTCACTCACTTTAACACCAGTGATTTTTCTCCGCACGATCACAAGAAAAATTGCTATGTACATATATGGAAGACTTAGCTGCAGTGACCTAATTTATGGTCCGAAACTGCCTCATATAACCGCATCACCTAAAACTGCCTGTCACGTCCCAGTCCCAAAATATCGAGGGACTAGCCACGTGGCAATGGTCAGCAGCACACACCGATGGGTAAACCCAATTTAATGGACCCATAAGGATGTACTTAAGCTGTAATACAACAATCAGGGTCTACCAATCTCATCCACAGAAATGAATACACAATATCAGAATATAAAGAAATACCAAGTCACAATAAAACATAAGTCGGGGAACAACCAGATAATGAGTTTGAGACATCAACTCAATAAACTGGAAATAGAGAGTCTAACAATAGAAATAACTGAGTATAGAATGTGCATATACTCAGGAGAAATCCTCAGCTATCACCTCGTCCTCTGTTCCTGGTACTACTCCGAGAAGTGCTCATGTTCCGTACACCTCAGGATAGATATCCTCTGCTAACCCTGGGGACATAATCCAGATCCAGGTCCTCAGGGGACATAGCAAGGTACAAAATAACTCATGCCAAAATAAATGCAGTGCAACAATAAATGAAACAATAAGGTAAATATATAACCAACTAAGTGATATGCAAGTGAGAGTTTTAGTCATACTCGGGCTGAGACTACTATAGGATCTGTGTCGGAAAAACCCATAGCAATATTCTCTCGAAGGGCCAGTACGGTACCAAAGCTCTGTGTCAGAGTCTAAGGCACTTCCATTAAAGTATTATATATATATAATCAGCCTTTTGTATGGTAAATCTCTCCCCACCCAATGTAATCTCACGTCCCAGTTTCACGATGTCTCATGTCCATGTCACGCAAGACCATTTCTAATGCAACAAGTCATAATGAAATCTAAGCGTGTATAATGTATATGTCCAAATCCTGTATCCTATACAGAATCACCATGAATATCTCAGGAAGATTCTGTCTCATGAATAGTGTCAGGTGTCCTGAGGTATGACGTACTTGATAAGACAAGCACAAAATGTATAGTGTCTCGATAACCATGTCTAGGTGACATTACACAACTCTGCGTACAGTGTTGACACCCGAATATTAGTCGAAAGCTAAGTAATGTCACACGGCCCTAGGTTGAACAGAGATCTTACAGTCATAATTCAAGAAAATAGTATAAACAGTTGCTGCAAGTAGGGCAAGGTACACTTGCCTGGGTTTTGGTTACCAACTGCGGCTCTGGTTTCAGCGGGTTCTGCATGTACTTCTCCGGTTGCTGAAATAGACATCACCATCAGGTTCAGAAAATATCAAATAGCTAGAAATGCCTGTCCTTGAGTCCAATTTGGATACAGGGGCAAAAATGACATTTTCAGGTCAAAGCGGGGTCCACATGTGGGTCGCTTCGCACCGAAAAATGTGTCAGAGACAATGTTCTCCAAATTCGTCCAACTTAGTGTCAACAAGTCCAGAACGATGATACGAACCCAACGGAACATCCAGAACTGGATTCCGATGAGCCGATCACAAAATCGCCCGTCAAGTGGAGCCGTGGGGCCCACGATACGCGATTTTGTCAACGTTCTCAGAATCGAACCAAACTTGGGTCATAGGACCAGCGTATTGCTACGAGTCCGATGGCGCAAGTTTTATTTCGATCCGACGTGTGTACACAAAGTTACAATGCGTTCCAGAACAGGTCGATACGGGGCGTTGTCGGCGGATACGCGTTGATTCTGGTGTGCACGCACATCCAAATCAACTTCTGCGAAATCCCACACATCCGTATCAACAGCGCGCACCTTTCGTGAAGACCACACGCGACCAAGTTGTCCCGTTTGGCAGGGCGCACTCTCCGAGGCAACTGCTGGAACGGTACGATGGGATCGTGTCTTCGGAGGCATCCTGAACACAGATCAAAAGAAGTCAATACGGCGCAAGATACGATATCATCAAGGAAGGACAGTAATATTTCAAAAGAAGCAATTTCAGAATAATTAGATTGGAATTGTTCCTAGTCGTGATTGAGTACACTCTCATCCTAGATCCTAGATCCTACAGCAGGCTCGCAGCAGTACAACTAAGTTGTTGTACCACCACGACATCGCACTAATTGCGAATCGAGACCTGCATGGGGCCGCCACCAAAAACGTGTCACGACCCGCACCCGGAAAATCGGGCATGAGTCGTGGGTACGTCCAGCCTACGCCGCAGCATCGGCGGTAGAACGCTGTCTAGGTCAACTATCTAGATAATAATCTCACACAAAAATCGGGCATGACCTCTCCAAAAGGAGGGCAACCACACAAACAATATATATAATCTGCCGAGATCTCAACTCCAAACGGAGGAGCAATATCATAAAGATAACCACAATATACTCAATCACGAATCTAAGCACGATAAGATAACACAGAGATCTAACAACTAAAAAGTCTAACCACCTCCAACTACTACAACAACCACAACATCAAATAATAATACAACAATATCCAAAATAATATACAAACAAGGTCTCAATCCAAAACCGGAGACAAATCCGGTGCTAAAGCTAATAAAAACAACAACAAGATCCTAGTGATCCCGGCTACCAACCCGGAAATCACCTCTAAACTAGAGGGTCCCTGTCTGCACCATCGACAGGCTCAGGTCCATAAAACGTCGGACACCAATCCTCCGGATACTCTGAAAAATATGTCCAGTCAGGACTGGAGCAAGTACATCTCTAACAGCAGTTCCATTTAAATGATAAAAACTATAAAACAGTTATAGCAAGTAGCAAGAAAAATGGAGCAAGTATGAACAAGAAAATATGTAAATCACTGGTGCATAAAGGTAAAGATGCATGGATATCAGAGCAAGATAGTAATAACTACAAGATACAGAAAATCTAAGCTAAGATCAAGTCCGTGCACATGAACGTGTAGTGAGTCCAGCATGAAAAACATGTAGTGAGTCAAGTCCAGAAACATGTAAGTGAGACAAGTCAAGAAATGCATGAGAGTCCAGACTATAAAGAATGAACTCGGTGTCTTTGAAATACTTGTTTCGACATGTAAACGGCTAGGGGTAAGTACGGCTCACCGCGCACTGGGTGCACGGCTGCTATCATTCCAGATTAGACCAGAGGGAGTGATTCCTGATGATGCCAGATAGGAATGTTTACATGTCTACTCGAGTATTTCCCCGCCCCGACTAATACAAGTGGATCCAAGACCCGACACGCAAATCAAGATGAGTCCAGCCTGTACATGAATGATGTCTGTAGTGATGCCTGTAGGTGATGCCAGTAGTGATTCCAGAATAGAGGCCAGAAACATGAAATGTACGTGTCGCAAGTAAATGAATCCAGAAATATCAATCAGTGTCCCGTGTGGTGCCAGAATAATCAGATGATACTATACTAGAAGCTGAATCATAATAAATATCAGATAATGAAAACTATCAGAGAATGTACTCGCCTGACGTCCTGAGCAACTGGCGATCCGAACTGGTGTCGCAAGGACCTAATGCGAAAAGCAAGGTTAAACAGGGTTCTAATGAGTTAAACAGATATAAAATAACTAAAAATAGGTTTCTAGGGTCGTTCTAGGTCAAACGGGTCAAACCGGTGAAATCTGGGTGAAAAAGTCAACTCTGGGTCCAAAAAGTCAACTCTAGGTCAAAACTAGGTCAAAAGTTGACTTTGGCGGTCAACCGAGTCAACTACGGTCAAGTCTGGGTCAAACTAGGGTGCTCCTGAAATTCTAGGTCAAACCGAGGTCATTAAGCTAGAAAACTCACAAACTCGCCTCCTTGAGATACCGGGATACCCTCGGTATCCGATACCTCAACCTAGGCTACGCACCCCGCCTAAACCCGCTAAAACCTACGCTAGCACACGTAATTATATATATATAAACATATAAAAATCACTCCAAGACAAATCCTAGGCTATTGCTCAAAAACTCCGCTCGAAACCCAATACCTTGGTTATCTTAAGGTATTGAAATACCTTGGTATCTCAAGATATTGAGGTTTCGCTCTAAAACCCCTCTAACTAGCTATCTAGCCATTGAATATATACCTAGTTATTAATCTAGGCTAGATAATATATATATCTATCATATTTATATATATCTAAGTATGTATGTACCTATGTATATATATATCCACACACATATACATATATACCCTTTACCTTACCTACACACATATATATACATCTAACTATAATATATATATCTAGCTCTAGGTATATATATATATATATATAGGTATCTACCAAATACCTACCTATCTATCAATCCATAGATAGATTTATCTATCTATGTATCTACTAACTACCTATCTATCTTATTTACCTAACTATCAAACCCAATATCTAACTAATAACTTAACTATCTATCTATGTAATTATCTATATGTCTATCTATTTAACTAACTATCTAATCTACCTAGTACTCTATCTATCTATTAATCTAGCATATATATCTATCAATCTATCCATCTATCTAACATACTATCTATTTATCTAACTATCTAATCTACCTATCTATCTATCCATAGATATAGGTATCTATCTCTTTACCTAGCTATCTATTCATCTATCAATCCATAAATATATCTATCTAATAGATAAACATAAATCTATCTAAATGTCTAACTATCTACCTATCTCTCTAACTATCTATGCATCTATCTATCCATCTACCTATTGATCTAATATCTATCTATCTATATATATATACATACCCCTCTCTCTCGCACACTGCTCTTGCTAGCTGCTGCTGCTGCTACCTCTGTGCTTGCTGATGCTGCTGCCCATGCTGCTGCCACTGCTTTTGCTGCTACTGCACCTGCTTTTGCTGCTGCTGTTGCAGTTTTCTGCTGCTGCTGCTGCAGCACAGTGCAGCAAAGCTGCTGCTGCAGCTGCACATTGCTGCTGCTGCTCCCTGTTCAGCTGGGCACCCCCCCCTCTCATCTCACATACACACACACACACCCCTATATATATACATATATATATATACATATATATATAACTCTATAGATATATATACACACTAACTTATACATTCTAACACACACTCACACTCAAACACAAATCAACACACACACACACAAATATACACACACACATATACACAAACACATATCTCTATATATATATAAACACACATCTACATATACTCACATATATCTATATATATATATACTAATATATATATCTATACATCTACACACACACACACTAACATATATACTAGTATCTATATACCAACACACTCTAACATATATCTACACACACATATACACTCACATATCTATATATACATATATCTACACACATATATCAATATATATATATACACACACTAATATATATATATACATATAAACACTCACACACTCAAACATATATATATATATATATATCCTCACACACTCTCACACAACCTCACACACACACTCTCACACACTAACACACACACTCACTAACACTCACTAATGCACAACTACACACACAAACACTCATACATATATATATATATAAATATATATACATATACACATATACACACATACAAATATATATAAATATATATATATATATATACACAAACACAACACTCACACAACCACGCACACAACACTCAAACCACACGTCCCACTCACGCCCAACGACCCCGACACTCACCAACGCCCTAAAATATATAAAATATAGCCCGAAAACTCTAGCACACACTCCCCGATACTAACCCAACGCGCGCACAAAGCCGAAACGAGGAAACCAAGTCGAAATGGCCGTTCGGTCATTTCGACGAACACGTGGTGCGCGGCTCGGAAAACCTCCTGAAACGCACACCAAACGAACTCGGAATCGGCCCAAAATTTACCCACGCGCTCTACACGATGTCTAGATCCTAGAAAATGCGCTCCCACGTCGATTCTATGCCCGTGGCGGAAACGCACACGCACTTAGAATCGGCGACGACGAAAAGCCCCAATTTCGCCCGAAACGCCCGTTTCTCCGCGACGCGGCTTCCCGTGTCCAAACGGAGACACGCACTCACCCTCACGACACCCGACAACGTCTACCTAGGTCCATCTAACCTAGGACATCACCCAAAATTGGGCCAAATTCGGATTCCACCCGAATTCGACACAAAACCTAATGTCAAAGTCTCTAAACTCACCCAAACTAGTTCCAACTTCCTCCTACGGGTAGGGTTAGGGTCTAGGAGGGTTCTACAACACTAATTACACTACACAAAAATAATTAGGAAGGGGAAAGTTAGGTTTTACCTCTTGGGAGTTGGAATCCCAAGGCCAAAGTCTCCAAATCCCTCCAAATCCTCCAATCCAAGCTTCCAAGCTCCCAATCCAAGCTCCAACACAAAATCTAGGCTCTACCCACCTAGGTTAGGGAAAGATCTAGGGTTAGGGTTAACACAAGTAGAAGAAATGGAAGAAAGAAGAAGAAAAATGGAAGAAGAGACTTACTTTGGAGAAGAAGGAAGAAGGAAGAAGAAGTGGAGAAGAAGAAATGAAGAAGAAGGAGTGGAAGAAGTGGAAAGAAGAGGAGGGGGGCTGCTCCTCTGGATGCTCACGGGTGGGTGTGGAATATAGGGCCGGCCAAGTTAATAAAGGGGGGTTTCCTAAGTTGCAAATTCCCAAAACGCCCCTACTCACTCGGTTTGGGTTCCGGGTTCCAAATGCACTCAAACTAGTTCCAAATCTCTCCAACTAACCTCCTAAAAATAAAATAAATATTCTAAGCCCCAAAATAATTCTCACAAGGGTGTGGGCTGGGTCGGACATGGGTCCACTAGGGTCTGACATGGGTCCAGGCTAGCCAAAATCCTAAAACAATCAAAATAAAAATATTAAAAAATAATGCAATCACTAATTAAATATAAATACAATTAAATATAAATAATCCACAATTAACTAAATTAAAAATAAAAAAAAATACCCGGCTCTGGAAATGGGGTGGTGACAAGCCTATCCTCCTTAGAAAATTTCGTCCTCGAAATTTAAAGTCAATCACACTCCTCTAGGTCAAACCCCCAACAATCACAGTCAAGAAATTCTACCTAAACAACACACAAGATCAGGGTCCTACTGGTCGTGTTATTACAGTCTCAATCGGGGTCACTACACTATCTACCACAGCACAAAGAAAAATCTAACAGGTACTAATGAAGCACACCACAAGGAATGGAAATGACAGGAAGAAGAAACAAGAGACAGACCTGCTAACCCGACATCCGTAGCATCGGCCTCCTCGACCGTCAACGCATAAGCCCTGCCCTGCTGGGGTGTATCCCTCTGCTGGTGCGGGGCATGATGCTGTGCCACAGATGGCCTAGCTCCAACTCTCTGATCCTGTGCTCCACCCAATGGAGGTGCAGTGGAGCAATCTCACATCTGGTGAGCAGCGGATCCACAGAACAAACACACCTTCAGCCTCCTCCTACAAACATCCCAAGTGTGTCCTGCCTTCCTGCAGTAGGCACAAGTGGGCACCCTCTGATCCTGACCCTGTTGTGCTGCCTTCTGCACATAGGGACGCTTAGCTGGTCCCGCACTACCACTGGCACTGCCTGAATCATCCCTGCCTCTCTTGGGCTTGAGCTCCAAGTCATCCTCTGCTCTCTGAGCATCTCCTACTATCTGCTCAAAAGTTGCCTCGCGGTCGCTCCTGGTCAAAGACTTGACCGCCATAACCAAGCCCTTGCGAAACTTCCTCGCCTTGGCTGCCTCACTCAAGCCATCCACGAATCTGCCCAGACGGCAGAACTCCGCTGCGTACTCGTCCACTGTCATGCTCCCTTGGACGAGTGCCTCAAACTGGCTCTCTAAAGCACTGAGCGCCACATCTGGGAAGAACTTTTCCTTAAAAAGCCTCTTGAAAGCCTCCCAAGTAAGCCCTGGCGCTGCGATCCTCGTATCTGTGCGATACCATGTCAAGGCGAGGTCGAACATCTGACTGCCCGCTGCCTCTATCTGCATGCTGTCTGGAATCTGCGCCAGCCTGAAGATCCCCTCAATCTGCTCTATCCAGTCATCCGCGTACAGGATCCCTTCTGTACCACGGAACTCCTTGGGCCGCATCCTCTGAAAGTCAATGATACTACCCGGCCTCGGAAGCTGAATCTGATCTGCCTGTGGCTGATTCTGTGCCACCCTATCCACTGCCGTCATGGCCACCTGGTGGGCGTTCTCAATGCCCAGCCTCATCACATCCACCTGACGGTGCTGCGCATCCATCATCTCCCTGAAGAACGCAAACAACTGCGCGGCATCTACTGGAGCAGAAAGTGGTGGAGGAACCACCGGAACGACTGGGGTAGTCCTCGGATCGATAAGTGGAGAAGGATCCCCGAGAGAAACAGAGGCTCCCTCAACCGCAGGAGTGGTGAGTGGAGCGGTAGCAGCTGCCTGAATACGAGCTGGACGAGAGGTAGCAGACCTCTCCGAGGCAACTGCTGGAACGGTACGATGGGATCGTGTCTTCGGAGGCATCCTGAACACAGATCAAAAGAAGTCAATACGGCGCAAGATACGATATCATCAAGGAAGGACAGTAATATTTCAAAAGAAGCAATTTCAGAATAATTAGATTGGAATTGTTCCTAGTCGTGATTGAGTACACTCTCATCCTAGATCCTAGATCCTACAGCAGGCTCGCAGCAGTACAACTAAGTTGTTGTACCACCACGACATCGCACTAATTGCGAATCGAGACCTGCATGGGGCCGCCACCAAAAACGTGTCACGACCCGCACCCGGAAAATCGGGCATGAGTCGTGGGTACGTCCAGCCTACGCCGCAGCATCGGCGGTAGAACGCTGTCTAGGTCAACTATCTAGATAATAATCTCACACAAAAATCGGGCATGACCTCTCCAAAAGGAGGGCAACCACACAAACAATATATATAATCTGCCGAGATCTCAACTCCAAACGGAGGAGCAATATCATAAAGATAACCACAATATACTCAATCACGAATCTAAGCACGATAAGATAACACAGAGATCTAACAACTAAAAAGTCTAACCACCTCCAACTACTACAACAACCACAACATCAAATAATAATACAACAATATCCAAAATAATATACAAACAAGGTCTCAATCCAAAACCGGAGACAAATCCGGTGCTAAAGCTAATAAAAACAACAACAAGATCCTAGTGATCCCGGCTACCAACCCGGAAATCACCTCTAAACTAGAGGGTCCCTGTCTGCACCATCGACAGGCTCAGGTCCATAAAACGTCGGACACCAATCCTCCGGATACTCTGAAAAATATGTCCAGTCAGGACTGGAGCAAGTACATCTCTAACAGCAGTTCCATTTAAATGATAAAAACTATAAAACAGTTATAGCAAGTAGCAAGAAAAATGGAGCAAGTATGAACAAGAAAATATGTAAATCACTGGTGCATAAAGGTAAAGATGCATGGATATCAGAGCAAGATAGTAATAACTACAAGATACAGAAAATCTAAGCTAAGATCAAGTCCGTGCACATGAACGTGTAGTGAGTCCAGCATGAAAAACATGTAGTGAGTCAAGTCCAGAAACATGTAAGTGAGACAAGTCAAGAAATGCATGAGAGTCCAGACTATAAAGAATGAACTCGGTGTCTTTGAAATACTTGTTTCGACATGTAAACGGCTAGGGGTAAGTACGGCTCACCGCGCACTGGGTGCACGGCTGCTATCATTCCAGATTAGACCAGAGGGAGTGATTCCTGATGATGCCAGATAGGAATGTTTACATGTCTACTCGAGTATTTCCCCGCCCCGACTAATACAAGTGGATCCAAGACCCGACACGCAAATCAAGATGAGTCCAGCCTGTACATGAATGATGCCTGTAGTGATGCCTGTAGGTGATGCCAGTAGTGATTCCAGAATAGAGGCCAGAAACATGAAATGTACGTGTCGCAAGTAAATGAATCCAGAAATATCAATCAGTGTCCCGTGTGGTGCCAGAATAATCAGATGATACTATACTAGAAGCTGAATCATAATAAATATCAGATAATGAAAACTATCAGAGAATGTACTCGCCTGACGTCCTGAGCAACTGGCGATCCGAACTGGTGTCGCAAGGACCTAATGCGAAAAGCAAGGTTAAACAGGGTTCTAATGAGTTAAACAGATATAAAATAACTAAAAATAGGTTTCTAGGGTCGTTCTAGGTCAAACGGGTCAAACCGGTGAAATCTGGGTGAAAAAGTCAACTCTGGGTCCAAAAAGTCAACTCTAGGTCAAAACTAGGTCAAAAGTTGACTTTGGCGGTCAACCGAGTCAACTACGGTCAAGTCTGGGTCAAACTAGGGTGCTCCTGAAATTCTAGGTCAAACCGAGGTCATTAAGCTAGAAAACTCACAAACTCGCCTCCTTGAGATACCGGGATACCCTCGGTATCCGATACCTCAACCTAGGCTACGCACCCCGCCTAAACCCGCTAAAACCTACGCTAGCACACGTAATTATATATATATAAACATATAAAAATCACTCCAAGACAAATCCTAGGCTATTGCTCAAAAACTCCGCTCGAAACCCAATACCTTGGTTATCTTAAGGTATTGAAATACCTTGGTATCTCAAGATATTGAGGTTTCGCTCTAAAACCCCTCTAACTAGCTATCTAGCCATTGAATATATACCTAGTTATTAATCTAGGCTAGATAATATATATATCTATCATATTTATATATATCTAAGTATGTATGTACCTATGTATATATATATCCACACACATATACATATATACCCTTTACCTTACCTACACACATATATATACATCTAACTATAATATATATATCTAGCTCTAGGTATATATATATATATATATAGGTATCTACCAAATACCTACCTATCTATCAATCCATAGATAGATTTATCTATCTATGTATCTACTAACTACCTATCTATCTTATTTACCTAACTATCAAACCCAATATCTAACTAATAACTTAACTATCTATCTATGTAATTATCTATATGTCTATCTATTTAACTAACTATCTAATCTACCTAGTACTCTATCTATCTATTAATCTAGCATATATATCTATCAATCTATCCATCTATCTAACATACTATCTATTTATCTAACTATCTAATCTACCTATCTATCTATCCATAGATATAGGTATCTATCTCTTTACCTAGCTATCTATTCATCTATCAATCCATAAATATATCTATCTAATAGATAAACATAAATCTATCTAAATGTCTAACTATCTACCTATCTCTCTAACTATCTATGCATCTATCTATCCATCTACCTATTGATCTAATATCTATCTATCTATATATATATACATACCCCTCTCTCTCGCACACTGCTCTTGCTAGCTGCTGCTGCTGCTACCTCTGTGCTTGCTGATGCTGCTGCCCATGCTGCTGCCACTGCTTTTGCTGCACCTGCTTTTGCTGCTGCTGTTGCAGTTTTCTGCTGCTGCTGCTGCAGCACAGTGCAGCAAAGCTGCTGCTGCAGCTGCACATTGCTGCTGCTGCTCCCTGTTCAGCTGGGCACCCCCCCCCTCTCATCTCACATACACACACACACACCCCTATATATATACATATATATATATACATATATATATAACTCTATAGATATATATACACACTAACTTATACATTCTAACACACACTCACACTCAAACACAAATCAACACACACACACACAAATATACACACACACATATACACAAACACATATCTCTATATATATATAAACACACATCTACATATACTCACATATATCTATATATATATACTAATATATATATCTATACATCTACACACACACACACTAACATATATACTAGTATCTATATACCAACACACTCTAACATATATCTACACACACATATACACTCACATATCTATATATACATATATCTACACACATATATCAATATATATATATACACACACTAATATATATATATACATATAAACACTCACACACTCAAACATATATATATATATATATCCTCACACACTCTCACACAACCTCACACACACACTCTCACACACTAACACACACACTCACTAACACTCACTAATGCACAACTACACACACAAACACTCATACATATATATATATATAAATATATATACATATACACATATACACACATACAAATATATATAAATATATATATATATATATACACAAACACAACACTCACACAACCACGCACACAACACTCAAACCACACGTCCCACTCACGCCCAACGACCCCGACACTCACCAACGCCCTAAAATATATAAAATATAGCCCGAAAACTCTAGCACACACTCCCCGATACTAACCCAACGCGCGCACAAAGCCGAAACGAGGAAACCAAGTCGAAATGGCCGTTCGGTCATTTCGACGATCACGTGGTGCGCGGCTCGGAAAACCTCCTGAAACGCACACCAAACGAACTCGGAATCGGCCCAAAATTTACCCACGCGCTCTACACGATGTCTAGATCCTAGAAAATGCGCTCCCACGTCGATTCTATGCCCGTGGCGGAAACGCACACGCACTTAGAATCGGCGACGACGAAAAGCCCCAATTTCGCCCGAAACGCCCGTTTCTCCGCGACGCGGCTTCCCGTGTCCAAACGGAGACACGCACTCACCCTCACGACACCCGACAACGTCTACCTAGGTCCATCTAACCTAGGACATCACCCAAAATTGGGCCAAATTCGGATTCCACCCGAATTCGACACAAAACCTAATGTCAAAGTCTCTAAACTCACCCAAACTAGTTCCAACTTCCTCCTACGGGTAGGGTTAGGGTCTAGGAGGGTTCTACAACACTAATTACACTACACAAAAATAATTAGGAAGGGGAAAGTTAGGTTTTACCTCTTGGGAGTTGGAATCCCAAGGCCAAAGTCTCCAAATCCCTCCAAATCCTCCAATCCAAGCTTCCAAGCTCCCAATCCAAGCTCCAACACAAAATCTAGGCTCTACCCACCTAGGTTAGGGAAAGATCTAGGGTTAGGGTTAACACAAGTAGAAGAAATGGAAGAAAGAAGAAGAAAAATGGAAGAAGAGACTTACTTTGGAGAAGAAGGAAGAAGGAAGAAGAAGTGGAGAAGAAGAAATGAAGAAGAAGGAGTGGAAGAAGTGGAAAGAAGAGGAGGGGGGCTGCTCCTCTGGATGCTCACGGGTGGGTGTGGAATATAGGGCCGGCCAAGTTAATAAAGGGGGGTTTCCTAAGTTGCAAATTCCCAAAACGCCCCTACTCACTCGGTTTGGGTTCCGGGTTCCAAATGCACTCAAACTAGTTCCAAATCTCTCCAACTAACCTCCTAAAAATAAAATAAATATTCTAAGCCCCAAAATAATTCTCACAAGGGTGTGGGCTGGGTCGGACATGGGTCCACTAGGGTCTGACATGGGTCCAGGCTAGCCAAAATCCTAAAACAATCAAAATAAAAATATTAAAAAATAATGCAATCACTAATTAAATATAAATACAATTAAATATAAATAATCCACAATTAACTAAATTAAAAATAAAAAAAAATATCCGGCTCTGGAAATGGGGTGGTGACAGATCCGACCCGATCCACTAATGCATAAGTGCGGGTTCAGGGTACTCGGATTTTGGGTCGGGTTTAGATCCGACCCGACCCGCTAAGGTTGGGTTCGGTTCAGTTGAACCGAGTCCGGTCCGGTTCGGGTTGGTTTGGTTTATTTTGAAATAAACCGGGTTTATTTCTAGGGTTTAATTGGTTTAGTTTTAGGTCTTTAAAAATGTTTCCGGGGTCCAATAAAATCCAAAAAAATTACCCTATGACTAATTTTTTATTTTACACCAAAAAATATTATTTTCATAATATTTTAATATTTAATAAACACATTTAAAAATACATAATACCAGAAAATAATTAATTTAATTAGTTAAAAATTACCGGAAATTCTAGAAAATTTATTTTTAAAATCTGAAAATTTCTGGGGGTTTACAATCTACCCCCCTTAAGAGGATTGCGTCCTCGCAATAAAAGAATAACCGGTCAACAGAGATGACACGGTTGCAAAACGTTATTCGAAGCACATTACTGTCAAGAATCATGTTTCAGGAGAATCAAAGGATGAGGTTTAAAACACATAGGGAATGAAAACATCATTTTCCTAAGCAATGGAAGTTATGCAATTTCCAGAGTGAAAGAAATCTAGTAAGAAAACTACAGTTTTAGAAAAACTAGGTTATTATTTATTAGCAAGTTTTAAACTACCAGGTCAAGGCTAAGGTCACGAACCAGCAGGCACGAACTAAAGCAATACTAAATGAGATAATGTCACCACCCCATTTCCAGAGTCGGGTATATATATATATATTTTTAAATTTAGTTAATTGTGTATTATTTATAATTAATTATATTTATATTTAATTAATGATTGTATTATTTTTATATTGATTATTTTATGATTTTTGCTAACCTGGACCCATGTCAGACCCTAGTGGACCCATGTCCGACCCAGCCCACACCCTTGTGAGACCTATTTTTGGGTTTAGAATATTTATTATATTTTTAGTGGGTTAGTTGGAGAGATTTGGAGTTAGTTTGAGTGCTTTTGGAACCCGAAACCCAAAACTAATTTAAGGGAGGGCATTTTGGGCATTTGGTGATTAGTGTAACCTATATTTTGCTTGGCCGACCCCTTTTCCAGCCCACACCCAACCTAAAACCAGCAGCCCCCTACTTCTTCTTCTTCTTCACTTCTTCTTCTTCTCCACTTCTTCATTTTTCTTCCTTCCTTCTTCCAAAGTAAGTTCTTCTTCATTTTTCTTCCTTCTTTCTTCCATTCCTTCTTCTTTATGTTAACCCTAACCCTACATTCTTCTCCAACCTAGGTGGGTAGAGCTTAGATTTGGTGTTGGAGCTAGATTTGGGAGCTTGGAAGCTTGGTTTGGTGAATTTGGAGCATTTTGG